>CP125836.1:7206414-8406414 GCA_030408175.1 Trifolium repens
CAAACAAGCATGGGCCCACCAGGAAAAAATTAATGTGAGAGGCCACAAAATCCATAACGCCTTATAAATTAAACCCTATCTTTGTCTGTCTTGGGTAAGCAAAGGTTACAAATTAAAAAGAAAGAAAGTACTGTACTGTTTTTTTTCTTCTTCTAATAATCAATCATCAATTTATTTTGTCTCTTACTCTTCTCTTACCTCATTCATTGTTTTCTTTTTCACCAAACCCTCGTTTCACTTTCACCACAATTGGGTAACTCCAATTCTCTGTAATGTGATTGTGAACTCAACCACCAACACATACATTCCTCGTACGTTACTCTTCATCTTTTCACTTTCTTTTGTTTTTTTTATTTCGTTTCTTCTTTCTCTATTATCATGAAACAACAACGTTGTCTTGTTTTTAAAAACAAAAAATAGTAGATGGTTTTTGTCAATCATATTTCTTTCTTTCTTTTTATTTATTTATATGCCTACTCTACCCTTTCATAATCGATTAATGAGAACAAGCCGCATAAATAGATTGCATATGTGTATCAAAGTTGGTTACAAGTTAGTTGTGTGTACCACATACAAATCTACTTATGTGTCATGTTGTCATTGGCGGGTGGGTAAATACCCAAATTATGAAGGGTAGTTTAGAAAAATCTTTATTTATTTTATTATTATTATTGTTTATTTATTTATTATTATAAAAAAATTACACAAGGGGGAACTTACTGGATTTAAGGTTTGTTTGGATAGAATTATTTGAGCTTATGAATTATTTTGTAGCCTACATGGCAATAGTTTCATTCTATTTTGTTTTTTCTTTTATTTATTTTTTTGACGGTTTATTTTTTCTTTTATAGAAACATGGTATGGTATGTTTGGATTGAATTATTTGAGCTTATTTAATGGTATGACCACTTGTGAGACTGTTTGGAGAACTTGTTAAAATAGTTTATGACATGTTCATAAGTTGTTTTTAGCTTATTTTCATAACGCTTCAAGATAGCTTGTGAAAACAATGTATAATAACTTGTACAAAATCAACTTAACATATAATTTATAAAAATAATTTATACATATCAAGCGCTTATCATGATAAGCGTTTATGTTGTATAAGTTGTTTATCCAAATAGGGCCGTAGTTTATACATTAGATTTAGCGCTTATATCATATGACAAGTGGTTTTCCTACAAGTGCTTAATTAAGTGGTTTATTTCTAAACATAACTTTATGCCTTATACTTGAATGTTATTATAATAAAGTCTTGCTGCTTCTAAAAAAATTCATAATGGAATTTATGTATAGCTCTAGAAATTTTAGAAATACAATTAGTGTGACAAGTTCCATTATGGTAAATCATAAGTAGCATAGCAAGAAATTTCAATAACTGTACATGACAACAAGTCAACATATATATTGTAGGATTGTGTATGAATTCTGTCAACGACAACGAGTGCTTTAAATTTCTCGATAAACATTTTCCTTAAGATATCAATTGTACTCGAAAATTAATTGTTTGTCTGTTTTTTTATGTTTACAGTGAGTTTTTCTTTCCCCTTTCAAAGGAGGATATTGTTCTCATTCAAGAAAAATGAAGCATGGTGATTCTCTTATTAGTGAGAATTTGAAAAGTCCTAATCTCAACGATAAAATAATAAGATTAGAAAGGCGATGGAGGAGACGGGAGGCCAGAAATGATAGTTTGAAGAACAAACATGTTGTTAATGCTACAAGGACAACTAAAAAGATTTGTGGAAATACATCTGTTTCAATCGATAAAAATGATTGTACGATAGATGACGAGATAGATGATGAAATAGATGAAGATTGGGCAAATTATTTGGCTACATATACTGGTGATGACGATGATGAAGTGGATTCAGACTATGAAGCCTATTTGGCTACATATAATGCTGATATTGAAGCTGATAGTGCTAGTAATCAGAGTGGTGACAATGAAGTGGATCCAGATTACGGAACCTATCCTGATATTGGAGCTGATCGTGCTAGTAATCAGAGTCGTGACAGTGATGAAGTGGATTCAGATTACGGAACCTATCTGGCTACACTTAATCCTGAGATTGGAGCTGATCGTGCTAGTAATCAGAGTCGTGACAGTGATGAAGTGGATTCAGATTACGGAACCTATCTGGCTACACTTAATCCTGATTTTGAAATTGATTGTGATAGTAGTCATAATGATGGTTCAAACATTGACGCCGACTTTGGCAACAACAGTGTCAGTGAGGAAATAGAAGAAGACGAAGATGATCGGTTGGTACGAAAAAGGTCAAGTGTTAGGCGAACTTCACTAGTTTCTGATCAGGCGTTTGATACTCCTGATATGCAAGGTGATATTGAAGAAGATTATGCAGCATTCCTTAATTCTGTGACGATTGTTGATGACGATGAGGTGTATTTTCGTGTTAAGAATCCCGCAAACACATCCAATGTGCAGGAGGATAGGAGTAATTCTTCCGATTCTGATCTAATTGTTATGGATTCTATTCCAATTTGTGAAAATACTCCGTTCATTTCTTCAAAAGCATATGATTTATCTGTAAGTGTTTTCAACTTTATGCAGCATATCTGTATTAGTCATAATTAGCAAAGAGTTAATTTTTATCTTTTTTCCTAACACGTTTTATGCTCTTTGTGTTTAGTGTTTTAGAGAAGAAATGAATCCCGGCAACATGCACGACAACATGCAAATATCTGCATGTTATGATTCTCAATTCAGGAGAAGTCTTATGGAATGTCTTGAAAAGCCTTATGACGAAGAAGAGTATGATCGCCGTATGCTCGAGATGTCTAAGCGACTTTTAAAAGAACGCCATGTAGAAACACGGCAGGGGGTGGTTAAATCATATCACTCTAAAGGTGTTTGCAAATCTCATCTTGATCAGTACCCTGGTAGGTTCATATCCTCTCAAGTCTCAAGTATACTTCCGATTTTTAGATTTTCTTCGTTCATTTAGAAATAAAAATGGTAGCATAAAGTTTGATCCTAACTATGGAATCAAGATTCATTGCTCTCGATTCAATCCTCACCGCTAGCATTACAAAACTCTCACTTTCATCATATTGCAATAATATTATTTGCTGATGAACTTATGAGTTAATTTATTATCGAACTTAATATATAACAGTCGAGGAATATTAGATTTCTCTTTAGTCAAGGTAGATCATGAAACCTTCTGACTAGTACTGATTTCTAATCATCGGTATACTTCGGTTAGATTTTGCGGAAAGAAATCATTTCGGTCTATATTCCAATTTGTGGTTTGTTTTTTGGATTTTCAACTTCTATTCTCATTGCGCTCAACTCTTTCTATGCTCAATCTGATTTGAGGCCTCTATCAAATATTTGTTTCATAATTGTGCAGATCTAGCAAAAGCTATTGCCGAGTTCAAGGAAAAGCATGACAGGGTTTTGTTTCTCTTGCGTGGATTTTTTTTCTGGTTGGAAATGGTAAGTCAATAAATTTATGTTGACATAATCTCAGTATTAGATCCTTAATGGGGTATGATTGTAATTCTTAGACGATGAATCTCCAAGGGAATGTTTTTCGTACACATATTTGCTTTAAACATTATGCAGCAAGCAACTGTGTGTTTTGTCGATGACATTGGTTTTTGCAAAACTGATGTCTCTATGATGATACAAATATATAATCAACTATATTTTCTTTAGTTAATAAACTAAATTAAAAATATAATATAAAAATTGGTAATTGAGGATTGTTTCATAATTCAACTTTTAATGTTTTTGTTTCTAACTCGGGTGAATATGCGAGTTTCTTATACATCTTCTGCTAACTGTATGATTTGCTTGCGATGGAAGTTATCTTTATGTACTTTTGTCTGTCCAATTTTGCAGTACATTGACCACCCGGGACGATTTAAGCCTTGGCTTGACGAAGAATGTTTGAAGATATTGCGAAAAATGTAAAAATGGAATCTCTTGTGTGTATGGATTTGGAAGCAATGGTTTTTGAATCTGGACGGGCAACAATGTTTATGTACAGTTAAATTTATCAGTGAACTATAACACATTATGTACTAAGCAGTAGCTGAATTTCTTTCCAATTTCTGATCCTTTTTTGGTCCATTAAGAATTAAGAATTAGAGGAAAATGGTTGTTAGTGCTTATTGTACCTTAAGAAAACAATGTATGGAAATCTATTTGGTCTGTGAAATATATCCCTAAAAATTATTTTAAAAATAAATAAAAATCTTATCAACTTTTGAAGTTGGGTTTAAGTTTGGATTGAAATTGACAGATGTAGTATTTTGACACAGTTTAACGGCAGTAGTCAATCTTGTTGTTGATTTAAGATCAAACGGTTCAAATTTCAACTCAGTTTTATAAAGTGAATTAATCCCAGTCACTCATTTTAATCGGACGACTGACAGCCGTAATTGCGTCACGCAGTTACAGTAGGAAATCTGGTTCCGTTTAAGTTTATAACTTATTTATTTTTGACTATATTAATGCTACAAACTCATAAGTTTGGATCCTCTTTTGCCTTAATGTGTTATGCCATCTCTCCTGCGAGAAATAACGACATAGATCCAATGATTATAATTAGTGCATAACAAACAACAGGAGAGTACCAACAAGAGAGGATCCGGATCCACAAACTCACCATATCAACTTGTTTATTAATCATATGTTACTTTTTACCTAACATAGAGCAGCAATCAAGATCCTCTCCCTTACATTTCCTTCTCCAGTCAAATCACAGCCCCAGTCAAATCACAGCCCCACCTTTTATTTTCATTACAATTTTAATATTTGTTTTCTAAAAATGAATGGTTGGATGGAGCACTAGACCTCCTGCAGTGGAAACTGCACCGGAGGGAATCCAGTCTCAACATAGAGTAAGCTTCTATTTGTTTTAGAGTTGCCACAAGTAGTATGGTACTACTTGTGACTCAAAAAATGTTTCATTTGCACTTTTTCTTTGTCTCAATAATTATCACTTGAGTAAAAAAAAATTATTACTTTAAAATATGAAAAATGTTAAACAGTGCCTCCGGAACATTATTTAAGTAAGTATATATAGTAATATGACATTAAAGTTTGTGCAATCAACCCCAAAAGTTAAAAAAATATTATTTTCAATTTAAACTTTTTTTTTTTGTTTCCTTAACCGGTTAATTGTCCTTAAATGCAACATTTATTATTTTTCACAATAAACTCTTATTTATTAACATTCATTCTACTTAACTATTTCATTGACTATAATCAATAAGGGTGTTTTAGTAAATAACACAAATATTATTAACATCAACACAATTAATTAATTTTTTAAGAACCGCATACAATTCAAATAAGACATTTTTTGAGATGGAAGAAGTAATAAATTTAACTTTCTTGCCCCATTGAGTGGTTAATTTGGTTTTTAGAAGAAAATCATATGAAAAGACTTTTGTTATGAAATAATTAAAAACAATAAGAAATTAAGTTTTAAAATCTTGATGATAGTAATAAATTTATAGAAAAATGTAAAAATTATTTATTGGTTTTTATATTTTTCTATCCTCCTTATTTCTTTCTCTCAGGCCAAATACTACATAAGGTATAAAATTAATTTTGTATTAATTTCTGTCTTCAAGATTGAAAATTACTTAACACTTTTACACTATATGTGTATCCAAATGAAAAATATTGTAGAAACACAAAAGTAACAAAAGATGAAATTAAATTGAAGATCATACTAAATAGTGTCTAGTTAAAAAAAAAAAAAAAAAGCAAAAATAGTGAGATTTATTGACTACTGTTGTGAAACATAGAATTGCTTTTACCACCAAAGATAAACACTTTAACTACTATTCATTCAGAATAAATTTCCTACTAAAAAAAGAAGAAAAAGCACCAAACCCTTACTTCTCTGGATCCACCTTGCATTGGCAGTAGCACAACTGAAGTGAAGTTAACTCAACCAACACACACTTCCTACTTTTGGTAACTAATCTTCACTTTTCACTTTCGTTAGTTTCTTTAATGTTGTTGTTACATTGAATTGAACACCCATTACTCATCATCATGAAACAACAATGTTGTCTTGTTCTGTATTGATTGTATCACTTTCTTGTCCAATTTGTTAGATTCAAACTCATGCATTTGTTCAATTTAAAATACTTAGAAAAAAAAAAAAATACTCGTAGGACCTAGGTGGTATTTGTAAATTCCCATTCCTCATTGGTGTTAAGAAGTCTAACATCGGATATGAGATGGGCTCAGTTTGAGTTTACAAGTTAGAGGCAATCTTCACATTACAAGCCAATTTTACAAGGATGAGTTAGACTCAATATAAAAATTTAATATGGTACCAGAGTTCACGGCCTCTCCAAAATCCATTGGGCTACCCGTTATCGGGCCACCCACCAAAATCCATTGGGTGCGTTAAGAAGTCCTACATCGGATATGTGACACACCCCAAGGTCCTTTTTTCTTTTTCTTTATTACAATTATTAAAAACTTGCACAAGGGGGAGGTGCACCCTAAATAGGGCTGTTTTGATTGACTTATTTGAGTTTATCTGATGAAGTTACGTCCATAAGCTAAGCTCTATAGGGTAGTTTTTATGAAAACACCTTACAGGCTATAGCTTATAGTTTATCTTTTGTTATAAAAATAACTTATACATCAACATTTATATGAAAAGTATTTTTACTAGAAGCACTCAATTACACTGGTTATCCAACATGACATTAATTTATGATGGAATTTACGTGTAGCTTCGGGAGAATTTTGGACTTGAACCAAAGACAGAGCTAGTGTGAGCAAAATATCGAACCATACTACTTTTGTTTTCCTTTTGCGTTATTTGTTTGAACTACTTTCATTTATTGAAAATCCTAGAAATTTCAATAACAAATTTCAGTATATGTGGTAAGTTCCATAGTGGTTGATCTTAAGTTGCATAGCAAGAAATTTCAATAACAGCACATGACAACAATCCCTCATAAACCAATTAAAGACATTTTTTGTAGAGATATTAGGTGATTTTTCATCCAATGTTTTTCCACAGGTTGTAGCAATTGTTTGCCCTTTTGTTCCTCAAAACATAGTTGTCATGATTCAGACATGTTTAGGAAATATCTCGTAGGATTGTGTATGTGTATGAATACAGTCAACGAGTGCTTTCAATTTGCAGATAAATGTTTTCCATTAGATATCAATTGTAATCCTAAAATTGACCGGCTTTTTTATTAATGTTTACAGGGAGTTTTTCTTTCACCTTTCAAAGGAGGATATTGTTCTCATTCAAGGAAAATGAGGCGTGCTTTAAACAAGGTTAACCTTGGTGAGTCTCATATTAGTGAGAATTTGAAAAGTCCAAATTCTGACGATAAAAGGCTAAGGTTTGAAAGACGATGGAAGAGACAGGATGCCAGGAATGATAGTTTGAAGCACAACCGTGTTGCTACTGCTAAAAGGAAAACTGCCAGTAATCATAGTGGTCGTTCAAATATTGGCGTCAACGTTAGCAATATAAATGGCAGTGATGAAGTGGATCCAGACTACGCACTATTCCTTAATTCTGTGACGATTATTGATGGCGATGAGGAGTATATGCGTGTTAAGAATACCACAAACACATCCGTCGCGGAGGATGGGAGAAATTCTTCTAAAATTTATGGTGCTAGTAATCATAATGGTGGTTCAAATGTCGGCGTTGGCAATAGCAATGGCAGTGATGAAGTGGATCCAGATTACGCACTATTCCTTAATTCTGTGACGATTGTTGATGATGATGAGGAGTATATGCGTGTTAAGAATACCACAAACACATCCGTCAGGGAGGATGGAAGAAATACTTCTAAAATTGACAATGCTAGTAATCATGGTGGTGGTTCAAACATCGGCGTCGTTGTTGGCAATAGCAATGACAGTGATGAAGTGGATCCAGATTACGCACTATTCCTCAATTCTGTGACGATTGTTGATAGCGATGAGGAGTATATGCGTGTTAAGAATATCACAGACACATCCAAGGTGGATAATAGGAGTAATTCTTCTAATTCGGATCTAATTGTTTTGGAATCTTATCCAACTCGTGGAAACACCCCTTTTGTTCCTTCAAAAATCTATGATTCATCTGTAAGTGTCTTCAACTTCAAATGACTATATAAATATTTCTTAAAAATATTACATTTTTTTTAAAAGAAACAATTTCAAACTGTTAGTTTGAAACTTTTTTCATAACACGTCTATGCTTGTGTTTAGTGGTTTGGCGAAAAAATGAACCCGAAAGACAACGTGCAAATGCCTGCTTACGACGATTCTGATTTTAGGAGAAGACTTGTGGAATGTCTTCACAGGCCTTATGACCGCAGAGAGTATAAGGAGCTTATAAACAAATTATGCAACAAAAATCAAAAGGAACGCGACTCTGAAGGTGTCATTACACCGTATCATAAAATGTACCCTGGTAGGTCCATATTTTCTCAAGTGACAAGTGTTCCGACTTCTCAAATTTTCTTCTTTCACATATAAAAATGGTAGCATAAAGTTTGATCCTAAATATACAATAAAGATCGAATGCTTTGTATGATTTAAGATTAAGAGAAGGTTATACACTTCATCTTTCTTGTCATAGAACCTGAAACTATCTCCCATTGATTTGTATTTGCACAATTATGAAACAAATATCAGGCCTATCTCAGGTTTTGATCAAATTGCAGGCCTCTTGAACACTTTTAGGCCTTAGTTTGAAGGGGCGTGTTGAAGTATTGGAAATAAATATAATAACAACTTCTCAACCGATTTTCATCATATTGTGATGGTTGTTTGTGTTTGTTAAAATTATAAACATGATTGTCTTTGTACAGTTTTAATGTTGGGGATTGAGTCGTCATTGTTATTTCCAAAATAATGCGTCAGAGTATTTAGAGCCTCATTAATAAATGTAATGTGCTGATGAACTTACAGTACTAGTTAATGTATTATTGAACTTAGTATAGCAATTTTCGATTTCTCTGTAGTCAAGGTAATTCATGTGCCTTTTTAAGCATTGGCTCATTCTGCGACTTACTAGTACTGATTTCTGATCATCACTAAGTTTGGGTTAGACTTTGCTGAAAGAACATCATTTCGGTCAATATTCTAATTTGTGGTTGGTTTTTTGCATGTTTTTTTTGGTAGCTTCTACTTCTATTCTCATTATCGCACAACTCTTTCTTTGCTTAATCTGGTTTCAGGCCTCTATCAAATATTTGTTTCATAATTGTGCAGATATAGCCAAAGCTATTACTGAGGTGTCCAAGGAAAGAGCTAAAGTTTTGTTTCACTTACGTGGATTTTTTTTCTGGTTGGAAGTAAGTCAATAAATTATGTTCACATAATTTGCAGTATTTGGTCCTTAAAGTGTATGAAGAATAGTTTGCCTGTTGAAGCAACGATTTAATAGGAAAGGGGGGCTTGAAAACAGCTTGTAGCATATATAAAAACAATTCATCTTTATTTTATCTTTTACTGTAAAACTAGCTTATATAAGCTTATATATAAGCACATATCATGACAAACACTTGTGTTATAAGCTATAAATAAGTTGTTCATCCAGCAGGCCCTAGTAGTTCTTAGTTATGATTATTTGTGACGTGGCATAAACTTTGCACGGAATTCACTTAAGACAGATGAATATTGTTTAATAATTTAACTTTTGGTATTTTTGTCTCTTAAGACAGATGAATATGTGATGTGTCTTGTATACATCTTTTGCAAACTTTTGTGAATTGCTTGCGATCGAAGTTATCTTGATGTGCTTTTATCTGTCCATTTTTGCAGAATTTGAGCCACATGGGATCATTTCAGCCTTGGCATGACGAATCATGTATGAAGTTATTGCGAAAACTGTAAAATTGGAATCTCTTGTATCTAGGATTAGGAAACAATGCTATTTGAATCTGCACAGGCAACAATGTTTATGTACAGTTAAACTTATCTCTGAACTATATATGATACATTATGCACACTATGCTGTAAATTCTTGTTTGGTTACTGGTGTTATGTTGGTCCAAGGAATAATGTAGTCATGGTGGAATTGTGAGGTATTTTGAAGGGTTTGGAAATTGCTATCTCCAAAGGCTTTCTTAGCATTCAGATTCTATGGAAGTTATCTCTTTGATTAATGGCGAGTGTTCTCTAAGACACTCATGTGTTGTTCTAATTTCAAAGATTGTAAGTTTATTTTTTAGAATGTCCAAGGTGAACGTGTCCATTGTATTATTGTATGGCAACCGCAGGGTATTCTGTAGAAAAAAACAAAAGAATAGTTTGCTATGTGTTGAATTTAGGGTATTTAGGGGAAATAATAGGAGAGAAAATAATAAGAAATATAAAAATATTATTGATAATGAACTAAAATAGAATATTTACATAGAATATTTATAACCAAGTAAATATATTTAAACTAAACTAAATCCCTTAACGATAGGAATAAACAAACCTAATCATAGAAATATTTTCTCAACAAACTATAACATAAAACTTATGCATATCTTAATAAATATTTTCTATTCTAACACTATGTGTTGACATTTTTGCAGGTGTTAGTTTGAATTTAAATTATGATATTTTTAGTCGATTAATAAGGATAGAAGAGAGTATTATTAAGAGTTAAGACCCATTTAATAAAAAAATTAGAGGTCGTATGTATAGATAAAATTTGCTAATTTTTTAAGGAAAGTAATTGAATTTAATCCTAAAAAAGTTTTCAAATTTTATTGATGATATACATTGGTATTTTTTTTTTTGGTACATGATATACATTTGTATTACTTATTTGGAAGAATAAATATCATACACAATTTTACAATAAAGATGTAACTGATATTGAATTATTTTTTTTGACAAAGTAACTGATATTGAATTGACATTAACCATATCATTATTTTAGTTGTAAATACATCATTGTTTTAATGGTAAAGATAAAGAAAATTGTATTTTTTTTTTAAATTTTTAAAAAATATTATTAACAAACAGTTATTAATTTTTTTATATAATTTTAAGCATTGATTTAGGTGGTTTATTGTAAAATAAATGTTTCAAGGACACTCTTCGGTTGTTTATTACAAGTTTTTGTCGAAAAAGGTCACTCTTTTTTAATAAAAATAATCACTTTTAAAAGTATTGTGTGTATATATATATTTTAAAAAAATTATAATAAAAAATAGCTTTAAGTGAGAAGCTGTCAAAAAATAATAGATAAGCTGTTAAAAGTGAAAGTTATTTTTTGATAAAATAAAATGCGAAAGTTATTTTGTAATAAAAAAACCATTTTATCTAAATAAGCTAAAATTATTTTATTAAAATATATTTTTTATTATAATTTCTTAAAAGAGTTTAATAGATATGCACAGTTATAAATTAATTTTACACGAACAACCAATGAAAATAATGTAATCTTTCATATCACATTAAAAAGGTGGAGTAAAATGAGGTGACGTGGCAGAAATTATAGTGATGATCGATTCAATGTGTAATGTTTTTTTTACTGTGTCTGCATATATCCATTAAACCCTTCTTAAAATTATAAAAGATGAGTTACACTTTGGAAAGTACAAGTAGCAGTAATAGTAGCGCGGAAACACAATTCACAATTGACAACAACGAAGAAGTAAGAAAACCCTCGCTCGCTCGCTCGCTCGTTTCTCTCGGTAACTCTTTTTCTATTCTTCTTACTTTCCACATTCTTTTCTAATTTCCCTTCTTTTATTTTTTAATAATTAACTAAATATATGACAAAATTGGGATCAAGGGTTTCGATCTACTTATTTCAGTTTATCAAACTCATGACAAACATAAACACAAAACACTTTTACTATAAGCCTTTAATTAACTTATTTATTCAAATTATAATGTAATTAACATATAGCTTTAGGACAATTTTGGAGCTAATTTCCTTTTCTACTGTTTGTTTGAACTACTTTTGTTTATAGAAGATTCTAGAGCAATTTTAGAAATACATTTAGTGTGTGACAAGTTTCATAATGGTTAATTTTAATTAAGTAGCATAGCAAGAAAATTTCAATAACTGCATATGACAACAATCTCTCATAAGCCGATTAAAGACATTTCTAGGTAATTTTTCATCAAATGTTGATGCAAACATGTTACAAAATATATTGTAGAATTGTGTAGGTATGCTGTCGATGCGTGTTTTAAGTTTGTAGATAAATTGACTGTTTATCTGTTTTCTATTAATGTTTACAGTGACTTTTTCTTTCCTCTTTCAAAGGACGAAAAGAAAATGGAGCGTGCATTAATCAAGTTTAACCAAGATGCTTCTCATACTGATGATCTTAAAAGGAAAAGGTTACGGAGAAGACGGGAGGTCAGGAATCACGGTTTGAAGCAGAATTGTATCCCTAGTGTTTCAAGGAAAAGAACGAAGGTTTATAGAAAAACGACTGTTTCTATTGATAAAAATGATCGTATGATAGATGATGATGTAGAGAAAGATTGGGCACTATATATGGCTACATATAGTGGTGATGATGATGATGATGTAGTCGATGAAGATTACGAATCCCTTTTTCCTACATATAATCCTAATATTGAAAATGATAGTGTTGATGTGGATTACAAATCCTTTTTGTCTGCATATAATCCTGATATTCAAAATGAAAGTGATGAAGTGGATGAAGATTACAAATCCTTTTTACCTATATATAATCCTGATATTGAAAGTGACGATGATGAAGCGGATGCAGATTACAGATTCTTTTTGCTCACATATGACCCTGATGTTCGAACTGATAGTGCTAGCAATCATAGTGGCGGTTCGAATATTGACGTTGACTTTGGCAAAAACAATGAAGATTGTGGACCACTTAATGTGATTGTTGATGGCAATGAAGAGTATATGCATGACAAGAATACCACAATCGCATCCCAGTTGGAGGATGGGAGTAATTCCTCTGATTCAGATCTAATTATTTTGGATTCTTATCCAAATTGTCAAGATACCCCTTTTGTTCCTTCAAAAATATATGATACATCTGTAAGTGTCTTCAACTTCTTACAATGTATCTGTAAAAATCAAATTTTGCAAATGGTCCACAAACATACATTATTCAACTATTTAGTTTTTTTTAAAAGAAACAATTTCAAACAGTTAATTTTTAAGCTTTTTTCATAACACCTCTATCCTTTGTGTTTAGTTGTTTGGAGAAGCAAAGAACCCCAAAGACAACCTGCAAATGGCTGCTTATGATGATTCTCAATTTAGGAGAAGACTTATGGAACATCTTGAGAAGCCTTATGACCACGAAGAGTACAAGAACCTTATAATCAAATTATGTCACAAAAGTCAAAAGGAACGCCATTTCGAAACACGGCGGAGGGTGGTTGAATCATATCAGTCGGAAGGTGTCACTACACCGTTTCATAAAACGTACCCCGGTAGGTCCATATTTTCTCGCGTGTTCTAACTTCACAAATTTTCTTCTTTTACATATAAAAACGGTAGCAAAAAGTTTGTTATTTCCAAAACAATGTGTCAGAGTACTTTAGAGGCTCATGATTAAATATATGACAGTTTAGCAATCTTTGATTTCTCTGTAGTCAATGTAATTCATGGAGCCTTTTAAGCATGGGCTAATCTTTGACTGACTAGTACTGATTTCTACGTAATCACTATATTTGGGTTAGATTTTGCTGAAATATTCTAATTTGTGGTTGGTTTGTGCATGTATTTTGGTAGCTTTTACAGTTTTACTTCTATTAGATTTTTAACTTTTATTCTCATTATCGCTCAACTCTTTCTATGCTCAATCTGATTTCAGGCCTCTATCAAATATTTGTTTATAATTGTGCAGATTTAGCCGAAGCTATTGCTAAGGTGTCCACTGAAAAGCCTAAAGTTTTGTTTCTCTTGCGCGGATTTTTTTTCTGGTTGGAAGTAAGTCAATAAATTTATGTTCACATAATTTGCATTATTTGATCCTTATTATACATGAAGAATATTTTGCCGTAGGAGGTATCAGGTTGAGTTGTCCGATCAGTCTCTTGCAAATGAAATGTGTGACCGTTCCTTGGAGTTGGACGCTGTGATGGCAAGGGATATAAAGCACCCTTTGAAGCAATAATTTTATAAACTATGTTTGCTTTAGGCATTCAATATGCGTGATTTATGAGATTGAACCAACTCAATAATGTTGCATGGTTAACATGGCGGTGATGAGTTTTTGTGGCTTCAAAATAAGAGCTCTTTCTTTCTGGTTGTAAATGTTTTTTTTATCCTTTGAGCTAAGGTAGCTCTTGAAATGAGCTATAGTCACGTATATAGGTAAACTTTTTCTGGGGTTTGATTGTTCGCCTATGACAATGAATCCCCTATGGTATTCTTTTCATACACATAGATCCCAGGATCCAACCCAAGAATGTTGTCTATTTAGTAGTTTTAAGTTATGATTATTCGCGACGTTGCATAAACTTTCTCATGGAATTCACTAGATTATTATGCAGTTTTGTTTGGTGCATTGTTCCATAATTCAACTTTGATGTTTTTGTTTCTAAGGAGATGAATATTTGAGTGTCTTGCATACATCTTTTGCTAACTGTTGTGAATTGCTCGCGATGGAAGTTATCTTGATGTACTTTTATCCGTCTGTTTTTGCAGAAAGTGAGCCAGATGGGATCATTTCAGCCTTGGCAAGATGAATTGTGTTTGGAGTTATTGCGAAAAATGTAAAATTAGATTTATCTTATATATAGGATTAGGAAGCAATGGTATTGAATCTGCACAGGCAACTATGTTTATGTACAATTAAACTTATCACTGTACTATGATACGTTATGCACTTTGCAGTATCTGAAAGTTAAAGTTACTTCCTTATTCGCTATTGGAGGAAGAAAACCACATATTTGTGTGCTTTTTCTTTTTTTAAATTTTTTTGCAATTGTTAATTTTGTTTCTTTTGCTGCACCATTAAGAATAAGAGGAAGATGGTTACTTAATGTACGATATTTGCGCATTTTTAAGTGGTAAAGGGAGCAACTAGAGATTAAAATAAAATGACATTAAAACTTATTACAGATAGAACAAAAGTTCACAGTTTCCTTTTTAAATTGCACCAATGTTCTTAAGACCAAGAACAACACCAACACCAATGATGTGTCCAACAGTTCCACAGGCCAAAGTATCAGCAAGGGTGAACCCAGCTGGGTCACCAGTCTGCAAGCCTGAGTCTCTTGCCTCTAACTTCAGTCCTGCAGTTGCTTTCCTGTTTGCTGATGGAGCCAATCCAAATCTTCCAGCAAACAACATTAGGGTTGTAGATGCCACCATAATCTGTTCAGCATGTCAAAGTCAATCATATTATGTACATAAATTAGAGAAGTTACAGATTCTAATAAGTGGTTTTAAAAGTTTAACTTTGTTTAACTTCATCAAACCACTTTCACTAATTGAAGTTAAGATCAAAACAGTCTCACACACCACTTTGTCACAATAATTGGTTAGAAAACTATGCGCATGTTTTGAATCACAGTGAGTTTATTTGACGTGTCAAAGTCTAACTTTTTCCAAAATCACATGCCAAAACGCGCTGATTTTTCATACCATTATGGAAAATACATAATATTGTAAGAATGATCATAGTTTTAACATTTAAATTACGGTCAGCAAATGCAACTGAGGCCGCAATATTACGGTTTCAAAAGTTTCTACAATTACATTACAATCATAATTGCAGTCTTATCTACGCTACTAAAGATCACAAAATACTTACAACCATGACGCAACTGCAATTTAAAACCTCAAAGTATAAATAACTTTTTTCTTGAAAACCATTTTAGTAATACTTAAATGAATAACTAAAAACATTGGAATTAAATCTAATTCTTGAAATCATACCACATTAGTGGATGAACCAATGAAGTCGCATCGAACTCCCAAAGCGCCCTTCCCCCTACGCCTTGTCATAGGTTGGGCAGCAACCTGAACATTGAGTGATGTTATTTGAACATAAAAAAATCTAACATCGTATAAAAATACATTACTTATAACTACCGATGTGGCCGAAAGAGGTAAAAAAAATATAAAAATAAAACCTACTAAAGTTAATGATATAAAAAAAACTATGGCAATTTGTATATATGAAAATGGTGTTTAATTAATTACCAAACCCTGCACAGGAGAACCTTTGAATTGTGATCTAAGGCCAGTGAATTGAGTGAAAGTTGTTGTCATCATAGAGGTTGCCATTTGTTCAAACTATGGGAGAAAAATGAAAAATTAACTTTGTTTTGAATCACACTCTTTCTTGCTATGTTTGAGCTTCACTTCAACTCACACAGAAATATTTTGAAGGTTATGATATGATATTATGATGTAACATGTAAACAGAATCTAATGACATCCGCATAAGTAACTTGTGGCTTCAGAATGCTGATATTAGATGGCCATAGATATGTTATTCCAACGTGGCATTATCTGATTTGACTTCATTTTGAGGGAATGGATAATGTTTTAGCTCATAGTTTGTTTGATATCTGACCTGTATAGAATTTAGAAGGCTTCTTTTTTTTTTTTTATTTAGATTTTGGAAAAATTTATTTTTGTGGTAAATACTTAGTAGTAGTAGTTGTTAGGTTCTGGAAATTGTAGTGTTATATACTATTAATCTAAACTTTTATATTATTAATATTTTAAAATGGTTTGTGAAATTGTTAACTATTACTTTATCAAAAATAATTGTAAACTATTAAATTTTTTGAACAATCTATTAAAGTTGTCCATTTTTTGTGATTTCTTTAATGTTTATCCCTATGTTTGAATTATTTTATCAGATGCATTTATAATATTATTCACTTAATTTTAATTTTATCTTTGATATTATTAACTTAATGCTAAAAAGAGAGTATTCCTAGCAAGCATCTTTTTTTTTTTTTTTGACAAATGCACTCAACTTTTTAATATCATGAATTGTATTGAAACATCGATGATAATATTATAGTATAGATTAATATCAACAAAGAAGTTTGATGGTCTGAAATATAAGTAAATGCGTCAGTGTTGTGTTATCATTCATTTATGTTATGCCATGTCAACAACTAACTAACTACTACATCATCATTTCCGTTAAAATTAGAGGAAAAAAAATTAGTATAAAATTATAAAACTAAAAATTAGAGAACCAAAATTGCAAATTCAACATAATAAGTATACCAAAACATGTCTTTTTTTTATACAGGCAAATGTCATGACTCTTTAAAATAGTGGTTCTCCATTAAAAACGAGCACTAAAATTAAATTAATTTGAATTTAAATATGCAAAAAAAAATATAGATTGAAATAATAAACATTTTTAAGATTTTAGTGAAGTTTTTGTATAAATAAAATACACCAAAACCTATTAGAGTAGCAGTGTCGATAGAAGAAAGAGTAGACAAATTAGAGCAGCAGCAAGAACAATAACCGATTCCTATAATTTTGGTACATTCAAACATGACATTAATATTAAGAAATCTTTTAAGTAATTCCACCCAATGCCCCAGTCTTTCCATTTATTTTAATATATCAATAGAAGAAATGGAGCAGACGAAAATAAGACCTCCATATTTTAATGTTTCCATCACCACCTCGTTCTCCATTTTTCAATGTTTCCTCTAGAATCAATATACATGAATGCTAATTCCCAGACAATCAAACAATATGAAAACCAAAAACTATATATAGAAAGTAAAAACATCACAAGTTAGCAAACGGCTAAAATGCAAAACAAGACAGTTTTTACATGCTACCAGCTCGAGCCGGAGATGGTTTTGGCTTCACTTTTGCCATGTCGACAAGGTCCCCAAATAACTTATCCTCTGGCTTCGAGGGCCTCCCTGATGGAGCATAAGGTGTAGGAACCTGATTAGAGTGTCGCAAATAACTATCATCTCTGACAGACAGACCATACATTTGCTGCTCAACGTATTGAACTCCTGGTTGTTGACCGTAACCATAACCTGCATATTGGTTTCCATACATCTGTTGTGGATACATGGAGGCCCCAGGACCACCTTGCGTTTGATGTGAAGCCATACCCATGTAGGGCCCTGCAACACCTTGAATATGCTGAGGGTGCATGCCAAATTGATTGCTTCCAACCTGGTTATTGGCTGCTGACATATGGCCGTTAGGATTTGGCTGCATATACATACCACCAGCTTGGCCATAACCCATTGCTTGAGGCCCTTGATGATTTGCAGCACTCTGTACATGTGTCATAGCCATATGACTGTATTGAGGTGGTTGTGGATACTGAGCACCTATTACCGGACTGCCATTGTCTGACGGTTGAGCTTCCCAGGGAGGTGGCGGCAATGAACCACTAGTTTGCGCACCTATCAAACCAGAAAAAAATGAGTGACACAATGAAGTCTGAAAACAAAAGCAAAAACCTTATACATTAAATTATCAATCCATCCACACACCAACCCAACATATCACGGCCAGTGTGTGGAGAAAGGAAAAATGGCATCTTATAATTTTTCCATGAACTAACTAAGAACCATTTTTAGAAAGAGAATGCAGTTGTAAAGGAATTCATCCAAATATTACCATAAGGGTTAGCTGGCTGTTGCTGTTCTGGAACCTGACCATTCCAGGCAGGAGCTGTATTTTGTGTATGCGGTGATTGCTCATACTGAGGTGGACCAGCATTTGGCACATTCCCATTGGGGTAAAATCCACCTTGAGATGTGAATGTCTGCTGTTGTTGATATTGGGGAGTAAATGGATCAGATTGTCCAGCAACATTAGTTTGCTGGTTTGGCTGGGTATTGACAGATGTAGGTGCACTGTCTCCATTAGAAAGCATATCAAAAAGAACAAGGGCATTCTGATCAGACACAGGAGCGGCAGGTTGTTGTTCTCCTAGAGGAACGAGAGCAAGTGAAGTATCTGCTTTTGGTGAGTTATAGTTATCACCACTGAGCAGGTCCCACTTGGGATCAACTTTTGCAGGTACAGCTGAACCATTGGATGTAGCTGGTGCGGGAAGCATTAACTGATTCAATGTTTGGGAGCCTGCTTCAGCACCAGAAGAGGACCTGCACATATACGTAGGTAAAATTATATGATAAGAGCCATATCCATCACATTAGTCAGGTTATGTTGAAAATATTTCGTATGTTACTAACTACATGAAGCGGGACACAAAAATGGTGACTTTGATGGTTTCGTATAACATCTCTCAACTGCAATGGCCTCTATCTTACACACAAATTATCTAAGTCATAATAATGACTAACAATAAACTATTCGAAGGCACAGAGCTTCACAGAGCATCAACTAGAACTCAACTCCAATCTATATGTCCATATCAGATAGATAAACTACTCCCAACATCAAAGATACAATTCCAGTAAAAATAATATGAACATGTTGCCAGGACAAACATTACTAATGAATCAAATAGATTCTCATAAGATGAAACAAAGAGTAACATGTCAACGAATGCAGATAATATACATGAGCAAAGCAATAATGTAAAGAAAAGGCAGGCAGGATTACCTCCCATCAGTTTGTTTGCTAGTATCTCCAGTATCAACCAAAGGAGCATCAATATCTACAAGTTGCCCAGCAGATGCAGGTTTTGAATTCTCTAACTGATTTCCATTTTGAGTAGAAGTTCCTGATAAAATAGATTCATGCCTAGCAAGTAGACGCTGCAGATCATCATTGAGAGCTAGTCCCTGGCACAGCAGTGATTCATCCCTGGAAAAATACAGAGAAAACACCATAATAATAACATTCTTACATTGTTTGGACAAAAAGATAATTTTTACCAAGAATACGATTAAGATGAATCAAGCATATACAGAATATAATGTCGTCATCAATCATTATAACTGATAGGACTGTAGACCCACATTCTAATGTAGAAAGAAGCCCAGAGTGTGGAAGGTCTACATTAGGAGGCACATGAAGAATCCCAGAATGCTAAGGGCTGTTTACTTTCAAAACAACATATTCAATTTTCATTTCAATTTTTACTTTTGTATGTGGGTCACTGGAATGACATTTGATTATGAATTTCCTTTTTTAATTGTGATAAAGAGAAGATGGAAGCTGACTAGAGAGAATGCATTTCTGGAAATACCAAAGGGGACACGAGGCCTTACGTAGTTGAGTTTACAAGGTGTACCACTCTTTGCTTGTATGTTCTACACTGCTCCACCAAATCAACAATAACCTCCTGTCTTAGCCCCTGAAATAGAAAGCAAAGGACATATGTAAGATATAAAGTAGGAATTTACTATTTACAACATGATAATCAATAGTCTCTTGAGCTTAAATGGAAAGCATATTTAGACTTCAAGAACAAGTTCAGAAGGGAAACATGGTAAGGGGTAGAAGGAATGCATGGGCATTAGTTGACATTGTAATATTGTTTAGATTTCTTAAAATAGGATGGAATATTCTATAGGATAGGAGTATAGGACTATTCAAATAAAGCTATAACTTTTACTATTATATCCACTTCTCAAACAATGGAATGAACACAACTCCATTCCATCACAAATATCTGAAATAACGGTAAGTAAATTTCATTCCATCCCATTCTTTATGTCCATTTCAATAATAATCGTTAAGAAATGTCCAAACATAGTCTAAGGGTTCAAAATTAATTATCACATGGTTGTTTGACAATTGACATTCATGAACACCTGATTTAAATTTACTCTGGATTAATAGAAAACAGAAAGAATAATCAACTTCTCTCCATTTGTTTGAATGGATAATTGAAAGAAAGAATATGAGAAATCAGGGCAATTATTTTTACTCTGTTGATAAAAAATGTCTTAATGTAGAGAAGCGAAACCAATGGCATTTAAGACTTATATCAAAAAAAAACATGCTCCCATTAACTAGTTACCCGCGAGGTAGGGGACTGGGAAACCTTTTGAAGTTTGACCTGCAAGCAGTTTTATTTCCCCCGCATTTTAGCTTGTAATCAAATGCTTATGTTTCATTCCCGAATTCTTCTTTCAATCAATTTCATTCACTACCAATTTTTTTCATTGTTTTCTACTTTATAATCATAGTTATCACCAAAGCAAAACCTATACTTGTCTCATCCCATAAACATGTTACAACCACCCTGTGAATAACTACCCATATCAGCAGATAGTGCCCAAAGACTACAGGGGAGAGGGAACAGAAGAAAACTGTCAGTCAATTGAGTATTAAATTAAACATAACAATTTAGGGATACTCAAAAAAAAGTGGTGACAATTATTTGGTCAAGGATTTAAAAACAAATTAACCAAATAAAGCGAATAATTTGAATGCATTGTTATTCATATAAGTCATACCCATAAGCTTCACAATTATTCCAACAAAAATTATTCTGATTCATATTTTTCATCATAATATAAATGTTTGAATCGAACAGCTTACTTCTTTGTTATTAGGGTCTATTGCATTGAGCATTTCCGCAAGAACGTCCATAATACCATGTGCATTCTGTATTTCAGTCAAACTGGGAAAGAAGTACAAATTAAAACATAAATATGCATAAATTTATATGGTAATCTGTACAACAAATAACTTGCATCATCATTCTTATTCTACCGATAAAATTACCCACTGAAAGTACAATATGCTCATTGCATCCTAAATAAGTGAATGGAGTTTCAATTACAGGGAGATTTGTACAGCTTAATTCATTACATTTGAAAAATCAGTCCATTAACAGTTAAAAAGACACTGATGATGAGTGTATCAAGACTAGCAGTTTTCACACATCATATAAAGTGAAAAACATGACAATGAATTAAAAGAATAGGCAGAATAAACAAGAATGAAATATGTGTTTAAAATTCCTCCTTTAAGCTAAATTTTTCATATTTCTTATTTTTATCACCGGTTCCCAAAACACCACCAGAATTTACTTGATTCCAGTAGAAGAAAGATTCTGCATCAGCTATTAAAAATAATGCATGGCTAGGCCAGTCATAAAAGAAGAGCACAGGGTTACAAATGTGACATCGGAACTACAAAGAAAATATGCCACTGGTAATAGATATAATCATCAACTTACAGGTATCGTCCTAAATGAAACTAGAAGCATACAGAACCATGATATCAGGCACCAAAAGCGACCCAAAGACTGAACTAATGTTTGGCACAATAATAACTCTACATGAAAACTATAAATTAATAAAATCTAGGTAAACCACCTTTTAGATAACAAAGAAAAGGACTTGAAACATACCTTAGTGTTGGAAATTCAGATTCTGCAGAGGTCTCAGCTGTGTCTGGCCGAGCATCCCCATCCCGTATGTTTGCAGGGTATGAAGCCAACGGTTGTGTTTGTGGAGGAGTGAATACGGGTGCAGATTGTTCAGATCTCTGGGGGAATACTGCCCCGGCACGCTGAAATAAGCAAATCCTTTGCATAATAATAAAAAAATAAAAATAAAGAAATAACTAAATTTTAAGAAGGGCCATGTAAATATTCAAAGACCAACAAATCACACTCAAAACCAATACAAAAAGTGTTAAATTGATTTATCTCGAGCTTCATTTTTTTCCGCAATCCATAGAGGAATGTTCGACAACTATGTAAAAGGTTTGTAGTAAACGTTACCAACAGTTCCTGGTATGCAGCATAGTATTGTGGATATCTTGCCCTTGGTCCGCCAAAAGCTTCTTGCCAAGTATCTATAAGAACCAGTATCTTCTCTTTGACATGAAAATCAGGCTACAATTTCCATGACAAATAACATCACACATTTTACAATATGAAAGCAGAAACAACATAGGAAAACAGTGAAAACATCTAAGAAACTATGCATACCTTTTTCTTTACTATTTTCACCATCTCATGAAGCACATCTCTGTCTGCAACATGCATGTGAACCATATCTCCGCAGTTCTTTATGATTGTTTCCAGCAACTAGAATGCAGCAGACCAACAGGAAAACAAATAAGTTTTTCTGATTGACAAATAAGTTTTTCTGATAGTCAAATATATAGACATATTAAATTTTATCCGGACTATAGAGAATGCTCCCAAGCTGAACAAACATCATTTGGACAGGCACTAAGGTACTCTGAAGGTTTAGTTTCCATATTTGAACATAAATTTTTTAATGACAGGTGTCTGATAAAGCTTATTTAAACAAACAGTTACCAAATGACATGTAATATAGTTGAGATGATGTAGTTGGGAAATATAGTTGAATCTCGACTTAGGTGCTTTGGGCATGTGTGGACTGTGGAGGAGACTTGTAGATTCCATAGTGAGGAGGTGTTCAGATGGAGGGCAATGTCATTGCTGGAGAGAGGTAGAGGGAAGCCAAAAAACTTATATGTAAAACTATAAAGAAAAATTTAGAGGCCAATGGTTTGGCTATAAACACGATATACGATAAAATATTATAGAGTGAATCGACCCCCTCTATATACACATTTACCATTCCGCTTTATATCTTTCTAAATCTACTTCTTTCATAATGGTTTGCCTACAAATTTCAAAAATTTCCCTTTATCTAAGTTTTTGATCAACTCAGTTTTTTGGGGCTCTGAATGGTCTTATACACACAAATCTAAATTATCAAAGGCAAGTTTACTGGTATCATTCTCTGCTTACTGTAGTCTAAGTAACCAAATATTCATTTAGATAATCAGAGAGAATGAAATTATACTGCAATTTTAGCCTCCTTATGTTATATTTTGATTGACTATTTTCGAGAAATATCTAATGAATGTGTTCCTGATAAAAATACAAAAGTACTTTGTATAATATTTTGCAGATGAAAAAGAAAGAAAGGAATCCGTAAAATATAGAAATTTCTCAACTTTTTAAAGTTTAGGAGGTCGAAATGTAATTTAATACAGTTGAAGCAACGATACACAAATCCAAAAGCATCTTCTTCAGCAATGTTAACATCAGGGTCTGAAAATAAATACAAGAATAAATTTGTATTAATACACTCCTTCACTTACAGTTAGTGCAAGGAGTTGAACTTTAGAATTTCTACTTCCAATCTTCTTCTTTATACCTTTGACAACGTCCTTTGCTTGCCTAATAAAGCATAACCAAACCAAGTTCTCAATATATGGAATTATAAACCAAGGGCAAAACTCAAACATCATACATAAAATGTATTCAAATTCCCGCGTAACACAGAAAATAGAAACACCAAATATGAAATACATGTTCAGATTCATCATCCAGTTCGCTCAAAATAAAATACAAATATTATAAATGCATATATTCCAATTCAATTTCTAATATATAAGGTTTTAAGTAGAGGTCATAGTCCCGTTAAGGATTTCGCAATTTCGGATGTTACGGATTACACTTGTCATGGTGTGAATTAATCACAACATCACACAAATCTTATTAAAATTATTTCGACTATCAAACACGTTATAATAACTTAAATTAGAGATAAATATGAAGTTATGAACTAGGGAAAGAGCTAAAAGGAGATACACTATGTAATTATCTTCAAATTTTTACTAAAAAAATGATTTTTATCCATTTCAATCGAAAAAAACATAATTCTCTATCTAACAACTAATTAATCAATTCAAACAAAAAAGCTTCACAAAAAATATATGTAAGAAAAGCACTAAATCTCAGAATTTTGAAGCACTTAATTAAAATTAGCTTATAAACGAAGTCACTCATATACTCTATTGCTCCATTCCACTCTATAACTTAGCTCAATTATAAACCTCGAATATTATTGATACCAAATTTTTCCAAAAAGGTAAAGTTAAAAAAAAATGATCAAACAAGAAACAATAATCGAGTGAACAAGAAACGCGATAATTGAAGATTGAAGAAATTGAGGGAAAACGAACCCAGGGTCATGATTGAGCATGTCACAGATCTCGATATTCATGGCCCAATCGGGACCGATGAGCATATCACTGGTGGCGCGTTCAACCATGGAATTCACCATCTTTTACGGTCAGTGATTCGAAACGGAATAAGATCGGTTCTTTTCCGATGAAGATAAACCGAACCACCGACGCGATCGGAGAAAGATTCCGGCGATGAAATTGTAGAAAGAAGAATTGGAACTTTGAAGGTAACAAAAAAGAACGATCTTGTTAAGAGAAAGTGACACGTGTCTATTTATTTGTGATTAGTAGCACTTGATGCCGTTGCTTTTGATGACCGATTTTGATCAATGGTTATTACGTAGACATGCTTAGTTAATCCACATGTATAGGATTCGTGACCATCTTTCTCTTTATTTTCACAAGAAAATTAATATAGTTAAAACACTAAGCCTATGCTTGGTACAAGAGAAATGTAAAAGAGAGAGATATCAAAGAGAGAAAGAGGAGAGAAACTACCAATTTCTCTTGCTTGGCATAGGAAAGAAAGAGAGAAGAGAGGTTCCGCATGCTTTTTGTTTCTCTCCACAACAGCAGAGAAAGACATGAGAAGTTGGTTATTTTATTATATTTTCTTTTAAATTCAATTTGTGAAACAACAACCACACATATTTTAGTTTAGTTGAATAATAATGTGTTAGTAAAGGGTACTTTTGTCCTTTCAAAAAATAAAAACACTTCTCTCTCTTCTATTTCTCTTTTTATTCTCTTATACTAAACAATACATTAAATCTACTCTATTTCTCACATATTTCTCTCTTTTCATACTCTCTCTTATCAATTTCTCTCTTCACAATTTCTCTTCTTAACCAAACACACCCTAATGGATAGTACCGTGAGTTTATCTTATTGGTAGGACACGTTGTATTATATATGCATGATGTGAAGTTCAAATTTCGGTCATCTAACTAATCTATTTTAAGGGTGAAATTTATAACCAATAAGTTACTTAACTAATTATATGTTTTGAATTAGAAACATCTAAGAATTCTCACTTTTCTAGCCTCCTCTTGTACCAAAGACCAAGTTTGTTTTTTTTTTAACAACATTCTTTTTATATAACTCACTCAACATTAAGCACATGACATGCATGCTTAAGTTTGAGAGTAAGGTAAAAATTACAATCAAGTTTAGTTCAAATTAATAAGTATTAGTTCATGTCATTTTACATATATATATATATATATTTTTAGTTAAGTTAGGTTTGGTCCGTACAATTTCATTGAAATAGACAACGAAGACATAATTGCTTAAGTTGTTATATATCGTCAGCTTTATGAGGATATTCATAACTACAAAAAGAATTTGTATGATTAAGATATTTATGAATGGGTACGGCCCCTTTTGCAAGTTAACCTTGGAAAATAATTCTCTAACTTTCACTTCCCTAACTTTGTGTGACTTAAGGCAAAAATAGAAAGTATTAAAATATGAATAAATTTTGGAGGGAAAAGATGAGAGATAAGATAAAAAATAAGAAAGATAGAAACAAAGTTACTCTAACTTTCCCTCCAAAAAGTTAAAGAATAGTTGTCCGTTAACCCTCTACATCAAAGTTTGATGTCAGGGTTGCTGATTCTCTACGACCCTATATCAAGAAAATAATTTGTTATTATAAAAATGCGATAAAATATGATTAAATAGAAAAGGATACCTCATTGTATAATGTATATACATATTTTAATTAGTGATAGTTTAATTAGTGAAGAATGACATATAAATTTTTATCAACATGAATACTTCGCTTGTTTATAGAGAAATGAATTTCTTTTGCCACCTCCTAAATTTTCCATGCGTCCCATGAAAAGTAAAAAAATACTCAGCTCAAATTCTAAGAGTCAACGTAATGTTTTTAAAAATTCAGAGGGCACGAGAGAAGCTTGGCGGGTGGTAAGATAAATTCAGTAATTCACAATAGAGAAGCATTTTTCATGTAATGTTTTGCCCATTGAACTTTTATTTTATTTTATACATGTTGGTGAACCATTTTGTTGTCTTGAAGACTAAAATCACTCAACACAGAGTGTACCATACTATTTTAGAAATCAGTCTCCTTTTTCATATTGAAACATCCATGTTTTAAAGTCCTTTAAGAGAATTACATTCATTCTTCATCATATTTTGAAAAGTGCATAATTCATGATATGTTTGGGGAATTTTCCCTTTCAAAGGTCCAGGATCCTGCATGAAGTCATATCTAGGGCAATAATTTGGACCTGAAATTTGGTATACATCCTTCATACATTATAGGAAGCCTAACTATAAAATATCAAATCAAATGGCCTTCAGGATCTCAAACTGAGCATATGAACCAAAGTGAAAAGTTTAGTGAAATAAAAGAGAGGTGACTAGAGTGGTGAACATGCAGAAACTCTACTTCTGGTAAAAATAACTCCACTTATAATATGTGAAAATAATTTTAAATATTATACATGAAGTGATTCGTCTAGTTTGAGGTATTTGTCACAAAGCTGTAACCTTAACGTGGTGAAACAACAACTATTTGACTTCCAAAGAAATTGGTTTAAACTTATTTTTGAACCACCAGACAACATTAAGATCCCTCATATACATATTCTTACAACATTCCATACTTTACAAATCACATGTTGAGTAGGTATTTTTCGAGGATCACAACTACTTATGAATGTTCATAATCACATGTTGAGAAAGGAAATAAAGTTGAGTCAATATGGAACAGGTGTGCGAACGGTAGGTGGACTTGATTTCATGTCCTCAATGATTAGATTTAAGAGACCTTGTGTTATATGGCCTTCTTTGCCTACAGAAAATGCAGAACCAAATCAATAAGGTCATAAAAAGGTGAAAAGAACTTTCAATATGCTACTCATTGAAGTGAAATTACTCACCATCTCCAATAACCTGGTCATCCCACTGCATTACAGGGCAAACCAAAACTCCACTGCCAATAAGCATCATTTCATCTGCTTTCTTCCCTTCTTCGACGGTTACATTTTTCATCCTTATCCCCTGAAGCTCACCCTGCTTCAACAAACACTCAGCAAGGGTTAAAACTCTCTTAGCTGTACACCCACTTAGAATTTTGTCGAAGTGAGGCATTATAAGTTCCTTCTCTTTGGTGACAAAAGCCACATTCATATTAGGCCCTTCAGCAACAAAACCTTCATCGTCAAGCCAAATGCCTGCAAAAGCACCAGCTTCATCCGCCTCCATCTTCGAGAGTACATTTGGAAGGTAATTCACACTTTTGGTGATTGCAAACATGGGATGTTTTATCGGAATAGATGAAGTAATGACTTTAACTCCCTTGGACTTAACTGAAGCCGCTGCCGGTGACAGGTCCTGTATTACAATTGCATAAAGCCCTGACTGGTGACAGCCAGAGGGAGAGAGCTGAAAATCACCAGGTCCTGCTGATAGCCAGTATCTTAGTGATCCTTTTCTACATTTGGAAGCACTTACAGTTTGTATGAGAATCCTTCGTATACTATCACGGTCAAATGGGGGATCTATTTTGGACCTTGATGCTGAATTTAAAAAGCGATCAAGGTGTTGATCTAGCTCGTATAGGTATCTGTAATGAATAAAATATATCAGCTGACAACTTTAGTTTTCAAAGTATAAAACACAAAGTTGGAAAAGATAAGACATCTACTTTAGTATTCAATTAACAATCATACTCCACAACCAACCTTAATTATAGAGTAGTTATTTTTATCCTAAAGGGTGCATAAAGTCGAGCGAATGTTTTTACTTTTTATTAGCTTGAAAAAGCAAAGTGCTTATGCAAAGGTCATTTTCATCTGTTTTTTGTTTCCTTCACACATGATTTGAACCAACTAAAGGTTATAGAGAAGCTAAGAAAGCTCATTATAGTGAATTAAGACTTTTACTTTAGTTTCGAAATATTATCCAAGTGAAGCTTTCATGTTAAATCCAGATAGAAAGATTAGTTTCCGATATGAGGTGGAAATCACTAACCCGTCCATTATTGCTGCAGTATCAAAGACACCATGACCCCTATGCACCATGTGGTCATCCATAGGAATAACCATAGCTGCTGGATCCGTTGTTATCCCACCAAAAATACTAGAATACATGGCAAGGTATTGCTGCTTTCCCTTTATCTTTTCTCTGAATGTTTTCAGCCTTTCATAGGTCTTATGCATGCAAAAGAGGGCGAAGAAAGCATGTGTTATCTTCTGTTTATTTTCCACACATGCATGTTGGTGGTTTTTATGAAAGCAGTAATTAAAATAAGATTTGAACCTATATCATGTAAATATCAGCCACAGGATTAATCTAACAGCTCAGTTCAACCAAATGTCGGTCATTGGATTAGTCTAAAGGTTGTGAGTATATTTCTCTACTAGAGCCAAGCCTCTATTCTAGTTGTTTATATATTGGGGGTTTAATATGCAAAGTAATGGCACTATGGCATATATATATATATAGGAGGTTATGCTAGTCCTCACAGGCCACAATGGTTATTATATCCGCCATGTTTCTGTCATAGGCCTCTGTTCGTCTTGTGCAGAGACTTGCTATTAATAATAATATATTTGCCAATTCAAAAAAATACATATTTTTTACTAGCTGCCAAGCCATAATCTGCCATCCGCATAATATTGATAATAAAGATACAACACTAAATAAAAACAAATCTTAAAAGCTACCAAGATATCAAAATCCACAAAATAAATTAATATCAAAATACATAAAAATTGAGAAGGCTAGAATTAAGAATGTGGTTAATCTCCTCAATTTAATAATAAAGAACTATATTCTCCAAACTACTTCCTCCATCCCAAATCTTTTTTAATCATACGAGCTTATAAACTATAAATTATAAGATAAAAAATGTGTGTTACCTAAACACATTGTATAAGTAGTTAGATAAATTACATAGTATATAAAAGTGGAAAGTGAAAAGAAATATATTGTACTACCTACCTCAGAGGAAGATAAAATGGGAACAGCATCAAATACTTGAGTTTGATTAGAATCTGCAAATGAATTACATTAATTATTAATTAATAGATAATAAAAAAGATAATTGAGAGGGAGAAAAAAGAAAAGAAAAAAAAAAGTAGTAACTAACCAAGTAAGGTTTTAGAAGGATCGGAATTAGTGAGAGCATTGGTTTTTGTGACGGGATAATTGAGGCGATGTTGTTGTTGATAGGAAAAGCGGTGATGATGATGATGATGATGATGATGATGATGATGATGATGATGATGATGATGATGATGATGATGAATGAAATTAGTTGAATTTAGATTTTGTGATTGTGGAATCAACCGGAGACACGCCATCAGTAGTAGTAGTTTTACGGTGATGATGATGATCGATCAATGCTATGATTACATGAAAATAAAATACTCAAAAATGGTTTACAAATACTGTGTACCTCTCCTAATACACTGTGTGTCATTATAATAACAACAAATACTTGTATTGGAATCTCCCATCGCGGTCAACATCGTACAACTCAGCCGGTAGAAATATCATATTCAGATGTGACACTTGTGAGATGTGAAAAATATTACCAGTGTTCGAGAAATTTAAAGTAAGAAGATGGCGCGCCAGTCCGATCTAAGATAAGAAAGACTTTAAGATTTAAATAATGTTTATGGAGATATCTCTATTTATTTACTTTTTACCACTGTAAGAGAGTTTTAGAATAAGAAAATCCCATTGAGAGTTTCCGTTTTTGTTTGGAGTTCGTTGCAAAATAAATTACCATCAAAGGTTATGTGCCAATTGGTTGAGAGATAACAAGTAACATAAAAATTTTAACCAATGTGCACAATTGGTTAGCGGTGTTTCCTCCTTTTGGTCACATGAATCTTCTTATCTTCTTATCTTCTTATCTTCTTATCTTCTTATAATATAGTTTCTGTAATTGCAGCCACTTAAACCCTACTTTGACTCTTAATATGGCGCCATTTTGACTAATTAAAAATATACATGCATATGATTGGATGACTGTGTCCCGTATCAATAAGGACGGCCCTCTTGAAGTTTCTTAGAATATGTAGGTTGAAAAAATCTGCAGTAGTTTATGCAGAAAATGACAAAGAGACAATGTATTACTAAACAATGAAAAATCTTCCAATTCGACTGGAGGAGCAATAGTGAGGATTCAATAATGAAGAGATGGTGTTTCATAGATTCAAAAATAGCTCTCCCATTTTAGTGCTTCTGTATAAGTACAGTAAAAGATACAGTAACAAGTAATGATTCGGAGAAAAGCCCGACCATTTTTTGTCATTGTAATTTGCTTATTACAAGAAGAATTTTTATATTAGAGGGCGCATTTGATGTCAATTACATTACAAATGAAGTCTAGGAACTGATAATGATGAACTGATCTTACAAATGGTACATACATACATATAACGAAGACTGGAACAGCGGAAGCCATATGATTGACAATGGACTATCTACAATCCTTCCAAAAATGTGAAGCGGTTGAGAAGCTCATTGTTGACTAGCTGAGGATTTGCTGCTATCACCCTTTTCTGGTGTTCCACATTCACTAAAATCAAGCATGCGACACTCAACCTGAGCGAAAAACAAACAATCCCATTAAGCTAGCTATAAGATATTGACAAAAAGTGAGGTTTATCGGTGGAAACCGCATAATCATGAATTGAATTTGGATTCTCTCATGATACATGGTGATTGGTGAGGTGTGAGACACCAACAAATATCACTTTGTGTTTGATGAAGAACACACTGCGACGCCAACAGTTTTTTTATTATGAATAAATAAATGGAATCGGGATTCACTGATGTTTCATGATCAAGATGGAGATACCACCAAAAATCACTTCAAGTTTAATTAAGAAATACCGCTACGCTACTCTTTCCAACATTTTTATGTAACATGAAAAGATTAGACATTGCTAAAAATGAGGGAAGGAAGCATAGATGAAGGATCATTAAATTCAACTTTACCAAATCATTTGAACTATATTTAGAACTGTTTGCCTTGCTAGGATTGTTGTTTTCCTCGTCGCTATTCTTATCATTTCTAGATGCATCTTTCGGTAATGCTTTAGGAGTTTCATTATTCAAAATCTCCTGTGCATTTTCATATGTTGCAGCAGTTTGTTCACCGACTTGTCTTAACAACCCGATAGCATCGTAGCTTTTATCACCTCCCGGGCTCTTGAAAAATCCAAAATCCTGAAAATATGTTTACTGTTATCAGCAAGTCAAACGTATTTAATATACTCGAAGATCATTACAGTAGTTATCCAACAGAACCTAAAGTACCTCAATTGTTAATTCGGGATTGGGGCTACAGAGAAAAGCATTCCTGAGCCAAGGAGATTTCCATGCAGAAGGCGATTCAAAACTTTTCGTGAAAGGTGTTCCACCAAATCTGCCATCAAAGAAGCGGACAGTCAGAAACAGTGTGAGCATTGATAATAACTCAAGAAAATTAAAACAGAACAACTATTACAAAGAAATTTAAAGAACATTACATGCTACACATTTCAAAACCTCCATCATTTTTACTTTGATCACTCAAATTCGCCTCTGGAGCTTTTACACGAGTGACTGAAACTGTAAGATTTTCATGCTCCTTTGCACGAACACAAGGAGAGCTAAACCTTGAGCATTGGTTCTCAGAAGATAATTTTGAAGGGTTGCTCTGGTTTAGAGCTATTTCCGAGCTCCTATTGTTTGAGTTTCTGGGAACTCTGTCTCTAAGACCAACTTGGTCAGATGAATATAATGAAAGGTCGTTCCTATCATGTTCGGACAAAACTCCAGAAGATTGCTGCACCTGAGAAACAGTACAAAAGGAGTGAAAAGTAGCCTAACATAGAAATACGATAGAGGGAGAGGGGACAGAGAGAGAAGTAACTCTAGATTACAAGCAATTATAATAAGAGATGAACTGTACATAATACTTACAATCTCGGCAGCATCAATCTTCATTTTAGAATCGACATCAAAAGGCTGCTGCTTTACCTTACCAGGAGAATTACTGTCAAGAGCATCTCTTTGAGTCTTACTTTCTTCCAAAATTACAGACCTAATTGTCTCTTCTACTTGTTTACCTTTATCAGCTTGTCCACAATTTTCTTTATCGTCATCAAAACCAGCAGCCCCCGAGTTTTGCTTTTGCAATGAAGATGGAGAGAGTATATCTGCTTCCAAACTAGAAAAAGCTTTAACCAAAGAGGATGCCATCTCAGTCTCAAGTTTCTTACCAATTCTTTTATCTGAAAGTGGTGATAACAAATCTCGGCACCGTTTCTTTAATATTGATGGTGTACCCGCAAAAGTTTTAGCTGCACTTTTCAATAATGCTTCCGGACTATCATCACGAGAAGGTGAGTCCCACAACCTTGATGGAGTCAGACAGTTCATAGAAGACATCATAAACTGGCGGATACCCAGAGGACTAAATTCTTGCTGCATATCACCCCCAGATTGTACAAGATCACAGCTCAAGAAAGGAATATCCAAGCTTGGAAAACGGGGAGGTTCATAACATAGTGCTCTGTTGTCCTCCTTTTCTGTGTGCATGTTTGGCTTTTCATCTGTTGGATAACAGGTTTGTTTAACATCTTGCATTACTGTACTATCTATAGCATCAATACAACGAGAACTTGACGTGTCATTGGCATAAGTGAAGTCATCATGTGCTCTGGAGACAAACTGTTGATCCTCATGATCAGCAGAATGTACTGGACGGGTACATTGGGAGGATGACATTCCTTTAAAATTATTAGAACAATGAGGACAAGATATTGGCTGAGTTGAGGTTCCACCAGTTTCGGAAATCTGAATATGACATGATTGACAAACAAATGCAGGGTGACCAGAAAATTCAACAGCATCAACACCTTTATTATAATCTCCAGGGATAAAACATCTATCATTATTTAGCTCTGAAAACAGGACTCTGCAACATTCGTCATCAGATATCAGCATATGATCTGGTTTATCAGAATCCATAGATGTAGTTTCCATGGGCGTTGAAACAGCTAAACTCACTGAAGTTTGATATGGAGCATTCACCAAGTCGCATATTCCACTAGGTTCTGTACAATCTCTTTGCAACTGCGAGGAGTCCTCCCCTAATTCCTTTGATGAAATATTGGGCAAGGAATGTAAATTAAACTGGCCATCCTCATTTGTGGAATTTCCAGGTTCATGCGAGTATTGTTCACTGAAGTCAGAAGAACATGCATCATGATTAGCCATTTCTGAGATGCATAAAGTAACAGCGTCAATTGCTAGATAATATTGATGTGAACAGGATGCTTGACTTGGACTACGATCGGTCGCAAGACTACATTCTTCATCTGGCCTATATCCCCCTACAGTTTTTAAGTCAACACTGGTCATCTCTCTAGTGGATGGAAATTGGAGAGCATTAGCTGACTCGTGGCTACACTCTAAAAATTCATCTCCTTCAGTCCCCCGACGAACATTATCTTCTTCCTTACATTTCATCCTTGAAGATGTTGCAACCATTGGTTGACTAGGATTTCCAACATGAGGTGCAGATTGCAACTGAGTAAGAAGGCCTGATGCCAAGTAAGAATCCAATTTCTTTTTGACCGAACTGTTCCAGTGGTTTTTAATAGCATTGTCTGTCCTGTTTCCATAAAAGTACAAGTACGTCACTAAATCTAGAAGCATGTCGATAAGCAGAAGACTGAGAATGAACTAGAAATACATGCATCATGGGGAGCAATTTCTGGGGTGCATAATGTTCGATATTGGGCAAGGAATGAAAATTAAACTGGCCATCCTCATTTGTGGAATTTCCAGCTACATGCGAGTATTGTTCATTGATTTCAGAAGAATATGCATAATGATGAGCAGAAGACTGAGAATGAACTAGAATTTAAAATTAAAAAACCAGGCATCGAGTGACATCATTTGGATACCCTGTAGTTACTACAGGAGTAGGAGGAAATGATAGGATCTTAATTAATATTTAAGACTTTTATTTTGTCTGTCTTTATCATAACAGTGCAGTAAGTTGGTATCTGATTAAATCAGTCCCATAACACACGTGAAGCATGTTCCATCTTCTCAATAGAAATATTATTAAATATGTATCTACCTTCCAGGCAAAAACTTCGTTAATTCTGCCCATTTGTTCCCATAAATCTGATGAGCACGTATTAGAGCCAACTCCTCTTCCTGTGTCCATGCTTCCTTGTTTATAGCAGGATTAAGATGATTATGCCACCTAATAAGATTTGACAAATTATATTAATGAAAATGAGCACCATCCTCCGAATATACTTAAAAACAGATCCTACAATATGATTTATGAACGAAGCCTATTGAGAATTATAGGTTTATGGTTATGGAAGAAAGAGAAAAGGGAATAATTTAGGGGCTGTTTACTTTGAGAAAATATTGTTTCCATTTTCTAAAATATTTGTGAAGATGACACATTTTTGAAAATAACGAAAACAATATTCTAAAGATACAATTATAAACGTCAAGAGATATTCTCCAGTTAATCTAACAAGACTATAAGGATAAATGATCTCAATTAAAAAAATTGCGAGCAAAAGACACTCCGATGATATATGAAAGAGTTAGTGGAAACCCAATGGCCATACCTTTCTCGACATTGCTTCCCAATACGTCCAGGTAAATGTTGTGCTATAGTTGACCACTTTTTAGGCCCATATTTGTTCACCAATTCAATCATCACCTCATCCTCCTATTTAAATATTTGGATTAGTAGATATCTAACTAGAAAGTTGATATTTGTCAACCAAAAAAAAAAAAAACTAGAAAGTTGATATAATCCAAGGCCACATCAAAATGAAAATAATGTGGAAACCAAGGATAGAATTATACTGACCACTTCTACATGTAGAAATATAAGATTAACATACAAGACAAAATGAAGGTATAGATTACCTCTTTAGACCATGGACCTTTAACAAGTTCGGGATTCAACACTTTCTGCCACCTATGTAAGCATTGGACATCAGTTCTATCCTTGAAACACTCCGCTTCAGACATATATAAGTACCAATTAGACAAGTTATAAAACATGTATCGAAACAAATTTGCATAAGCTACACACTGATTTAAGAAGGTTAACAAGTAGATAAATGAATCCACAAAAAAGTAAAGCTAACGAAATATGAGAGTAGAACTACAAAACATGTTTTGAGGACCAAAAGATTGGTTTTATGCTCTATACATCAGACACTTAATACGAAAAATCCCACCCCTACAGTACAGAGTTTTTTATTTCATTTAAATCTGTGCAATTAAGTCTACCAATATGCAACTGAAGAAAACCTTGGAGGTATATAACTTAAGAATGGACACATGCAATGTGCACTTAATACTGCAAGCCTGTGGTGATAGGTCATTTCATGAATAATTTCATACATAATGATAATGAATAAATTGAAACATCAATATGATACCTATTTTTTTCCAATTTTTTCCTTGGAAACGCTGAACAGCAAGCCGCAATGTCTCATCCTGCAAAGTAAAAAAAGATATTAAAAATAAAACCCTTATTATAACTTTATCATACATTTTTTTATCATCATTAAAATTTATATTAGAATCTTTAAAATTAAAATGGAAAAGCTGCAGTATCCATAATTTCTAAATGTTTCACTATATCAAAGATATTTTTAAAAAAGACAAGGTAGAGAGACTTTGTAAACATTTAAAATAAAATTAAAACAGAATCAAATGAAAGTTAGTTTACTCAATAAGTTACATAACTTTGTTGTGTAAATAAAACATTGATTGGCTAAATAGAGGTAAAACAAGTTCAGATTTTCTAGTACAAGTAAAAAAAAAAAATATTATCAAATGGAAGAAAGATCAGTTATGCTGTTCGAGTATCCAAAACATCACCTCCTCGGGAGTCCATTGCCCTTTTGTAGAACGCCTTGTAGGACCAGTAGTCCTCCTACAAAAAGATTTTTAACAATTAGCAAAAACTTCCTTAACCCAACATCAATGTCCTTAGCAAAAATGAGACTTTTAACATTGTCCTCCAAACTCCTCCATCTGTCTATATTCAATCAAAACAAGAAATTGATTGCAGACTTGATGCTTACCCGTGCAATGCTGCTCTAATTTTCTGAACACCATCGCCGTGTCCATCCACATGAGGGACGGCCATTTTTCGGTCACCGTCCATAATTTTCTAGCAAACAAGTACAAAAGCATACCCCAATTCCCACTCTACCACAAATCATTATAATTACAAACTCTTCAAAAAAAAGCCAGATCAAACTCCTGCAAAAAAAACAACCACATCAACTCTAAAAAATAACCATCAATTAAAACACAAAACAATTCAACATTGTAAATCAACCAAAAAATCAATTCCAAAATGAATAAAATAACAATACTAATAATTTCTCAAGCCCTAATAATACTTTCAGTCACACACCACATAACATAGCTTAATTACAAAGCTGCTACAGTGATAATAAAATCACATTAGTCAACCCTATCTGAAAACCTAGTAATAAAAAATAAATCAAGTTCAAATTTGAGTTATCAGAAACCAAACAAATCCAAGATTTCAACAATTCAACACTGAATATGAAAAATGCTAAGAAATCATAAAAATCAAGCAAAAACAAAAATCAAATTTAAATTCAAAAATTGAGTCAACACAACCAGAAAAACCAAAGAACTAGGGAAAATGCAAAAAAAAATCACAGAAATGAAAACTCACCGAACAGAATTTGATAACAAAGAAGATTAAGAAATCAACAATTCGCATATTCAGATCCAAGAACACAGCGTTATTCAAAATGTAACAGTGTTAGAAGAAGAAGATGAAAAAGAAGAAGAAAGAGGAACGTTATAGAGAGAGTGTTTTGTGTTCAAACAAAAAAGGCGGACTCGACAAGTTTTTGTTTTCAAACCCTATGCTTTTTCGTTCTTCTAGTTGTTGTTGTTTGTTGTTGTGTGGTTGTTCCTCTTCAACAATATATACAACGTATATTTAATGAAGTGTGTTTGTGCTTTGTTTCCCTTTTTAATTTTTCAAATGTTTAACGGACATAATTTGTCCGTTAAATATTTTAAAAATTGAAAAAAGAGAAACAATTTTTCTTAATCACACACAAATTGCATGTATGTTTTCTTCAGATGAATTGGTCAACAAACTAGATATTTTTAGTTTGAGTGTTTTATGAAAATATTTTTCATTTTTTATAGTAGTTATAGTTATTTTCTATTTTTACGATGTTTTTACGGTTTTTAATGGAGTTTTAACGATAACAAATAGAGTAAAAGAAGATAATTACTACTGATGCACTCGTTTAACTTTGGAAAATAATAATGATTATGAAAAGGCGCGACAATAAAAACACGCGAAATGCGATTTTTGAGTCTTTTATGCGCGCCTATCGATAATATTTTTGCGAATGAAAAAATAACGATTTCTTTCCTTATAAAAATTATCGAAAGGAAATTTGTATTCATTTCAATTTTCATTCTTACTTTGATTCATTTGTGCTATTTAGCGCTTCTCTTTGACTATTATTAAAAAATTTGTATCTCTGATCATATTTAATTAACACATTTATACGGTAAATTTGACATACCAAATGAAAATTTTAAATAAAGATGAGAATTTACATTTTTCAAAAAATTTCAGATGTGATTATTTTATATATAATATTCATCATTTCATTATTAATTTTTCAAAATGAAAGAACTATTGCTTCAAAAATTAAAATAAAGAACTATTGACAAAATTTCCATTGGTGATCTCAATTTGTTGGTTCTTTGTGGGTCTTATTGATCTACATGAAAGCAATTAATTCAATGGATACAAATTTTCTACATTCAAAATTCGTACATTTACACTAATATTTATGATATATTTAGTCTTTCCCACATTTAATATTTCTCTCCCTATTCTATCTTCGGTTGAAATTTACATTAAATATAGGTAAATTTAGGAAAATCAAATCCAAAGAATCTCATCTTTATTCAATTTTCTCTCCAAAGTTAGATTTTATGTAATCATTACTGCAATAATGATAGATTTTGAATTTATTGCAATAATGATTACACACAGTTTCACACTGTTTTTAATCTCAACCATATAAATTTGAGATCGGACGGCGATGATAAAAAATTGGGTCTTTTCGTCATAATTGATCTCAGCCATTGAATCATAATCGAACGGCTGTGATTTACTATAGCGTTCTGTTGCAACTGTGTATAATCCTATCCCGGATAAGAACGATCAAAAAAAGAAAGGTAATAATAATAATAAGCTGCTACTTGCTCTAATGGACTGCTACTTGTAAAGTTTAGGAGTCTAAACAATTACAACAACCAATTAAGTAGTTTTTAATACAAAACTAATGACAAGATTAGATCTTAGTGTTGATCATCTACTTAACTCATGCAATTTCAATTCAATTAGCATCCTTCAATCGGCATATATTACAATTGGCTTGAAAATGGCTACAATTGAAGAAAGATGTAAGAGGAAGATGACTACAATTTTTATTCTATATTTGCATGCATGAATTGATTGGAATCTCGCCAAAGAGGGGATTGGTAACAACGCATCCTTTAAAGTAGGATAGAATATCTCTTGTCATTACGGTAATAAAGTCTTTGTTCTAAAAAAGTAATAAAAATTCCCCATCTACTTCGTTTATAAAGATTCATTAAAAAACTCAGTCTAATAATTATGATTATAAACTGTTATAAATACCCAAACTATATTTATGGATATTAAAGTACCTAACACCACAGTTAACTTACCAAAATTAATTCAAAAGTACCACGAGAAAGTACCATATAATTAATTGTTTTACATGGCAACTTGCAACTTAACAAAAATACTGTTTTACAATAAACCACAAAATCTGAGAGTAGCTGAGAACAAAATCAGGTAACCCTTGATGCAGCAGCTACTAATCCCGCGACAGAAATTTTCTAAATTTATTTGGGCGACCTCCTCCAGAATCATTATCTCTATGCCTGAAATGTTTCCCTCCCCTACCATGCCTTCCTCCCCTGAAAATAGATAATATAATAAATTAATATTCTAGTTTCGCCATATTCCAGTGGCCACATCAGAAAAAGGCAAAAGGCATATTCATAGATAGGACACGGTTGAGGGCCACCTACCTTCCTCGGTTACTAAAGCTTTCTCTGCGCTGATCTTGCTTACCACGAAGCTTGCTCCAGTATTCTTTTTCAGCCTCACCTAATTTCATAGCAACCAACAATAAATATCAGGGTCTGAATCGTAAGTGTGAAGATTCTTGAGATAATAAATCAATGCCTCAAAGAGTATACGAACACATGAAACCTAACTGATCGAAAAATTAGATGTGAAAATGAAACTAACCGGTCACTGGATCTAGAATAGCAATAAAATTCTTCACAACTAATCCCCCGATTTCAGAAAGAACTGCAGCAGCACGTGCTTTCTGAGCGGCTTCAGGTTCATCAAACCGAATAAATCCTGACTCATCTCCCATATTGAAGTCTATGTACTGTACAAGTAAGCATGGATATTAAATTAATCAAATCCAGTTTAAATATATGGTTGATATGATAATTGTCATTTATTTAGTAATCAGAGTGAGACAAAATGGTCTAATATATAAACCACCATTAGGGTATTCAAACAAAAGGAAAAGAAATCCTTTTAAAAGTGCAAAAAAATACGAATAAAAAACAAAAAGGCAAGCACTGTAACTTATAAACAATAACAGAATGAATAAAGTACCGACAGCAGGAGAAGGGGCTAAACCAAAATTACCTTAACATCACCAAACTTCTGAAAGACAACCTTCAAATCCTCACGTAAGACAACATCGTGGTCGCCCTTGTAAGAAGCAGCTGTTTTTTTTTCAGTTTCCTGACCCTTCTTTTCTTCAGCTTCAGCCGCCTTTCCTTCCTTAACCCCATTGTTTTCTTGGCCCTTTTCTTCAACTTCAGCCTCCTTTACTTCTTTCACCCCATTGTTTTCTTTTTCCTTTTCTTCGCCTTCAGCCTCCTTTGCTTCATTGCCACCATTGTTTTCTTTATCATTGTCATTATCTTCGGACATCTTTTGATCACTTTCCTCAGCAGCAACTTCAGAGGGCTTTTGTTCATCTGTCTTGGTGACACCATTATTTCCATTGGTTTGTTGTTCGGTGCTATTCTTTTCTGAAGGAACTACATCTGAACTGCTCTTTAGTTTGAAGGCTATAAGCAAGCCTTTAGGGTAACTATGACGATAAACACAAATGAACGCAATCAGTTTGCCTGAATTTATGGTTCGGGGTACGAGTTAAAAGAATGCAAGAATCTTACTCTTCTTCTGAGTTTGTGTTATCCTCATGGTTTGAATCCGCAGGTTTATGATACTTTGCATGCTTTTCTAATTCTTTTTCTCTTTCTGCATCAAAGTCCTTCCTGCATTTCATATATACAGTATTATTAGACAATATGCACATGCATGTATAGATAAGAGACAGCCTTACACCCCCAAAATTCACAGGTTAGTAAAAACCCATTTTCACAAGCTAAATGTCAGGGGCGTCATAATCACTGGCTCTAAAGAAACTATTATTTATTCAAGTTTTTTAATAAATATAAAAATTAATTGACAAGCTTACTGTAATATATTTATTTTCCGAAAGGATTGACAGAAATTAGGATTATATACTCTTTATTTACCTTCTACAAGAATCTTTCTAATATACAGAACAAAAGAAACTTTAGTATTGAATCACTATTAGTGCTTACTTTGGCTTTAATTCTAGTTCAGCGCCTGCATACACCAATTTTTGCTTCAAAACATTTTCCATTTCTTCCTCTGATGAGAACTCAACAAGGGCAGTACCACAGAAGACCTTTTTGTCTCCAACATGACGGGGCAATCGCACACTGTTGATCTGAAATTAAAATAAAAAATACTTCATATTTTATTATACATGCTAAATTAGATTATAAGTACTTTCCACTACTTTCAGTACTATCTTCCAAACTATTTTTTGCTAAATGAATATACAATATAAGAGTTCAACTATTAACAAGGAGAAACAAATGCTAGAGTTATCCGAAAGAAGTCTCATGTTCACCAAAATCATAGAGATTATGCTACAGCTTTTCACCGAGAAATTTAATGAATTTGCATAAAGCATAATCACTCAGAGAATAAGATGAGGAAACATAATGCATTCAGACTATAATGTTAGAATCTAAACCAATCATGGCATCAATGTTAATATTACCTTGGCATATTGACCAAAGAATGACTCTACTTCTTCAAGTTTCACAGTATATTCAAATGGTGATGCAGCAATTGTTCTTATCTCAACCTGCTCAATTACCACTTCTGGCTTGGAAAGTTCAGTATTCCTTCCAACTTTGCTTCCTGAAATGCACAAATAGAATGAAATAAATAAGTTATGTGTACATTCAACACAGAACATGCAGCCACAAATACAATATAGTGAATAGAGCTTTGCAAAGAGATCAGTCAATTGGCACAGCATGGCAGGTGAAAGAAATCCACTATCTCTAACTTTAAACTAACCAAAACAGCATTCTCTCCAATTCAAAATTGGAGCAAAATGAGAAATAATCACACAACTATGCTTAATTAGAAGTTGCAGATTCTTTAATCATGTATAGAACAAAATAAATAACTGATAGGTGTTCCCTGATAAGAACTAAATTTATCACAAAACTAAATACAATTGTATAGCGCAAAAAAGGAATGAATGTGTCAAAAGTGCAAGAAACTGACCATCTTCTGAGAGCTTGAGAGTAGCAGCATTTTTCAAAACTTCAGCAACAGCTTTGACAGTTTCTTCCTTAACTTCATCGGGCTTAATATCACCCAAATTAAGATGCTTTCGCATCCGATTAAAAGAACAAATCAAAGCCAAACTAACCACTGTGTAGTTAGAATTTTAGTTAAGACCAACAATGAAAACAAAAACATGCACCGTTAAATATATGGAATAAGCTTTGATCAAATGAGAATAAATTAGAATTCATATTTGCTCTAGTTTGTTATTTGGTAGGAAACCTTTGTAAATGGGGCCTTTGGCACCCCAGTGGCCCATAGAACACTCCAAAGAGATTTAGTCTTTCGGAGAAACTATTAGAGTAATCTCCACCAAGGTGCTTAGGTCGCAACTCAAATCCCCCTCCCCTTCAAAATATGTGGGGAACAAATAGTAGTCCTCCCCACAAGCACAGCTGCTTAAACAACTGAGTCACACCTAGTAGGGCTTACCCTGCTTTTGTCGGCATTAATGAATTGAAAACTTCTTTCTATTGATTTGTTATGTCGAATTTGCGAAAAAACTGATATTAGGTCACTAAAATGGCTAATTTTATGGTGCACACAACTAAGATAGCGTTGAATCATGTACAATTTTTTTTCCCCCAAATGGATCTATAATTCTCATCGTATTTCACTTGATCCAATTTCCAATGGTAAGACTTATTGATCAAAAATATGCATGATACAACATCTATCTCACTTGTGCACCATATAACTAAACCACTAAAATTGAATTGAAGCAACAACCCTGGACTTTTCACGTACATATAAGATTGACAACATACTCAATATTCAACACATTTTACTGTCCAACACCAACAACAAATGTAAATGTCGAACAATAACACGTGCAGTTTCTTAAATTATTGTCGGTATCTACACGCAGCGTCCGACATCAACAAAAAACAAATGTGGTTTCATTCAATCACTTAAATTTCTTTAAGTATTATCAGCATCGACGCATAACCATAGTCACATAATTCTTCCCAAAGGTGACGAACCGCGAATTGGTTCGCGCGTACCAATTCGTGGTACTTTTGCGAATTGGTTCGTCGTAATTCTCTCCGAATTCTTTAAAACATAAGTACCGACGAACCACCCCAACAATCAAATAAGAACAAAATATAAAATGTTGAGATTGATTTAAACTTAGCTGTGAATATGATGGTTACAAGTATAACATTACTTGTCCACTAGTACAATGCATTTTGTACAATGTATATTGGATTTGGGTTGTATATTGGAACATCTAACAAATTGTTTATTTCTAACTTTGATTACCTCTCAATGTTAGTTACACTTCTTGATGCGTGACTTGTTTCCCTCTATGATACCCGAAATACATGTATTATCAGCATACACTCAACTTTTATTTGATGGAAATTTGATTCTCAATTTTATGATTAATATAAACTTTAGATTAATAATATTAATTAACATAAATTTAATACTAATTAATATTTTCATCAAATATTTTATTTAATTTTTTATTAACAACGTACCGATTAACGTACCGACTATGTATACCCCTCACGTACCGAATTCTTTAACAATAGCGTACCGCGTACCCGAACCCGTACCGCGTACCGAAACGAATTGCGAACCGTGTGACTATGCGCATAACTATCACCATTGCAACCTTAAATTAATTTAACAAAACGCAGTAAATTATACCAAATTTACGAAGGAAAAAAAAATGAAACGGTGAAAACATTGAAGGGTAAAATGGGTAAAGGATACTTCCATCTTGACTTTCAGCAACAGTTTTATTCAAGAAATCGTCTCTGGGAAGATTGCTATCGCTGAAATAAAACTCAACCTGTGATATGAACAAATTAGGGTGAATGAATGAACAGTGAGTGTAAGAAAGGGAAAATGAAAAGCGAAATAGAAAAACGAGGGTTACAAACAAACCTGTCGTATAACTTTCTTGGTGGTTTCTTCGTCGAGAGAAGGAATCGCCATTGATTGATTGATGAAACTGAAATCAGAGAGTGGCGGTTTTGAGGAAGAGAGGTAGTGGGATGAGAGTGTAGGGTTTTTCAGAGAGTTTTTAGGTTCTTTTGTTTCCTTCGGTTCTCACGCACGAGGTTTAAATATGCGCGTGTTCTAGTTTTACTGCTACAGATCGTGGTTAGATTTTCTCACCAAAAACATAACGTGGTAATAAAAAAAATGAAGACAATTGAATTCTAACAAAAATAAAATTTAATTTAGTTTTTGACATTTTCATCTACTTACAATATATTAAAAAAAACTACTACGAAAAAACCAAATTTGTCCTTATCAAGTTTATAATATTTTAGAATTTATGCCCTTAAATGTAATTTTAATTCTAAACTATATAAAAAAAAAATAGGAAAAAAAGAAGATAAACATAAAAAAATCTTCCCATAAAAATAGCATCGGAAACCACCTCTACAAAAAGATATTAATCCAATATAATTTTACTTCCAAAATAGGAACAAAACAAGTTTAATTAAAAAACAAATTACGCATAAAAATAGGAACAAAAATCAAGATAGAGTTATACGGATAAAAAATAGTAACTTTTTTTTATGAATGAAAAAATAGTAACACATGAACTTATGCGAAATAACTTATGTAAATAAATAATCTTTTATGTATTATTATAAGTTTTTCTAGATAGTTTATGAAAACAGTTTATAAAATATAATTTTTTATACCGAAAACTTATGAATTAACATGCGTAAAAAACAAACTTACGAACTAACATAAAAGTTTATTTATAAGCATAAATTATTTTCATAAGCTTAAAAATAAGTAAAATTTAAACGGGGCTAATGTAACACCCAAACCCGTATTTAATAAAAATACTATTATAATAAAATATTCTCCAAAATACGCAACGGAAATAAAATTTGATGTATAAACGTATTGGTTCGAGTATTACATCGTACACATAAAGGTTTACCAATAACTTAATTAGTAAAACAATTATTGTACAAAAATGAGTTTATAAGAAAAATACGTCTTTAAATACACTGGAAATAAGAAGCAAGACTCTAAATATACATTATAGAAATAATCTCATCCCCGTGTCACATCAGAGCGGAGCTTCACTGACAACTCGATCACAAACATAACCTGAAGATCTGGAACCCAAATCCAGCACATACACAAAACAGAGGGTTAGATAATATAACCATAAAAGAAACTAAGTATAAGAACACACTTAATACTTAGGACATAGCATGGTTATGTCTCACAATTCATTCCATAAACAAATATCGACCTCATATCATTCATATTTCATAATCATAAAATATAATGCATCATAATAATATCACATTCACAATCAATTGACAAGTATACACATCATCATCAATTATCAATCAATATTATACATCTCATAACACGCTCAATCATAAGTATCACATTATTCAACCATTCACAATTATAATGGAATACAATCTCAATTATCAAATAACAATTAGAGTGCACAACTTCCTAATACAAACTAATGCAAACACATAATGTATGTCACCCTAGACATATCTAATGCATGTGGTACCATCGTCTTTATTAGAGTATCTCACCTCTAATATCCGTCTTTATCAAATATTATCATTTGATATCCTCTTTATTAGAATCCACATGATCCTAATATCCGACTCAAAGGATGAATGCATGAATGTACACATACCAAGTAATGATGATAACACTATACATCTACTCATGAATAATAGGTCACTCATCCCTATTATTCCTTCTTTAAGTTCTCATTAACTTATCTCAACACATCATCATATCATCATTAAGGTATACATTCAAGCATTACATAATAACACATGTTATCTTAGCTAATCATAGCTCATCATTCTCAATCTCAATCAACATGTTCATATAAACATATTATCATCTTCAACATCTCATTAAAACATACCAAAATATTCATGGATAATCAACATAAGTAACATCATAATTTAGTTCATCATCATTAACATAATCTCATTTAATTAGACATATCCATTTTACTTAACACTTTAAGTAACATCAAAATTGGTTAATCATCACTAACTAAACATAATCTCATAAAACGAACTCCGGAATTGGATTCTACGCGAAAAATTATTGAAAATGGGTTCCGGGTGCATAAACCGTCAAAAAGTCAAAAGTCAACAAAAATCAACAGTCAACGCTGTTGACCAGATCCTGCGCTACTGCGCAGGAAAGCTGCGCCATGGCGCAGAGACCAGAGGAGGCTGCGCCATTGCGCAGGAAAGCTGCGCCATGGCGCAGGGACCTGATGTAAAAATCGTTTTTACGCGTTTTGAACCAAAAATCACTTTTCTTCACCCAAAATCACTTATTTGAACCCAATAATACTTATAAACAGTTAACAAACATGATTATGGATAAAATCACTTATTTGAACACTCAAAATCACTTATCATAATTCAATTTTGAGAATCTATACCCATTTTAACAAAAAACCCATTTATCATATAATCAACCAAAATCAAAGTTCAAGTAATCAACTTTATCATGGATTTCACACAACAATCATAAATAGAAGCATTTATACATGAATCATTATCAAGCTTCAATTATAAACACATTCCCAAAAAGAGTGAAGAGAGTTTGGGTGTGGAGTCTTAGACAAACTCCCCTCTATTTGATCACTCAAAGTTATATTATCTAAGCCTCTTACCTCAATAAAGTTGGAATCTCTACTCCACCACTTGATTTCCTTTAATCTACCATGGCTTATTCTTTATTTGATCTTCTCCTTCATCTCTTTCTCTTCTCTAAACCTCCTTCTCTTCTTTCTTTCTCAACCCATTTCTCTCTTCTTTTCTTTCTTATCTCTCTACCTCTCTATCTCTCAAATTTTATGATAATAAAATCACACCATTACTCTTCACAAAACCCTCCTATATATAACCCCAACTTAGGTTATATGAAATCCCTCAAATACCCTTAATTTCACTACTAATTCCACTCATAATCTCAACTTTACTATTACCACAAATTCTTGTACTATTTACACAAGTGCCACTACTTTCTCTCCAAGACACTCCATCCCTTTAAGATAATAACCAAAGTGCCACTCTTATTTCTACACAACTCACTAACTCACACTAGATTACTATATTACCCTTAATCCTAGCATAATCTCTTATTCATTCTAATTAAGCCCAATACTCATAAAAGCTCATCATCAACAAACATAAATGCAACAATTAATTAATACATATAAAACATATCAATTAACATACACAATTAATTAAATAACATCAGTTAATCAAATATAATAAAATATAAGATTTGGGGTGTTACAGCTAATATATTAAAAGGTGTTACAACTAAAAATATAATTTAATTATAAAATATACATTATAATTTACACGGGACAATAACTTTAATAAAAAAATGTTATTCATTTAACAAATTTATATAAAGCTGCACAATTTATATTTTAAAAATATTTTATACTCTCTAACATATTTCTAAATATACACGAGATAATTGCTTTAATCATACACGAGACAATTGTTTTAATAAAAAAAGAAATTGAATAATAAATATTTGTTATTATTAATTATAATTTATTACACAAAAATCATACACGAGACAATTGTTTTAATAAAAAAATTATTAATTTAATAAATTTTATAAGAAAGAGCACAATAACATCATTTATATTTTAACAATATTTTATAAATAAAAGTCAATAGATCCGTACGAATGTACGGGTCTCAAAACTAGTTTTGGTCATAAATTAGTCCCACGCTATAATGAATTGAAATTATATCACTGACGGTGTAAAATAATTTTACACGGTCATCCAATAAGAAGTTAACAATCTTTCATATCATATGAAAAAAGTGGGGTAAAGTGGGGTGACATGGCGGAATAGATGTTTGTCATTGGTTGACAGTGTAAAAATCCTTAGTTTTTCCAACTGATTTGGATTTTACTTTTGTCATGGATTACCAAAAATTTGTCGGTTGCGAAGTATTCCCTCCGGACACAAATATAAGCAAAATTATACTTTTTAAATTTATTGAACAATTGATGTATTTGGACTATAATACAGATTATATATATTTGTAATTCAATGAATCTAAAAAGTGTATTTTTCCTTATATTTATGGTCGGAGTAAGTAAAGTTTTGTTAAGAAATTGGTCCACTTAATAATTGAACCCGGATTCTTTCGAACGATTTTTCCTTCGGTGAATAGTAAATTACCATTTCAGTTCAATATTTTAGTTAATTTTTAATCTTTTTAATTTATCTATAACTTCTAATTAAAGATTAAATCATTAAGATAAAGATTAAATAGTTAACTTATTAAGTCTGTAAAATAAGTTATAAACTTGTGATGAAAAGATTGTTACCAAACAGATCTCTTAACTTATAAGCTATAAGACATGAGTTATAAATCAATTTTTTTTTGTCTTGCAAACACAGACCCTTTATCATCTTTTTCTTCCACTTTTATCCTTATTGTTTTATCTAAACTCCACTTTTATCATTTATTAATTTTTTTAGGCAGAATTTACTATTTATTATTTATTTATTTAAAATAAATAAAACAAATGGACCAAATTATTGATTAAAAAAAATATTCTTGATGGAAAGACAAGGAAAATGATACAATTGATAATTTATGCATAATGACACGACACATATGGACCAAATTCAAAGCTTCCACTAATATAACTAGACAAATGCTAAAAGAATGCTAACAGAATGCCCTTAATGCATCCACCAAAAAAAAAAAGAATGCCCTTCATGCAGTTGCTAATTATTAATAACTTTTAAAGTTAAAATAAAACAATCTACCAAAAAATAATAAGTTAAAATAAAACAAGTCAATTCCTCTCTATGAGTGGCAAATAATGTCCTTTTAATTTAAAATTTAAATTGTATGGTATGAGTACGAGAGAACATATACATCTAATCATTTGTAGCTTTCACTAATAAAAACTCCTCAACCATATCCTTTTTGACAGGAAAAAATTCCTCAACCATTGTATATTGAATATATAAAACAACATATATATATATATATATATATATATATATATATATATAGAGCTGGGTATACGGGCTGGCCCGCCTCGTTTAACCCGCCCCACATAAGTCCGCGTATTAAACGGGGCGAGCAAGTCCGTCAGTAAATGTAAACGGGTTAAGATATATAAGTCCGAGTTCGGTCCGCATAAGTCCGCGGGTTAAACGGTTAACCCGCGGAATATTATAAAAAAAATTAAAAATCATTTTTTTCAAACAAAAAACAAAAATATTGATATAATAAATGCTAAAAAAAACTATATTGTTAACAATTTTATGTTATATCATATAAATCGTAAGTAACAAATAAAAAAATAAAGTTTGTGACATTTTTGGGTTTATCTATCTTCTTTAGCTAAGTAATCCAACCAAAGAGATAAAATTTGTAATTAATTATATATATAAAAATAAAATAAAACGGGTCACGGGCAAAACCCACGAACCCGCGGATTTAACCCGCATAACCCACGGTTTTAACGGTCCAACCCACACGGGTAAAAATATAAACGGGCCAAAAAAATTGGACTTAAACCCGTCAAAACTGTGGGTTAAACGGGCCAACCCGCGGACCTTGGCCCGTATACCCAGCTCTATATATATATATATATGTAGTCCACATAATAACGCCAAAACTTAGATAAATACATGAACCTCTATGCATCATATCATATATACTATCTAGTAGCAAAGGTCCTCAAATCCCATGTATTCATTCCTCTGAATCTTCTCAATCATATGTGATATTCCTACTCCACCTATACACAACCATATATATACAAGTGAAAATTATGTTGTAAACAAAGATAGACATATACAATAAAATGAAAGTTTAAATTTTAAAAACTAATTAATCATAGTCATATTTTTTAAATTGTCGTCCGCAATCGCAACTGCAATTTTAGTCGCACCAATTGCAATTGCATGCACATATGTGTCTACATATAATTGATATAAAAGTTTAGGATGCCTCTGCGACCGCAATTGCGGCCACATCAATTGCGTAATATGTTTGCAATTTTTCGCAATATCAAGAATCGCAGTCTAACATTTGCTCTTCATAGAGAGTAAACATGGAAAGTAGCAATTAATTACAACATATATTAGAAGTACTCACCTAGTGCAATTGCACTGATAAGAATTGTGAAGGATAAGACAAAGATAATCAAGGAAGCTCTTTGAAAAATATTGACAAGCTTATCAATGATTTTCTGTCCTATGTATGCAGCAATTGTAGCCACAAGAGTAAGGTATAGAGCTGTAAATCAAGATGGAAGATTAGTATTAGTTGAAAAGTATACATTTGAATTTTATGACCATATAGTTATAAAAAAAGAAAAAAAAGAAGTGAAAAATGAAGTTAATTTTACCATAAGGAACAGGAAAACGTTTCAAGAGGAAATATTGTGCAACTGATATAGATGCTGTGAATGCCATTCCCAATGTGGCTGTGGCACTTGCTACCTACAAGGTTATGAAACATTAAATAACTATATTTTGATCAACTTATGTAATGATATATAATAAAGTAACTAGGGATCGGATATAACACAATTACTACATATACGCAGTTATGAATTTCAACCATCTGATTGCTAATGAACGGATGAGATTTAATATTTTATGAAATTATCAAAATCTGGATTGTGTAATAAGAACCGTAGGGTTGCATATAGACGGACGAGATTCACTACTGCGACAAACTGTGTGAATTTGCAACAACGGTGAATCCAACTCCATAGTAGCTAGGATTGGATTGGACTATACTAGTGAGAGATTTAAGTAATTTGCACGACACGGCACCCATAATAATTTGATAAAATAGAATAACTGAATGTAACAAAATGTGTTGGTGTCGTGTTCGGACACTGAATATGTTGGAACAAAGTGGGTCTGACATGAACCTCTAATGATTTAAATAGTTTTGATGATAACAAGGTATTAAAATTACAATTGGAATTACTAATGATTATTCTAGTGTGCAGAATTACAAGTTAAAATTCATTCAGAAGCACTATGAATAATAGCAGAGAAGCCAGTCAAAACAAGCTCTGAAAGCACATCACTGTTCATCAGAAGCTTAAAATTTTGTATGTTGAAGAAAGTGCCTCTGAGGACAAAAACAAGGCTCTGACGGACTCAGAAGCAAAAAGGGCCTCAAGAAGCAATGACAACAGCATCTGAAGCAAAAAGAATTTACGTCACTCAAGAACTGACATATTCAGAACCAATGATTGAAGAACAATCTACTTCAAGGATCTGTCACGTCCACAGGAAGGAATATTCGTTGGTACAACGTTAACCTTATCCATATGTGGAGCGCAATTGAGGATTGTACTATTATTACTCAAAATGGATGAGTGATCATTTAAATAGCAAGGTAGTGGAATTGGATATCTTTACCAAAGAAGGTAACTACAGCTATCACAATTGTACGAGCAAATTCCAGCTGGCACATCTCTCTCTGCAACGGTCATCAATCTTCCTCCAAGTATAAATAGAAGACTCATAAGGAAGATATGGTTACTGTTCCATTAACACTGTTCTATTACTACGTTCAAAGACTAAGAAGCATTCTGACACCATAATTTAAATCTGTCATTCTAAGTCTTAGAACAATTTGAGTTGTATTTTGTAAACACCTCTGATAGTATATCAAGTGTCCCTAAACATTCATTCTTAGATTTTAAGTTTGTTTGTGAAGTCTCTTGTTAAGTGTAACTTGAGCATTTGAGAAGTCTCTTGCAAGTGTGCTTGAGCAAAGTGTAATCTTGTGAAGATTATAGTGAAAAGCTCTTGTTGAAAACAAGGGGACTGGACGTACCTTCAATTTGTGAAGGGAACCAGGATAAATTTCTGTGTCTATCTTTCCTTTTCTCTACATCTCTTTGAATTTGTTTTAATATCCGCTGCATATAATTCCTTAAGAACCAAAAAGTTTTAATTTTCTAAAACACAATTCAACCCCCCCCCCCCCCCCCCCCCCTTCTTGTGTTTTTCCACCTTCAATTGGTATCAGGAGCTGGGCTGTTGCCTAACTCTCACCTATCAGTGAAACAGTTAAGATTCAGGAAGGAAAAACATGTCTGCTGAGAAAGGAAACAATAGCAACAACAACAACAACGTAAACTATGACTATGATTCCAATTCTAAAGACAGAAGGTCTTCTGACAAAGTTCCTTTTTTCAATGGAACTGAGACTGGTTATCCATTCTGGAAAACCAAGATGTACAGTCACATCATGGGGATTGATTGTGATCTGTGGGACTTGGTAGAAGATGGAGTCAATTTTGAAAATATGGATTTGGAAGGAATAGTTAGCTCCAAAGACAGAAAGGCTTTTACACCTGCTCAAAAGCTGGAGTATAAGAAGCACCACAGTGTAAAAGGGATGATGACAAATGCCATCTCTCATGATGAGTACTTGAAAATTGGAGATAAGAGAACGGCTAAGTCTATCTGGGATTCTCTTAAATCCAAGTATGAAGGAAATAAACAAGTTAAGGAGGCTAAGGCCAACTTGTTAGTACATCAGTATGAGTTATTTAAAATGAAGGACGGAGAGGACATTGAGACAATGTTCTCTAGGTTTCAAATTCTTGTTTCTGGACTTCAAGTTTTAGACAAGAGCTATACTGAGGCTGATCATGTAAGGAAAGTACTCAGAAGCTTGCCGCCAAAGTGGAGACCAAAAGTGACAGCGTTTCAGGAATCTAAGGATTTAGATACTGTGTCTCTTGAAAGCTTGGTTAGTTCTCTAAAGAGTCATGAGATGGAACTCATGACTGATGAATCGACTAAGAAGCTAAAAGGGATAGCCCTGAGCACCAAGAGTTCCTCTAAGGCTCTGAAGGCGAAGGTTATAGTATCTGATGAAGAAGCTTCTGAAGAAGGTCACGAGATGGACTCTGATGAAGAAGAAGAAATGGTTCTAATGGCTGCAAGAGTATCGCAATGGGCTAAGAGAAGCAAGAAGTATGCTGGTAAGTTTGGAGGTTCTTCCAAGAAGGTTGGTGCTTCTAAGGATAAGAAGGAAGAACAAAACAAATGCTTTAAGTGCAACAAACCAGGACACTTCATTGCTGATTGCCCAGAGAACCTGAGTAAAACATCCAAGAGAACTTCTAACAAAGAAAGATACAAAAGTAAGCTCAAGAAGGGGTTCCTTGCCACTTGGGATGACTTGGATCAGGAATCAGATTCTGATGGGGAAGAAGAAGCAAACCTAGCGTTGATGGCAACCACTTCTGATCAAGAGAACTCTAAGCACGAAGCTGACTCAGACTCAGAAGATGAAGATGAGGTACTTGCTAAACTTTCTCGTTCTGAATTAATAGATTCCTTGAAAGATGCCTTAAAACTTTTAACCAAAAAGGCAGGTGAATGTAAGGTCCTTAAAAAGGCCTATAACAACCTGACCGAAAAGGCAAATGAAATAATTGAGCAAAATGAGTCTCTAAAATCCAGAAATGAATTTATGGAAACTCATTACATTCTTGATGATAAGGTTCCTCCAGAACATGAATTTGCTCTTCAGGAATTCCTTATCAATGGAATGAAAAGAAGCAAAATAGCCTCTTTGATTTATCATGTAAGTAGAAATAGAGGTGAAGGTCTTGGATTTTCACGTTTTAAAGATGATCCATTATCTTCAAAATCCTCTAATATAGATAAATCAAAACCTAAGGCTGTCTTTATAAAGAGTCAATCAGAAGTTCTAAATGAGTCAGCTTCTGATAGAACATCAAAGCCAGAGGCTTCAAAGTCAAAGGCTCTGAAGGATAAAACCTCAGAACCTAAGATTTTTAAGCCTCAAGCTAATGTTAAATCTAGAGAAGCTCTGACTCATTCAAGAGCAAAGCTCAAGAGCTATCCTAAACCCAAAACTTTTTTAACAAGGGTGGATAACTCTAGAGGCTCTGATAGGCCCTTCAAACAAAGACCACCTAGGCCTGTGAAGACTAACACAAAAGGACCCATAAAGATATGGGTACCAAAGTCTCAAATAATATTTGTTTCAGGTTTGCACACCAAGAAGGCCAAAGCAGCAATGCTGGTACCTGGACAGTGGCTGCTCACGTCATATGACGGGAGAAAGGCATATGTTCCAAACCCTGACTCTGAAAGAGGGAGGTACTGTGGGGTTTGGAGGAAACCAAAAAGGGAAGATCATTGGTACAGGTATAGTTGGTAACTCTTCTCTTTCAATTAAAAATGTTTGGTTAGTTGATGGCCTCAAACATAATCTGCTTAGCATTAGTCAATTTTGTGATAGCGGATTTATTGTTAAATTTGATAAAGAGGCATGTACAGTAATCAATGACTCTGACAAGTCCATATTGTTTAAAAGATTAAGAAGAGGTAATGTTTATAAAGTGAATCTGTCAGAACTCACTGAGCAGAAAATAGTTTGTCTTCTATCTCTGAATGATGAAAAGTGGGTCTGGCACCAACGCTTAGGTCATGCTAACTGGAGATTAATATCTAAGCTTAGCAAACTAAAGTTGGTTAAAGGTCTGCCAAATCTTAATTATCATTCAGATGCTCTGTGTGGTCCTTGTCAGATTGGCAAAATTTCAAAAACTTCTTTTAAACCTAAAAACATTGTCTCTACCTCAAGACCTTTAGAACTACTTCACATTGATTTGTTTGGTCCAGTAAGTACTGCCTCAATCAATGGGAAGAAATATGGATTAGTCATTGTTGATGATTACAGTAGATGGACTTGGGTAAAGTTTCTAAGAGTGAAAGATGATGCATATGATGTGTTCAGCATCTTCTGCACTCAAGTGCAAAACGAGAAAGGTCTCAAAATCTTAAAGGTAAGAAGTGATCATGGTGGTGAGTTTGAAAACGAACCATTTGCAACTTTTTGTGAAGATCATGGCATTGTCCATGAGTTCTCTGCTCCTAGAACACCACAACAAAATGGTGTTGTAGAGAGAAAGAACAGGTCTTTACAAGAAATGGCAAGAACCATGATACATGAGACAAAACTTGATAAGCACTTCTGGGCAGAAGCTGTAAACACAGCTTGTTATATTCAAAATAGGATCTATATTAGACCTCTATTGAATCTAACAACATATGAACTCTTCAAAGGAAGAAAGCCCAACATCTCTTATTTTCATCAGTTTGGATGTACCTGTTATATTCTAAACAACAAGGCCTACAAAAGAAAATTTGATGCCAAAGCCTGTAAGGGAATCTTTATAGGTTACTCTGAACGCTCAAAGGCATACAGAGTGTATAATTCTGAAACTAACACAGTGGAAGAATCTATACATGTTAGATTTGATGATAAAGAGCCTGACAGTAAAATGTCAGAGCAAGATAATAGTTATACAGGTGTTCCATACCAATACATCAATTCAGAACCTGAAAAAGCATCAGAAGCTGTTGAAACTTCAGAAGCTGTTGAAGCTTCAGAAGCGGTATTGGAAGAAGATGCTGAAGAAGCATCTCAATTAGAAGCATCACAAGAACATGATGACACTTCAGAAGAAGACACTCAACCAAGTGCTGATGTTGATGAAGTTCCAAGAAGGAAGTTCAAATATAGATCATCACATCCAGAAGATCTAATTCTTGGAAACAAAGAAAGTCCAAGAAAGACAAGATCAGACTATCAACAACTTGATTCACTTCTAGGACTAATCTCAATGATAGAACCAAAGAATGTTGATGAAGCACTTACTGACGATGGATGGATTGTAGCTATGCAAGATGAGCTCAATCAGTTTCAAAGAAATGATGTATGGGATTTAGTGCCAAGACCAGCACATAAGAACATCATTGGAACCAAGTGGGTATTTAGAAACAAGATGAATGAACAAGGTGAAGTGGTAAGAAATAAAGCTAGACTGGTAGCACAAGGCTACAGTCAGCAAGAAGGTATAGATTTCACTGAAACATTTGCTCCAGTAGCAAGACTGGAAGCAATCAGGTTACTTCTTTCATATGCTGTTAACAATGGAATTACATTGTACCAAATGGATGTTAAGAGCGCCTTTCTTAATGGTGTTATTTCTGAAGAAGTATATGTCAAGCAACCTCCAGGATTTGAGGATGTGAAAAACCCTGATTATGTTTTTAAACTAAAGAAATCACTTTATGGTCTTAAACAAGCTCCTAGAGCTTAGTATGAAAGACTAAGTAATTTCTTATTAGAAAATGGTTTTCAAAAAGGACAAATTGACAATACATTATTCAGAAAGACATCTAAGAAAGATATCTTAATCATTCAAATATATGTTGATGATATTATTTTTGGTTCTACTAATGCTTCCTTGTGCAAGAGTTTTTCAAAGCTGATGCAGGATGAATTCGAGATGAGTATGATGGGTGAATTGAAGTTCTTCCTTGGAATCCAAATTAATCAAGGAAAAGACGGCACTTACATTCATCAAAGCAAATATACCAAAGAGCTTCTGAAGAAGTTCAACCTTGATGACTGCAAGATAATGTCTACACCGATGCATCCTACTAGCAGCCTAAGCAAGGAAGAGATTGGAAGCAAAGTAGATCAGAAGCTGTATCGAGGTATGATTGGTTCTTTACTCTACCTTACAGCATCTAGACCTGATATTTTATATAGTGTATGCTTGTGTGCTAGATTCCAGTCAGATCCTAGAGAACCTCACTTAACTGCTGTTAAGAGGATCTTTAGATATCTGAAAGGAACTACTAATCTAGGACTTCTTTATAAAAAATCCCTAGATAGTAAGCTAGTTGGATTCTGTGATGCTGACTATGCTGGTGATAAGATTGAGAGAAAATCCACTAGTGGAAATTGCCAATTCATTGGTGAGAATCTCATATCTTGGGCTAGCAAGAGACAAACAACCATTGCTTTGTCTACAGCAGAAGCAGAATACATCTCAGCTGCTAAATGCTGCACACAGCTTCTCTGGATGAAATATCAGTTGGAAGATTATAACATAGCTGAAAGTAGTATTCCACTATATTGTGACAATACTGCTGCTATTCATTTGTCTAAGAACCCTATTCTACACTCTAGAGCTAAACATATTGAAATAAAACATCATTTTATAAGAGATCATGTTCAAAAAGGTACAATAAATATTCAATTCATTGATACTGAACATCAATGGGCTGACATATTTACTAAACCTTTAGCAATTGAAAGATTTGATTTTATCAAAAAGAATTTGAACATGCACTATATCTCTGAAGAAAATTAGCTCTGAGAAGTAGAATAGAATTAGCATCTGAAGCTCAATCAGAACCCCTTATAATTTCGAGTCTCCTTTGGGAAGCTCTGAATGATTTGGGCTCTGAAGGGCAACAGGTTCTGATATGGTATCAGATACAAATGAGTTTGGCTCTGAACCTTTCGGAAACGAAACGTTCAGTACTAGTAAGTGTATAACAGTTGTCTGTACACGCGTCAGCTATGATTAAAACTCTTTCAACACGTGTCTAGATCCTGACGGGCAGAGAACAGTTAATGATGATTATGGCAGTTAAGTATATTATTTAATTTTAAAAAAAACTGCTCGCGCTCCCTCCCAATGTTTATTTTCTCTGTGTATGTGTGCTAGTTACTATTTATAAGTCACTTCACTCACTTGCACAACTTTTTACACGCAATCACTACCTACACAACCCTAGACCTTACAGAAATTTCCAATCTTCATCTTCTTAATTTTCTAAAACGATGGCTGCTCGTTCATCCAACGAAATCATTCAAGAACCCTATAACCCTACCTTACCACCCATTATTGATCTCAATTCTGAGGATAATCTAGTCTACGAACATCATCAAACTGACGCTGGACCAGATGCTTATGATTTCTTCACTGAGAAGTTCGTGGATTTTGACAGCTTGAAAGCAAATGGGATTGATATTCAATACTTGTTCTACAACCAACAATGGCAGAATTATTTTGAGATGCTTAATGGCTTCGTATACTACGACATAGTGAAGTATTTCTGGCAGAAGGCTAAAGTGTACGATAGAGCAAGTGCTGATAAAGAATACAAGGATATGGTTGAGAAGAACAAGGAATTACGAGGAAAAACAAGAAAGGAACTTGGTCTTAAACCTTATAGAGGAAGGGAAATTAGGTCAAATATTTTGGGAATCAATGTTGTGATAACTCAGGCACACATTGCTAAGATTCTGGGCTTAGACAACAAAGGAGAAGATATAGAAGTGTATGATAATAAAAGCAAATACCTGGATTCAATCCATCAGGACCTCTTTAAGCCTGAATGCTCAAAAAGGGATTTTGGAAAAATAATGCACATGAAGCACACATTTGAATTTGCTTTCAGAATGTGTTTGTCTACCATTTTTACCAGAAAATGAGGATTAGATTCCATCTCCATTCCACACAAACATTTCATTTGGTTTTTATACAAGAGAGTGAAAGTCAATTTGGCTAAGATACTGTTTGATCACATGTGCTTTACCATCAATGAGGGCAGAACGAAAATACCATCAGTCATTCATCACCCAAGGTTGATTTCAGAACTGATAAGGCAAACCAAACTCACAGATATTGTGAGTGCCAAAGAAAAACTTAGAGTTTTCCAAACTGCTAAGTATGATGCATCAGTTCTGGTCAACATGAAGAGAAAAATCAAGGAAGAAATCATTCCAGTAAAAACACCTCTACAACAAGTGTACGAAAAGTACTTCTGGTGTGATGGGTTTCCCACCATATCAGAACATGATAATGATGAAGTCATCAAGAACTTTCTTGAGTCAGTAAGAAGAGATACTGGGGTTAGTGTGCCCAGAAAAATGGTTGTAAGTGTTCCTAATTGGGATATCTTCAAGGGTCCAAGAGATATTACAAGGAACAGAAGGAAGCCAAAGACTACTGAGCAAGAAATGATTGGTGAAGGCTTTGATGATCAAAAGCATGATAGTGCTGATGAGATTGAGGAAGGTGAAAGTGGTGATGAAAAGATGATGGCTGAAGCTGTTCAGAAGGAAAAGCGTACAAAGAAAAGGCATGATAGGCCTTCAGCTTCTGAGGAAGATCAGAACCTTGCTAAGCCTGCAAAGAAATTAAAGGTCAAAGCCTCTAAACCAAAAGGTAAGATCTCTGAATCTAATACTTCTAGCATTCCTGTAGCTCAGGTTATTGGTTCTGAACCTCAACCCTCTATTGCTAAACCATCTATCTCTCAACCTCCTTCATCTACCAATCAAACTCAACCCATAGACTTCACTGTACCTCTTAGTGTAGTCTTACCTGATCATGAAGCTATATCATCATCATCATCTGATACTAGCACTGACTCTGAGGAATTCATTGCTAAGATAATCAGAGAAGGACCAAAGAAAACAAATCTTAAAAAGACTACCAAGAGACCCATCAAAAAGCCAATCCAACTCTCCTCTGATGAAGAAACCCCCATCATCATAGACACTACCATCCTTAATCAACCAACCACTACTGAATCTGTTCTTGATCATCTCCAACAACATCTATCTGGAGATGCCTTTACACATTCCAATCCCAACTCTCCTCGTTTTCCTATTATCAAACCCTCTACTGTTCAAACTATCCAAGAGCCACCTATTGTTCAATCCATTCAAACTCCTCCCCCCTCACTTGATCACATCTCACAAGTGAATCCACCTACATTCACCCCTGTTCAGGATGAGTCAATTGCTCATTCTAAAGAACAACAAAAATCACCTCATCAATCACCCAATAATGTCATAACTGAACAACAACATCAATCACCTCCACCTGAAGTATACTCTGATGAATCATCTCCTTCACCTTCACCACAACCTGTCTCTGACCCACTCAACAAACCTCTAGTTTTAGAAGAGGTTCTTGAGCTTTACCAACACCTAACTAAAGCTGAACATCAAATATTCAAGGATTCCATCAATCTTGATGATGATATCATACCTCCAAATCTCAGTAAAATCAAAATCATTGAACTCAAAAGAAAGAAACCTGAACCAACCATTCCCTTTGACCCATCTTTACTCTTTTTCAATTCTGACTCTGAACCAAACCTTGAGCTGCTAAATAATGCTATAGGTATTAGACTTAAGAGGTTCAAACAAAGGGAGGAAGAAGCTCTTATCTTCCCTTCTGATTTTGATGCTGATGTCAGAGAGATGGAGTATTTGTTTAGTCAATCTTTACAAATTCTTAGTACTCATCTGAAGAACAAGACAAAGGATAGGGGAATGAAGACAGCAAGGGAATTATTTGAGATTGCTGAGAGGTTAAGTGCTCCAATGCTCACCTTCTACAACCATGATGAAGAGCAGGCTAGGATAGCTGCTGAAATTGAGAAGAGAAGACAAGATGAGATTGAACATAAGAGACTTGCACATCAAGAAGCTCTTAGGACGCTGGTAAACAGGGGAACTCACATCGCCATTATTGAGACAGACAAAATTCTCTCTGATCAGCTCGTGGCAGAAAAGCTTCAAATGGAGGAATTCATTCATTTTGAACAAGAAGATACTGATATGGTTGATCAAGGAACTGTTCTTGAAAAATCTGCTAAGGGTAAGGATCCCATTGTTGATACAACCCCTCCTATCTCTCCCAAGAAAGAAAAGGGTTCTCCATCTTCCGAACTACCTCCAGCAGTTCAAAAGGCTTTGGAAACCATTAAAACTGAACTAGCTGAGGAAATGAGAGATGAGATTGATGAGCTAAGAGTGGATTTGGAAACTGGCTTCAATGCTGCCATCACTGCATCTGAAGAAAACACTCGTAAACAGATGAATGACATGATGGCAACTCTTCTGAAAGCCATTCAGGACATTAAGAAGCCATAACCTCTATTTGTGCACATAACTTTGTTTCTTGTTATTGTTCTTATTTATGGTTCTTATGTAACTTTGGATAATTTTTATCTTTTGAATTCAAAGTCTTTATTATCCATATTTGTGTGTTTACTTACGTGCTTGTGTGCTTTACCTTTGATTTTCACTGACTCGCTCCTTAATATACCCTGATATTGTCTGGTACTCTTGTGGGTTCTGGCTCCAGTGTAAGGTGCTGAAGAGCATCTTGGTTTTCTAACTAATATTTTAGGATTTTCAAAACCTAAGAGTCCCCCACATCAGTACTCCTACTTACTCATGAAATAGCTTCTTAGTATTATGGCCTGTTCAATAGCCGGGACATCTACGATTACTTAAAAAGTATCCTAGTTTAATACTGTATGAGGCGTGTCTGGTAACTGGTGTTCTGACAATAACCATGTGGTATATAAAAAGAAAGCAAGCTTAAAAGAGAGAGATAGGTAGAGGAACAACTTTTATTATTAATAGAAAGATTCTTTATTACATATGATTACATCTAGCCTAAGGCTTAGATTTAGAAGCCTCTGATTCTATACTCTTCAGTTTTTCTTTGAGAAGAGATAGTGCTTCATCAGCAAGCTTCTGAACCTCAGCTGGATAATCTGCTAGATTATCTTCATATGTCCATAAGAACTCTTCCAGATCAGAGCCCCATTCTTCCTCCTCTGACTCTGTTAAAATAAGTTCTTCCTTGTTTCTCTCATATCGTAGCCTGTTTTCTTCGCAGCGCCAGGGCTCTGCTTCCTTCTTGCTCTTGTCTTTTGAGCCTGAAGCATCTTTGGTAATCTGCTTTTCCATTGTATGTTTGTTTTTGGAAATGACTTGATTACTCTGAATGAGTAAAATGAGAGGAATCATCCTTTATTTATAGTACCATCAAGATATCTTGTCAGTAGGATACTCAATGCCATTCATTGAATGCGTTGGTTGTCACTGCCTCTTTGACTTGACTACCGTGTTTGGCACTTTGACTACTTGGTTTTCAGTGTTTTTTTGACTGATGCCAAAAGGGGGAGTAAAGAGTAGCGTTAAAATTAATGTTGATTGATTCATATACTGCTCAAATTCTGAAACTGTTGTGATAAATGCATTCTGAATCAACTCTTTATCTCTTCTAATTCCTTATCATTCTGAACATTATTGAAAGGAGAGAAAGTTTAAGAACCTAAAATAAAATTCATAGATAATATCAGAAGGGCTTGCAAACCTCTTCTGAGCATTATCAAACTCTAAGAAGCAAAGCTTACAAAACTATGCCTCTAAGAGTTAAATATGAAAATTTATTTTAAGTTAATAAATTGACTCTTAAACTGTTTTAATTAATTATGGATAAAACTTAGGGGGAGCTTACAAACCTACCCTTATGGATTATCAGACTCAGGGGGAGATTGCAAACCTTTGAAACCTGAAGTCAACATAATTGAATTAAATCAACAACAATTGAATTTTAATACTTTAGTTTGTCATCATCAAAAAGGGGGAGATTGTTGGAACAAAGTGGGTCTGACATGAACCTCTAATGATTTAAATAGTTTTGATGATAACAAGGTATTAAAATTACAATTGGAATTACTAATGATTATTCTAGTGTGCAGAATTACAAGTTAAAATTCATTCAGAAGCACTATGAATAATAGCAGAGAAGCCAGTCAAAACAAGCTCTGAAAGCACATCACTGTTCATCAGAAGCTTAAAATTTTGTATGTTGAAGAAAGTGCCTCTGAGGACAAAAACAAGGCTCTGACGGACTCAGAAGCAAAAAGGGCCTCAAGAAGCAATGACAACAGCATCTGAAGCAAAAGGAATTTACGTCACTCAAGAACTGACATATTCAGAACCAATGATTGAAGAACAATCTACTTCAAGGATCTGTCACGTCCACAGGAAGGAATATTCGTTGGTACAACGTTAACCTTATCCATATGTGGAGCGCAATTGAGGATTGTACTATTGTACTATTATTACTCAAAATGGATGAGTGATAATTTAAATAGCAAGGTAGTGGAATTGGATATCTTTACCAAAGAAGGTAACTACAGCTATCACAATTGTACGAGCAAATTCCAGCTGGCACATCTCTCTCTGCAACGGTCATCAATCTTCCTCCAAGTATAAATAGAAGACTCATAAGGAAGATATGGTTACTGTTCCATTAACACTGTTCTATTACTACGTTCAAAGACTAAGAAGCATTCTGACACCATAATTTAAATCTGTCATTCTAAGTCTTAGAACAATTTGAGTTGTATTTTGTAAACACCTCTGATAGTATATCAAGTGTCCCTAAACATTCATTCTTAGATTTTAAGTTTGTTTGTGAAGTCTCTTGTTAAGTGTAACTTGAGCATTTGAGAAGTCTCTTGCAAGTGTGCTTGAGCAAAGTGTAATCTTGTGAAGATTATAGTGAAAAGCTCTTGTTGAAAACAAGGGGACTGGACGTACCTTCAATTTGTGAAGGGAACCGGGATAAATTTCTGTGTCTATCTTTCCTTTTCTCTACATCTCTTTGAATTTGTTTTAATATCCGCTGCATATAATTCCTTAAGAACCAAAAAGTTTTAATTTTCTAAAACACAATTCAACCCTCCCTTCTTGTGTTTTTCCACCTTCAGAATACACCTTCGATCACAAGTATCTATGCTACTAGAAAATACCTGAGGAGCAATTCCGAGTTCGATAAACAGAGGACCCATGACAAATCCACCACCAACACCAAGAAGTCCACCCAAAATTCCAGCTAGCAAGGCACAAGAAAGTGATAGAATTAGAAGGTGCAATGGCCAATGTGTGCCATGATCTTGTTTTGAAACAGTAATCTTCTTTCCTTGATATAGGCCTATTGCTTGGTACATTGAAACCCCTAATGTCACTGGTATCTATAAAACACAAATTTAATTCCTAAGATTGTAAGTAATTGTTGTGTAAAAAAAGAAGTAATTGTCTATTTTCCATAGTATGGATCAAATTAAGTCACATTGTTTGACACAAAGTAAAAGAAAGTGCATAAAATTACCTGTGATAAAGTAAGTATCCAGTAATTGATTGAACATGTAGTTGTATAATTCTGTTGAGAAATGAATACTTTTAATAATTATTTCATATAAATGTACTAGGAAAAGAAAGGAGAGAATGCATTAATGCAAAGTTCTACTCTCTTTTTTGGTTAAGTAGCCTAGTGGCTAGATGCAAAGTTCTACTTTTATTAAGATTTTAAAAAAAGTTTGCGCAATCGCAATCTAAGAGAAAATGTCATAGTTTTAAATATCTTTACGACAACAAGTGAGATTGCATTGGCCGCATTTGACCATTATTTTTCACAATATTAAATATTGTGATGTGACCATAATTTAAGACCTTCACGGCTTCACCTCTATCGGTAGAGAGAGAAATTTTTGAAAATAGATTAATGGAGTTTGGATATCACTGCCTTCATCCGGCCAATGCATTGGTGTGATAGTTGGATTTAAACTGGGTTGTTCACAAAATATGCTGATTTTTATTTATTATTTTTTAAAAATCTAAAATACTGAACTTAAAATATAGACCGTCTAGTCTTGATCCAACTGTTATTGATATGCTGACTGCGTAAATTTAAGATATTCCAACCACAGAAAATATTGATCTGAAATTTACCTTGGCAATCTGTAAGAGAAGGACTGCAAACCAAACAAAACAAAACAAAGAAATCCAAATTCCTTCCAACGAATATTGCTGAGAATTGTCCCCTGGGTTGCCTACATACATAGTTGCATATAAGTGTTTTAATTTTTTTCAAAAGAAATAGTTGCACATAAGTATTACATCTAATAAGTGGTTAGATTACATTAAGATTAAGATAAAACAATATGAAAATATGCCTACTTGTGTAATTTCCTTTCGATTCTCATCATCTGGACAACTAGGAAGCCACTTGTATTCAAATTCTTCACTGCTAGTGGCTGAAAGAAAAACACAATTTTTGTTACAAATAATTAATAATTAATTTAAAGATATCTATTGATTTTGTTTCTCGTGACCATGTTGAGTGGTTTTTTGAAGCCATTAGGTTTGGTCTAGTAGTGAGGGATTTAGGTAATATCTATGAGGTTTTAGGTTCGATCCTCATTGACAACATTATAAAAAAATAATAATAATGTTGAGTGGTTTCATCATAAAAACCAATAAAAATATATATGGACTCACCAGTAGACTCCAAATGCTTGACAGCATCCTGTTATTCGAAATCATGGATTAGAAATGTAATTAGAAAATAATTTTTATGCATACAATAAAACGTTCTAAAAAAAATGTTTACTAGTTCAGTGGTAAAAGTCTAGCATTATACTACTAACTTCAATAGTGGGAGTTCAAAACATCTCGTTCTCAAGGACAATAGGGTCTGTTTGGTTGGAGGTTTTTGGAGGGAAGGGGATGTGAGGGAATATTATTAGTGAATTGTGTTTGGTTCATTTTTTTAAGGAGGAGAGAGGAGGGGAGGGGAGGTGAAGGGAGGGAATATAAGCCAATTTTTGCTTCCCCAAATTGGGGGGATTTGGAGGGGAGGTGAGGTGAGAAAAAATGAATTATTATAATTTTAATTATATTGATATAATTACCCTCATTTTTATTTTAAAATACCAAAACTATTTTTATCATTTCACTTAATTATAATCTGAAATTCCAGCGCACTGCAGACAGATGTGCTACACGATGATCCAACATCTGGCTACAACAGAACATAATGGACAACATAAACAATAAATAGCAGAAGGTAAATAACACATGAAGTTTGTTAACCCAGTTCGGTGCGTAACACAACCTACATCTGGGGGATACCAATTCAGGAATGTAACCAATAAGCAATAGCCCTAGACTAATGACAAAACCCTCCAAGTTTATGCCCTTCCCATCTAGCAACTCCCCTATTGTTTACAACCTAGGGTCTTAGCCTAGATCTGAGACGTACCATCTCACTTCCTCTTCCTTGTAATCCCAACAAGGGTTCTGACCAACCTTAATCCCAAAGGTTGGGGTATATAAACCATGTGTGAAGACACTCTTCAAGAAAACTACTATACTCCATGCTTAAAAGCTTTGGAGAAAATACAGAGTTACAACTCAAAAATTTAGTCCTACAAAAGCATCAAGATGATACTAGAGAGGCTCACCAATAGAGCACAAGACTTACAAAGACACGAAACCCTAAAAGTCTACATTTTGATATATTGGTTTCGGTGAAGAAAACTAGGTCTTGAGTCTTCCTTATATAGCCACGAGTTAGCATGGGCTTGCCGAGCAAATCGACCTTAAAACACAGCTGGTATGTTGTAAGATCCAGCACATAAATATATTTGACCCAAATATAATCTTTCCTTAAATATATCACCTCTTAAGGAAATAAATAAGTATCACATTAAAACGCCTTTCTGCAGATCCTAAAAACGTGCGTGTCTTGGCCCAGAAGCAAGCACAAGTTTATTTTCGAAACAAATCTTCAAAGATCTTGCGCGTAAATATAACATAAAATACCGCGTATTCAGGAATTCCTGATGTTGTTCCTGATGTTGTAACATTTGATTCAACATCTAGAACATAGGCTGATTTTACCAAAATGAAGTCAACAATTAAAAACATCAACATAATCAATTGCTTCCTTTTTATTTTTTGCTAACATAAAATAAAAGAACCTAATACTACATCTAACGTCGTAATACTATATATAATAATAATAATATCTTGTTTTTTCTATAAAAAAATTTGTTGTATCTTTTTATTTTTTTATGACGTTGATTTTTTATTTATTAATAATCAACTTGTGATTATTATTGTAAAAAATGTATATATGCAATGCGATGGATCTCACTTTGATTTTTTATAATAGGAATATTTTCAATGCAATGCAATGCAATGTAATGTAAAAAAAATGTATATATGCAATGCAATGTAAAAAATGTATTTATTAATAATCAACTTGTGATTTTTTATAAAATTATTGATAGTTTATTTTTTAAAATATTTTATTGAATTAGATGGATAATTAAGATCGTGAAATCGCTATTAATAAATGGTTTGATTTGCATTAAAGAGCTATAGAGTGTTGTAATATTTTAAGGGTAAAAAATAAATTATTTTTAAAATACCTCACCTCCTTTGTGAACCAAATATATATTTAATTAAACTACATCCCCTTCGCTCTCTTCCCCTCATTTGAACCAAACATATCACTTTGATTAATACAGTAACAATTTTTCATTTTCAAATTTTTTAAAACCTTCTCAAACATAAATAATTTTATACTAACTATGAGTGTATATAAATTAAATTCAAGCTTGTAAAAATATTAACATAACAATTATAGTATTTGTTTAAAACCTTTTCAAATACTAACTATTGAAATTTATAGTATTTGTTTACCTCTAACACTATGGTTTCCTTATTCCATGTGTCAAGACCCTTTAGGTAAGCCTTCACTGATGTCACTGCAAATATCAATAACATAACAAATCAACTACTATGTTATAGTTACTAAGTGGAAATTTTAAGTGAACCTGAAATTTAAATAATCCTGTATTACCTATGAAGATAATAATTAGTAGAACAGTGATCATCCAATCAGCAAACACTACACTTAAAACAACCCCTATGCTAATACCAAGAATGATTACAGGTTGATTAAGAAGCACCAAATCATAGTCAATCATTGGTATATCAAGTGTTGGATGCCTTAGCCTCAAATTATAGAATACAGTCGATATTGCACCACCAGTAATCATACCTAAAAAATATACAATAAATCGTCAAAACTCAAAGAAATCATGTACACCCTCCATTTCTTTTTATAAAAAACAGTTTGAAAAAACTACACATACCAAGGAAACACATTGTAAATAGTTCTTGTCATTTAATACTCTTATAAACTTAAACTTATTCTATCTATATCCCTATTTAATTACTCTAAATTCAATTAACTTACTTATTTTTAATATTATCTTTCATAATAAATAAGGGCATCAACCATGGTATTGGGCCTCAAAAAACTGAAGGCCTCAAAAAAAAATTATATAATAGGTAGTATTAGTAAATAAGGGGGTAGAAACTTAAAGGAGTTCTTGTAATTGTTAAGCCCAATACTGCCAGGCTCAATTTGTTAAAAGAAAAATAAAACAGTTAAAAGAAGAAGAAAAAGAACACGGGCTGCTGGCTGCATACCAAGTAGGCCCAGTTTATGAAAAGAAAAAAATTAAAACACAAAAGTAGGGAAAAATTAAAGAAAAAAAGGGAAAAATTAAAGGAAGAAAGAAGGGAAAAATTAGAATAATATGATTTTTTTTGGTTAAAAAATTGCATTTATTTATCAAAGGGCCACATTTAATATTTTGCACATAGCTTCCAAAAACTCGGAGACGCGCCCGACAGAGTTGCCAAACTCTTCTTTACCACCCATGGATAATTATGCTCTAATGTCTTCGGCTGGCCATTTCAGATTGTGTTCCCAGTGCATCGAAACCGTGCCTTTTTAAATGTTGGTGCCCCGGGCACTAGTTAAGGAGGCAAAAATAGTAAGTTTTGTCTTGAAAACATCATTGCTCATATTTCAAATGTATTGATTACACAAATTCCTAGATTACTTCACTATAATTAGTATCCTTAACTAGTGTCCCGGGGCACTAGTTAGCATTTTCCATTAAATAAACCTTTGTTACAACTTACAAGTACACACGTCAATCATTACGTGAAACCCAAATGATTATTTTGTGATAACACTTTATTATACCATATACAATGGTTTACAAACTCAACACCATTTTTTTTAACTCTCAACATCCCACGTTATTTTCTCTTTCTTCCACCTACTCATTCAACACTCATTCAACTTTTACACTCTTCAATTGTTTTTCATTCAACACTTTACCCACCACTGTTTATTTCATATTCTTATTTAAATTTATATTTATACTTTTATGATTACATAAAAATATAATTATCGATTAAAATTAAATTAAAATAATAAACACTTAACAATTTATTTTTTAGTTTTTTTTTAATAAAAACAAAATTTGTTTAAATATTTTATACGATACAAATCATTTTAACTTAATTTGAATTTTGATAATTGTTGGGAAAATTAAAAGAATTTTGGGTGTTGAAATGATTATTGGGATCCATTTCACTAAAAAAAATACTAAAACTTAAAAATAAACACTAATAGAAAGATAATAATAAGATTAAGAGAGTGAAAAACTTGAGTTTTTTTTTTCTGTGTCCAAATCAAATGAACCAAGTCTATATTTATAGACAAAAAAAAATCATGAATTTTGGTATAAAAATAAAAAATTAATTTGCAATGAAATAATTGAGTTTAAAGATAAAATGAGATAAAAATTTAGACGATCAATCGCGTGTTGCCACGTGTCCCGCGCAGCTTCTCTCTCGGGGCCTCCTGCTGGACGACGCGCCCTGTCGGGCCGTGTAATGCACGCGTTGCAGCCAACAAAAACATGTCATGCGTCCCCTCCGTCAGCCTTCAACACAGTTGAACATATTCAGCTCCTCTTTCCTCCACATCACTCTCAACTACCCCTCTCCAATGGATTCAACACTCTCAACACTCATTAAACACCATTTTTTCCAACAGTTGTAGATGGTTTTATATGTTGTGTAATGACATATGAATATGATAGTGCTCTGAAAGACGGGGTTTCCCCATAACTACTGACACCCTAGGTGGTGTAGGAACTCGTTGAGGCTTAGAATCTCAACCCACCTTTTTTTCTTTTCAGATAAACAATTTAATCAATATACCAGTAAAAAAGAAGCCGATGATCGAGGTTGAACTTGGATCATATGAAGATATTAATATTAGCGTTCTTTCTTGTTTTTGTATTAATATATTTAGATTTCCTTTAGATGTCTTTCCGTTGTGGAGTAACAGGTTGCTACATTGTACTTGTACCTTGTAAATGAAACAATTTAATATATAATTTTAATGTATTTAGATTCAATTATGTGTGTATCGACTAAATATTTTAAATAAATTTAACTGTGACAATATAATTTATTTATTCACATAAATAATTTGAAAGATCCATTCAAAATACAGAACTTTCTAAAGAGGTAGGTATATGCTTTATAGATATCTAGTGATAGATTCTTACATTTTGAAATAGCAGCAGCTGACTTTGCATCAAATCCAATAATCAAGATTAACATTGGCACAAAGATGCCACCACCACCAACACTTCCAAATGAAGCTCCAAATATTCCAATCAAGGTACCAACAATAATTTTCCATCCAAGTTCCATATCCTATTAATAATTGAACAATCAAATTCTATGTTCATTAGACATCTTCTTCCCAGACTTTAGCACAGGTATAAATAGTAGTATTAATACATAGCAAAGTAATGGATGCAAAAAACTTACTGGCCAAATATGTTCATAACCTGAATGACTATTAACTTTGACATGATGATAAAAAGATTGTGCTTCATTCATTAACCATGATGATTCTTGATTTTTGTATGTTCTATTAGCACAAAAAATGAGAAGAAAAGTCAAAAGAATGAATGAAAACAAAACCACATATCTCATGACTCTTCAATGATGAAAAGCTAGCCAGCTGTCTGGAAAGATGGATGTAACCTTTTGGTTCAAAAATGTGAGAGCAGAAATGGAAGAAAATACTTGACAAAGTTTATTGATTATATAGATATTTTCAATCAATTATTAATATTATTATAACAAATGCTACTTGACAAAGTTTATTATATAGATATTTTCAATCAATTATTAATATTATTATAACAAATACATTGATAGCTAGTAGCAGTATGTTTACCGTACTCCAGTGCATTATCATGGATTCAAGTGTGAAAACTGTATTAAATATTACAGCATGTAATATTTTTCCATTATCTACTCGTGTCACATGATTGACAGATTCAAAATTTAATTAAGGTTTAAATATGTTACCACCAAATGTTTAAAAAGGGAAAAAAAAAAAAAAAATTGTACAATATGGTTCAGTCATTTCATTTCAAACTGCAGGACTAAAACCCAACAAAAAAGTTTGCAGGGACTAAAATTAAAAAAATTTATAGTTGCAGAGACCTGCAATATATTTAAACCTATAATTTAATTTTTCAAAAATGAAAAGGGGAGTGATACTGAAATAGAGTTGTCATATAGTTAGGATGAAAATAAGTCGGACCGGTTTACGGAGATCGTAGGTCTGACCTACATAGACTCGGGTCATACCAGTTTATTTTTTAAAATAGATCGCATCAATGTTTTTCTGACTTTATTTAACTAAAATAGGTTAGACTGCACCATTAAAAGAGTGTTTTAGGCCTACTAGGCCGGTATATTTAAATAAATATAAACAATATTTATTATTATCATATATTAAAATTTGTACTTTGATTAAATTATAAATCTAAAAATCAAATATGATGTCATCTATAATTAAATTCTCTAAAATATGTTAAATATAAAAAAAAAAGTTTAATATCATTGGTTTATTAGTTCTTTTATATAACTTAATGTATAACCAAGAATTTAAAATCATCAATATAACTTAATGATCTACACCAATTTAATTAGACAAGTGTCAAAGGTGTGTTAAAATACTGATTAATTAATAATCTTTGAAGTTTAAATAAAACAAGCATCTCTCTGTTCCCATAAATATAACAGAGAATAAGGGGGGCATTGCAATATAAAGGTTAATAGAGATAAAACATGTGATTCTCCACGGAATTTTTTTTCTCCCTCATTTTTGTTAATAGATAAAATGAGAATAGTCATTGAAAATTTATACCCTAGAGTTAAGTTCAAATTTCAATTACAACATCTGAACCAACAATTTTGATATTTTTATCAGTTGAGCTACAGTTTGTGAATAAATTTTCCACTTATTCTTTATATTGTCAGGTAGTCTAGGACTAGAAGATCATCTTTTTAAAGATAAATAAGTGAGTGTACCAAAATTCAAACTCTCCTTGCATATTACATGTAATATATTGTTCAATCGAAGTATTATTGATGGCGACATTTTTTTTCAATACATTTATTCTATTCACCTTAAATATGTAATCTCCATTTAATAATTTAAGATGTGCGGGATGAGTATGACAGAACATATACATCTAATCATTTATAGCTTTTAGTAATAAAAAAAATCCCAAACTATTGTAAATAAATTGAATAAAACAAATATAAACAGTGCTCTCCAGGTGTGGCCAAGGCAAACAATAACGCCAAAACTTAGATAAATACATGAACCTCTATATATGCATCATATCATATATTACTAGCTAATAGCAAAGGTCCTCAAATCCCATGTATTCATTCCTCTGAATCTTCTCAATCATATGTGATATTCCTACTCCACCTATACACAATCATACAAGTGAAAATTATGTTGTAAACAAAGATAGACATATACAATAGAATGAAAGTTTAAATTTTAAAAACTAATTGACCATAGTTATATTTTTTAAATTGTCATCCGCAATCACAACTGCAATTTTAGTCGCATCAATTGCAGTTGTATGCACATATATGTCTACATATAATTGATATAAAAGTTTAGGATGACCGCAATTGCGGCCACATCAATTGCGTAATATGTTTGCAATTTTTTGCAATATCAAGAATCGCAGTCTAACATTTGTTCTTCATAGACAGAGCAAACATGGAAAGTAGCAATTAATTACAACATATATTAGAAGTACTCACCTAGTGCAATTGCACTGATAAGAATTGTGAAGGATAAGACAAAGATAATCAAGGAAGCTCTTTGAAAAATATTGACAAGCTTATCAATGATTTTTTGTCCTATGTATGCAGCAATTGTAGCCACAAGAGTAAGGTATAGAGCTGTAAATCAAGATGAAAGATTAGTATTAGTTGAAAAGTATACATTTGAATTTTATGACCATATAGTTATAAAAAAAGAAAAAAAAGAAGTGAAAAATGAAGTTAATTTTACCATAAGGAACAGGAAAACGTTTCAAGAGGAAATATTGTGCAACTGATATAGATGCTGTGAATGACATTCCTAATGTGGCTGTGGCACTTGCTACCTGCAAGGTTATGATATTTAAATTAAGTAGTTTGCACGAGACCAAACCGATAATAATTGAATGTAATGAAATGTGTTGGTGTCGTGTTTGGATACCAGATACACCTTCAATCAGAAGTGTCGGTGCTACTAAACATACCTGGGGAGCAATTCCGAGTTCGATAAACAAAGGACCCATGACAAATCCACTACCAACACCAAGAAGTCCACCCAAAATTCCAGCTAGCAAGGCACATGAAAGGGATAGAATTAGAAGGTGCAATGGCCAATGTGTGCCATGATCTTGTTTTGAAACAGTAATCTTCTTCCCTTGATATAGGCCTATTGCTTGGTACATTGAAACCCCTACAGTAACTGGTATCTATAAAACACAAATTTAATTCATAAGAGTGTAAGTAATTGTCAATTTTCCATAGTATGGATTAAATTAAGTCACATTGTTTAACACAAAGAAAATGTACAAAATTAATTACCTGTAACAAAGTAAGTATCCAGTAATTGATTGAACATGTAGTTGTATAATTCTGTTGAAAAATGAATCCTTTTAGTAATTATTTCATATAAATGTGCCAAAAAAGAAGGTGAGAATGCATTAATATAAAGTTCTTTTAAAAAAATGGTCTGTGCGACCACAATTTGAAAGACTATCATAGTTTTTGATATCTTCGCGACAACAATTGAGGTCGCATTGGTGCATGCAATATTTGACCACGATTTTTTGCAATACCAAATATTGTGACGTGACCATAATTATGGATTGTTTAGTCTGAATCGAACTGTTACCAACATGCTAACCGTGTGAATTTAAAATATTCGGACCGCAGAAAATATTGATCCGAAATTTACCTTGGCAATCTGTAAGAGAAGGACTGAAAACCAAACAAAACAAAGAAATCCAAATTCCTTCCAACGAATATTGCTGAGAATTGTCCCCTGGGTTACCTACATGCATAGTTGCATAGTATGAGTATTTTAATTTTATTTTATTTTTTAAAAAGTTGCATTTAATATTACATCTAAGAAATGGTTAGATTACATTAAGATAAAACAATATTAAAATATGCTTCCTAACAAAAAAATAAAATTTAATATATGCTTACTTGTGTCATTTCCTTTCGAGTCTCATCATCTGGACAGCTAGGAAGCCACTTGTAGTCAACTTCTTCACTGCTAGTGGCTGGAAGAAAAATTTCACATAAATAATTAAACTAATTTATAGATATATCTATTGATTTTGTTTCTTGTGACCATGTTGAGTGGTTTCATTTAAAACCAATCTAAATATATATATAGACTCACCAGTAGACTCCAAATGCTTGACAGCCTCCTGTGATTCCAAATGATTAATAAAGACAAATCAAGGATTAGAAATTTAATTAGAAATTAATTCTTATGTGTAAAGATAAACTTTTTTACAGATATATCTGATCAAATCACATCATTTTTCCACTTTGTTATGTTAATTTTTGAGATATATGTATTTGAGGTGCTAGTTCAATGGTAAAAGTTTGATATTGGCTTTGTTTGATAAGTCTAATAAGCTAGCTTATAGTTTATAAGTTAAAAGCTCTGTTTGGTAACCGTTTTTAAAAAAAAACTTATAGCTTATTTTTCAAATGCTATTTCAAGTAGCTTATGAGCTTATAGCTTTTTTTTTTTCAATTTTATCTCTATCATCTTACTTGAAAAAAATAAAATATTAATTAAACATATATTTTTTATGTCATTTCATACTTATAAGCTAGTTCAACCGCTAATTTTACCAAACACTCCAAATTCAATCAGTTAGTTTATTCGCCATAAGTTAAAAGCTAGCTTATAATCTCATCCGCTATAAGTTCATCAGCTTATCAGTCATATGCTACTTTTTACCAAACAAAGTCATTATAACTTTAAAAGTCTGATTAATAAAGACAAATCAAGGATTAGAAATTTAATTATAAATTAATTCTTATGTGTAAAGATAAATATTTTTTACATATACATCTAATTAAATCACATAATTTTGCCACTTTATTATATTAGTTTTTCAATGTCTTTGAGGTACTAATTCAATGGTAAAAATCTGACATAACTTTAAATGACATAATTCAAATTTCCCCGTTCTCAAAGACAGTTATAAAACAATTACCATTGTCACTTTAATTAATATTTTCTTATTCCCATATTTTTTTTTTAAAACTTCCTAAAATGTTTAAAGAAAAAATTTATACTGACTATCAATAGATACAAATTAAATCCATGTATCACCTAAACTATTAAAATTTATATAGTAGTATTTATTTACCTCCAACACTATGGTTTCTTTATTCCATGTGTCAAGACCCTTTAAGTAAGCCTTCACTGATGTCACTGCAAATATCAATAATAACAAATAAACTATGTTAATTACTAAGTGAATTTTTTTTAATTAAGTGAACCTTAAATGTAAATAATCCAGTAAATTACCTATGAAGATAATAATTAATAGAACAGTGATCATCCAATCAGCAAAAACTACACTTAAAAGAACCCCTATGCTAATACCAAGAATGATTACAGGTGTATTTAAAAGCACCAAATTATAGTCAATCATTGGTATATCAAGTGTTGGATGCCTTAGTTTCAAGTTGAAGAATACTGTTGATATTGCAGCACCAGTAACCATACCTAAAAAAGTATACGGTCAAAAGATTAAACGGTCAATTTAGTCTCTAAAATATTACTGTATCTCCAGTTTAATCTCTAAAATATAGAATAATTCTAAATAGTCGTTAAAGTATATGAAAATTAATTTAGTCTCGGATATATTAACAACGATACTTTAAGGATTACTCATTATGTTAATATTCTTTGCGAACTAAATTGAAGAAAGAACGATACTTTGTAGACTAAATTGATGATTTATTTATTCAAAAAAAACCAAATTCAAAGATCTATTTAGAAAATTGAACTTTCTGAAGAGGTAAATGCTTATAGAGATCTAGTGATAGATTCTTACATTTTGAAATAGCAGTAGCTGATTTTGCATCAAATCCAATAATCAAGATTAACATTGGTACAAAAATGCCACCACCACCAACTCCACCAACACTTCCAAATGAAGCTCCAAATATTCCAATCAAGGTACCAACAATAATTTCCCATCCAAGTTCCATATCCTATTAATAATATTGAACAATAAAATTCTATGTTCATTAGAATTTGATTGTGCTTCATAACCAAAAATACTAGACACTAGTATTAATACATATACCAAAGTAATGGATGCAAAAAACTTACTGGCCAAATATGTTCATAACCTGAATGACTATTAACTTTGACATGATGATAAAAAGATTGTGCTTCATTCATTAACCATGATGATTCTTCATTTTTGTATGTTCTATTAGCACAAAAGATGAGAAGAACAAACAAAAGAATAAATGAAAACAAAACCACATTTTTCATGACCCTTCAATGATGGAAAGATAGCCAGCCTGGAAAGATATGTAAGCTTTTTGGTTGAAAATATGTGAGAGGAGAAATATGGAAGAAATACTTGACAAATTTATGGATTATATAGATTTTTTGGATTATTATAATATTGAATTCATTTGATCATTGAATGTGATTTAATGTGAGTCCATCTCATATGGATCACTTAAATTGACAAGTAGATTTTGTTCAGATACAACTATTATCAAGTGTGTGTTTGAATCAAACTTGTTGAAATTGATTTAGACAAAAAATAGTTTTTTTAATATACATGTGTATGTAAAAATATTTTTTTAATATACATGTGTATGTTATTTTTGTTAAAATGATTTGTCTAATATGTACAATATTGCACAAGTTAATGTAATTAAAATTAGTAATTTTTTATCGAAAAAATAACTATTTATTAAATTTCTTAAAGTTATAAATTTATTATACAATATAAAACTACCAATGCAAACTTGCTATTTTAAATTTTTTAACATGTGCAAATTTACACATGATAAAAAAATCTTTATTAAAATAATAGTATTATATTATGAAAGTAGTTTTTTCTTTCTGTCAAAAAAAGAAAGTAGTTTTTTCTTAAGAAAAATGTCAAGGAAACCAAAAATAAAAAGTTGTTTTTAAATTTGTGCGGTTAATATTTTTAAAATATAGATAATGCTATTTTTGACATTATATATATATATATATTGGATTACCATAATATTAGTACAAAGTTTTCACTTCCATTAATAATAATTAATTTCTGTTGGAAAATCTGAGTCAGGATCGAACTCTTGACCATATATTTAAGAGAACCAAATTCCTTATATCATTTGGTCATTTTATTGTTGGTAAAATATATATTTTTTATCCCCTTAATTATTGCCCTGAAGACAATAATTAACATGACCATTTTTTTAAAAGCATGTTGCATCACTTTAAATTAAATACAATTCTGAAACAAGAAAGTTTACACAATTTCAAACTGCAGGTGTTGATTGGGTTCTTCAAAATAATTTGAAATAGTCCATGCTTTCTGTTAGACATAGAAAGTTAAAGTAGTGTGGTTGCTAATCAATATTCTTAATTTAGTAGTACATGATTAAGTGTTTATTTATACTCCTTTTCCAGTTCTGAGTTTTAAAAATAATTTATTTTTGTTTGCATGTTTGATCTTATCTTCATTTTCAAGCAACTATTATGAATGAAAGGGTCCACATTGCTAGCTAGTAGGTTTTCCTTACACCACTTCATTATCTAATATATACTCGTGTAACATGATCGAGAGATTCAAAATTTAATTTAATTTTTCAAAAATGAAAAGGGTAAGAGAGGAGTGATAGTGAAATATAGAGTTGTCGTAATCCTTTCCATAAAGATGGAGTTTTTTTTTGTTGATGAGATAAAAATGGAGTTATCACCAAAAATTAGATTATTTTTTTTTAAATTCGGTATTCAATTTAACTTAAGAGGTTTAATTTACCGTTTACTTGTGGAGATTCCATTTACATGTATAGATTAACTAAAATTAAAGTTCTCCAATTGCTTTGCACTTTGTAAATAAAGAAAAAATCACCAAAATTAGTTGATGTTTGTCTTAGTGCTTTTAGTCACTTGCTATTAGCTTATGGGTTTCATTTAATTCAGTTGTAATCTTTTTTTCGGATTTAGGCTCTCTTTATAATAAAAAAGAATTGTCAAAATTAATACTAGAAAGAATTGAACTTTATTTTTTTAAAATCATGAAAGAAAGAATTGAAGTTAAGTTCTTAAAAAGAGTACACTTTAATATTGTAAGCCAATTTCACAAAGCTAACCTGAATGGGTTAAAAAAAAGAGCATTGCTATTTAGCATGAAATTTTTACACAAGAAATGCAAGAATTAACACATGGCAAAATCTTAAAGGATGATGTCATTTAATCTTCCTTTTTAGTGGAAAACATGGGTAGTTATAGATGTAATAAAGGGTGAGGATTTATTCTTCTCTTTCTTGCATCAAAAAATTCTTGCTAAATAGCATTTTCCTAAAAAAAATAGAGTTTTTTTGACGAAATAAAAAAAGGTCATGCTAACTGGTGCCTTCGGGGCACTGGTTAAGGAAACTAAAAGAAGTAAGTTTTACATTGAGAAATGTATTCTTTAAACTTTTAAAAGGAAGATTACACAAGTTCTAAAACTTTTATAACTTATTTAGTTCCTTAACTAGTGCCCCAGGCACTAGTTAACATTTTCTATATAAAAATGGAGTTATTTCAACAATAGTGCATTAAGAATTAAACCATCTCTGTTGGGTAGGGTTGTGCATGGTCGGTTATTTTGCCAAACCAAATTATATCCAAACCAAAACCAAATATATGGATTTGGATACATGACCATAACCATTATTTTTTATAAACCGGTTATATAACCAGTTATAAATTTGGATACGGATACATAACCGGATATTTTTATAAAACCGGTTTAAAAGTGGTTAATTTTGAAATCCAGTTTTAAACTGGTTATTTTTAAAACTGGAATAATAAACAGTTAATTTGGTCTGATTTTTTTTTACGCAGACGAAAAACATATTAAAAACCGTAAAAAAATACACTTTTCTTTTTTTACTCTTTGCAGTAATAATCGGCTTCAAGCCAAATTGCTTCTGATATGTGTTTGAAAGAGATTGAAAAAACATGTGAAGAATAAAGAGGAGAAAAATTATAAAGTTTCTTTTTACAACTTCACATTACTGAGAAATAAGAATAAAGAGGAGAAAAATTGCTTCCGCGTTGAATTAACTAATTGTGAAGAATAGAGAAAGGAAGAATACCTAATTAGAGCGGTTGGAAGCAATTGGAGAGAATGAGTGTGGTTCGATTGAAAGAGAATATTGCCGATTAGGGTTCAATTGGAGAGATTGTTGTAGATTTGGGATGTAGGGTTCATCGCAAATCATAATTGCTGAGATCACACGCACATGGTGATGGTTTGTGCGTCAATTAATTTTAATAAAAGTTAAAAGGATATTTGTTTGTTGTACCAAAAAAAAGGATATTTGTTTATTTTGTCAAAAAAAGAAGATATTTGTTTGTTTTTTTTTTTGTTTTGACAAAAACAAATTTGAAAAGGATATAATAACCAATTTAAACCAAATCCGAAAATTTAATTTGGATGGATAACCGACCAGATGAAAATGGTTTGGTTATTAACCATATACCAAAATCCGGATTTTTTAAAACGGATTTGGATCTGATTATGAGTTTGGGTCTTCTAACCGGATATTTTGCACACCCCTACTGTTGGGTATTTATGAAGGGATACCTAATTAAGGTTTCTCCTGACGTTTATTATTGTCAAAAGGACAGCCGCCACCTCAATAAAATCTAATTTTTGTTTGCTCTTGTTCTTATTCTTGTTTATTGATTAGAGAGAAGTGATTAGAGTCAACTTTAATATCAAACTATTGCGTAGAGGTGCTCGCGGTTCGGTTTGGATCGATTTTGAGGTAAAAATTCATCCGATCCAAAGTTAATAATACTTGCGGTTTGGTTCGGTTTTGGATGACTAATTAAAAAAATCCGATCCAATCCGATCCAATTTTATGCGGTTTAATTTGGATCGGGTTTTAGATATCCAAATTACAAATTGAAATTTTTTAATTAAATATTAATATTATAATGACACGGTAAAATAATATATTTGATGTAAAATACAATATATAATATGTTAAAAATTAATATTTTGCAATGAAAATTATCAATTATATTTGAAATCTATGAAATAGTAAAAAGAAATACATTAAATTGAACTAATAAGTATTATTGAGAAAATTTAAAATCAATAATTAATATATTAATGCAATATATCATACCAATAAAAAGTTAAATAAGTATTAAAAAATAGGTATGCGGTTTGGTTTGGTTTGGATCGGTTTTGAAAAATCAATCCAAAATCCGATCCGATCCGGCGGTTTTCATCAAAAGGACATCCAAACACATCCAAAAATATCCGGTTTTTAGCGGTTTTCGGTTTTTTTGGATCGGTTTGCGGTTTTTATTTGGATTGATTTGGATTTGAGCACCCCTACTATTGCGTTTAATTTTATTTATTTAAATAAGTGATTTCCATATATATATTTTTAGGTTTCGTTTAAGTTTTTCTTTGTGATATTTCTTTACTCGATGTTTTATTTATGTCGTAGTGGAGAGTTGTTTACTTTGATTTTCAATTTTTATATCGTGTTTATTTTGATTTATCGTCTTTGTATGATATTTGCTTGCTTTGTTCAGATATTGCAGATTTGCTTCAAAATCAAATTCAGTGTAGATTCAACGACTTTAGCGTCTTCAATTGTAGATTCGGATGCATGACTATTATGAGTATTTGAATTTTATCATATCAATTCTAAGTTTTGTCATTAAGTTGTTTTATGTTATTAACTCGGGTGTTGAGTTTGTTCGCATATTCTTTCTTTTTAGATTTTAGCAAAATTAGACAATAGACAATTTATAAGCTTTAATTCAGCCGATAAAGTCAAAATTATTAGGTTGAATTTTTAATGGTTATTTTTGTTTGAACTCGAGATCAATCTTCCTAAATTTTGATTCATTTTACTTATGTTTTATGGAAGAGGGTTTCAAGTAGATATATATGTTTAAGCTGGCCACAGGAAATTATACTTATTATATTACTACATTTAATTTGAGTATGAATCATATGTGTACTGACAATTTGAACAATATTAAGGATAAGTTGTACACTTTAAATCTATCTACAACTAATAATACAAAGGAACTCCAACAATTTTGTCATCAGAGATGTAGATATAAGGGGCGGTGCCAGCTTGCCACCAGAGGGTGCAGCTGAACCCTTCATTTACATGCTTTTATACCCATTTTCCTACTTTTTTTTTATCTTGCACCCCCTCAAATATAAGTCTTGCACCCTGTTGGATATGCCTTGAAATCTCAGTTACAAGAAGTCGGAAATTCTGAAGAACATCTGCCAGTTGGCGCCAGGCGCCAGGAGAGGCCTCGTTTGGCCTGTGGCTTCTGGTTTTTGGCGCGGGGCGCGGGCTCGTGTTGGTTTAGAGATTTTTTGTGGAAAATATATTTTCTTGGAGGATACTCTGACTTGGATTTGTTTTGTTTTAAATAGATTATCTTTTAAAATAAGTAGGCATGTATTTTTCTATAAATAGGGATTGTCTTGTTCATAGAAAAATAAGAGAGCAAGAGAGCAAATAGAAACAAGATGTAGGGAATTAGGGTTTGCCACCACACAAGGCTAGGGTCTTAGGATCTTAGGAGTTTGGGCAAATCATTCTTGGGATCATCTTGTGGGATCACATTGGGTAGACTAGGTAAAATTGAGTCTCTTGGCCACGGGAAGAGATTCAGAATTTTGGGTAGAATTAGGATTAATTCTTGTAACCCTTATGGGAATCTCTTGTAAAGTGACTTCTTTGATCTAGTTGAACGGAGAGTTGCTCTCTCCCCCAGACGTAGGTTCATTAACACCGAACTGGGTAAACAATATTATTGTGTTCTTCTCTTTTGTTCTTGAATTATTTACTTTCATCATCTCTATCAACTTTAATTTGGTTACTTGGTTAATTTGCTCCACACATCAAATTTCATTGGTGTGATTTTATCGTCGAATTCACAACACACCCGGCACTAACTCTCTCCTCTTACATCCAGCACTTATAAAAAATGATTCTCTCACGGTAATGGTAGATGGCTATATTTGTATAGAAAATATTAACTATTGCTCTCAAACACTAGTTAAAAAATTAAATATAGTAATAATAGTTTGAAATTTACATAACTAAATTCTTAAAATTTTTAATTGTATTGTTTTTAATAAAAAAAAGTTATTTTGTATTTCTTTGACTGTATTTTGAAGATACTAGATAATATAACTCTATTTTTATAAATGGAGTTCCCCTTTGAATTTAGTCGGTTGCTTTTAATATGTTGCTTAATTTTGGCCTAAATAAATGTAAGAATGGTAAAAATCAATCAAGTGTTTAACCCAAGTCATAAATATTTTCTTAAAATGACTTAATAATTTTGTCAAACCAAAATTTGTATATTAAACTTGCAAATAAGCTTATTATAATGAAGCTAAATCCTAAATTTGCATATTGAATGTAGGTTTAAATATCATTTTTGTTTCCGTAAGTTCACGATTTTTTTGTTTTAGTTCATGTATCTCTTTTTGTTGCATATAAGTCCCTGAATATTCAAAATTTGTTGGTTTTAGTCCCTGTCATCTGCTACCGTTCAAAATTTGTTGATGGTGCTGCTGCAAAACAGTACAATTTACTGTGGAGATACTCTGAAGAATAGAAGAGGGTTAATAAGGGAAACACTTGCAAGATCAATGTTAATAGGATTGGATCTTCACTACAACCAAGGTTTGTTCATTTCTATTTTTGCCCTGATAGCATTAAGAAAGAGTTTGTATCAACTTGCAAACCATTTATAGGAGTTGATGGATGTCATTTGAGAACATGGACTAAAACTTAGTGTTTTTTAAACGGTAGCAGACGACATTGACTAAAACCAATAAATTTTGAACATTCAGGAACTTATTTACAACAAAAAAAGATACAGAGACCAAAATTAAAAGATTGCGAATTTACAGGGACGAAAATAATATTTAAACCTAAAATATATTATTTTCAATAATTAGATTATCAGTCTATGTCCACCACTCATCCAAATAGCTAGTTTTGTAATTATTTATGTTTTCAATTAAAAAAGTTATGTCTTTGTTTTTATTTGGAAAGACTAAAATTATGTCTTTGTAATTTTTTTTTTATATTTACATTGTTAATCAATTATAATCATCGTATTACTAAAAGGGAGTTTGACTTTAGTCATTAACTCTTTTAAACTCTTTTTTTTATAATCTTTTTGCAGTAGTATACACATTATTCTCATGATTATTTATTAAGCTTAAATTGTATGTACTCCACCAACAATAAATTAACTCAAAATCATCAGAAGGAATCGAGATCCATTAAAGAATGGGTTGCGGGTTCGATCTCTATCTCTTGCATATTGAAAATATTTTGTTTGGAAAGAACTAACGGTGATGAAAACACAATTAAAAAAAGTCGGTATCCCTTAATCCAGGATCCTAGCTCCACCACTTGATATAATTGGTCGAACTCCGTTACTAAATATCATGTATTTGTTGTTTGCGAAAGAAGTAGATTTGTTTCAGGTGAATAATACGGAAGACTAGGGGGGTGTATTGGATTGAGATTTGAAAGGATTTTAAAAGACTTTTTTATCATAAAAAAATCTTGTGGTATTCAATCATGATTTTTATAAAAGTCAAATAAATCTCGTGGTATTCAATTAAGACAATCAAGATTTTTTTTTTAGAGTAACAAAATCTGTTGCTATTCAATTGAGATTTCTCTCAACTTTTAAAATGTTTATTGGTATTCAAAAGTCTACAGATTTTGGTAGATTCTTTCGTTGAATGGATTTTGAGAGACTTTTTGATTTAAAATACACATAAAATTCTCATCCAAGAATCTCACTCAAACCCTCAAGACTTTTTATAATCTTTCAAGACTTTTTTCTTACAACTATCATGTTCTTTCTTACATTTTTTTTTTACGCATTCTTTCTTACACAACATGTCTCATGATCATATGTCCACACAAATCAAATCAAAACAAGTATTACATGAAATAGCAACACAATTGATTATAGGATGTGATTTGTTATGAATCTACAATATTGAATCATCAACAACAACACGTTTCCGCAAAAAAAGAAATTGTAAATGATTCGTTATAAAAAAACTTTGTATATATTTCTCAATATTTCCTCTAAGAGAAATACAGTGTAAGGGAAATATATGTCATAGATCATTCTAGTATTTGAATTGACGTACCAAACTTTAAAAAATTGCTTTTTGTCTATCTTTTTTCGTTTGTATCATATCACCAAAATCCCAATAAAATTTCTTCAAAAATAGATGATTCATAATGTTGTTTCTTCAAAAAAAATTGTTCATATGTTTCTGCATTTGTTGTTGTGCTATTACTTTTTGTTATTGAGTTTGGAGGAGTTCAAGCGCCGGATCAACAATCAAGACAATATTTTGGATTTTTTTTTGTTAAGAACCCTAATTTATTCATTTTTTGAAATCTTATGAAATCCATTAAAATCGTGTGTCAAGAATCATGATTGTAAAAAGTCTTTTAAAATAAATCTTTTAAAATCTCACAAAATCAATATAATCTTACAAAATCTTTTAAAATCTTCAAGACTTTTTTAGTCAAAATAGTCTATCAAAATCTCAATCCAATACACCCCCTAAAACGAATACCAGGTAAAAGATAACAAAAGTACTCTATAGCTCAGTTTAGTGATTAATGATTATATAATTATTTTGGGTTATTTGTAAAATCGATTTGATTGATCATTGAAGTTGATTTCATGTGAGTCCACATCATATTGATCACTTAAATTGATTGATAGATTTTGTTTAGATTAAAGTACTAAACTGTTACTAAGTGTGTATTAGAAAGTTAAAAAAAATGTTATCAAAGTGTGTGATTGAATGAAAATTGGTAAAATTGAATATTTAAGGGAAGATTTTTATTATTTTTAATTTTTTTTGTTAAGTAGCTTAATAGTTAAAAATTCCACTCTTCAAAAAAAATAATTTTAGAAATCAATCATGAAATATTTTAGTAGGATGTTAAAAAAAATTGGGCTTAAAATTCTACTGGATTTCAGATTGTGAAGTTGAGCCGAACTCGCATTAACTCAACCCGTTAAAAATTAGTTGAGCTCGAAACTCACCTCGAGTTCATTAGGAACTATATCATGCAAAAAACATAATCCTACAAAAACTATCTCAATTTTATAGTATAATTTTATATCAAATTACTCAAATAATATTTCAAATTAAACACATAAATAATATTAAAAAGGAAAACAATCTTATACATATAGTTGGTTAGATAGAAGGATAGAAGATTTAAAATATAAATTTAATTTATGTACAGTGGCGGGTACGTGTAATTATTTTTTTTGTCATAGATGAAGTGGTAATCCATTGAAATTAAACTCACATAGTTGTGAGATCACAGGGTCGAATCCGGGTAACGACGTCCGGCCTAATAATTTCGGCATATTTTATCAATTGATCTAGAACTTATGGGATATGTGCAAAATTATTTTACGTATACATCCAATAATATATTGACACAATGAGTTTTAAAACACATATGTGACACATTCATTAAATGGTTATTGAATGAATATGTAAAATAATTTTATATTGACGGTGCATAACAATTAAACTCTTTAAAATAATATTAAAATTGATAAATACAAATTAATAAATTTGGTAGTAATTAATTTTAGGTTTAAATGCAGTTTTAACCTCATATTTTGAATAATTAGAATTTTGCTCCCCTATTTTAAAATCCGAATTTGTACCCCTATTTTATAATTCTTTGAATTTTTTCCTCTATACATTACAAGAAAATCTTGGATAAGCTACGACAGTGTTTGTAACTAATGTGTAGCTATTTTTTAGTAAAATAGAGTTTAGACAGCAAGCCGATCTTGGTTACTGGCTTTTCTGCAGGTAGAGATTCTGGTGTTTACTTTAAATTTCTTTCAACTTTATGTTGTTTCATATAAGGAGGTGGAATAGATTTATACGAAAATGGTCTCTTAATTTCTGCTTCGTGGTCCTCAGATGCATTTTCTATTGAACTTGAACAAGCTTTTTGGTCATCATGGGATGAACTATCAGTTGTTTCATTGTCAGTGCTTCTTAGCATCCTCCACCAAGGATCTTCATAGTTTTTTTTTTTTTTTTTTTTAACTCAGTATCCGGCCCAAAGACCGACTAATCCCCCTGTCTACTTGCGGAGGGTCCATTTAAAGCCAGAGTTTTTTACTCAAATTGTTTTATAAAAGATTTATAGAATTAATAAGGTTTGTGCCCAATAAGATTATCTTTCTATAACTGAATTACATTTATATATTTGTTTCAGGTCCACTTTATTCTCTTAGAGGCGGATTATGACATTTTGTTAAATAAGTTAAATGAGTTGCTGATTGATTAATATCCCCTTAGAAATCAATCCACAAAGTTGAAGACCTAAGTCATTTAGACTCAAGCAAGGAATTATTAACAACCAGGGGCGGATCCACAGTTATATTGGTGTGGCTGGAAAAAAAAAACACTTTCACAAATTTTTTAATAAAAAAATACGTTCTACGTTTGCAGATTAGCCGAAGATATAGGGTGCGTTTGTTTAAGCTATAAAAAAAATGATTTTTTTTAAAAAAAAATCTATAGATTTTTTTGTAGAGATTTTGAAAAAAATTTAAAGCTATTTTGTGTTTGCTTACAATCATGAAAATCTATTTTTTTAAAAAAGGAAGATCATACACTTAGATTCCTTAGTTATAAAAAAATAGATTCTTGAAAAGCTATTAGAAATAGATTTTCATTTTGGGGCTAAAAATGATTTTTTTAAGAAAATGATTTTTAAAAAAATCTATAACAAACACTATCAACATTACAAAATGGATTTTTTTAAGAAAAAAATAGATTTTTTCTTAAAAAAATCCAAAATAAACGCAACCATAGTTGTCTCTAGAAAGAACCGAAAAAATAACAAAGAGCAAAGATGAGAAAGAAAAGTAAAAGAATCAGATTAATATAGGAGAGGAAAACGAGACTCAAACAGATAGGAGGTGGATGAGGAGATGCACCTACAATGCAGGCAGGGGCGGAGAGCTACTCATGGGCTGAGTAGCACCATGGCCCGCCCCAAGATTCAGAATTTTCATTTCTTATGGGTATAGATAGATATTTCTTATTTACGATTTTATTATATATATCATACTTTGCGATAATAGAACAATTGGATGTTGTAGTTTGGTTGTGGAGCTACTCGCCTCCTATACGAAGGTTGCGGGTTCAATTCCTATCTGCCACAAGTTAGGCATTTTTACCACTATTTTTGTCAAAATGTGAGATTTGAACTTTTATTTTGTATCTATTGATTTTTTTTACAAACACGGCCCCCCCAAGGATTTACTCTTAGCTCCGCCGCTTAATGCAGGGCTGGGTGCAGTGGTAGAGCTAAACTAAAAATATAAATTCAATATGGAAATTCATTGAACATTTACATTCGAATAGTGTTGCATTAGTTAATAACGTCTAAATTAATTCAAAATAATGTTGCATCGCTCAATAACATCTAAAATAATTTAATTTGTTATTGAGATCCATTAAAATTAACGATGTTCAATAAGGATATATAAACCCTTAATGTTGGTGAGTTTAATAACATATAAATGATTTTAATTTTTTTTAAAGTTTTAAATGAATTATCTACATGTTATAAATTATAAATTTAACGATAAATTTTGTTAGTTTTTATACTCTTTAAAGCGTTATCGGGTATTGGGGTTCGGGTATTCTCATTCTGCTATACCTCCATATAAATTTGAGTTGTATTTTGATATTTTTTTATTAAAAAATTAGTTAAAAGCAGAAACTATTTTTTTTCAATAATATTTAGTCAAAGAAAATAAATAGAGAAAAAATTGTTTAATACTCAACTTTAAAATATGAATGTAATAATCTAAATAAAAATATAAATGTAATCTAAAATCCGTTTCATTTTTTATTTATTTAAGAATGATAAAATGAAATTTGTTTAAGGGTCTATGACCATAATATATATCCGCCCATGTTAACAACATTTTAGATTGTTCTTTTGGAAGGAAAATATGTAAGTTGAATTACACCTCACTAGATGTTGGGTTTTAAGTGTTGAGTAATTAAGTACCTCATTGACTATGTATGGAAAGAATGTTGAATTTATAAGAGAGGTGGCCCATTAACCTAATACCTCAAGGTTTTGGGTGGTATGTGGTGTGAAAGTCTCTTGTGGAAGATAGAAATGAAAATCATAAAGATAGATTACCTTGCCAAACATTTGTAGCCAAGTCACTCCCAAAACCATATCAATGTCATCTAACACCAAGATATAGGCTTCAACCATTGTGGAAAAAATTTCAAATTTAATTTCCAGACCATCTATAACTCCAAATAATTAAAAGTTTATGGGTTTTTATTCAATACCATTAATATTGATGAGTCTCAATAACATATCAAATTATTTTTATTTTTTTGGACAATCTATATGATATAAATTTTCAATCCAACGATTTTCTTTTATTTATTAATTCATTAAAAAAAATCAAACAATGGGCCTCGGCCCTCTTTTATACCAAAATAAAAATAAAAAAAATCAAACAATGAATTTTGTAAAATTTGTACTCGTGATACTATTATTCATAATTTGTGTATCATGGATCATTTAACCGACTCTTTTATGTTAGCCATGACGTTTCCGATAAACTTAGCTGAATTTGCAAATCAATAAAGAGTTTGTCTAACACGTGCAAATTTGCAATATTAAACAATCAAAAGTGGTAATTTTTTATTGAAAAATAATAATGTTTTATTTTTTTATTTATTTTGTACCAACAATAATTATTTATTAAAAAATTAACACTGTACTTTTAATATAAAATACACAAGTTCCAATATAAACTTTCTTATTTTAAATTTTTTAATATATGTAAATTTGGTTTATAGAAAAACCATTTTTTGGTTTATTTTCGGTTTATATTGGATCGAACGTGTACACATCAAGTTTAGACCGGGTCGTTTTGACCAACTACTATTCACACCTCTCCATCAACGATGCGCTAGATTTTGATTCTCCATTGTTGAACTGAATTTCACTAGCAAACCAACTTTTCAAGGTAATTTTCTTCAATTTCTTCTATTTATGTTTCACCAAAATCTTCTATTTACCCAATTCATCATTTTTTTTTTTATATCTTTTTTACTTCTTATTCCTATTTTGATATTCATCTTTGATAATTGATAAGAATTAGTATTCATTTTGGGAATCTGTAAATGCTGAAGTGAATGTTAATCTAAATGGGAATATAGAATATAATTTTGTTTCAATTATTAGTTGTTGGATTGTTGAAATTTTAGATGGAAAGATTAGTAGTTGCATTTTTAGTTGAACTGAGGAATTAAGATTATTCTAAGCCTTATATATTACTAAATATCAGTGTTGTTGATGGCGGAATGCCAAAAATCCGCCATATAAACTCACCATTGCCGGCCTATGGCGCCTGCCATGGTATTCCTTCACAAATTGCATATGGCAGTTGTAAAAAAATCTGCTGCATCATGGCCGCCATTTAACATGACGGCTAAATATAAGACCCTGTTTACTTAGCGACAAAAAGTAGTATTTGGAACCAAGTAATTGAACTCAAGTGGTTAATGAGCTCTCCCTATGATGAATCTTTTGGGAGAACTCGAGTTTGATTTTTTGGAGGAACAATTTTTTGCCAGATTTTACTTATCTCACGGCTGAACTCCGGATAACCAGGCACCCTTGCCCTGGGAACCAGAAGGTTAATACAAAAAAAGTAGTATTTGGGAGGAAGGACAATCAACATTAGGATGAAGCTTCCCCTCCCTTCAAAAAGTAAACAAATTGCATACCATGCTATGAAGATATAAAATTGCCTTCTGGGATATCTTTGAAAATGTACTACATGTGTTTGAATTTATTTTTATTTTTTATAATTTAACAATTAAATCTCTTTCATTTTCACACCTCATTAGATGTTGATGATTTTATTAACTCTCTGAATTCTATAGTGGCACTGGTGAGAGATAGTTAGAAACCCTCTTCTTACAAATAATGTGGAAAAAACTTGGTGAGTCTTTATCAGGAGATAATGAAGAACAAGAGGAGAGCTGGTTGAGTGAGGATTCAGGTGGCCTCTGCTCCCTCTCTACAACACAGGTACTGTCAAAATTTTTTACACAAGATCTAGCTGTTTGGGATTTTACTGTAGCGTATTCCGTTCTAAGCTATGCCACTTTTGGGTGTTGATTAAACAGAGAATTTATGGATTTGCTGCTTGTTTGATTGCTGGTCTGGCTTGCATGCTACTGGTGAGAGAATTTGTGGATTTATTTGTCTTCTTGTATTTAAATTTTGGCTTATTCAAATTTCAAACCGTGCCTGAATTCAACGTAACCAATTCAGCATTTTAAGTAATCAAATAGTTAGGTTAGGTGTTGAAAGGAATATAAATTATTTTTTCATAATCATTGATATTAAACTTTCTCTGTTGATAGTCCCTAAACTGGATGAGACATGACCCGAAATTGTGTTTATAAGAAGGAGACATCCCTTACCTTACAAGCCGATTTTAAGACTATGTACTGTACTTCACCTATACATTGAATACGAGCTGTCAGATTTCTTCTAATGTTTCATCTCTTAGAGGCAACTGTCCCACTACCTGGAAAGCATAGCAATAGCATCACTTTCCTATCATTCTTTTTTCTCCATATCATGACAGTTACTTTCTCAGTTTATTTGGATCTCGCATCTTGCTAGAATCTTTATTAAGGCTTGGACCATAACCATATATATATCTTTCAAGGACCTTCTTTTGGGGAAAATGATAATGGGTGTCCATCTAACAAGTGCCAAAGGACACTTCTTGTAGAATTAAAAAACCGAAAGTATTTAATGGAAAATACAACATTTCATATACTGGGAATTTTAAAAAGCTTCATTTTTCTTTAGTACTTTCCATTTTTGAATCCTTAACAAGTACCCTTACCTAAGGGCCCTTGTAAGTATTTACCAATCATAGTTGAGACGTGGAAATTTGGTGGATAAAACACCAGTGGCAGAGACTTTCTTTCATTTAATAACCTGAATGCATGTAAGCCCAATTAACTAACACTCCTACCACAACAATAGATAAACTAAAGAGTGATGAATTAGAAGACAGAGAACTGAACATTTCAACCTACCACTGGGTATGCTAATGCTGATATGTCTTCCATACAGCTTGATACCAACTTGGACATATATTCCCCTAAATGACCCCGTTTTCTAATCATGGTTAGCTGTTTTCCATTTTTATGTTCCTAGCATGTCAGTTATGTTCAAGATGTTTTCAATGACATGCAAATAGTGGCAGTGAGTTGGGTGAGTAACTTGAATAGGGAAATACAGTTTGCATTGAACTGCTCGGCACACGGGTTTGATTTTGTTGGTTTCTTTTACTTCATGTTTTCACTACAACATACTGTCTACAAATATTTTAATTCATTAACTCTACTTACTCGGTCCTCTATTAATCTTCTCAGCACTTGCCCATCCCATGTTATACTCAATTCTATCATCTTTACTTCAAAATGTGCTACTCTTATCGTTTCTCCAGTACATTCATTCAACACTTAGCTTATGCTCTTGTTGGCACTTTATTACTTTACTGCCCAAGTTGTTTGGCAAATTTTTCCCTTGGTTACTTTCTGTTAAAAAATACTACTAGTTTTTTGTCATCTAGGGAATTGTTCGAAGTCAATACAAAATCATGCTCATCATGAGTTTTAGAAAACTTTCAGCTAAATTTTAAAAGTGGTGTGATTTTAAAAAGCCATAAAAAACTTTGAAATCTACTTGTATATCCGTTATGCATAAAAGCATGTGTGATTTTGGTCACTGTTTCTAAGTAAGACTGTTAAAAGAAGTCCTTGTCTAGTGGTATCAAGAAGTACTTTCACTCTTTTCAAGTAACTTACTTTTTCTTTGAAGCTTTTCCAACTTTTCCCCTCCAGAAACCATGGTAACTTGGCACATAAATGCAATAGTGGATTAGTGGTCAGAAAAGATGTTGAATGTTATATCTTGTGTAACTTATGATACTTAATGCAAAAAATATTATATTTTGTCCTCTGTTTATTTTAAATTTTAGCAACCTCAACCAAATTGTGTTGATAATTTGCAAGTACTTTCTTTAACCGTTTTCTTTCTATTTTGCAGTCTATGATTGTTTTTGCCAAACTCATGAAATTTGCAATATTGTTCACCTTTGGCAACCTCTTAGCAGTTGGAAGGTAGATGGTTAGTTTGTCCCTTATTGACCCATGATAGTTTTAGAAATAACTTCTGCCATAATATATACAAAGACAAGACAACGTTTTAGTCTAGGCCTCTAGGGTATTATTGGTAAATTATATCTATTCAAGCTATTCACAAATTCTAATTCTTTTCATCATATATTCACCCTCCACACCCTGACAAAATAAATGTAGAGAAGTGAAGCCCTGCAAACTTTTATGTCTTATTTGTCCTCTTTTTTCCTCTTTTTTTGATGTCTTCATTGATAAGACTGGATGATGTTTTCATTTGCCTTTGTTAGGCAGAAAGTGTTTTTTTATTCGCCTACTTTTCTTCTAATATGCGTACAGATGTACTTAAGTTTATCATTGAGTGAATATATGGCAGATTGGGTCATTTTTATGGTTCTAAATTCTTGTTCTTGTATTTAGTCCAATTAATTAATGGCAATGATGTTTTGTTTTGTATATCTGGCAGTACAGGCTTTCTTCTTGGACCGGCACAACAAATGTCAATGATGTTTGACCCTATTCGTGTTTTTGCAACAGCCATCTACCTTGGATGTGTAGTTATAGCACTTATTTGTGCTCTCTTGGTAAACCCTACTCCTTTGATCTCCATAAACATATTATATTGATAAACCTTCAATTTAGTCCTCAAACTATCAACATCTCTCCAATCTGGTCCCTAAACTATAAAAATATACTGAATGGTCCTTGAACTATTAATAATCCATCAATTTGGTCCCTGAACTATCATTTTCTTTCATGTTTTTAAAAAAGTCCAGGGACTAAGGGCTTGTTCGAAACACTTCTTAAAAACTCTTTTTTAGTTTTTAAAAATTTCAAAACAAAAAATCTGCTTGGAAAAGGTTGTTTCTAAAAGCAATTTCTAAAAACTGTTTTTAATTTTCTAGTTTTTAAAACTAAAAAACCAAAACAGGTTTTACATGTTTTGGTTTCCAATTTTGCTTTTCACTTTTTAATATATAACTTTGAGACGAATCCAAAAACATCTTATAATAAAGAAATTGAGATTTTGAGATCATTCAATTGTAAGATAATATCTTTGACGATTAATATCTTTAATTGTATAATAATAAAAATTATAAAAAAAATGATATTTTAAAATAGTCTCCGATACGAATGTAAAAACATCTTATAATAAGAAAATGGAGATACTGGTCTAATTCAAATACATATAACTTTAACGATTAATATCTTTAATTTTATGATAATAAAAATTATAAAAAAATGATATCTTGAAAATACTCTTCGAGGCGAATCCAAAAACATCTTATAATAAGAAAACGGAGATACCGATCTAATTCAAATATATAACTTTAACGATTAATATCTTTAATTGTATGATAATAAAAATTATAAAAAAAATGATATTTTAAAATACTCTCGGATACGAATCCAAAAACATTTTATAATAAGAAAATGGAGATACTGATCTAATTCAAATACATATAACTTTAACGATTAATATCCTTAATTGTATGATAATAAAAATTATAAAAAAATGATATCTTAAAAATACTCTTCGAGACGAATCCAAAAACATCTTATAATAAGAAAACGGAGATACTGATCTAATTGGAATCATACTATCCATGTACTAATATTTAGTGGTATTGTCATCATCTAGTTTTATAAAATAAAAAAAAAAAAATGGTTGCTAAAAATAAAGATATACGGTAAATTTTTTGGTTAATTAAACATTTGAAAAATAATACAATTTTAATAAGCATGCATTCAAATCCATATAAAGATATAAATTTTTTGCGGACATTCGGGAAAGGATCAGAAAGTTTTTCGCGAAAAAAGATCAGAAACTTTTTTTTTTACCGAAAAAAACTCCGAAATTATTTTTATTTGAAATCGAAACTTTTTTCCACGAAAAAATCTGTAACTTTTTTTCCAAACTTTTCTTGTCTCTAAAACTGTTTTTAAAAATTAAGTAATGAACAGATTTTCTCATTTTTTCATTTGTAAAATAGTTTTGAAAATTACGTTACCAAATACATTTTTTTTCTTTTCTCTTCTTATAAATAGTTCTCTAAAACACTTTTAAAAGACACATTTTAAAAACTAAAAATCAAAACTGTTTTAAACAGGCCCTAAATTGATGGATTATTAATAGTTCAACGCTCATTTAGTATATTTATATAGTTTAGGGACCAAATTGGAGAGATGTTGATAGTTCGAGGACTAAATTGAAGGTTTATTCTTTTCTCTGGTATACTAATAAACTGCTTTCAGATTTTGTCTTTTTCCCCCATCGGATAATGGGATTTGTCTTGTCTTACGTGAGCAACTCACTTTACACTACCGTGTAAAATAAGTAATATCAACTTTTGATGGATATATCATTGGTTGATATGAGATACATATGCATACAAAACCATGAGTATATATCAACTTTTGATTTTCTATTAATGATTAAGTCTACTCAGTTTTGGAGGATATTGATAATGAACATTGATAATTTCTTATTGTTAATATGGATCATATTTCTATAATTCGTGCCATCAAACTGATGAATAACTAATATCCATTTTTCATGTTTTGTAGATCCATAGCAAGGTGCTGACATTACTTGCGATCATAGTTGAGATCGGAGCCCTTATTTGGTAATTTTCCCTTCAATAATCTTGTTTCCTGACATAAATTTGTGACATGTTTAAACTGTTTCTCTACAAATGAAGAACATTTCAAAAGGAATCTTTTCATAGCATGTATGTGTTGTTACAGGTATAGCCTCAGTTATATCCCCTTTGCTCGAAGAATGGTTTCCGAGTTGATGATTAGATTATGTGATACAGAACTCTAAACCAAGAGGGAAAAAAAACCAAAGATGTCACTTGTCATCTATCGTAAACATGGTTGCTCAGTGTTTGGATTTTTTGGATTGATTCGTGGAGAAGTTGGCATTGTTTATGTTGATTATGAAGCTTCTTGTTGGCTTTTATTTGGAATTCATCTTCCATGCCCCTTATTCTTTTCTTTTCATTTTTATTTTTTTGACAAAGCTTTCATTTCACTTAAAAAAGATAATGGATTGAAATTTTTGTTTGCACAAAGTTGTGTTGTAAAGGATACAAAGAAGTTTGTTTTTTCATTTTTTGAAATGGTGTTTTTCCATATCATATCCCCATACTTATTTTCTTGCTGAACATGTAATGATAAACCCTGAAAGGGTGTAGTGTCAAAAAAAAAAACCCTGAAAGGGTGTAGATAGATAATACTACCCCTTTCTAATCCCTATGTATTACTCTGGTTTGGGCTCTATTGGCGCCCCTAGTTTGTCATTCTTCAATGTGTTTGTTGTTAAAAAAAATATTTTGAAAGAATTACATGGTAAATAATTATATGAAATTTCAATCTCAATTTATTTTCAAAAATATGTCATAGCTTCCTTAATCTAGAAAACAAAAATAAGTTTTTCAAAAAAGAAAAAGAAAAAAGAAAACAAAAATAAGTCCTCACCTCCACTCTAAAATCACCCACCGAAAGATAAACTTTAGGGCAAATGGATTGCTGAAAACAAGGAACATGAAGAAAAGGAAATTTTCTCTTCCCACCCCCATGACTCTTTTTAACCCCCCAATATTCCAATTTTACCCCTGTATAAAAACTTCGGAACGTGTTTTCCGAAGTTTTTCTAGTTCAAATTCATCAAAATTTCGGAAAATACATTCCGAAATTCGTATTCAAGGCAAAAATAATTTCGGAAAACGCGTTCCGAAGTTTAAAATTAGGGGCAAAAATGGAAATCCGGGGGGGGGGGAAAGAGTCACGGGGGGTGGGATGAGAATCTTTCGAAGAAAAGTATGAACAAATATTGTCTGCAGGTTGTTTTGTTGGGCCATCTCATTCAAAAGAGGAAGATTGCTATTTGCCCATCCAAAACAAGAAAAAGTATTGCAAACTGAATCTTCCATCTTCGTGTTAGCAATTTAAAATGAACATAAATTTTGAAAATTAAAAATATATTTGCAAAATGAACATTCTTAATTTTTTTTTTAAAATTGAATAAACTGATATAGTGGTGAGTTTGTGGTTATCACTTATCATGAGACAATAATATTGAGTATTTTTGGAATTGTGATTTGTAAAACGTGAGGTGTAGGCAACAATAGCTCAACAACAAAGGATGGCCTCTAAGCTTTAGCCCAGTAGATTTTATCCATCTCGCTCTAATAGTATGAAAGATTCTCATCCCACCCCCCACACCTCTTCCCCCCCGGATTTCCTTTTTTGCCCTTGATTTAGAATTCAGAACACGTTTTCCGAAGTTTTTTTTGCCTTGAATACGAATTTCAGAATGTATCTTCCGTAGTTTTAACGAATTTGAACTAGAAAAACTTCGGAAAACACGTTCCGGAGTTTTTGTACAGGGATAAAATCAGAATATTTAGGGAGTTAAAAAGAGTCATGGGGGGAGAAGAGAATCTTTCTAATAGTACCATGCTTAAGCTCAAACCATTTGATCTACCCTTATATATATATATATATATATATATATATATATATATATATATATATATATATATATATATATATATATATATATATATATATATATTTTACCACGATACAAAGTTTTATTGGCAATTAGTGATGACTAACTTATGTTGAGGAATATGTGACACACATAAAATGAATTCTCTTCTTCAACCAATTTTTTTCATACACAAGAACCAAAGAGCGAAATAATAATCCCTTGTTAAGAGATTCATGTTCTTTATCACTTAAACCGATGCATTACTAATGATCTTTTTCAAAATTTAATATTGTAAAAACAATTTAAGCTAAATTATCACTCGTGATAATATTATTTTCGATAAAAACGATCAAAAGGACGATAAGTGGTAAATGGTGCATTTGAATGTGATCAACCAAGCTGAATATTCAAATTTCAAACAATCATTTACTAAAATTTTCATTTTTCACGTGTATAATTGAAGCATTGTTAGTACTACAGTCTACAGTACTTTATTTTTATTTTTACCTATGCTGATAAAATCAATAACGTTAGAATTTATCTTGTTTTGGAACTATGTACTTTCACTGACGATTTTATTTTTCTTGGTCAAACAGACAATAAAACAATGTACTACTACTTCATTTCAAGTTGCATTTGCATGGACTTTGAAAATGAAAAGTCATGAAAATTGACAATTGATCAACCAAAAAAGTGTCCCCTCCAGTGGCGGAGCTAGAAGAAAATTTTCGGGGGGACCGTGTCGGAGTTTGAAATTTTTTATAAGGTGATGTAAAAAAAAGAGGTAATTTTTTCTACACTTTAAGAAAAACATAAAAAAAATTATAACTTAAAATAAAAGTTAATGTCGACTCATTCGTTAAAATGTTATTGAATAGTGTAATATTATTTAAATGTTAATCAATTTAATTTTATTTCTACATGTATTTGATACAATAATAAAATGTTCAACCTATTACAAAAAGAAATAAAAAATGTTGATCCTTTAAAATGTAGTACTCAAACTTACAAACAATGACAATAAAAAATGGAAAAAAAGGTTAAAAATGGCACAAGTGGGAGATGAAATCTTGCCCCTTTAATGTTGGACGCTCTACTAAACCATCTGGCCAACTCGCATTTGTTGTCATTAATTGAATCAATTGATATATATAAGATAAATGTTTATAAAGATATGTATATATACCTATTAAAATCGAAAATTTTGGGACGGGCCGCGGCCCTCCCCGGCCCTCAAGCAGCTCCGCCCCTGGTCCCCTCTGTTTTGTATTCAATGCATCTCACACCCTTTTTGCTACTCCCCTCGTGACTCTTGTTGCCACCTACCCTACACTATCTATTATTGGATTTTTAATTTTACTGGACTTTTTACCCGTGCTCGCACGGGTTCAATCATTCAAATCAATTATATAATAGAAATGTTGATAATGTGTGATTATTTATAGTAATAAGTATTTAGGGCCCGTTTGGATAAATAACTTATACAGGTGCTTATAACATTAGAGCTTATAGTATGAGACCTTACATCATAAACTCTTATACTCAATAAGCCTTTTGTTTTTGGATATGTACACTAAAAAGTAATTATATAAATTAAAAAGTACTTATATAGAATGTTAATATGATTTTAATTTCAAAAAACAAAATAAAAAAATCAAACCATGATTAAAAATATAATAATTATATATATATATATAGGATACAAATTTTTGGGATGGCTTTTTCAATATTCCTATTTTACCCTTAAAAAAATTTAAAAAAAAAAATTAAGCACAACTTCTATATAAAAGTAGGTTTTCAGTATTTTGTATAGTAAAAAAAAATATATATATTTTCTTCTTAATAAGTAGCCACAACAAAAAAGGAGGTTAAGTAGTTATCAATTAACTAAGTCCAATAAAAAAGGAGATTAAGTAGTTATTTATATTTGCACAATAGAGAATATCGATCACAACAAACCAAAAAAAAATATATCGATCACACAACGCTAGTATATATAAAGTAAAAAAAAATCCATTAAGCTATGTTACCAAAAAAAAAAATAACTTAAATGAAAAACAGAAAGTTTCTGTCAAAAAAGAAAAAGAACAATAAAAGTGTGTAGATAAGATGCATAAACATAAAAAAACAAAAATAAAATAAAAATTAGTTAAAATAAAAGTTTAAAAACCATTATCTTCAGGTGGTGTGTAATAGAGATCATTAGGCATGGATAACACTTCAATTCCATTGATGAAAGCATAGTTATTAGAATTTTCATTACTTGGAATGAAACTCAAATCAAACATTTGATTCTCACCAACGTTAATAACATATTCTTTCAACAAAATATCAACACCTTCAACATCAGCGTTTAATGAAGCATTAAAATCCTTAAGAAGTGTGAATCCGTTGGAAATAACAGTGAAAGAAGCATCGTGACGGTTAAAACTGTTGGTATAAGTAGAAAGGTAGAAAAAAACACGGAGGAATTTAGGACCTGTAGCAACGGGAAAAGAGTAATTGAATATTGTGTGTGATAAACGTGCTGATGAATAAATTTTTTTGCATCTATACATAATTTTTGTAACTGATTATTAGTTATTTTTGTTTTATTAATGTTTATCCATTTTCTCTTTTTTGACAGATCTCAATTTTTTTTTAAATACATGACGTGTCACATTCATTAATTGATGTGGCAACATAATATTGGTTTAAAAATTGATTATTTAAGTTTTTATCATAGTCGTTGATATAATTTTTTTTCTCCAAGTGTCAAAATCTAGACCATTCATATTAGGGTTAGGGTTTATAGTGCCTTTAGTTACTCTCGTTTTATTATATTAAGATTAAGATGTAATTTTAACATTATTCATAAACTTTGTAAAAAAAACCATTATTCATAAATTCATTTAAATTATAAGAGAATTAAAGATTTACTAAGAAATAGAAAATATTGAATTAAGCTTTTAAAGTTATTTGCATATTACATGTTGTCAACCAATAAGGTGTGACACAAATAATAGATATTTGATTCTTTTAACTATTTGATTCAAGAATTTAGATTTCTCAGAATGATTAATCTCTGCAATTATATGCAGATGATTACATGTTGTCAACTAAAAACGTGTGACACAAATGATAGATATTTGATTCAAGATTTTGGATTTCTCAAAAGAATTAATCTCTGCAATTACATGCTGATGATATATTGTTTTACCAAAAAGAAAAATTACATATTTCAATTTATTTTTTAATCAATGTACTTAATATACTAATAGAATATTCTCATTGATAACTTGTAAAATTGCTTATCATAGATAGAAGGGTAGCTAGAATAGTTCAGTCCTTATCAGGTGTTCTTTTACTGAATTTTGCTCTTACCATACTATTTATTAATCTTTAATTGATGATCCAAAATGTTGGTGAATGGTGAGTAGTACTTTTCTCTTTTTATTTGCTTTTCCTCTGGGATAAAATAAAACATATCTGCATTTTGCAACTTCATGTATTCTGATTCCTAATACTTTTCAATTTGATTATTACTATTATTTTTTTATTATTACTATTATTAAAAAAAAAATGAAATGATGAAAATTCTTGTACACTAGAAAATGCTAAACATTGCCCCGAGACACTAATTAAATATATTAATATGGAAAATTTATCTCGAAATATGTGCATTCAATATTTTAAAAGTGTAAAATATTGTCTTTCCTATATTAATTTTTTTTATTTTCTTTTTTAGTATGCTTAACAAATTATCCTGAATACACTGTTTAGCATTGGTAGTACTTTTTCTTCTGAAGCGAGTAATTTAGTTTAAAGAATAAATGTTAAAATTAAAAATCAAAAGTTAGTGGTGTAATCAAAAGTAAGTCTTAATATTTTTGGAGTTTTAAATCTATAATTTTTCAAGAGATAAATTTATAATTACTAAACTATTTGAGAGAAAAAAGTTATATGTTCATTGACTTTTGGTCTGTATAACACATCTATTTTTGTTGGGCGGTTAGATTTATCCACACAACACAATCATTAAAAAAAATCATGTGGGAGGGGTGATGGGTTTTTTTTTTACGCTATATTCCAAAATATAAGTAAAAATGAGTAAATTTTTTTTGATATATTTAATTATAGATTTGAATCGAATACATTCATTTTTGTTGATCAATTTGTATTTATATTTTGGGACGGAGGATTATATGTGTTCATATAATTTTTCTTCTTCTAATTTTTATATATTTATTTGTGATTAATCCACCCAAACAATCAAACATATTTCATGTGTATTCATATTTTTAGACGAAGTCACTAGCCCATAAACTTGTGGTTGAATGAGGTGAAGGTGATGGAGAAGCAAGTTGGCCTAAATTCAATATTTTTTTTCTCATTTCTTCAAGTAGAAGATAATAACTATTGTTAAATAAAGTAGAAGATTATAATTGGAAAAAATCATCAACAAAGCTATAAATAAAATAGTACACATATAAATATAGAATATATTTAAAAAACAAAAAACTATAAACTGATTTTCTGTTGTACCCCTCTAACAATCAAATGTGTATAAAATAAACGCAAATCTCATAACACAATCATTGGCCGTTGCCCATAGTTGAGCTTATTGTATCAAACAAACAATAAATAAATAAATAAATAAATAAGCAATTTTCATGAATGTGTCAGGGCCTCACAAGTCACAAGATGGGGTTTGGATCTCCTCATAGAATCTCTACCAACCATTAGATTTTTTTATTGTTTTTTATCTATTTACAAAAGTCATATATTTTTTGTTAAATAGTCAGTGATTAAACCATACACTTTTTTTTCCGACAAAAACAAAATGATATTCATTCATTCAAATTGATAGATTACATCGAATACAATCACATATTCAACATTTGCTAAAAACATAAAGGATGAATCTGCGAACAAACTCACAGCATCCAAGTTAATAGCATACAACGGCAAAATGTCTACAACAAATAATATGAAAAATTTAAAGTCACCGGAATGTCCATGCTTCCGGATCTGCAACGTTGATGCACAAATCATTGATTGAATCTGCAACTGGTTGAAGTTGATCTTTTAATATGAGTTAAACGAACACCGTAACAAGACGGAAAATCAAACGTCGTAACAAGACGACGAACAAACACAACACCGCACGCGGACGATGAAACCACAAATACAAAAGAAAACAACGAAAATAATATATCAATCTATGTGAGAATGATAATCACTTATTTAAATTGAAAACAATGAAAAAAGACACAAAAGGGTGATTTTAGGCTAAAAATGACCTAAAATCACCCCTTACCGGTAGAGGAAGAAGAGACTCAAGCAGAAAGAAATTAGGGCCGGCGTACTCAAACAAGAGAAAGAAATTAGGACGATTAAACCATACACCTTAAATGCGGAAAAATGGAGAATCCAAAATTTAAATTTCAACTCTTTCATAAAATGTTACTATAGTTATCTCAAGTGATTTGAATTAACATATATAATATCACTAAAATTTCTTTTATACAAATGTAATGCTGAATATTTTCAGTGGATAGATTCATTTCTCATGACTTTTTTGTCTACATGTTATAAAAAAAGATGTATTAGAATAAAAATTGGTTTTAACATCAATCAATTATTATATTATACTAGATTACTAGTATTATTACAAAGTAGACAGCACACCAACAACACAATTCATATAAGACAAGTGGCAATGTCAAAAGAAGTATACAATTTGAGTTCTTTTAATTAACTATTCTTAATTGCTAATAAAACATAAGAAAATTGGGTTGGTGAAATAGTTTAATTCCTTAACTATATGATCACTTCACTACTTTTCTTATACATAGTTTTTTAATTAATAAAAAGGAGTGAGTGATACACATATTTTTCACTTTTATTATTAGTACTAGGTACCCCACTCAATTAGTTCTGTGAATCAAGACCACCTACTATTAATCAAACCTACTACCATCTACCCCAGATTAAGCCTTCACCTTCATTTAATTAATAACAAACTCCATGTTAGGGAATAATATTTTTTTTATGGGTCATGCTAACTAATGTCCCGGGACACTAGTTAAGAAAACTGAATATAAAAAAATTGTCTTGATATTTGTGCAGTCAATACAACACTATATTAGGTTTTCAAACAGAAAATTCATAACTGTTAATTACATGCAGTCCATAAAATTGTTGGTCTTGATAAATTTTGTTTAATAAAATTAATTAAGTAATTTAAAATTGATTTATAAAATTAAACATTTCTTTTTGAACAATTTTATTAATTTTTTGGATTTGTTAATCTATTTAAACCAATTTGTCATTTAAAAAGTTGGTTTAAAAAAATATTATAACAAAAATATAAAAATCATTAAAAATCAAACTTTAACTTTTACCAAAACAAACTTTAAGAAATGAGCCCAATATTCTTATAAAAAAAAAATTGTTGAAAACGGTTAAGATTCTTAGTTTTTTAATGTAATTTTCCTCTCCAAAAGCACAAGACAGGTGGGCTTGGGATTCATACATATTTTGATGATTCTTTTGTCCATTATGCAATAGTTTAATAGAAGATACTTTGAGATTGTTGTTTAATTGTTTAATCCGCAAGCAAATCAAATCACTTTTACGAATAAGTCACCCATGTGCTTTTCGTGGATTATTGATTAATTTGTAGACCCAACTTTGTAAATATGAAAAATTTGGTTTAGAGTATAAAGTGGTTGTGTGTAGCAAAATATATTATTTTTAGCTAAGTGTGATTAATCCAATTTCAAGTTCCCACCTTCATCATTTTAGCTAAATGTGAATGTGATTGTCGTGTGCAGAAAATCTATTATTTTTACTCAATTTAATTTTTAGACTAATTTTATTTTGATCGTATAATTAATTATTGTTATGTTTTAATCCTTTAATTATTCTTCTACATTTGATTTAGTCTTTCAGTTAGTCAAAATGCTCTCGCCCTTAGTCAACCTTTTTTTTCCTAGCTCAAACCTACCATAAACTTTACACTTTCAAACCTTAAATTAAAATCTATATGGCAAGGTCGGCTTAAGGGTAAGGCTACTAAACTTCTAGTTTTAAGTCTCCCACAAAAAAAAATTACACAAAAATGCCCTAAATAACTTGGTTTTATAATTTATAAACTCGGTTTTGCAAGAAACATTGATACTAATTAAGGCATACCTTAATAGCTAATACGTACTCAATTGCTTCAATACTGTGTGAATGTGTATATTGTGAAATTCTCAATTACGATGCTTCATTTTTTGCATGACTCAAGAGATATCACTCATTTATAATCTTACCGAAAGATTTGATCGAATTGTGATCATGCCTAAATTAACAGAGATTGAAAAAAAGAGGTTAAAAACACAATAAAAAATTGAAATAATAGAAAATTGAAACCCACACTTTAAAAGATAAATATATTGAATTGGGATCAATAAGATTTAAACAAAGATTAAAGTAAAAGATAACACGATGATTTTGCAGCTACTAGTATTTTAGAAGATATTTGAATAACATCTCTTAAAATTATAAATTTTAATTTTTACCACTAATGTCACACATCTTAACTCTCAAAATATCATTTTAATTTTGAAGTTCTTAAAATGGAATTGATCTTTGATCTACTCTTAATCTCTACTTTTCAAAGGACTTTTTGTGGCACTAGTACTACTAAATATTGTTCCATATATTAGCACAATTTCCTAATCTTAGATAAAGTACTACGAGGATATTTGATTTGAGGAAAAAAAAATTCTAAAGAATAAATTTGAACTAACTTTAATCCAAATTTATTTATTGAAATTCATATTTTTCTCTCTTTTCCAAATTTCTATTTCTCAAACTAAACACATGATAAGTGAATGTTACTTCACATCCACGTTACAAGTGACTCTTAGAATCAGTGAAAGAGTAGGAGTCATAACTGAGGGCCCAACTCAACTCCAAAGTGAACTCCTCAACGAACCAAACGGCCAAAACATATGATATAGTATACCAATAATTTTAAACTTGAGCCATATTCAACCCTTCCACCGAATTTAATATATATATATATATATATATATATATATATATATATATATATATATGGAATCTATAATATAAATATCCAACATGAGCTGTTAAAGTGCTTATGCAAACAGTACTTATAGACCATGAAAGAACTTTGTATTTATTGAAACTTAAGGAATTTCAAATTCCACAAGTTGTATAAACGGTGTCGTGTCGTATACGTCGCAACACAATGTGACACCGACCACTATCACACATAGACAAATTAGCTTCATAAGCATGGTCGATTTTTTCAATGTCATGAATCCAAATTCCATGTTTGTCCATAGATATTATAGCCAAAAGTATCAAAAATTAGTTTTTATTTTTGGTACAACAAAATTATTACTATTATTTTAAAGATAAAGATTATGCAACTTCTTCGATATGCCGCATTTGATACATCGTTCACGTCACATTTTTTTTGTCGTGTTTAATTAATGTAGTCATATTCATGTGTGACCAAACATCGACGTTGATTTAATTAATATCCGTTGACCAACAATATCAATTACTCCATCCATTCTGTATTGTAAGCAAAAAAACAAAAATCACATTTATTAAGAAAAATAAAATGTGATAATTTAAAGTATGATTTTTTGTATTTTTCTTGAAATAAGTTTCATAAGAAGGTGTAAAAAGAAATTTTATTGGTTATTGATTATGGGAAAAAGAAGAGAGATAGTATATTAAATGCAATTTGTATTAAATTTTATGAAAGTAAGTAAAAGTAATTCTTGAAAATGATAAAAATTAGTTGTTTTTGCTTATAATTTGGGACAAAAAATAGTGGTGTTTTTTGTTTATAATATGGGACGGAAGGAGTACATCAACTTGGTTATGTATACAAATTTATTAAAATAAAATAACTAACATTAGTTGAGTAGAAACTGATAAAGTAAAACATGTGATTAGCTCTCTTTTTTATAAGATGGATAATGCTAAAGATGTCTTTAAGATACTTATTAAGAAAGTATATAAAAAAAAAATTGACTTAAAAAATGGTCATTTAACTCTTGAGTTTTGAGTGATGATCCATTTTGAAAATTCTTCGCAAATTTCGGATGAAATAAATTAGTTATTGATAAAAATAAAAGTTAAATAATTAGTCTCTGACATTTTTATATTAGTGATAAATTAGTTCTATTTAACGAATTAGAAATTAATTTATCTTCAATATAAAAATGTCAGAAACTAATTTGAATTTATTTTTGTTAATGATGCATGGAATTGTTCCATCTGATTTTCATTCCTAAATCCTAATTTTTAAAATTTAAAAATTATTACTTTTAAGTTTTAATTATTTTTTTTTGCATGTTTAACTAGTATTCTTAAAACACTTGGTAGTTTTTTTTCCTGGATAATAAAAACACTTGTTAGTAGTCATTAGTATGACCTTTTAAGATAAGTACTATCATAGACTTAGATTATTAAATCAGAGTTCCCTTCAATCAATAGAAGTAAAATACTGCTCCTAGATAGCTTATATCTTTTTCTATTTCCTATGTGAAATATGCAGTTAATTATTTACCCACTGAAATTGTAGTTTTCAACTTTGTTGATGTTGTCTTAGAAAAAAAGCTTTGTTGATGTTAACTTTACATAAATTTTAGAAGCACGTGTAGTATATAGTGTAGAAGTAAAATATAAAAATTGTTTGCGTATATAGTATAGATATATTATTAATTTCGTTCAAACCCCCCATAGAATTGCAAACTTCTTCCACTGTTTTACAAGAAAACGATAGAAACAATTATAAAGATTCAACGACTATTTTGCCTAAAAAAAATAAAAAATTAGGGCTACTGTTTGAAAGAAATATACTATAAAATTAAATAAAGTTAATTTAAAGAGTTTAAATGAGATTACACGAGATTACAGAAATACAACAACGTTAACATCTAAAACTCAATCAAAAACTTTAATGTTAAATTGTCATCACCTAACCATTTATCTTTTCAAAAATTAGTTTGTTCTCCATTATCTATCTTCCTGTTTAATTAAGTTAACATCAAACCACTACACAACACTCAATCCAACCCCTTCTCAAACATCACACACATCTTTCCACCAATTTGACGCATTCCTCCCTCCACCACTCACCCGCGCCCATTCTCACGCCATATGCTGCCTTGATTTTAATTTTTTTAATATATTTATATAAACCTAGGAAAATACAAAATGGGGGCCTAAAATAGTCACAAGCACCAATGCACCATACATCCAAATTATAAAAAATTGTACAAAATATTTGTCCTCGATGTAGCTAGTAAAGATCAACTCGTGATTCAAGATTCTAATTGTGGTGTTGAGACTGGAGAAACTATAAAAAAATTACTACTAGTTTAGTAACTGATCATTAATAAATAACAAGTGTCAGTAACTTTGTGTTGTTAAAACTAAAAATATTAGTAAAATATTTGGTTCATAATATGACAAGATAGAAAAAGTATTAAAAATATCTGGGCATGTGTGTATCATAAAATAAAAATGCTCCAGAGGCCAAAACACCATGCATGTCAACGATTGTCAAAGAAAAAATGACTCTCCGGTAATGGGGACAAATAATTGTCTCAAAACACCATGCATGTCTCAAGTAACTTAAAATTACTTTCACAAAAATATAAATAAACCTTTTAACAAAAATAATTGTTCTATTGTATTTATGTAGTTTTGTACTATTTTTCGCTATTTCTGTCTTACATTTATGGTTGAGTACTATAATATATATATTTGTTGATTAAAAAAAAAGTATGTTTTCACCATTAATTAGACCAATAAATCTTACCTTTAAATTAAATAAGATATATAAAATCAAATTTAAGGTCATGTTAAACAGTGCATCCGAGTGCACTTATTAAAAATACAAAAAATAGAAATAAAACATAAAATTAATGTTGATAAAAACAAATTTTTACATTTTCAATATATTGAATGCATGAATTTCAAAATATAGTTTCCTTATTTATGTGCTTGCACCAAATATACTATTTAACATTTTCCTAAAATTTATTGATCAAATGGTAGAAAAGAAATGTGTACATGATACCACTACATATCTCCATTCGGTTCTTTTTATAAAAAAAATATTTTGGAGTAGTAAAAGTTGGCATGGATGTCATCTATAAAGAAAGAGATATTTTTTAGTGTTCAATAAGTAGTCAAGTAGATAAAAGTGATCAAGTTGATATTTAAATCACAAAGCTATCTTCCAAAAAAAAATAGTAGTGCTGACTAATATTATTGTTAATATATAAGTATCTCATTTAAATTTTTGTACGATTTAAAATTATAATTTTATTTGCTATATAAGCAATTTAAAGTTTGAACTTAGTTCGCAAAAAATATTTTGTGAGAAACAAATATACCTTCTCTGTTTTTTTTAGAAAAAACTATAATACTTTTTTTGGTTAAGTGGCCTAAAAAAAACTATAATACTAATATATCTCTAATTGTGAAAAATGTGTAAGAAACTGATTATTCTATACATGTGCATGTGTATGATATTTTTGGGAGTTATATAAGTTTAAAATTAGATAAAAAAAATAAAAATAGCACCAACTGAAGTAGAGGCATCTGTTACGTTACTCCTTTTCCATAAGTAGGATCAATTTCATCCCTGCTTTATCAAAGTCTAATGAATGATCAATTCAATTCTGTAAAAAAAACACGTTGAATTGAATTACTTAGTATGATGATTTAAATATTTTTTCCCCATAATTTGAACATGTAATAGGTACGTAATTAAATAAATCACAAAAATTGTGGTTTAATTTACCGTACTCCTACACAAATAAATCATGTAAAAACTAGAGTTTTGATCATAAGAGGATGACAACCAAAATGATTTTCATAAAATATATTAATATTTGTTTACCTAATCATTTCTTATATTTAAAACTAAATCAATAGTTACTTGTCTTAGTGATGATTGACACTGAATTTGATAGAAAAAAATAAACTGAATGAATGAAAAACTGAATGAAGTATGCGTTTGTGTTCCACAAGTCATGCGAACTATATGTTAGCATTGCGTTGCTATTTGTACTTCAAATTTGCACACGTATTCTAAACACACTCCCATTTGGGATAGTAAAAACAAAAGTGAGATTGTGCACATGATCCTTTTAGTGTGCCAATTAATTGCTAGTTTTGCAAAATTTCAAGCCAATATATTGTTACATGAGTAATTTAATTTGTAGGAATATTATAAAAAGCATACCTAATGCAACCTTTTTCAACTTGTTTCAAAATCTTCAAAAGTATAGTACTAGTGCAAATACTAGGCTAACATCACTATCCAATTGTATTTCAGTTTAATGATCCAAATTGTGAAATTTAGGAAGTGTGCCAAGAATCAAGTTGATCACCTATATGGTAAACTACACGTTTTGGTTTGTCTATTACACTCACATCACATGTTTATTGTTGGTTTTTGTTTGGTTGTACTTGTTCACGAGGTATATTGTGTGTGGTATCAACACTAAAACCTTAAAAACGGTAAACTTAATAAAAACATAAGTGACAATTTTTTTGTTTTTTATTAGTATGGAGAGTTTGAAAACCGAAACCATTTGCTTTGTACCATTTCAATCTCTATATTCCTCCAAATTAATCACCAAGTCACTTATTAGAAATTTAATTACTTCTTTTATGTTTAATGGATATCCATGCAATAAAAAGAGATAGTTGATAATTACATACTAAGTATTATATAATTGACTTGAGAGAGTGATTAAAATTGGCAACGTTAGAATCTGTTGGCATTTTTTATTTTTTAGTCAATCTGTTGGCACTTGTTTGTTGCTAAGTTAATTTTTCGCGTGCTCAATTAGCCGCATATGATTAACTAATATATCCATATTTAGTACAAATTAAAAAACTAATATACATTTAAAAAAACATAAAAAAATTCATTGGTGACATTAATATATTTTTTTCAAAAAAAAAAAAATTAAATATGTGTTTCATGGTTATCGCTAATATAAATTTTTATACCATTATTTTTTTCTAATTAAGTGGATGTAATTTTTTTCCTAATTGTTTGATTTAATTAAAGCCTTTTAATTTTTTTCTAATTGTTTAATTGAAATGATAAAAGTAAATATTATGTTCTTACACCTTTTTAAATAATCTCACTTTATATGTCTTTGAAATTTAGTTAAATAACAAGTAAATATTATTTCATTTCTTACAAATTGATCCATACTTGACACAATTGACTAAATCAGTAATAATATTATAATAATACATAAAATGTTAACAATTTGATATATCAGGCTTAATAAATAAATGAATTCACATTTTGTTGACCATATAGAAAAATCATTTTCTACAAAACTATTTTTTTGACAATTACAGAAAGTTATTTACATACACGAATAAAGAAATTGAAATATATAACTAGTAAATAAATAAAAAATTCTTTTGACTCGGAATAAATGGACATATAATTACTTTAAAAACATATAAAAATTAATATATTTGTTTAATAGATATAAAAATTAATATTCGGCTACACTGACTTTTGCCTTTTGTGTTTTGGATTTTTTAATCATTTTTCTATATTAAGTCAATGTACATTCATGTTATTATTTTTTAATATATTTTTGGTATATTAAAAAAATATATTGACTATATAATTTTTTTTTTGTCAATCAACCATTATTGTTTAACTATTTAAAAATAAATTTTAAAAAATTTAAAAGATAATTTTTTTAAAATTCAAATGCTACTAATAATTATTTTACAATTGCAATAGATGAATTTCAATTCGGAACAATGAAATTATAATACTAAATTCTTACCTTTCAACTTAGGTCTTAAGTGTAAAATATTTAATTTTAATCATATCAATCATAAATATCATGTAAATAATTTTTTTTACAATAGGGAAAATCAAATAGTGTCGCACAAGACGACGAACAACACAACGCCGCACTTAAACTATTAAATAAAAAAAACACAAAAAAATGATCTATGTGAAAAATTATTTATTTATATTAAAAGAACGGAAAAAATGTAGCAGGTGATTCTAGATAAAAAATGACCGAAAATCACTCATTTCCGATGAACAATGAAAAAAAACTTACAAAAAAGAGACCGACACAAAAAGAATTGTTCTTTGTACTCTCTTCGTTATTGCTTACAACAAATAGAAAATATAATTTTTTTCTCTTTCTAGTAATCAATCTCTTTTAAACTTCTTTCGGTTTTTTTTTTTATCAAAAACGAAAAAAATAATTTATTTAATAATTTTATAAAAAAGCTTTGACCAATTTTCAACTACATTAAATATTTAATTTCCTTTGTCCCTTATTTATTATAAGCAAAATATTAAAAGTAAGCAGGTTAATAAAAGCAAAAGTAATTAAATAAGATTAATTTTTAGAAACATTAAAAGAAAATAACTTTTTTTGACAATATATTTTCCTAATTTAATTAATTTATGCGTTTTTTTTATGTTTTAAAAAAAGAATCAAATAAGATAATAGGCACAAGAGGGGTGATTTTAGATAGTTTTGACCTAAAATCCTCTCTCCAAATTGTTTTTATTTCTCGTTATTTATATTATATATAAAAAGGATACAAATTTTTGGGATGACTTTTTCATTATTCATATTTTACCTTTAAAAAAAACTATATTAAAAAAGTAACCACAATTTTACTATATATAAAAGGATACAAATTTTTGGGATGACATTTCATTATTATTCCTTAATAACTAAGCACAACTTCCACATAAAAGTAGATTTTCACATTTTTTATAGTAAAAAAAAATCTTCATAATAACTAGCCACAACAAAAAATAAAGTTAAGTAGTTATCAATTAACTAAGTCCAATAAAAAAAGAGATTAAATAGTTATTTATAGGCAAATGTTAACGAGTGCCCCCGGGGCACTCTTTAAGACCTTAAATAGTAAAGTTTTTATAGTTTTTTTACGGGAATGCGTAAAATCAATGCATTAGAAATTGTAATGTTTAATTTTTTGAATAAAAATCTTCTATTAATGGAATGCTTAAAGAGTGCCCCGGTGGCACTCGTTAGCAAAACCCTTATTTATATTGTTGTGAAAAAAAAAAGTTATTTATATTTGCAAATAGAGAATACCGATCACACAAACGGGAACGTGCCCGTTTGACGGCTAGTAATAAATAAGTATGATTTTCACATATTTGTTTGTTTTAATTTCTCGTCTTTGTATGGTGTATTTGATTGTTCCGTGTTTGTACGATGTATTCGTTTTCCCATCTTTGTGCGGTGTTCTTTGTTTCAGGTTGAAGGAGTATATCCGATCTAGTGCAGATTCAATCAATGTCGACTTTGATGTCATCAATGTTACAGATTCGAAGGCATTAACATTCCGAACACTTAAATATAGTCATATTTGTAGGCATATGTAATTTTTCGTTTTATACTATTAACATGGATGCTGTGAATTTGTTCACAAATTTATCCTTTTTATTTTTAGTGATTATAAATTTGTATTGTTTTTATTTGAATGAATGAATGAATGTTGTTTATTTTATAAAAAAAAATAGGCATAAGAGTACACGTATATACTTACCAAAGAAAAAGAGTACACGTATATAGATTCGAATGAAATTGGATAAAGTTAGTTTTATTTTTTTTTGCTGTTACATAATTTAGTTATTCTAGTTTTGAAAAATTATTACCAAGACAAGAATAATAAAGAATCTATGCAATAGGTTCCGGACCACTAAGGTTCGTTTATAACACACTCCCAAAACGGTGGGACCCACACACAGAAACGGCTGTCTCGTGCCGCATAGACTCGTCTCACACGTGTCTTCAAAGCGAATCCTTAGCTGTCAACGAAGAAAACAGGAAAAACAGTGAGGATATAGTTGGTAGGTAGAAAAATTAGTAGAAAAAAGTACACAAACATAATACGAAAATGCTTTTTAGCAAGAAAATTTAAGAAGAATAATTTTAAGAATAAACCTTCATCTTTGATTACATGTACTATCTTCTATAATTTCCGCAGAAAAAATAGAGTAAAATTATATCATCCTATAAAAAGTTTTCATATTTTATTCTTGCATTTTTCATCTTAAATCTTTCTTAACAAATAGCATTACTCACCATAATAACTCTCCAGGTAAAAAAATAACTGTCAATTAAGATTGTTTCACATAGTTTAGAAAAATAGTGATAAATAATTTAGAAAAAAATAGTACTGTAATAAATAAATTAAATAATAACATAATACTTCTGATAAAAAATAGTACTGCAATTTAGAAAAAAGTAGTATAGTTTTTTTAACAAGAATAACATTATATAATTGTCATATTATTGTTATATTTTGAACAACATAACATTAGTTATATAAAGAAATAAACTAACCGAGTAGTCTATATGGTTTAACTCGAGCAATTTTTTTAATACTAGTAACAAAATATTTGATTATTGTTCACTTTATATTGAAGCTACTATCATAAATGAAAGTATCAAATTTGCCATTGTATAGAAAAAGTCTGATTAATTAATGATTGGTTATTACTCCTTTTATCTCAAAATAGTCAATTCATTTGATTATTTTACAAAATTAAAAATTATGAAAAATGAAATAAAAAATAGGATAAATGAAAAAGATATTAGTAATTAGTAATTTTATTCAATTATGACCTTTAAATTCTATTTCTAGACTGAGTGGTTAAGTTGTTGTTTTTTAAGCTAATTGCGTGTTAAATGCCCCAACCAAAAAATAAAAATAATAACCGTATCATGTTAGAATACTATACAAAAATTTGCGGATTTGCTTATATATTGAATATTAATGTCATAAATATAAAGTGGAAAACAATAAATTTAAATTGAGAATAAATTTAAAAAGAGCAATTAACATTGCATTAAAAACTAAAATGATAATTTTTTGTTGTAAATGTGACAATTATTATAGAACCAAGGGAGTATTTTTTTGTTGATATTTACTCTCTAATTTTTGGAAAAAATAGAATAATAATTCAAAGTTTAGTCACTAGTTAAGTATAATTTAACTGAAAATAAAAAATATATAATGAAATTTGATGCCTAGAAAGTAGTGTAGACAATACTCATTTTAGTCCTTATTATCTATATATATATTATTTGGGAGCCTTTCCTCAAAGCCTATGGTACACGTGGCAATCCCACAATGATTCTTCTCCCATATTGTTTTGGCAATTAATGAATTAAATGATTTAGTTAAAAAAAAAAAAACAAGGATCAAAGTACAAGCATAATAAAAACATGGTGCTCAAATTATGCAATCAATTCTCTAAGGAGCATTGCTATTTAGCATGAAATTTTTACACAAGAAATGCAAGAATTGACACATGGCAAAATCTTAAAGGATGATGTCATTTAATCTTCTTTTTTAGTGGAAAACATGGGTGGTTATGGATGTAATCAAGGGTGAGGATTTATTCTTCTCTTTCTTGCATCAAAAAATTCTTGCTAAATAGCATTTTCCTTCTCTAAGGCAATCTCTAAGCAATTAATTCTCGGCAATTATTAATTCTCTAAGGTTATCAAGAAAAATTCACGTTTATATGAATAGAACATGTAAAAAAAAATTCACGTTTATTTGTCTACATATCACATAGGCCAAGTCAATAAATTCACTTTTTTTTTTGTACAAATCACATCGCGAAGGCAAATAATACACTTTTTTCTTGGTACAGATCACACCACATAAGCAAAGACAATATAAAAAAAAATATTTCAAGCAAATCCTTAAAAAAATAGCTATTTTGAATTTTGATCAAAACCTTAAAAGAAGCTATTTTGAATTATGAATTATGATCACAACCTTAAAAAAGTAGCTATTTTGAATTTTGATAAAAGCTTTAAAAAAAATATCATATTCAGTTATTTCTCTCCATTAAATGCTATTTATTTATTGTCCAAAGTCATTATACCTAAGCAATTGACTTATGTTCATGTGTTGTCATTATACGTACAAAAGGAAAGGCAGTATTCATTTTTTTTTCAACATAATCTCCCCATTAAAATCTGCACTGTGAATCCGTATTAATGGCCCAAATACTCTCAGTAAAACTTTATACTTAATCACAAAAAATATACTCTACCTAATTTGACTTTCACACATTTAATAATTAATAGAATATTCCTTAGGTTTATGCTTTATTTTGACATATTTTACATCTATAAATAGTCTACACAATATTATTTTCTATTCATCACATCCAATCTTAATATCAATTCTCTTATTTACAAATTTACAAATTCTAATTATATTTTTAATGGCTCCAAAGTACGATTCAATTGCTTCTAATTATATTTCTAATACCAATTCTCTTATTACTATGGCTCTAATTTTTTATTGTAAAATTCTTGATTGTCTTTTTTCCTCTTTTGATTCATTTATTTCCTTTCACTTTTCATTGCTAATATATATAAGTTTTAATATGTTTTTTTTCCTTTACTATTAATTTTCCGGTTACACTTTCATCTATCTTTTATTCATGAGAATTTTCTTATGTACGTTCTCTTATTTTCCCCTTTTCTATGTTTCTTTGATAGTTCTTAACATTATTTATATATATTTTTTTGTTGTAGTTGATTGAGTGAGAATATGTATAATACAAAAGAACAAGTTAATTTCATTTATTTGAGTAATGTTTATTTATTTATTGCTGTATATATAACGTCAAATCAACTCACATGTGTTACCCGTAGCTTTTTGTGCTTTGCTTTTAACAAATTGGTTTCAATTTTTAATATTTTTTTTATGTGAATATTAAATTCTCATTAACAATGATGAAATTGAAATGTAGAATTTCTACTATTTGTGATCTTCATAGTATTTTTCTATTTTTGGATTTCTCTTTTCTTATATGTAATAAAATTGACTTGATACCATATTCATTAATATATTACAAGAATACATTAACACATATTTGGTATAAATAAGCAATCGTGATGATTTATTTATTTTTTACAGAAATTAAACACGGGGGATGGGGGGAATTAAAGTTTATGTTTGCATTTTTTTTTGGGTACGTGTAGTTTTATTTAGAAATTTCATTGGCACTCAATTATTCATGCCAAATTTAGAAACAATATATATTGTATTAATTTTACTACAACACAAAATTGATCACAAATAACAAACACATTTTTTTTAACAAAACAAAATAACGAAGTCCAAAAAAATGCGCTCAACTTTTAAAAGTTGTGCTTCCGAATCCTCATTTCTTTATTTTTTTTTAGATAATGACAAATCTTCAATTCTTTAAACTAATACATCAATGGTAATAATACAGAGAATAATTAGTAATTAGTTTTCAATAGTAATTAATATTTTAATATGCATTATGACCCCAAAAAAAAATTAATATGCATTAATTATGACAGCAAAGAAATTATGCCTATAAATATGTCGCATCCCTTTTTTTTTAATACAAGAGCCTATTTTTTTTGTTACTCCGGACCTAAGTTATTTTTATGTAATTTATATGGGACTTAATTTTTAAATCTATATGGGACTATATTTATATTTTATGTAATTTATACGGGCTTATTTTACCATTTATATTTTATTTGCAGATGTGTAGAAAGACTATGAAAGGAATGAATTAAGACTGAGATGGTTGCAATTGAACTTGACGGATCAATGATATTCTCTTCTTATTCCCAAACATTTAGTGGTTTTTTGCAGAGCTTTGAAGCATTTGTATGTATTGTTGCCGACTATGTTATAGTTTTTCAATAAGTAAAGTTGAATATCTTTTTCAAACTTTTTGTCCCTAAAATTGTAATTAAATTTAAGTATTTGTTAATGAATGATTTTATTTTCGAGGGACAAAAATACGGGATCCATTTCATTTTTGTCTTTCTATTCATACATTAATACGGGATCCATTTCATTTTTGTATTTCTATTCATTAATACGGGATCCATTTCATTTTTCTAATTTATATTATAGCTTATATTTCTACTTATGTTAATACGAAGACATATTTTTTTTTATTTCTACGAACTCTATATTTCTACTCATACATCAATACATATGCCTATTTTTTATTAAAAATGTCTAGGTACATATATTTCTACTCACATACTAATACGAAAGACTTTTTTTTTGTAATTTTTACGAGAACTTATATATCTATTAATATAAAAACCCATCTTTTATTTTTTTGTAATTTTTACGAAATTTAAATTTATACTCATATTAATACGAGGACTCTTCCCAAAAAATATTAATACGAGGACTATTTTTTTTAATTACTATAAAATTATATTTTTTCATATATTAATACGGGTCTATTTTAATTTTGTAATTTATGCTTTAGTTTATATTTTTACTCATATATTAATATGAAAGTCTTTTTTTTTATTTTATTTCTACGTGTCCTATATTTCAACTCATACATGAATACGGGGGCCTATTTTTTATTGTAATTTCTATGAGAACATATATTTCTACTTATGCATTAATACAAATAACTCTTTTTTCTTTTTTATAATTTCTATTCAGATCTATATTTTTACTCATATATTAATATGTATTAATATGAAGACCTATTTATATTATAGTTTTTACATAAACTGTATTTTTAGTCATATATTAATAGGGAGACTATTTTTTTAAAATTTCAACGGGAACCTATATTTCTGCTTAAATATTAATACGGGAATCAATTTTATTTTGTTAATTACTATATTGTAGTCTATATTTCTACTATACACTGACATTTTTTTTTGTAATTCATATCCACCTCAAGCCTTTTTATGAAACCTAAAAGTCTCTTCCATATATTCCATAGAAAATTATTTTCCATCAACTTTATAATTTTTTTAGCGGAGAATAATAGAAACAACAACTATGATACATTTTTAATATGATAAAAAAACTACGAACTATACGAATCTTCCGTAAGAAAATCTATGACACTTTACATAAATTTTACAATTTTATCACAGAATATTATTTTAATTATTAAATTATAAAAGATTGTAAATATTTACGTAGTTTTTATTAATTATTTTTCATTAGCAATTAAAATTTTAAATTTTTGTTTAAAGTAAAATATATTATTTATAATTCAACAAATTTACAAACGCATTTCTACCCGTGCTTGGCACGGGTCTGGATACTAGTTGTAATAAGAAGTTTATTTTTTACATTTATAAAATGTTTGATGTATTTGGTCCATATCACAGTCTATATACATTAAACATATAGTATTAATTAGAGATCAAAGTTGAAATAATTTTTTTTGTCAAGGAATAAAGTTGAAATAAATAAATTAATATTGTATGGAAAAGTAAAATGACACATATTTTAGGATGAAGATAGTATTTCCTTCAATTTTAAATATAAATAAAGAAGTTAATCTTCGGTTTTATCGAATAATTAATGAATTTGATTTACAATATTAATTACATTAATTGATTATCTAAAAAATCTATTTTTTTCCTTCTTATACTTAAAATTAGATGTGTATAACACAAGCGTATACTATATCAGATCACTTATCCATTTTTTTTCTTCTTCTAATTCTCGATTATTATTACTGTAATATACTCCCTCCAGCCTTAATTATAAGCAAATTTCACTTTTTATATACATTGAATAACTAATGAATCTAGTCTAAAAAGTGAATTAAATACATTAATTATTCAATGTATCTAAAAAAGTAACTTTTGCTTATAATTAAGGTCGGAGGGAGTATACGGTATCAATTAATTAACTCCGAGTTATTCCAATTATGCGAAATATATCTATCAATCAAACATAAAATGGTGGTCCCCACTTCATTTCTTCTTCATTCTCATTTTCACTATAAATCCATCTTCCCCTCTTACAACCAAAGAACCCTCGCTCACACAAACGGCGCTATTCTCTCTCCCTCTCTATCTCTGTTCCTCTCTGTGTCTCTACTTTCTTCGCTCGTTTTTTCTCTTTCAGATTCAAATTCGAATCTCTTCAAACTCTCTCAAATCACAAACTCACTTCTCCATAATTCGGATCTTATTCACGTTCATTTCAATCATCTCAGATCTGTTATATTTAATGTGAAAAACTTTCACAATACCTAAATTTTTACATTTCACACAAAATTTTCGAAAATCTGAATCAATTAAACAATACTTCTACAACAGCTACCAAAATCTGAATCAGTGATAGAATAAGCCAAAATTAATTTTCGAAATTTTGATTTTGAATTTTGGTTGAACAATGTCTAGCTCTGTTTCGTTAACGTTTACGGCGTTAAATAATCCTCAGATAAACGCAATAAGTAACCCTAACGCGCGTTTGCGTCCTTTGACGAGAGTGAGAAGCACGGTAGCGAGATGTTCTGCCACGTGTGTTGAGAGGAAGAGTTTGTTAGGGACGAAATTACGACGGAGTGGTACGGAGCGGATTCAGTTTTGGGAATCCGGTGGATTAGGGAGGTTACCGAAGCTCAGAGTTGCGACGGTTAAGTCGTCGTTTTCTGCTGTGCCGGAGAAACCGATGGGGCTTTATGATCCAGCTTTTGATAAGGACTCGTGCGGGGTTGGATTTGTAGCGGAATTGAACGGTCAAAGTAACCGAAAAACGGTTAGGGATTTTTTTATACTATTTTTTATGTTTTATAGTACAGACACTTCTGATCGAAGACATGTGACATTAATCGGCATATTTGAATTTATATCGGTGTTGACCGATGTATTTAAATTTTAAATTATTATTGATGTCGAGATGTTAATGTAGTGTCTGTGTCAATATGGTGTCTGTGTCAGAGTGTTTTGCCTGGTGGATAACATGTTAATGATTTGAGATTGAATTGATTTTTTGTTGTTATGTTTATAGGTGACTGATGCGTTGGAGATGTTGGTTCGAATGACACATAGAGGTGCTTGTGGATGTGAAGCAAATACTGGTGATGGTGCTGGGATTCTTGTGGCTTTGCCTCATGGGTTCTATCAAGAGGCACGTTTGTTTTTTATTTGTTTTTGTCTTTAAATATATTTTGGTTTTTTTATTTTTGACCAAATAAAATATTTATCTGTTTTTGTACAAAAAATAAATATTTATCTGTATTTTTCTTTTTTGTTTGTGTATCTTTTTTATTAATTCAATATTTTATTTTTAAATGGAAATATCTATCTGAATTTTGTTTTTGTTGTTGACTTGTCGTTTGAATGATTGGTGTTTTTCTGAGATCATACGAGATTTTAATTTTCTTTTATGAGGTTTTTTTTTTGTTTTTTTCTTTAATTTCTGTTTTATTTTTTTTTAAAATAAAATTTGTGAAAGTATGTTGCTCCCCAATCAGGTAGTAGCAGTATATACTTTTTTGGCTTTCACTTTGTTCTCTCTCTTTTTTAGTCCTTTTTATACTTTTTTTCTTGTTTTCTTTTAGGATATAATTCATTCTTAATTCTCTATTTTGCCACTAGTTCTTAAAATATCCTTTACAATTATTATGTATGTGGTGAGATTTGTTATATTAGTTGTTAAAATACCTACCAAAATTATTTATGAGGTGAAATGTAACTGATGTATGTGTAAAACCGTCAGTGAATACCAATTGGATGCATGCATAATACATTTTAATTTATTATTTTTATTTTTGTTTCAATTTTTTTTATTATTTTTATTTTGGAAGTGGAGATTAAGTAGAATTTAATTTCTATATTCAATATTCATTCAATAATATGTTTCAAACTTATTTAATAAGTAAGAAAATAACTTCTGGTTTGTTATGGTAAAAAAAAAAAAGGAATTGAGTTTGCTATTGTAAAAAAAAATTGGATGCATGTCGAATAATATTTTTAGACATGTATATAAATGAAATGAAATTCTATTTTTCTTCTACTTTTTTTGGGTGTATTTCTTAGGCCTGTTTGGTTTAAGAAATTTTTTTATTTCATTTTTAGTTTTCACTTGTAATTGTAATTTGTAACTATGTGTGACTTGTTTTCACTTTGGGCTTATTTTGCATTTTAAACAAAGTGAAACAAAATTGCCACTTTTGGAATCATCAATAGTGAGAACAGAAATGAAAATTAAAACAGAACATTTTTTCAGACCAAATAGCCTATAATATCCGTTGATTAATTGGGAGATGGTTTTGTATCTTTGAAATCTTATATTGACATAGGAAGATGATTGTAACGGGTTTGCCTTGTTGCAGGTTGTGGATTTTCAGCTTCCTCCTCAAGGAGATTATGCTGTTGGCATGTTTTTCTTGCCTAAATCCGATAATCGGAGAAAAGAAAGCAAAAATATATTTAAAAAGGTAAATTTAATTCTGTAATATGATTTGATTTCATGCATAAATTGATTGCTTTTCCACCAAAAAGAATATTTTCTTTCTGCCGTACTTTAGCATACAATACTCTTTTCATGCCTTGTTATATGCCAGTTATTATCATGCTGAGTTTATCCACTAACAAAGATGTTACTTAATGTACTGTTATCTATTGTGTTTCTTTTTCTATTATCCTTATAGTGATTTGGTCTTCTACTGACAATACACTGCTTTGCTTTTTGCTTAAGGTTGCTGAGTCTCTTGGTCACACGGTTCTTGGTTGGCGTTCTGTGCCCACAGATAACACAGGGTTGGGAAAGTCAGCCGTTCTGACCGAACCAGTGATTGAACAAGTTTTTCTTACACCAAGTTCTGGGTCAAAAGTTGATTTGGAGAAACAGGTACGTTTAAGCTGGTGAATAAATGATTGGGAATTCTTTGCAATGTAAAAGATTACCAAGTGAATTACTTCAGTTACCATTATAAGTTAGACATAATATCTGGGGTATGTATGATTACATTTCAACTGAATATTGAATAGGGCTTAATTGATACTTGGAATTTTTCCTTACAGATGTACATATTAAGAAAGCTCAGCATGGTAGCTATTGCATCCGCACTAAACCTCCAAAATGACGGAATTACAGATTTCTATATCTGTTCACTGTCATCAAGGTGTGTATTCAACGAGGCATCATCATTTTCTTCAGAAGTCAATTATGGTTACTGCTGCAGTTATCCAATCAATTTCAAATTTCTGATGGTTCTCCTACTTTGTACAGGACTGTTATTTACAAAGGTCAGCTAACACCAGCTCAGTTGAGGGAATATTATTATGCAGATCTTGGCAATGAAAGGTTTACGAGCTACATGGCCCTGGTAAATATTTTGCCCATTAACTCATCTTCTTCCTCCACTAACTCTATACTCCAACAAACAGCATAGGAACAACCAGTAACTGAAGGATGCAAGGTTGGGGAATGACTTCTGAGGCATTGAGGTTTGAATGATCTCTTAAGTTCTTCCGCTTCCTTGATTACTATTTGATTTTGGATGCTGGATTGGATGCAATGGTTGAGTTGGTAAGAAAGTTCATTATCAAGATAATCATGTTTGCAGAAATTTCTGCTGATGCTTTCTCTCGTTAGTTGGTCCAGAGGACAATTTCTTCAGAGTTGTGGAGGGAATAATCACTTTGGTGAATGTGGATAGGATTTTTTTAATTTCTACTGGCACTTCGGTATATGTTTATATATCGAAGTGCTGGAAGAAAACTGCACTTGACTTTCTACTTTGGTTTTTACACTATTATAAGAACTTAACCATGAAATCTCACAATTTGGTATACTTCCCTGTAGATTCATTCCCGGTTCTCTACCAACACTTTCCCCAGCTGGGATCGTGCTCAACCTTTTCGTGTATTGGGCCACAATGGCGAAATCAACACACTCAGAGGCAATGTTAATTGGTATGTCTTGGAACGTTTTGCCATACTTTAGTTTTAATAGAACGATCCTACAAATGATTACTATATTGCACTACAAATTTAAATTGTGTAATTATCGTCTCACTGTTGCTGAAATGGATCAGTAAGATAGTAGACATTGTCTGTTGGAATTACACATGATTGTGTTTCCTTTCCCCCTCCAAAGTAGATAGTATCCACGTCGATTGTGCAACTAATATAATCATAGTTGATTAAGGGTTGGCTTAACCACATTGAGTGTTGTGTATTTAGGGTTTTAGTGTTTTACTCATTGCGCTTTGATTACTGTGGTGCACTGGTGCAGATATATCAGCTAATCTGATGTATTTTGTAGGATGAAGGCACGCGAGGGCCTACTGAAATGCAAGGAGCTTGGCTTATCAGAGAACGATTTAAAGAAGTTTTTACCAATTGTCGATGCAAATTCATCAGATTCAGGTGAAAATTTTTATGATTTTTTTTGTTTACTTGCTAAACTGTGGTCATATTACTGAATCACGACACTTTTTTTTTTTGCAGGATGTTTTGATGGTGTCCTCGAGTTTTTGCTTCATTCCGGAAAAAGTCTTCCGGAAGCTGTTATGATGATGATTCCTGAAGCATGGCAGAACGACAAAAACATGGACCCTCAGCGTAAAGCATTATATGAATACTATTCAGCTCTAATGGAGCCATGGGATGGGCCAGCTCTTATGTCATGTAAATTTTCTGGGACCACACTTCTATTTTCTTCTTGATATAGGGTATTTAATTTGAAACCTAATCTAATATAATATTATTACAGTTACCGACGGTCATTATCTTGGAGCCACATTAGATAGGAATGGACTACGACCTGGCCGCTTTTATGTCACCCACAGTGGACGGGTTATAATGGCAAGTGAGGTTGGTGTTGTAGATATTCCTCCGGAAGATGTGTGCAGGAAAGGAAGACTAAATCCTGGCATGATGCTTCTGGTGGATTTTGAGAAGCAAATAGTAGTGAACGATGATGAATTAAAAGAGCAGTACTCATTAGCAAGACCCTATGGGGACTGGCTTAAAAATCAGAAGATTGAACTTAAGGACGTTGTTGCCTCTGTTCATGAATCTGATATAGTGCCACCAACCATATCAGGAGTGGCTCCAGTAAGTATAACATAAAAACCAATGTCAATTTGTTATAAATTTCTCATAACCTTGTCTAATTATTGTATCTTCCATGAACTTACAGCTATCTAATGATGATGTCGACATGGAAAATATGGGAATTCATGGTGTGCTTGCCCCATTGAAAGCTTTTGGGTATGTAACCTCCTTACCGGTTATTTCTTCCATTCTATCCACCCTATTTACAAAGGAAGTGTTTATATATTGTGCTCTCCTCATGTAGGTATTCTGTTGAATCATTGGAAATGCTATTACTTCCCATGGCAAAAGATGGTGTCGAAGCGCTCGGGTCAATGGGAAATGATACTCCATTAGCTGTCATGTCTAATAGAGAGAAACTTACATTTGAGTATTTCAAACAGATGTTTGCTCAAGTGACAAATCCTCCTATCGATCCTATTCGAGAGAAAATTGTTACTTCTATGCAATGTATGGTTGGTCCAGAAGGTGATCTGACAGAAACCACCGAGGAACAATGCCACCGCCTTTCACTAAAAGGACCCCTTTTAACCACTAAGGAAATGGAAGCCATAAAAAAAATGAATTATAGGGGATGGCGGAGCAAAGTTATAGACATTACTTACTCAAAGGAGCGTGGTAAGAAAGGGTTGGAGGAAGCCTTAGACAGGATATGCACAGAAGCACACAATGCAATTAGTGAAGGCTTCACCACCCTCGTGCTTTCTGATAGAGGTATTCTACTTCTGTGATATCTTTCTGTTGCATAAATATACTGTTTAGTCACATTCACCTAACACATAAATCTTTGATTGAATTTGTAGCCTTCTCAAAGAATCGTGTTGCTGTGAGCTCTCTTCTGGCTGTTGGTGCTGTCCACCAACATCTAGTTAAAACACTTGAGCGCACAAGAGTTGCACTAATGGTCGAATCTGCCGAACCACGTGAAGTGCATCATTTTTGCACACTTGTTGGTTTTGGTGCTGATGCTATATGCCCATATTTGGCTGTAGAGGCAATTTGGCGATTGCAGGTTGATGGAAAGATCCCACCAAAAGCAAGCGGTGAATTCCACTCAAAAGATGAGTTGGTCAAGAAGTATTTCAAAGCAAGCAACTATGGAATGCAGAAGGTTCTTGCCAAGATGGGAATATCAACTTTGGCCTCGTATAAAGGTGCTCAGATATTTGAAGCTCTGGGTCTTTCTTCAGAAGTGATTGAAAAGTGCTTTGCTGGAACTCCAAGTCGTGTTGAGGGTGCAACATTTGAGATGCTTGCTAATGATGCACTTCATCTGCATGAGTTGGCTTTTCCTTCTCGCATTTTCTCTCCTGGAAGTGCAGAAGCAGTAGCATTGCCAAATCCTGGTGATTATCATTGGAGAAAAGGTGGCGAAGTTCATCTGAATGATCCACTTGCTATTGCAAAGCTTCAAGAAGCTACAAGAACTAACAGTGTAGAAGCATATAAACAGTATTCCAAGACCATCCATGAATTGAACAAGGCTTGCAATTTGCGAGGGCTTCTGAAATTTAAAGATTCGGCAAGTAAGATTCCTATTGGTGAAGTCGAACCTGCTAGCGAAATAGTTAAACGGTTTTGCACTGGTGCCATGAGTTATGGGTCAATATCATTGGAGGCCCACACAGCTTTAGCAACGGCAATGAACAAAATTGGAGGGAAATCCAACACAGGTTTGTCAAACTTATTTAAAAATGTTGAGTCACATTTTTTTTCTTTTTTTCTTTTTTTCCCCAAAGGAGGGTAACATAAATGTTTTCTTTTACCCATTGTCAAATGTTGACAAAACATGCTGTCCAGAACAATTTTTCCATGAAAATATCATTTGCACTACTATTATGTAAATCTCTTTCTATCAAGTTATAAAATTATTCTCCTCAAACAATTTCTTTGATTTTCTGATGATTTTTTCTTGAATATCTGCTGTAGGTGAGGGAGGTGAGCAACCATCTCGTATGGAGCCTCTTGCTGATGGCTCAAGGAATCCCAAAAGGAGTGCCATTAAACAGGTTGCTAGTGGGAGATTTGGAGTTTCAAGTTACTACCTTACAAATGCTGATGAACTTCAGATAAAGATGGCCCAGGTAATTGTTGTAATTTTCCTTTACTCCCCATACAATTTCATGAACTGGTGCCCCTGCATTCCTGTTGGAAATTAGGTTCTATTGTTTATGAATTTATATTCATGGCAGATGATGCTGTGACTTAAAGGCACCTCTGGGTGCTCTTGCGTCATTAATTGAAACCTACATTATTTATTTGGTGAGGTTCAATAAAAGTGTAGTTTTTTACTTATGGTGCAGTGGTAGTGTCTTAACGTTATGGTTGTAATCCTCAGGGAGCAAAACCTGGTGAAGGTGGTGAACTTCCTGGCCACAAGGTTATAGGAGACATCGCTGTTACTAGGAATTCAACAGCCGGGGTAGGGCTCATCAGTCCACCTCCACATCATGATATTTATTCAATTGAAGATCTTGCACAATTAATTCATGATCTGAAGGTATTTTCATATCTGCATCCTGTCTTTCTTTTTTTACTCAATATGTGTTTTTGTTTGAGTATTGCAAAATTGGGTTTTCTTCCTGTTTATGTTTGACCCCCATGTTAATTTGCAGAATGCCAACCCATCTGCTCGGATTAGTGTCAAATTAGTATCTGAAGCTGGAGTTGGGGTGATTGCTAGTGGAGTTGTTAAAGGTCATGCCGAACATGTCTTGATCTCAGGTCATGATGGAGGTACAGGAGCATCCAGATGGACTGGAATAAAGAATGCTGGGCTGCCTTGGGAACTTGGTCTTGCTGAGACCCACCAGACATTGGTTGCTAATGACCTACGCGGACGCACAACTCTCCAAACTGATGGGCAACTGAAAACCGGAAGAGACGTGGCCATAGCTGCCCTTCTTGGTGCAGAAGAGTATGGTTTCAGTACTGCTCCACTCATTACTCTTGGCTGCATTATGATGCGGAAGTGCCACAAGAACACCTGCCCTGTTGGCATTGCTACTCAAGATCCTGTACTTAGAGAGAAATTTGCTGGAGAACCTGAGCATGTTATTAACTTCTTTTTTATGGTGGCGGAAGAGATGAGAGAAATTATGGCCCAACTTGGGTTTAGAACAGTCAATGAAATGGTTGGCCGTTCAGATCTGCTCGAAGTTGATAAAGAAGTTGTCAAGGGAAATGCAAAACTAGAGAACATTGATCTCTCTCTATTGCTTAGACCTGCGGCTGAACTGCGGCCAGAAGCTGCACAATACTGTGTGCAAAAGCAAGATCATGGTTTGGACATGGCTTTGGATAATAAGCTCATAAGTCTGTCCAATGCGGCTTTGGAAAAAAGTCTTCCAGTATACATTGAAACACCAATCTGTAATACTAACCGTGCTGTGGGAACTATGCTTAGCCACGAGGTTACTAAGAGGTACAACTTAGCTGGTCTTCCAGCTGACACCATCCATATCCGATTTTCTGGTAGTGCGGGCCAAAGCTTTGGTGCATTCCTTTGCCCTGGCATCACTTTGGAACTTGAAGGTGATAGCAATGACTACATTGGTAAAGGATTATCAGGTGGTAAGGTTGTAGTTTATCCTCCAAAAGGAAGCAATTTTGATCCCAAAGACAACATCTTAATCGGCAATGTGGCACTGTATGGGGCAACGCGTGGTGAGGCATATTTCAATGGGATGGCAGCAGAAAGATTTTGTGTGCGTAATTCTGGGGCTCTTGCTGTAGTTGAAGGTGTTGGGGATCATGGATGCGAGTACATGACCGGTGGAACCGTTGTTGTTCTTGGGAAAACTGGTAGAAATTTTGCTGCAGGTATGAGTGGTGGAATTGCTTATGTTCTTGATGTAGATGGAACATTCCAGTCTCGGTGCAATCTGGAGCTTGTAGATCTGGATAAGGTTGAAGAGGAAGACGACATTACTACTCTTAGGATGTTGATACAGCAACATCAACGTCACACAAATAGTCTGCTTGCAAAGGAAGTGCTTGTCGATTTTGACAATCTTCTTCCTAAATTTATCAAGGTGTTCCCTCGGGAGTATAAACGTGTTCTTGCAAGTATGAAGTCTGACGCAGCCTCTAAAGACGCAGTGGAGTGTGCTGCTGAAGATGTAGATGACCAAGATGATGAAGCCCAAGCAGTGGAGAAGGATGCTTTTGAAGAGCTAAAGAAATTGGCTACTGCATCTTTGAATGAGAAACCAAGCGAGGTAATTTTTAGTCTTTTTATTTGTAATAGTTTTATAATTTTTCTACATTTTACGTTCTGTTTTTTAAGAAAACAATTATGTCTAAACTCTCCTTGCTCTCATTGATGTATTCACACTACTAATTTCTCAATTTAGTGAATGCATTTCTGGTTAGTGTGTGTGTTTTTCCTCTTAGTCGTAGGTCGTATTTTAAAAGATATTTTAGACTAGCCTGGTGAATACTATGCTGCATTGGTGGGGTACAAGAGTCTTGATTTTTTCTATTTTTTTTTCTGTTTCTAAAATGTGAAGAATGTACATTGAAGATCGTATCTAGAGTAATTTTTATGCATTTTTAACTTGATAATGTCCTTGAACATCTGCAGGCACCCAAGAGGCCAAGTCAAGTCACTGATGCTGTTAAACATAGAGGTTTTGTTGCTTATGAGCGTGAGGGTGTTCAGTATAGGGATCCTAATGTTCGCCTGAATGATTGGAATGAAGTGATGATGGAGACAAAGCCGGGACCACTTTTGAAAACACAGTCTGCTCGTTGCATGGATTGTGGTACTCCTTTTTGTCATCAGGTGGGAATTGCCATTTTCAAGTTTTCATTACTTGCATCTTTCCTCCTTAGGTTATTTGGCCTTTAGACTAAATATATTTACTTAAAAATTTCAGGAAAATTCCGGATGTCCTCTTGGAAATAAAATACCAGAATTTAATGAGTTAGTGTATCAAAATAGGTGGCAAGAAGCATTAGACAGGCTTCTTGAAACTAACAACTTTCCTGAGTTCACTGGTCGGGTGTGCCCAGCTCCTTGCGAAGGTTCTTGTGTTCTTGGTATTATTGAGAATCCTGTGTCTATTAAAAACATTGAATGTGCTATCATAGACAAGGCTTTTGAGGAGGGTTGGATGGTGCCACGGCCTCCTGTCAAGAGAACTGGGTATGCTATATTTTCTTTTTAAACATGATCTTAGTTTTGTTTCTCTTATTTCCGCTCGTCCTTTTCTCAACCAAATATGACTAGCTCTCATTAGTAATATTCAACTGTACAGCTAGAACTTTTGGTTTTTATTTTAATTTTATCAATTAATTGTTACTGTTAGACAAACAGTGTCATTGATAAATATTTTATTATGCAGGAAACGAGTAGCCATAGTTGGAAGTGGACCATCTGGCTTGGCAGCTGCTGATCAGCTAAATAAAATGGGTCATACAGTTACAGTGTTTGAAAGAGCTGATCGGATTGGGGGCCTTATGATGTATGGGGTTCCCAACATGAAAACCGACAAAGTGGATATTGTTCAAAGGCGAGTGGATCTAATGGCTGAGGAAGGAGTCAATTTTGTTGTGAATGCAAACATCGGGAATGATCCGTTATATTCTCTTGAACGGCTTCGAGAGGAAAACGATGCCATTGTATTGGCTGTTGGAGCCACAAAGCCAAGGTGAGATTCTCCATTTCTCCTATAGATTTAGTTTAATTCTTTATGCCAAAACAAAATATGCATATATAAAAGGATGTTTCTAATCATATTTTCATGCAGAGATCTTCCTGTACCGGGAAGAGAACTATCAGGAGTTCATTTTGCCATGGAGTTTCTTCATGCAAACACTAAAAGCTTGCTCGATAGCAATTTACAGGATGGTAACTACATCTCTGCCAAGGGAAAGAAGGTTGTGGTCATTGGTGGTGGTGACACTGGCACAGATTGCATTGGTACATCCATTCGTCATGGGTGTACTGCTGTTGTAAATCTTGAACTTCTCCCTCAGCCACCACCGACCAGGGCTCCAGGCAACCCATGGCCTCAGGTTAGATTTGAATAATTGGTTTTTGACTTGTCATTACCAGGAAGGCTAATGAAGTATAAAATAAATAACTTTTTTTCTTAAACATTGTTCATTATGTCATGAGTTTAATCACTGTTCTGGATTGCAGTGGCCTCGCATATTCCGTGTTGATTACGGCCACCAAGAAGCAGAAACTAAATTTGGCAAAGATCCAAGAACTTACGAGGTACTGACTAAGCGGTTTGTTGGAGATGAAAATGGGACTGTAAAAGGACTTGAAGTGATACGTGTTCGCTGGGAGAAGGATGAAACCGGCAAGTTTCAATTTAAGGAAATCGAGGGCAGTGAGGAAATTATTGAGGCTGACCTAGTTTTACTAGCCATGGGATTCCTTGGCCCTGAGGCGGTAAGTTTTTAAAAGATCTTTATTCCTAAGTTTCAAATATGTAAATTAAATGAATTTGGTGGTAGATGTGAATTGAAGATAAATTGGTTGCTAATGCTGTTTTGCTTTGCATGGTTGTAAGTTATAACAGTAAATTTACTGGGTTGCGATTATGTTGCATTATTATTAGTTATAGCAGTGAATTTTACTGGATTCTAGCTAAGTGTGGCCGTTTTGTAGTAATCTTCTTCCAATGTTCAACGTATCCTTTCACAAAAGCAATTTCCATAAGCCATAACTAATAATGCTTTCCTTTGCCTTGCCAGACTGTTGCAGAAAAGTTGGGTGTGGAGCGAGACAACAGGTCAAACTTCAAAGCTGATTATGGCCGCTTTTCGACCAGTGTTGACGGGGTGTTTGCAGCTGGTGACTGTCGGCGGGGTCAGTCGTTGGTTGTATGGGCTATTTCAGAGGGAAGGCAAGCTGCTGCACAAGTTGACAGCTACCTCACCAAAGATCAGAGTATTGATGGGAATCAAGATGAATTTGTCAAGAGGCAACAAGACCTCAACAAGAAGCACCGGGGCAGCAGCAAACACACAGTTATGACTTAAGGTGCTTCTTCGATTTTTCAAGTTCCTCGAGTTCCTATAGCAAATGCACATAATAAAAAGAAAAATGAATGTTCAATGTTTAAGGAGGAATTTCTTTGGTTTACTTTTTAGGCATTTTTGGTTTGCAGTTGGTAAGCCCAAGGGGCAAAATAAGAAGAAAAACAATAAAGATTAATAATTTTTAGTGTAAGGAAAGCAAAGAGTTTTTCTCGGTTGTTGGTGGTATTAGGGTAAGTTTTGAGTGTTGTTGATAGTTCTTATTGTTGGGAAGGTTAGCTTAGTTATGGTTTCATGGTAATGAAATGTACAGTCAGGTAATTAATTATTTATTCTGATGTACAATTGTTTCTGCTATTTTGTGCCAGTGTGTTTAAGTTTGCCAAGCAATGTTTATTCCTTCTGATGGGTATTTTGATTTCTTGTCTTTGCTTAATTAACAACATTTTGTCAATGTTAATACTTGATATTTAAGTCCATATTAAAAAAATTAAAAATTTATTCCTTCTGATGGAGAGAACTTTTGAGGGATAAGTCCATACTTTATATTTAAAAAATTTCAAGGAACTTGATAAATAATCATATCATATTTCAATTACATTTAACCCTTCAATAATCATCCCATAATCATATGATCATATTCCATCCCATTGAAAAGCCATAGGCAACAAATGGGTATCTATCTAAGGTTAAAGAAAAGTAAACAATCTTAGTTTGTCTTAAACAATTGTGATTAGTAGTATAAGTAAATTTTAAGTTTGCATTCAAAGTGTAGGAATCGATCTTAGTGGAAGTGACTTCATGGCTGCTTAAAGGACACATTGTTACAAAGGGACTTTGGTCTAGTGGTGGTAGTTATATGAAACAAATTTTCCATTGAACCTGGTAGAAAAGGTGCACCTATAATTGTTACTGCAATTTCCACTTGAAAAAGAATAAATGCTGTGTTCACAATCAGAAGTGAAAACAAATTAAGCATGCAATTTTTATGTATAATGTAAAATATAAATGCTTAATTAAAATAAAAAACCAAAGCACTAATAATTATCATTAGTAGTTTTGTACTACAGTAAAGGAACTTCTATAGTTTCCTCAAGAAAACTAATTGAACCGGTGGCATCGTCATCCGATACAGATTCGCTAGAGCTAGTTACATGATCTTGAATAATTTCAGTTGGATATGGAGAAGGTTTTGGAGGAATTTCAATGTCTTTAGTATCTCCTTCGAGCATTTCTATTACTCTGTCCATTGAAGGACGATCATTGGGGTTCAATTGTATACACCATAGAGCAACTATGAACATTTTCTTCACATTTTTCTTATCCTCATCAGCAACTTCTCCCAATATTTCTATCTCCCTTTCTTCAATCAATTCATTGTAAATCCAATAGGGAAAGAAAAGTTGGCTTGAGTTATCTGCATCTGAGTTCAAATTTCTTCTCCTATTAGCTATTTCCATTAAGAGCATTCCAAAACTATATACATCAGCCTTATAGGAAACTCCACCAATATTTTTGTAGAACAATTCTGGAGCCATATAACCAATCGTTCCTCTTGCCGCAGTCAACGTTACAATGCTATTGTCAACAGGATAAAGTTTTGCAAGACCAAAGTCCGAAACCTTGGCGATGAAGTCCTCGTCAAGAAGTATGTTATGGGGCTTGATGTCAAAATGTAAAATTTGCATGTCACAACCTTGATACAAATAAGCAATTCCACGAGCCACTCCAAGAGATATGTCGTACATTTGTTTATAAGTTAAGGAAATATGATCTTCTCCGGAGGAAATGTATTTATCAAGGGAACTATTGGGCATGAAATCATACACAAGAGCACGCTTTGAACCCTCAACACAAAATCCAATAAGCCGCGCCACATTGGTGTGATGTATTCTTCCTATGGTTGCAACTTCACTAATGAAATCTTGTCCATTGCCCTTAGATTTACCCAACATCTTTATGGCTACCAAAGGGCACTACGTAGCTTTCCCTTATAAACCTTACCATAGCCTCCTTCACCCAACTTGTCCTTAAAACCTCTAGTCATGTTCTTTATCTCTTTGTATGAATACCTTATTGGCATGAGGGAGTTCCCTTGAAGAAAATCTTCGATGTTTTCATATATTGATGTATGCCTTATTCTATATGTATGTATCAACTTTGCAAAGAAAACTACAAGACCCAACATAAGTCTCCCTAAAATGTATGGTGACAAAACATACTTTCCAATGATCGTTCCTATGTGAATTCCATGTTCAGATTCAGAAAGGCCTCTTGATCCATCGTATATTGTCGCACCAAAAGCTTGTAGAAATCCTGCAATAATGTAAACATTAAACGATGAAATATATAATTAATGTTCAAATAACATTGTGAATTTACTGTAAAAAACAAAACATTGTGAATTTGAAAATGCAAGTATATCTATTAGAGTAAAAAATTAACTCTGGCAATGCCGTACACAGTACCTGTGAGAAATTTTAATCGAGTCAATTCACAAATGAAAATGATTATCAGAAGAATACAAACTTATGTAAAAAGAGTATTTTGAAGAACAAATTTTTCCTTACCTTCGACAAACATTCGCAGCTTTGATGTAGTTCCTAAAATTAAAATAGCGAAAGTTAGTCAACTTAGCTCAAAAAGTTGGAGGATATTTAACAAATAAACAAGTGTTTTGCGCTACATTGGAACATTTGATGATGCAACAAAGCTGATTTAGATCAAATCCTATTGTGTTATTATAGACATGGTTTAATGATATGTATATTCCAAATAATTGTTACATTATCAAATCTATTTTCACATCATTGATGAAAACGACAATTGAGCGTGCCCTTCTAGAGTGAACGAACTAGTAAAATTAAGGACTAAACTTTTGAACTTAGAAATGAGAGACTAAAATGATGATCATGCTCAAATAAAAAGCAAAAGTGCATTTAATCCGAATAACAACATAATAAAAAAGTAAAAAAAGTGCAACGTTGTTCATCTTACCACAATCGACATGAAATCCCATTGTGGTTATACAGTAATCACCACGACCGCTGCATTTAGGAGTCAAAGTTGTTTCTCTTAGAGAGCAATCACCTGGGTTTCCACAAAGATCTTGACAAGGACCACTCAACCAAGAAACCTCAAATCCATCCACCAACATCCTATGAATTTCGCTGTACGAAAACTTTTGATAGAAATTATCTGCTTCAATTTTACTATGATTATAACCGAAAAAAGATATCGCGGTAACAACCATCACGTGACAGTCATTGTGTTTCAAGTTTCCAACCGTCAAATCCCCAGCAATGGCATAAACATGGCCACCTTGGGAATTCAACTTGATGCAAGAAGCTGTATCCGTGTACGCGTGATCATCGCGTACAAGATTGCTACAATTCATGTAAACTACATGGTCGAACAACGGTAATGTTCCAGATGGTATTCTGTCTTGGAAGGTTTCATATGGATCCCCGCGGTAATTATAATCGTAAGAACTTGTGAAATTGGATGTGGTTAAGAAATATCGAGGCATGGATGAGCAATCAGACTCTTGAATTCCGGGATCAACTAACCGAATTGTGTAGTTATTGTAGTTGATTGATTTCACATAGTATTTACTCGAAGACAAAGTTAACGTTGTTTTGTTGTTTTCGCAGGATAACTCGTATCTCGGATCGCCACAGGTTGTTGGGTCATTCTTAAGTCGAAACGGATATTTTATGTTGCTGATTTTGCCACATGAAGAAGAGGGACATGTTTTGTTTTTACTATTTGTTGCATCACATGTTTGATGATGATCATGATGCAGTACTAGCACAGAAATCATAATTTGGAGGAAACATAAGAATGATTTTTCTCTGCACATGATTGATTGATGCTCAAAATTGGTTTTCACTTTAGAGCTACGGGAGTATCATTTGAAAGGGTACATGTATCTAAGGACACTATTGTCTTTTACAGTGTCAATGTTTTTTAGCCACCTTTTGTGACTTTCTCAGTGTCGTGAGTTTTGTTTTTTTAGTTTTTGTATTAATCCTCTGGTTCTTAGGAAAAGGGGTGCGATAATTAAGAATTCGGCTGTGAGGTAATAAAGTCTGACAAAAAATTGTTTCTACAAGGAATCAAACTCAGTAAGGAAAAGGATTTCAAGCTGTTACTGCGTTGACGCAGTAGTCATTTTCGACAGTCCGATCAACAATAAATGGCTGAGATTGAAATTGTGTTTAAACTACACTAATCAAACAGAACCGTCTGATTGGTTTTGTATGGTCGAGATTGCTTACTACGTGTAACTACAACAGACAATCCTGACCCGTGTCTGTATTCGGTAACACTCTTCTAAAAATATTAAATTCAATTGTAGTTGTTGACTTGTATGAAAATTTGACAAGTATACCATTTATCTTTAGTCTCCTTATTTTTTTTCCACTTATATGACGTTGTGATGTACATGGCCTTGGACTTTGAACATTTCTTAATCTATATTTTCTTGCAGCATTATTTTCAAATTTTAAATGCATATACTTTTCCTTTCAGAAGGCTTATGCTATATATGAAATTTTACAAAATTTGAAATATGATTCACTTGAACATGTCACTTACAATATTAGCACTGCTGCTGCTAGTGCTAATAAACCTTGTAAATGGTCAAAGCAATAATAACTCGTCCGATGAATGCCCCTTTCGTCTATCTTGTTCGCGTAACAAGAATCAAACTATTGAGTTTCCAGCAATTCCAGTATCAGTAAAACTCGTCGTTACAGACGTAGATTGTCAATCTCAACAATTATACATTTCTCACCCACGAAACTGTCTTTCTAGTATCTTTTTAACGAACAATTATTCGTTATTTTATCCTTTCTATAGTTCATACTATTTTCAAGACGATCCCTTTAGCGACTACAACTTTACTTTCTTTAATTGCTCTTCAGTTGGACAACACCGTCTCAGAAACTTTGAACAAACAAGGCCCGGAGCGCAAGATATGTTATCTTGCCCGATTTATGTCACTTATTCCGAAGAAAGTGTTATTGAGTTGGACTTATTCCCCTGCACCAGAATGTTTGACAAAGTTTTGCCAATAGATTATATTTCTGATATAAGGGAAAACCATCTCAGATTGAATTGGTCGGAAAAAACTTTTCATAGTCAGTGTTTACAATATGAAAAACACAATAAATTTTCAAAGAACACATCGATTATTTTAGCAACAGGTGAATAGAATAGATTATTTGTAACTTCACTTCTGTTTCTATCAATTATTATTTTCATCGTTTCTTTAATTAAAGATTGAATTTGCAGGAGCGATTATTGGTTCAACTATGCTGGTTGTTTTGATCGGTGGTTTCTTTCGAGTATACGTCTATTTTAAAACGAAAGGAGAAGATGAAACGAGACTTGAAAACTTTTTGAAGGATTATGAAGCGTCAAAGCCAACTCGATTTTCTTATACTGATATCAAAAGAATTACGGATCAATTCAAGGAAAAGCTAGGCGAAGGAGCTCATGGAGCTGTATATAAAGGTAAATTGTCGAGTCAAATTTTGGTTGCTGTAAAGATGCTTAATAATGCAGAGGGAGATGGGAGAGAGTTCATAAATGAAGTGGGAACTATGGGGAAAATCCACCATGTTAATGTTGTTCGGTTGCTTGGCTTCTGCGCCGATGGATTTCATCGTGCTTTGGTTTATGATTTTTTCCCGAATGGTTCGTTGCAAAATTTCATTTCTCCACCTGACAACGAGGATGCTTTCCTTGGTTGGGACTTATTGCAACAAATAGCTCTAGGCATTGCCATTGGAATTGAGTATCTTCACCAAGGTTGTGATCATAGAATTCTTCACTTTGATATCAATCCTCACAATGTCTTGTTAGATGACAATTTCATTCCAAAAATATCAGATTTCGGTTTAGCTAAGTTGTGCTCCAAAAATCAAAATACTGTATCGATGACTGCAGCTAGGGGAACATTAGGATACATGGCGCCTGAGGTATTTTCTAGAAACTTTGGAAATGTCTCTTATAAGTCTGATATATACAGCTACGGTATGTTACTGCTGGAGATGGTTGGAGGAAGAAAGAATACTAAAACAGTCATAGGCGAAGAAAATTTCCAAGTTTTGTATCCAGATTGGATCCACGGTTTACTTGACGGGGGAGACATTCATATCCCAATTGACGATGAGGGAGATTCCAAAATTGCAAAGAAACTAGCAATTGTAGGACTTTGGTGCATTCAGTGGCACTCTATGCATCGTCCGTCCATGAAAACTGTTATACAGATGCTACAAGGAGAAGGAGACAAGTTAAGAGTTCCGAGCAATCCTTTCAATGCTTCATATTCAACTAATATAACAGCTAATACTGCTACAGGATGTCTGAATTTAGAACTAGATGTTATTCAAGAACTAGACTAGTTTATAGCTATAGCTAAAATAAAACTAAATATTGATACACATAACTTTATGTTTATAAAGGTGTATTATTGAAATAATGATCATTTGCATATGTCTTGAGAGTTTATGCAGAAATGCATCTGCATCAGTTTAGTTTAGTTTTTCTCATCTCAAATTATTGATTTAGTGTCAATATGAATAGTTGATCTTTGAATCAGTCTATTTAGGAAAATATGATTAGATATTTAGATGTCTGCATAAAACTTGTTAATATTAATTGTGTAAGTTTGTTTCATGGATTCTAATACTTCATGGCTAGTTAAAGGACTTGGGTGTAGTAATAATTATGAGAGAATTTGTCTATTTAGAGTTGGTACAATTGGTGTACCTATAATAGGTACTACAACTAACTTAAAGGATCTACTATAGTTTCCTCAAGAAAACTACTTGAGCCGGTGACATCATCATCTGATATAGATTCACTTGAGCTAATAACTGTATTATCTTGAATAATTTCAGTTGGATATGGAGAAGGTTTTGGAGGAATTACAATGTCATCGGTATCTCCTTCGAGCATTTCTATTACTTTGTCCATTGAAGGACGATCATTGGGGTTCAATTGTATACACCATAGAGCAATTATGAACATTTTTTTCACATTTTTCTTTTCTTCGTCGGTAGCTTCACCTAATATTTCTATCTCCCTTTCTTCGATCAATTCATTGTAAATCCAATAGGGAAAGAAAATTTGACTTGACTTATCTGCATTTGAGTTCAAATTTCTTCTCCTGTTTGCAATTTCCATTAAGAGCATTCCAAAACTATACACATCAGCTTTATAGGAAACTCCACCAATATTTTTGTAGAACAATTCTGGAGCCATATAACCAATCGTTCCTCTTGCAGCAGTCAAAGTTACAATGCTATTGTCAACAGGATAAAGTTTTGCAAGACCGAAGTCTGAAACTTTGGCGATGAAGTCCTTGTCAAGAAGTATGTTATGGGGCTTGATATCAAAATGTAAAATTTGCATGTCACAACCTTGATGCAAATAAGCAATCCCACGAGCCACTGCAAGAGATATCTCGTACATTTGCTTATATGTTAAGGAAATGTGATCTTTTGTAGAGGAAATATATCTGTCAAGAGAGCCATTGGACATGAAATCATAAATAAGAGCACGTTTTGATCCCTCAACACAAAATCCAACAAGTCGCACCACGTTGGTGTGATGTATTCTTCCTATGGTTGCAACTTCACTAATGAAATCTTGTCCATTTGCAATACCCTTAGGTTTCCCCAACATCTTTATGGCTACGAAAGGCCCACTTCGTAGCTTTCCCTTATAAACCTTACCAAAGCCTCCTTCACCCAACTTGTCCTTAAAGCCTCTAGTCATCTTCTTTATATCTTTGTATGAATACCTTATAGGCATGAGGGAATTACGTTGAAGAAAATCTTCGATATTTTCATACATTGATGTATGCCTTGTTCGATATATATGTACCAAACTTGTAGTGAAAATTATGAAACCCAACAAAAGCCTAAATATAATGTATGATGACAAGAAAAAGGTTCCAATGATATTTCCTATGAAAAAACCAAGTTGAGATTCATCTGATCTACCTTCAAATCCACCGTTTGTTCTCACACCTATTGCTTGTTGTAGTCCTGCAATATATTATTATGAGTATATCATTTGTGAATGCAATATTGTAAACATTACAATGGAAATAGAAATATATAATATTCAAATAACTTTATATATGAATACCTTTTTAGTTATTACTTTTTATGAATATGAAAATCTTAATACAACCATTAGAGTAAAAAAAATTACCTTTGACAATGCCGTACACAATACCTGCAAGAAACTTTAAATAAGTCAATTATAACAAATGAAAGAGATGACTTAGAAGACTACAAATTGACACAAAAAAAAGTAAGTAACTAGTAATAATGTAGAAATTAATATATATAGAAACATAATACAATAGATACTTCAACTCCAAAAGAAGTGATACAAATAATTTGTGTGTATTTTTGAAATAATTTTTTTAACATTTCCATGAAAAGCTAAAACATATTAGTAGCACTAGTACGTACTAAATAATTTTGTGTGTGTTATTAGTAAACATTCGACGCAGAAGGACAAATTTCTACATACCTTTGATGAACATTGGAAGCTTTGATGGAGTTCCTAAAATTTAAATCAAGAAAAAGTTAGAGCATATATATGACAAAAGTCTAGCCAATAATTTGTCATAAACTTATTTTCTAGACTTAAGTGTTTGATCTTTTGAAAGTTTGATATATGATTAGTTAATTTTTTTCAAATTCTATTTTATATGAATATATTTAAATAAATTGTGGATTGAACCAATATAAATCGTCTGTTATTAAAAAGTAAAAAAATGTAAAGTTGTTCTTACCAACACAATCGAGGAATAATTCTAATAGGGTTTTATATTGTTGATCGTTGCAACCAAGACTCCAAGTGTTTTCACTTAAAATGCAATCTGGGTCTCCACAGAGATTTTGACAAGGAGCACTGATCCAAGAAACATCAAATCCACCCACCAACATCCTATGAATTTCGCTGTACGAATACTTTTCATTCGGAATGTCCCAATCACCACCAGAGCCGTGATCATCAGAGTAGTATTTATAACTGAAAAAAGATATCGCGGTAACAACCTCCACGTGGCAGTCATCATCTTTTAAGTTACCAACCTTCAAATCCCCAGCAATGGCGTAAACATGACCACCTTGGGAATTCGACTTGATGCAAGAAGCTGTATCCGCGTACACAGGATCATCTCGTACAGGATTGCTACAATTCATGTAGATTACGTGCTGGAACATTGGTAAGTTCCTATAATCAAGATATCTATGACCAATTATTCTGTACTGTGTAGTTTGATATGGTTCCTCCTGGTCTTTGTAATAACTTGTGAAATTAGAAGTGTATAAGTAATAGCGAGGAATAGAGGCGCAATCCCTTTCTTCAATTCCAGGATCAACTAACCGAATTGTGTAGTTTTTGTAGTTGATTGATTTCACATAGTATTTACCCGAAAATAGAGTTAACACTGTCATGTTGTTTTCGCAGGATAACTCGTACCTCTGATCACCACAGGTTGTTGGATCATCCTTAAGTCGAAACGGATATTTTATGTTTGTGATTTGGCCGCATGAAGAAGGTGGACAATGTGTTTGGTTATTAGTAATAGTACTTGCATCACATATTATTTGATGATGTTGAGGCAGTAGTAGAACAACAATTACCATAAATATTTGCAGGTAACATAAAAATGATTCCATAGAGCATGACAAGGAGTTGTGTTGTTAAAACTTTAGTTATCGTCGAATTTGTATCCTCAGCTGCTGTTGTTTCTGCAGCTGTCTTTAGAGTTTCTTCTTTTGTTCCTTTAGATAACGTTACAATCTATGAAGCATAGGTAATGGTGAAGTACCTCGTATGGTACGAACCGATCTGTACAATTTATTATTTGGTTGATTTGGGATGGTGGATTAAACAATAAAGTGTTGGCGGTTGAAAAATCTCTTAAAATATTTTTATTTTTTATACATTTCAAATGTTTCTCTCATTTTTATAAAAATAGTGGAAACGGTAAACAGAAAAAATAAATCTTGAAAGAATGATGATAGTAAGTCATTTAAATTTTTTCTAATATTTTATATTTAAATACCAATACTTTAGATTTTCTAAAAACGCCGTATTCCATTACGTACCCGTATCGGGTACTCGTACTGTACCCATACGTAGGCAACATAGATTACAATGCACATGATAACCTTGGACTATTGATCGGTTCTTACTCTACATACTTTTTTGCATCATTGTTTTCAATTTTAAATGCATAGAGATAATTGCAATTATGTTTGTATATTGCTATATATGATATTATACCAAGTTTATTTGAAATGTGATCCCCTTCAACATGTCACTCACAGTACTAGCTCTGCTTCTTCTGCTGTTTATAAGTTTTGGAAATTGTTACAATAACACGTCCACTGAATTCCCCTTCCATATATCTTATTCGCGTACAAATAACCAGATCATTGAATTTCCCTCACTTCCAGTATCAGAAAAACTCATTCTCAATGTCAATGATATAGATTGCAATTCTCAAGTATTATACCTTTCTGACCCACAAAACTGTCTTACTAGTCTCTTTTTAACAAACAATTTTTCATTATTTTATCCTTTTCGACCATATTATTCCTCTAGCAACAACATCACTTTCTTTAATTGCTCTTCGGTTCGACAAGACCATCTCAAAAGCGGAATCGCATACGTTGATGAACAAGACATGCTGTCTTGTCCAATTTATGTTGCTGATTCTACGGAAAGTGTCATCGACTTGGACTTGTTATGTTGCACAAGAATGTTTGATAAAGTTTTGCCAATAGAAGCTTCGGATATAAGGCAAAACAAATTGCAATTGAGTTGGTTGGGAACAAATTTTCAGAGTCAATGTTTAGAGTTACACAACAAATCAAAGAAGAACAAAACAATCATTATTTTAGAAACAATAGGTGAATAAAATAGACTATATTTATATATACCTACAGTTCTATTTCTGTTCATTAGTTTTCAATTTTTTATTAATTAAATGTTGAATTTGCAGGGGCAATCATTGGTTCGACTGTGCTGGTTGTTTTGATTGGTGTTTTCTTTCGAGTATACTTTTATTTTAGGACGAAAGGGGAAGACCAAACGAGACTTGAAAACTTTTTGAAGGATTACGAAGCATCAAAGCCAACTAGATTCTCTTATGCAGATATCAAGAGAATTACAGATCAATTTAAGGAAAAGCTTGGTGAGGGAGCTCATGGAGCTGTCTATAAAGGTAAATTATCGAGTCAAATTCTAGTTGCTGTGAAAATGCTTAATAATACTGAAGGAGATGGGAGGGAGTTCATAAATGAAGTGGGAACTATGGGAAAAATACACCATGTTAATGTTGTTCGGTTGCTTGGTTTCTGCGCCGATGGATTTTATCGTGCTTTGGTTTATGATTTTTTCCCGAATGGTTCGTTGCAAAATTATATATCTGCACCCAATAACAAGGATGCTTTTCTTGGCTGGGAATTATTGCAACAAATAGCTCTAGGCATTTCTATTGGAATTGAGTATCTTCACCAAGGTTGTGATCATAGAATTCTTCACTTTGATATCAATCCTCATAATGTCTTGTTAGATGAAAATTTTATTCCAAAAATATCAGACTTTGGTTTAGCTAAGTTGTGCTCCAAAACTCAAAGTAATGTATCGATGACCGCAGCTAGAGGAACATTAGGGTACATGGCGCCTGAGGTTTTCTCTAGAAACTTTGGAAATGTTTCTTATAAGTCTGATATATACAGCTACGGTATGCTGCTGCTCGAGATGGTTGGAGGAAGAAAGAATACTAAAACAACTACTGGTGAAGAAAATTTCCAAGTTTTGTATCCGGATTGGATACACGGTTTACTTGAAGGGAGAGACATTCATATACCAATTGACGATGAGGGAGATTTTAGAATTGCAAAGAAACTGGCAATTGTGGGACTTTGGTGCATCCAGTGGCACTCCGTGCATCGACCGTCCATGAAAACTGTGGTGCAGATGTTACAAGGAGATGTAGACAAGTTAAAAGTTCCAACAAATCCTTTCAATGATTCATCATCTTCAACTAATAGAACTACAAATACTGCTACAGGAGGTTGTTTGAATATAGAGCTAGACGTGATTCAAGAATTAGACTAGATTATAGTCAGAGATTTAGCGTCAAAGAGGCGATTAGAAAATATAGGAAATCTGGAACTTTGGTTTATTGCACTTTCCTGAGTTTCCTATATCTTGGATGTTTATTTAGAAAAATGTCTCTGCATCAATTTAGCTCAGTTTCTTTTTTAAACATATTGTACCCAACAATGCTTTTGTTTGAAGTTCAAGTATTACATTTGTTAGTTTTCATGTATTTTCTATTCATTCTAAAAATTGATACAGGAGAAATTATTAATGGCTGTTTCAGCCAATTGAAAAATATTGTCGCTGCCTCTTGTTGAAATTGGTCGATAATATTAGTTGTAACTTTAATTTCTTTAATATTGTATTTTCTATATAAAATGCTACACACAACTTTTTTGTAATATTCTTCTCTCATTATTCTTTCTATTATACAATCCTCATTTAATATGGATAAAATCTCACATTATTCGTAGTAGTTTAGTACTATAATAAAGGATCTTCTATAGTTTCCCCATGAAAACTAATCGAGCCAGTGACATCATCATCCGATACAGATTCACTATAGTTAATTCCATTATCTTGAACAATTTCATTCGGATACGGAGAAGGTTTCGGAGGAATTTCAACATTTTCAGTTGCTCCTTCGAGCATTTCTATTACTTTGTCCATCGAAGGACGATCATTGGGGTTCAATTGTATACACCATAGAGCAATTATGAACATTTTCTTCACATTTTTCTTTTCCTCGTCAGTAGCTTCTCCCAATATTTCAATCTCCCTTTCTTCAATTAATTCATTGTAAATCCAATAGGGAAAGAAAATTTGGCTTGAGTTGTCTGCATTTGAGTTCAAATTTCTTCTCCTGTTTGCAATTTCCATTAAGAGCATTCCAAAACTATACACATCAGCTTTATAGGAAACTCCACCAATATTTTTGTAGAACAATTCTGGAGCCATATAACCAATCGTTCCTCTTGCAGCAGTCAAAGTTACAATACTATTGTCAACTGGATAAAGTTTTGCAAGACCAAAGTCCGAAACTTTGGCAACGAAGTCCTTGTCAAGAAGTATGTTATGCGGTTTGATATCAAAATGTAAAATTTGCATGTCACAACCTTGATGCAAATAAGCAATTCCACGAGCCACTGCAAGAGATATCTCGTACATTTGTTTATAAGTTAAGGGAATATGATCTTCTCTAGAGGAAAAATATTTATCAAGAGAGCCATTGGGCATGAAATCATAAATAAGAGCACGTTTTGATCCCTCAACACAAAATCCAACAAGTCGCACCACATTAGTGTGATGTATTCTGCCTATAGTTGCAACTTCATTAACGAAATCTTGTCCATTTTGGTTACCCTTAGATTTTCCCAACATCTTTATGGCTACCAAAGGCCCACTGCGCAGCTTTCCCTTGTAAACCTTACCATATCCTCCTTCACCCAACTTGTCCTTAAAACCTCTAGTCATTTTCTTTATCTCTTTGTATGAATACCTTATTGGCATGAGGGAATTCCCTTGAAGAAAATCTTCTATATTTTCATATATTGATGTATGCCTTGTTCGATATATATGTACCAATTTTGCAGTGAAAACTATGAAACCCAACATAAGTCTAAATACAATGTACGATGACAAAATATACCTTCCAATGATTTTTCCTATGTTAATACCAAGTTGAGATTCAGGTATACCTTCAGATCCATTGTATATTCTCACCCCTATTGCATGTAGTAGTCCTGCAATATATTATTATATCATATGTGAATGCAATATTAAAAACATTAATGTTGGACTTACGATAGCACTTTAGCAAACAAGCGCTATTAAAAGTTGGACATACGATAGCACTTTATACTTACAGTAGCCCTGACTTTTATATCACTTAAAAGTGCTATTAAAGCAAAAAAAAGTGCTATCAAAGTCTTTTTATGTGATAGTAATTAAACGATATAAATATTTAATAAATTAGTCAAAAATAAAATATTTAATATCAAAATAACATTGTGAATATGTTATTAATTATTATTTTTTATGAATATGAAAATATAAATATTCCCACTAGAGTAAAAAATTACCTCTGGCAATGCCGTACATAAAACCTGCAAGAAACTTTAAATAAGTCAATTTACAAATGACAGAGATGACATAGAAGACTACAAATTGACACAAAGACTAAGTAACTAGTAATTATTTTTTATTAAATGTTAAACAATTTTTAATGGAGAAATAAATCTATAGAACCATTATACGAACATATACTTAAACTCAATATAAAAGAAGAGATACTCATGTATGATGGAAATGATGTTACCAAATAAATTAATGGAAATGATGTTTGTATAATTAAAATTTGTTGTCAAATTAACGCTAAGTTGGGTTAATTATAATAACTATTTCACTCTATCCAGCTTTGATACGCGGCTCGATACAGATACAATACGATACCGATACGCCGATACGTGAAAATTTTAAAAAATCCATATTTGATACTGGCGCGATACGTTATTTAAAAATTAATTTTTAAATTAAATATATAAATGCACAATATATAAACATACTAAAATCAATAATATTAATAATGACAATTGTTTTTGAAAGATAAAAAAATATTATTATTATTATTATTATTATTATTATTATAAATGCCTACAGTTTGATGCTCAACATACAAATGTTCCTCAGTCCTAACTAAAAAAATATAATAGCTAAAAAAATATATAATAGTCATGCCATCAAGCCTCTTCAACAAACCCATCTTGTAGCAATAACAGACAATTATATAGGTCCTGCAGCTGACCAATTATAAACATAAAACATCCGTTCTTATACTAGAACTTTTGGACAAGCCCAAATACTTAACAACCGGTTATATAGTATGACATCATAGTGATTTCAGAACAATGACAACGACAAAAAATACTAATTATAATAAATTAACATATTAATACTAAGTTTGTGTCTCATTAATATTGTTCTAAAAAATAATTATCACAGGTACATTTTAAGTTATACATCTTAAGTTAAGTATTATACAAAAAGAACATCATTAGTACTATCCCAAAAAACATCATTAATACTATAAAAAAAAGACATAGTTAGTTACTCGTGTAATAACATAATAGTTTGAAATTCACTAGGGAACACATATTATATCGGATATTATTTTTTATTTAAAAATAAAGATTTAATCGATATTTTTCCGATACCAGTATCGGGAAGTATCGGACGCATATCAGATATTTTTTTTTTATTTAAAAATAAAAATTTAACCGATACTTTTTTTGATATGAGTATCGGAACGTATTGGACGAGTATCAATATCAAGTACGTATCGGATACAATACTTCACCATTTTTAGAGTATCGTGGCTTCATAGATTTCACTCCTTGCAAATATATTTTAAGTCTCTTTGCCCTCCCTATGTATGAGTTGATAGGCTGAGGAGAAGTCTACTAACTATCTATATGGCTACTCCACCTAACTCATGAATGATCACTCGGAGTTTTGAGGTAGACATGGCAACAAAAATAATAAAAAAATTAATTTATTTTTCATGTGGCCATGATATATGAAGATTCCATCCAATCATGTGCCACAATGTGCAGCCAAGAGGGCAACGTGTGAAATTTTGATATTGTGTGATTGATTTATGGGCGATGATCAGTATGAACAAAGGGGTTTGGGAAATATAAGTGAAGGATTTGTTTGGTGTAGGGTGGTGTGGAACCAATTTGTTTTCTGTAAATTGACCAATTAAGCAAGCAGAGGAGGGAGGTTTTTGAAGACAATAAGAAAATGGAGGCGTGTTTCAGTTTCGGATTTAATGATATAATTTGGGGATTTTTGAGCGTCTATAAGAATATAACACATAAATTTATATTAAACGGAGGTGTATTGAGTTATTGATGAAAATGATGAATAATGTTTATCAAAATTTGGATTTGGTGAATTTTAATATAAAAATATTTAAAATATGAAATTTCAGCATTTTTTTAATATATAATAAAAAAAAGGTTTATATATACATATTATAAAAGATATATTATCAAAATGGATAATAGATAAATATAAAAGAGCAAAGTGTTACAAATTTCTTAAGATAAATAATCTAAATGAGAGGGAAAAAAGAAGATAAGAAACTTAAATATTATAAATAAATAAGATAAAGATCTCTATTATAAATAAATAAGATAAAGATCAAGTATAATTTTATCTTTATTTTAAAATGGAGTACATAGAATTAGAGTTAGAAGGACAAATTTCAACTTACCTTCGATGAACATACGCAGCTTTGATGGAGTTCCTAAAATTGAAATAAAGAAAAAGTTAGAGGATATATAGGACAAAATAAATTAGTTTTCGTGCCACTAATTTTATCTAGAAATGTTTTCCCTTTAGAAAAGTAACACAAATGCAGTTTATCATATCTAATGTTAAATAGTATTATGAGGCATTGAGGCAAGAAAACAAAAATTTTAATATTATTTTAAAAGTAGTGTATTCAAGTCCCGTGAGCTTAGTTCAATTGGTTTGATATTGCATTATATATGCAGAGGACCGGGGATCGAACCCTGGTCATCCTACTTATTCACCTTATGGGTGGAATTTCAAGCCACTAGGCTACATGACCAATAAAAAAAATAGTGCCTTCAATGTTTTGCAATTAACAAAAAAATATTTTCAACTAAAAACTTTTTCTTTTATTTCCTTAACAATTGTTTTGAGGGCCTATTTAACATACCCATGTTTAAAATAACTATGAACACATTGAATTTCTTACAACATTCAAATCGAGTGAGGTTGCATTGTATGTAATTAAAGATGGTTTCTACCGTGGAACAATTCGTAACTAGGAGTAAGAATTGTTGGTCACCATGAGGGGATAGCCGGAGGATCATCAATATTGAGCTTAAACTACACTTTAATCCAAAATCTTAAGGTGTTATGTTTATGAGTCTTCTTACCTATAAAGTGTTCAACCTCTACCATTGTAAGCAATGTTCTAGTTTTCACTCACTCTTAGTCACAACAAGAATATCATAATTTCAAGTTCTCTCATTTCCAAGTTTCCTACTAGTTCAATAACCTCACGTATTCCTACTAGTGTTGTACTTGCGAGAAAGGATATAATCTTCATTTCTAAAAAAAAATTAAGATCTTTCATACTATAGTTTTAGAGTGAATAAAGAAAAATTATACACACATTTTGATAAGTGTGACATAATCCGACTTTTTTTTTTGACGCAATCCGACATTTATATATTAAAATTATAGTAATTGAGACCTCCATTTATTTTGAGAAATCAAGAGGATATATCTTTACTCGAGCACTCACATGCTCATGAACCGAGCTATTCACAACTACTCCCTCTGATCCTATTTATAAGTAAAAATTTATTTTTTAAATTTATTGTAAAATTAATGTATCTAGACAATATTATAGTTTAGATATATCAATTATTTATTTATTGTTTTCTTTTTTTGTCTTAAGTTTAGAAACATCAATTCTACAACGAGTCTAAAAAGTAATTATTTTCTTATATAGTCGTTCCAAACCGGCGGGGAGTAGGAGGAGGACATGTACTATTTTTGCAGAAGCAACGTCGTCTAAGGTATTTATTACTGCATTTGCCACCAGGCGGAAAACCTTTAGCATGACAAGTTGAATCACAAATGCGATTACGAAAACATATCCCTTTAAACAGAGTGCTTTGTGTCCAACATTCCCTACCCTCAATTTGTACCACCATATCTGCGTTCATTGATCGAACAAACATTATAATCAACACAGCTTAATTGAATAAATTTCATTATTTACATATTATTTATTCCTATGTACTACTAAATGTACTTATAATTATGATTGATGCACCAATTTTTGTTAGATATTTTAGTGCCAAAGATATAAGACTTACGAAAAGCAAAGAGAAGCAAGAAGAAAAACCCAAAGTGTGTCTTGTTCATTATTACCACTTAGTACCTAAAATCTTTTTCACTTAGAAATGTATTACTTAGCTTGTGAGTAAACTAACTCGCATTGGGTTATCTACTTATAGATGTTGAGAGTGTGTAAAAGACATTAATAAAATATAGCGTTAGTGTTCCTTCAATTATGGCATTATTAACAAGCAAGATAGTATAGCTCATCTTTGGCTCATGGAACACCCAAACAAAATTAAAAATGGAACTCTTTGTTTACTAATATTTACTTGAGTTTTATTTTAGGTTGTCATTTTATAAGTAGTTGGTGATCAATTTCTTTTATCAAGTAGTCTAGTGGCTAGAATTTCACCCTAATTTAAATGCATAAGTGGGATGATCAATTTTCGAACACTAACTCTTTTTTTTTTTTGATAAGCAAAATTGAATTATAAGGAGACAAGGGGTACTCAACCCTTACAATTCAAAGGCAAGTCTCTCTAGACATTTTGTAAACAATCCAACGGATTAATACACCAATAATCAAAAGATATATCTACATTACTCCTCAATCGACTACTAAACTAAAACCAAGATATATAAATAATTTGCTGTGCTAGAGAAGAAATAGTAGTCCGATCATCTCGGAAAATAATATTGTTGCGCCGCCTCCATAAACACCAAGTCGTTGCTAACCAAATGATATGACGATGCTTTCTAATAACCTTACTCTTGAGCAAGTCTCCAAATAATAAGAAATGATGCTGTACAGAGGTGGAATTGATGAACTACAACCCCAACCAGGTGAAGATCTCACTTGTGCACCATAGACTTGGCCATTAAGAATTAAGATTAAGATTAAGATAAGATAAGATAAGATTAAGATAAGATTAAGATTAAGATTTAGGCTTAAATGCAGTTTTACCCTCTATTTTGAATAAATCGAAATTTCACCCCCTCTATTTTACTAAAATGATAATTAATCTCTCTATGTAACTCCAAATTTAGTGAAATTTGATTGTGTGGAAAGTTAACTCGATTACGGTCATTTTGGTACCAGTTTGGTGAATTATTGATCAAAATTGAGTTACCAAAATTGAGGTACTAGTTTGCTTCTGAGCCTCAACTTGAAAGCTTCGCACAGAACTCGATTTTGATCAATAATTCACCAAACTGGTACCAAAATGACCGTAATCGGGTTAAATTTCCACATAATCAAACTCCACTAAATTTGAAGTTACATATAGAGACTAATTGTCGTTTTAGTAAAATAGGGGGGTAAAACTGCATTTAAGCCTAAAATTTAAAAGGGTCAAGCTAAACAAACAGTGCACCGAATGCACTTGTTAAACATACCGAAAATATAAATAAAACATAAAGTTAATATTGATAAAAACAACTTTTTATACTTTCAATATATTGAATGCACGAATTTCAAAATATAATTTCCTTATTTATGTGTTTAACTAGTGCACCTGATGCACTATTTAACATTTTCTATTTTAAAATAGGGGTCAATCAAGTCATTTTCCATTTTATGGATGTTTATGTAAAAATTAGTATGGTCTGTCTTTGGTTATTTGGTTTTTTTCTTAATATTATTTATTCTTTTCTTAGTATTATATCTCCATTCAAATTTTTCCATTGGGATACCAACTCACTAAAGTGTCATGCTATATTTTTTTTCCATTTAGCGCTCACGCGTGAAGATTACTTTTTTGTGTTACGGTGACAAGAAAAGTCTAATAATAGAATCAAGATCAAAATATATTAATATTCATTTGAAAAATAATATATAATTTACAATTATTTTATGTTGATGGAGTCCATATAGAGTATTGGGAGATGGAGAGAGATAATCTATAGCATTATTAAATACTAGGGGTAAACCCGTGCGATGCACGGGCTCGATTAAAATATCTTTATACTTGAAAAAAAATAATTGTAATAAGTATAATCATATATATAATTGAATGGTAGATACTATATTAAAATATGATTATATTTAATATTAATATATGAATAAAAAAAATTGTTCAGAAATATGTTTATTCACATTCATCTATTGTTCTAATTATTTTTTAAAATATTCAGTGCAATATTGTTTTAGGGTTTAAAGAAATGGTAGACATTATCAATTATCAAATTCCATCAACAAAATAATGTGTTATATACGTAGATATGATCTTCTACACTAAATATATGTTGCATATATCATCTTTGTATAGGAAATATATCAACCAATATATTGATTACATACCTATTGATTACATACCTTTTGCTTTTTCTAGTTCAAGCATGTGAAAACTAAAACAATACTTTGTTTATCATCAAATACCCAAAATATCAGCATATAATTTATCTTTTGTGAGGCAAAATACATATATAATGAAATTCAAAGACAAAAATTTCGGTTAACCTTTATAATTATAAAGGTGATGATTGTAATCTCTTCAGTTGTCTGAACTTTAAGTTGGAACCCTTATGGTTCAGTAATTAAAGCACTTTTTTTTAGAATTAATGATGGTTTTTATGTATTACAACATGCACCAATATATAATTTTCTTCTAAAAAAAATGCACCAATAAATTAAATTTTAATTTAAACTCTACCGTACTTTATAATTCATGACTTAATGTATTCTTTCCATGTGTAACTCAAGTCTCAATTCATTGTGGGTAGATTGATTTTCTCAACCTTATGTATTGTTTCCATTAAAATCATCACAATTATAGCATATACCTCTCTATATTAATTTTTTAATAGTTATTGTCATTATTAATTAATTAATAAAAAGATATTACTGTAAAATTTCAGTAGAGATTGAAAACTATTTTTTAGAGTGCCACGTAAACACAATACTTGCCTAGGAGCTATGTAGGAGTTTCGTTTTAATAACTCCAATAAGATATAACTAACAATAAGATGTATATGATTTCATAAGTAATATTGTAAGTGTCAAATGTGTAGGATAAAGATGAAAACAAATGTGAGAAGTGGTGGTTATAAAGGCTATAGAGCTAAACTAAAAAAAAATTAGCAATAATTTTTTAATTAAGTTGGTTACATTTGTAAGAAGTTGTAAAGTTAGGGAAGTGTGATAGTGGAAAATTTTTCAGTTTCTAACTTAGTCTATAACTCTTTAATAATAATATATTAGTTTTTCTACTAATTAAACCTATTATAGAGTCTATCATAAATAAATAAATTATGTTAGTTTTATAGATCATTCACATTCACTTGAATAAAAATATAAAGTAAGTTACAAAATGATTATCGTAACATATTATTGTTTTTTAAATAAATAAAATAAATATAGACCATTAAACCAAAAAAAGAAAATTAAATATAGACCATATGGCTTTGAAGTATAAATTAATGCACAAAGATTATAAATTGAGGGACAATATTTAAATAGAGATGAAAACATGCCACATATGAAAATGGAGGTTTAGAATAACCTAAGTTTTCTCTTATAATTATAATAATATAATAATAATAGACACAAATATATATAAATTATCAAAATAAAGGAGAGAAATAGTGCATTGTTTCTTCATCTCTTACCTCCCTTGAAAAATATTTTCAATGTTGAGTGACATATAAAGGTAGAACTTGTGATCTACATCACAAAGACTATAAATTGAGGGACTATACTCCAATAAGATATAACTAACAATAAGATGTATATGATCTCATGAGTAATATTGTAAGTGTCAAATGTGTAGGATAAAGATGAAAACAAATGTGAGAAGTGGTGGTTATAAAGGCTATAGAGCTAAACTAAAAAAAATTTAGCAATAATTTTTTAATTAAGTTGGTTACATTTGTAAGAAGTTGTAAAGTTAGGGAAGTGTGATAGTGGAAAAATTTTCAGTTTCTAACTTAGTCTATAACTCTTTAATAATAATACATTAGTTTTTCTACTAATTAAACCTATTATAGAGTCTATCATAAATAAATAAATTATGTTAGTTTTATAGATCATTCACATTCACTTGAATAAACATATAAAGTAAGTTACAAAATGATTATCGTAACATATTATTGTTTTTTAAATAAATAAAATAAATATAGACCATTAAACCAAAAAAAGAAAATTAAATATAGACCATATGGCTTTGAAGTATAAATTAATGTACAAAGATTATAAATTGAGGGACAATATTTAAATAGAGATGAAAACATGCCACATATGAAAATGGAGGTTTAGAATAACCTAAGTTTTCTCTTATAATTATAATAATATAATAATAATAGACACAAATATATATAAATTATCAAAATAAAGGAGAGAAATAGTGCATTGTTTCTTCATCTCTTACCTCCCTTGAAAAATATTTTCAATGTTGAGTGACATATAAAGGTAGAACTTGTGATCTACATCACAAAGACTATAAATTGAGGGACTATATTTAAATAGAGATTAAAACATGCCACATATGCAAAATGGAGGTTTAGAATAACTTAAGCTTCTCTTGTAATTATAATATAATAATAATAATATACACAAATATATAAATCAAAATAAAGAAGAAATAGTGCATTGTTTCTTCATTACTTACCTCCTCTAAAAAATATTTTCAATGTTGAGTGACATTCAAAGGTAGAACTTGTGATCTACATATACACAATAAAAGAAAAAATCAAGTACATTCACAAAAAATAAAATCAATCTAAGATAATACCAATGTGCTTATTATGTATGATTTTCCAAACCTGAGCTCTCACCATTATCAACCAATCTATTCAACAAAAAGTTAAATATAAAAACAAAAATAAAAAAGGATGAAGGATAGTTCATGGCAAGTGTTTATTTTCACAGTTCTGATCAATCTTATATAAATAAAATTTATAAACAATGCCATAAAAAAATTAATTATAACATCAATTTGTTTTATGCAAATGAAATGCTTATTGAGATAATGTATTTTGTCTTTTTATTTTCTATTCGTAATACCTCTAAGTAAAATTTTCTATATGTTAAGCAATTTGGTGAGTAGCAATTTATTTTCTATAACCAACCAAAATAATTATCTATATGTTAAACAATAATGCTATAATTGATGTTGATAATTATGAATGTGAAAGTTCAAGTGACAAGAAAATTAGTAGCAAGTGTTTTGAAGAAAAAAAATTGATGCTACAATTGATGTTGATAATTATGCATGTGAAAGTTTAAGTGACAAATAACTTAAATTAGTAGAAAGTGTAACATATAGCATAAATTAATAGTAATAATATATGAAAAAAAATTATAAAAGAAAAATGAATAGATATATGTGCTCCTTCCTCTTTTACACTATCAAACATAAAAAAATAAATCATGCATCCGTAATTATAATTTGAAAAAGTTTACTTTAAATATATATAAGCCAAATAAAAAAATTACTCCATAAAAAAGTTTAACCAGCTAAATAAATAAATTATATGAAAAATACTTTAGTTATATTGTGTATTAATTACTATTGTGTTATTATTCTTTTAAAAAGTAAATAACTTTATCACACCACCCTTTAAACCCATTCTTTCATATTCTTTAACTCTTATTCCTTAACTATGACAAATAAATTTATCATACAAATCCTTTGAAATGTTATCTTTTCACATTCCTAACCTCCATTGTGTGTATAAATATATGATTTTTCATCATCACTTTCCTCAAATAATATGGGATGATAGCTCTTCAATTTTGTATTATAGGTTCTTTCTCTTTTTCCTCTTGATCTCTTCATCTCTTCACAATTTATTAGTTTCTATATAGCAACTTATCTTTCTCTTACATTGTGTGAAAAATTTACACATCTTTATTTTTATTTTTATTATTGATATAATGTTTGTTAGCCTATTTTTCTAACTTATTTTTTAAATTTTTTAATGTAGATATGACAAATTTTTCATGTGAATTAGGAGAAGAGAATAGAAGAGAAGAGAAGAGAAGGGAGACTTCTATTTTTTTCTTTATTGCATGCTTGATGCTCGAGAACCCAATGAAAAATGATAGTTACAAGAAACTGGTGTGACCCTCAGTTGCATTGCTTTTCAAGTGTTCTTAGAATTAATCATTACTTTGACATCTTTTTTTTGTGAAAAATGATAAGTAGTTCACATGATCATTGTGAAATTATATTATCATGGAAGTGAATATACTCCTCTGCTCTCAAGAAAATAATGGACAAGTTTTGATCATTTTTAGCTGTATATATCACATCTCTTTATAAAGGTAGTTGTCATAACATTAAAATTTGAAGGTTATTTTTTCTATTATTATTTTATTAATCTCTTAATTTTTATGTAATTTTTTTCGTTGATTATGTGCCATAGAAATCAACCTACCTTTTCTAAATTTAGATATGATCAACAACATGTTTGAGATGGTTCTTCTTCAACAAAGAATTTTTTTTCTATTACTCACCTTTTTAATTTTATATGCATTTTAATGAATGAAACTCAACAACTGTTTGAATTCAATAGTTACATTTCTACATGTTACACTCTTTAGAAAGAAATAAAATATTTGAAAAAGTCAAAAAATTTCAATACCAACATATGTCACCTTGCCTCTAACGATCGAACAAGTTTAAGGGCATAATTTTTACTTACTACCATGCAATAATATCACTTATTTTTTTAGCGGAATGATACTAAAATTCTTAAAAACAACAAAATCGTCATTTTGAAATACATATAATTTGCAATCACACAATTATTCATTTATATATCAATATATCTTTTGAAGTAACCAAAAATAAAATCACAAATCCACGTTCATTTGTTATTTACAATAACAAAAATAAATGTATGAGAAGATCAAGTTTCTTATATAATAAATCATTTTAATTTTGTAGCAGAAAATATTTTATATAAGAGAGATGTGTTGTAATTTGATGATTATTATCAAATTACACTAACAAATATCTTAATTATTTATATAAGAATGTTCCGGTTCTTATTAATTAATTGTAAAAAAAATGTAATTAAGACTGGATTACAATGTTGAAAAAAAATTATACAAATTAAAATTATATAATTTTCATCTCTTGCGTAGATACCACCATATTGTGCTCTTAGATAAATTTGTAATAATAATTTAGGTTAATGAAACTAAAAATTAGAATTCAAAGATGTTATCATTAAATAGTATGGCAAAAAAAAAATCTACACCCAGAAGCAAATGTTTTTGTAAATTTTATATATCAAAATAAATCAAAAAAATTTGGGGGACATAAGCATCACAAAAAAGAATTAATCAAATAAAAAATAGTAAACCAAACAAAATAATAACAAAATTTGGACCAATAAAATTCGGGAAAGTTTGAGAGAAAACTCTAAAAGAAATCAATATATCAATAAGTAAATTGAGTTTTTGTTAGAGACTTCAAATTGAATAAGAAGAGTGTAAAAAATTATACAATTTGTTAAACAAGATAGACAAAAACTAACAAAAAATTTGAAGGGACATAAACTTCAACAAGAAAAAGAAACCAAAAATGATGAAGCAAATAAATAAATGCAAACCAAGTAATAAACTAAAAAAACTAGGATTTATAAATCCGGGATAAAATCCCACCAAGTAAATATATGAAAAGAAATTTTAAAAGAAGTCAATATATCAACACAAGAATTGTATTTTCGTTGAATATAAACTTCTTAGAGAAAAGTATATTGTTAGATTATTTGATACGTAATTTTCAAAGAATCATATCACATCATAAAAAAAAAACCACCATATATTAATCATTTTATATTTTCTCATGCCCAATATTGTCAGCAAGTACATATATATATATATATATATATATATATATATATAAAGCAGAATGAATTACGTCTATACAACTACAACTCATATAAAGAAAACTAAGTTTTATACCATGATTACACTATTAAATAAAATATTATAAGAGATTCATTGTAAATTATATTATTCATTCTTAAAGTGAAATGTTTATCGGAAGAGATTAACCCTTTAAATCAATCGCAGTTACCTCGAAAGAATTAGTCTTCGCAATAATGCGTGGAAAATATCATTATTATATAAAAAATAAAAAATAAAATCTGCGATACAGATCAATAAAAATCTCATATTACTAAACAACCTTTTTATTTTTAACATACATTAATATTAAATATAATCATATTTTAAAATAATATCCATCAATCTTTTAACTATATACTACATGTATAATTATACTTATCATAATTATTATTTTTATTTTTTAAATATTTTAAATATATATTTAATCGAATCTGTGCGTTGAACTGTTTCGATTAGAATGAATCCCAATATTAGTTATTTAAGCGTTTCAGAAAAAAATATAAAATTGTTTGGTAATTTTTTTTTAACTTTAAGGTTTTTTGGTAAAAATATTTTTTTTAATAAAATGAATAATAACAAACAAAAAATTAATATTAAACTTAAAAAAAAATGATAACAAAACTATATTAATTGTATCTTTTTAATTTCTATGAACCAATAATTGTATCTAAATTTTAGTTTTTGATAAATCAAACATTCTAATCGAAACCGTGCAACGCACGGGTTTATTCCTAGTCCTTATAACAAGTTATGTATTCTCATTATCATATATCAAAGTGGATATATAATAATAACTTGATTAGATAATATGAATGGAAGTCTTCATAAATAATTAATTAGAAATCTCGGTTATCAAATGATTTTTTATTTGGATTAAGTGAACTGAAAGCCAACTATAGATTCGAATCTACATAACTCTTACAAGTCAAACCTGTTATTATCAATAAACATTAACCTCTTGAATTGTTTATCTCAACTCTTACGGACTCGGTGATAAAAAATGCTAGCTTGATAATATTTTATTTTATTTGTGAAATATTTGGTGAGAATTGAGTCAATTGACTCAGTCAGTGGATTAATATTTCTTGTCTGTACTATTAATTAATCACATGCATACATAAAAAATTATGAGCACGGTTTAGCAAACATTGTACTACTATTTGGTACTATCAGCTCATAATTATTTTATAGTTAAATTTTCTAAATAATTACGATACAGTGCAATGTAGTACTTGTAATTTATAATTTTTGGAAGAATGTGGACTACAATGTAATTCACGGAACCCTTTTGCTTAACCAAAAACCTACCCCTATTATTAACATTTAATGGCAATGCATAGCACCAAATGATATGTATCCTTTGCCCCATAGGTTTATTAATGAAATGTCACTTTCTATCACTTTCTTTTTCCTTTTATTTTACATTTTCTAATTTTGTATTATTTGTTTCTCCCTGACAAAATGCCAATTTTGTCCTAAGGTTTAAGTATATATGGTCATGGCCCATGCCAACACATACTAGAAATTAAGAATTACTGACACGCATTTGCCATTCTTTAACCGTAGAAAAAATAATGCAATTCGTATTTATGAACATGTATGATCATTCTATAGTTCTGAAATTCATCTACAGATCTACTTACCATGTAACAAATTTCACACAAATAGTAATAGTACTACCTCCTCACATAAATAGTATTTTTACTATCATAAAAAATAATGACTAATTAATGCTCCAGCTATACATGCCCCCTCACATAAATACAATTTTATGGATCATACTTGATATTGAAATATCACAAACCCCATTTCTAATGTAATTGTCACCCATATTGTCAAAAAAAAAATGTAATTGTCACCCAAGAGATCAATATCATCTTTTTTTGTGTGTTCATACACATCACTATCTCTAGCCTATTACATTATCTGTTTCATGAACAGAAATTGTGTGCATAATTTTTTTCTTCTAGATATATGATTTATTCCTTTGATAATTATAAAAACAAGTTGATCCCAAGCAATTACGCCATCCGTAAAACAAATTTGGTCATTTTTGGCATTTTCATTTTGTTCAAAATAATGAGTGTTTTAGATACTCCGTGGGGTATATATACTAATATATAAAGGGGATACAAATTTTTGGGATGACTTTTTCATTATTCCTATTTTACCCTTAAAAAATAACTTCCACATAAAAATAAATATTCAGTTTTTTTTAGTAAATATTTTTTTTTTCTTCTTAATAACTAAGCACAACTTCCACATAAAAGTAGGTTTTCAGTTTTTCTATAGTAAAAAAAAATATTTTCTTCTTCTTAATAACTAGCCACAACAAAAAGAAAAGAGATTACATAGTTATCAGAATATCGATCACACAAACGGACACGGTTGTCGGCTAGTTATTTATAAGAGAAAGAAACAAAAAACAGCAATCAAGGAGTACATCAATTGTTGTAATTTTTACACCTAATTATCAAATATATATACTCTTATAAAGTGAGACAATCAAGAAGGGTAAAAATGACATTTACATATTAAATAGAGTATTAAAAGTTGTGTTTTTAGAAAAAATTGAAAATCATTTGATATTTTATTGGGATTTATCAAGATTTACGGTATTTAATAAACCGTTAATCTTGATGAGTTTCAATAACATATGAAATGATTTTCAATTTTTCTAAAATTTTCTATAGATGATCTATATGATATAAACTTTCAATCCAACGGTGGATTTTGTAAAATTCGTATTCGTTATATGGTTTTTCATGAATGGTCCACCATGAACCACTTGAAGTGGTGGTCCATGTTAGAATTTTCCTTAACTGTAAGAGTGAATATGTAAAATCAATATAGTTTGTCAATCAATTTAGTACTAAAACTCAATTTCTTAATAACTGTGTTTTGTCAAACTAGCTCTTATAAATAGGGACGAATAGAGTATATAACTTACCTTATTTTCAATCATATTGTTAATATATGATTCCTAGCTTGCAAGTTGTTACATTGATTAAAAATGGTGTATCATGTCATAGCTTCGCGGATGAGATTCAAATTATTGATATTTATTAAGCAGAAACTGGAATGTTGTGATTAACCACACTTTTCGGGAGGGGAATCCTTGTGTAGATTGCTTGGCCAAGATGGAAGCTTCTTCAAACTCACCTCTTGTGATTTTAGACTCAGCTCCGACAAATTTGTATTTGATTAATCCCTTTTGTTTTCTTTTTTCTCTCTTGTAAAAAAAAAAAAACAAAAGAGTAAGAATCTTTAAAATGTTTACATTAAATAATAAATGATAAATACATAATTTATATTTTTGTAGGATATATATTAATCAAGTAATTTCTTTTTTGAATTAAAAAGGAGTCCGATAGATCAATTACATTGAGCCAAAAGTAACGAGTTTATCTTATTATATGTGGTTCAATTCAACTTCCACTTTTTTTTTTTGTGAGACTTCTAACTCACATTTAGAATAACAATTCCCTTAAAGTATGAATCAAACAATTCGTTATGTTCTTTCTTAAGCAAATTTTTTTCGTCAATAGATAATTGCATAATTTGCATTGATCAAGAACAATCATACAAATGAGTTAGATATTACATCTTTACTTAAAACTTTAAGATATTAGAATTACTTCATAAACTATAACTCTCTCATCAGAGATAATTGAACATAAAACCTTAAGGAGCAGCAAACCAAACCAATGGGTTTGATACATAAACTATTAAAATCAACCAAAAGGTATTATCTCATCATACTATTTAGTTTTTTGATTAACACTCACATGTTAAAATAATCGTTATAAAATAATCTTTAAACCATAAAAATACATCAATTTCCTTATTAAAATAAAATACATCAATTTAGTTTATGGATTAAATTAGTAACAAAGAGTAAAGACTAAAATGAGTGTTTATTATTCTAAAATAAAATAACAAAAACTCTCTCAAGGTTTTTTTTTTACTTTATTCTCATCAATTTTGATAGTATGTTTGGTTTGAAGGAAAAAAAGAGAAAGAAAAAAAAATTACGAAAATCAACAAATGAACTTAAATTAAAGTCAATCTCATGTTAACATGTGCCATTTGGGCACATAAGACACCTGTTAAGCTATATAAAAATAAATTTTTTGCATTTAATGATACAAAATATTTAATACTTAAAATGTTAAATGCACAAGTTTTAATAAAATGTTACGTTTTTCTTAACATATACTACCTCCAGTCCTAAATATAAAAAAATATATATTTAGATTCATTAAAAATTAAATGGCAAATGCTACCGAGTGTCCCGGAGCATTCTTTAAGACCTTAAATAGTAAGTTTTTTATAGAATATTTACGGGAATGCGTAAAGTCAACACATTGAAAATTGTAATGTTTAATTTTTTGAATAAAATTTTCTATAAATGGAATACTTAAAGAGTGCCCCGTGACATTCGTTAGCAAGATCCAAATTAAATATATTTAGTTTAAATTATTGACTAAATACATTAAACTTTTAATATATCTAAAAAATTATTTTTCTTTTATATTAAAACTCTTAAAAGCACATGTTAACAACTTAACATTCTCTTTAAAAATCCAAATTCATTTGTTTATTTCAGTAATATTTTTTTCTACCTTTTTCTTTCTTTCAAACAAAAATATAGTGAAATTTTAGTTCATGTTTTATGCATTTGGTTTGGTTTGGTTTAACCATTTTGACCAAATTCCCAAAAAGTAAAGAAAAAGTTTCTGGCTCCCACGTTGGAAGTTCCAACCCCACAGTCAAATCAAATTCACAAGGGCTAAAATTGTAATTTCAACACGCAGACTAACCATAACCAATACAACACTTTCCAGAGACACACAAGGCATTATAACCAAACAATAAGGGTATTATGGTACTTTTCTTGGTCCCCTCTCTATGTTGTTGTCCGAGACAATGATTTTCCGTTCAAGAATGGCTTGCATAGTTGGCAATGTCCTTCTTCTCCTTTGCATAGTTGACTAAAATGAATGTTCTTGATGGTGTTGCTGTTGCTGGACTTGTTGGGATCTTGAGACAACTTGGTGATCTTGCTGAGTATGTTTTTTTTTTTGTTTTTTCAATTTGAAATTTGATTCTTTCTTATTTACAAGTTGCAATTTTTACCTGTTTAGTAGTTGTTTGGGAAATGGGGTTGGTTAATTTCTGTGGTTTTTTTTTAGACTTTAATTAGTTGGAGCTTTGGAGGTTGTGGATTAATGAAAAAGTTGATTTTTATAGTGACTGAATGTGGCTCTCTGGCTTATTTTTTTTTTTGTTCAGAAAGAGACCATTTTTTTTAGGTTTTTGAGCCAAATTTCAATTGGTGTGCTGAAAGAAATGGTGTTTGACTTTTTTAATTTTTGTTGAGCTTTTCTTATTGGAGTTCAACTTTAGAGTTGTGGACAATTATAAGTTGTGTACAGTACCTTGGTTACACTGTGGATAATCAGTGTAATTCTTTTGGCCTCTCAACACTCTGGATGGTTTACCAGGTGCAAATTGCAGTGGTTATGAGTTATTAGGAATGAATTTTTGTGAAAATGCTTTCTTGCTCTAATTTCTTGATTGGTTGTTTCTTCTCTTTCTTCTAGAGGTTTCTCTTTTTGAACCAAAATAATTCCATTTTGTACTCAAGAAAAACAACTTAGGTATGTATAGTCCATAGTAGAGACAGTGAGGTACTTTGACTAATCTAAATGCCATTGTGAAATTTTACTAGCTTGAAAATATCCTTCCTCCTCTCTTTTCTACTCACTACTTATTTCGATCTAAGAAGTGCGGTATTAGGCGTGTCCTGGTGTCCGACACCCGACACCGACACTTATGATTACAATGAATTATGTCATTTTTTCCAAATTATTGTCGGTGTCGATGTGTCAATGTCCGTGTCTACGTCTGTGCTTCATAGATTTTGATCCATTATGGATTTAACCATTTCTTTTTCGTTGTACAAAGTAGCAGTTTTCTGACTATGATGTTTTAAAGGGGTTCTTGTTTATTCCTTCTTGAAATCTTATTCTTGATGTTTGCTTGATATAAATCCTTGTTTATGGTCTGTGTTTTGCCTTATAAACAATGATGCATAGATATGATACATATCTGATATCAGAATATGGTTTTACTCTTGAAAAACACAGGACGCAAAACATCTAGAATAAGTATAATATGTGAACAAAAACAAAATTCTAAAATGTAATAATATATTATTTTACGATGCTAGAGTAGAAATTCAAGCTAAGAATAAACTTCTTAAACATTACTTTATGATGAAGCTATATTTGGTTTTAATTATATATTTTGTGTTTAGATTTTGGTGTAAAATTATAGAAAAGTAAATGATAATTATGCAGAAAATATAATTGCGAAAGAAGAAAATTTTGCTGTAAATATTTAAAGCCACAATTATGCAACAACCTAAAGATAAAAAAAGTTGTGCAAGTTGAAATGGTTGTTGGCATAGAATAGAATTGTGCATTGAAGTACACTAACTCAGAAATTGGAAAATGCTCAGTTGATGTTTGCATATCGCACCCGAGAAATTTTGGAGTTCTTTTTTCAAATTAAAGGGTCCAGGTTGTATTGGAGCGTCTTAGGCTGTGTCCTAAAGTGTCTCTACTGTATCAAAATTAGACAAGTTTTCTTTCTTCTTCTTTTGAAAGACGATTTGGATACTTCCCAAATAATGACCGTCAAAAGTGGTAGTATCAGATATGTATTAAATACAATCTACGAATCGTGACTAAAATGCAAGTATTGGTGGTTCATAGCTCAAAAATCCCAAAAATCCCAAATAGCCCTATTATGTTTTTCATAAACTCTAAAAGAATTTATAATCTTACAATAAATAATGATTTGTCTTGTTTTGGCTTCAAATTCCACTGTTTGTTTACATGTGCATGATTCTCTAGGTGGAGCCTGGAGACGGTAGATATATGCAGTCTTACCCCCGTAGACAAAGAGTCTGTTTCCTCAAAGCAAATAGCGTATCAAAATACAGAGATATAAGAATAATGAGCTGACAGGAAAAAACACGAAACCACAAATCACAAAACAAACAAACTCCTTAAGTCCCTAACTCCCGAAACTAACACCAATCCTATCGAAATCCTTACCACTCCCCACTACAAATGCGATTGCATAATTCAGGTGTCGGGGAAAACTGCACGACCCTCTGCCCTACTCCATACTAATTCTTTTTCAATTCTAACACACCTTGTTTTGCTCATATTGTGTAAATGACAGAGACCAATCCAAATAATAATATAACAAAATTAAGTATTAATAAACATATACTAACTTAATCAATAGACATTGAACCTAATCAAGCTAAGAAACTAAAAATTAAATCATATTAAAAGTACAAACATTCAAATTCATAGAAAATTAAGAACAAATCAAACTTCATTGAATAATAATATTGTAATGAGACCAAACATCAAGAAAAATGATTTTTGCATCATAATTATTTTCTAGAAACCTCTTTGTCGCTTTGTTCTTCTGCGGTATTAGCCAGCCGAGCAGCTGCAAGAGCTTCCCGTGCAGCTTTTCTGTTCTTCTTCGCTGTTTTCTCGATCTCAGGATCGTACAGTAGTTCTCCCTGTGCTTTACCTCGCATGCACAAAAACAACAATACCTTTAGCAGCAACTGCAATTAAGAAGAATAAGCGGAAATTAAATATATTTTTTTTTTATTTATTTTTTTTATATAATGATGACAAAAATAAAAGTAAAATAAACTATCGTATGGTCCAATTGCCTTGTTGATTCAATCAACAATCCCCGGCAACGGCGCCATTTGACGAAGTGTCAAAGTAAGTATTAAAATTATCGTATCCGCAGGGATTGTTCTGAATTAAACACGAGTAATTGGAATCATGCGATAGTAAAATTGCACTAAAGTAAATTGGGGGAATTTTGAGATTTCAGGCTGAAGAAAATAAACAGTACGAAAAATAGAGATTTCTTTCAAGATGAGAAGGGGATTGGACCTTTTCGGTTCATCTAATCATTATTGTCTTGGATATTTCATGCATGTTAACAGACTACGAACTTAGTTTCATGGTTCGATTAAAATAAATAACTATGCCCAATGTCTTGGTACATAATCCTCTCAATTGATTATCAATCCCTAATGTCTTAGGATGACCTATAATCAATTGAGGTTTTCGCCCTTTAATCTTTGAATTCTCAATTAACAAACCAATATATCTAAAGTGAAAGTTAATTGAACAACTACCCCTAGGTCAATTGATTCGCTTCTAATGTCTTAGTAAACAAACAATTATAATCATCACACAATTGATCAAGTTATGTAAAGCATTAAGAATAAGGGATAATTGAATGAAACTAACTTCGTAATTAAATTAACACATCATATGAAATTCATGGTTCAAAAGAATAACAATTAGAATCCCCTAGGATCCAATCTAAGAGTTTAGTTACTCATAATCAAAGCATAAACAATAAATAGAGTGAAAGAATTCATTACAAGAAGGAAAACTAAGCTCTGGACTTGATCTCAAAAGTTGCCTTTTTCGCCGGTAAAATTCTGTAATCCTAATTGTGGCAAAAAATCAATTTATAGACCTAATGTTACGACTTGGCGCCGCGCGCCAACCCGATTGCGCCACGCGCCAATCAACAGAATGTACAGCCTTTTCTGGGGCCTTCTGGGCGCGGCGCGCCAACCTCTTGCGCAGGCTGCGCAGGTGCGCCAAGTTATCTTGTTTTCTCTTCAAATCCTTGCTTTTAGAGCCAACTTGACATGATTCTTTTTCTCCTTATTTCTTGCGGAAAGCATAGCAAATATCAACTCAAAATGTCCTGTAATGTGGTTAGAACATAGTAATGACGTGGAGTCATCACAGACTTAAAAAAATATTAAGGGACATTCACTCTTTAATCCATTGAAAATAGACCAAATTATTAATATAATGTTTCCAATTTTTTATAATTTGCATATAATTTTGGCACAATTGGATTTTCTAAATCGTGTATCAATTATATTATTTAGGGATGGTAATTATTATTTTTAATTGATAAATAAAATTAATTTATCAATATGATCATCAATTGTATATAAACAAATCTCCAATTATCAACGTGATTCAAATGATAGCATAATTATTAAAAGAATGTTTAAATTGCAGCTTAAGAGGAAATAAAAAGATGTTTGTAAGAATAAGATGATATATATGTTGTCTACTATTAAAATTCACACACACACACACACACACACACACACATATATATATATATTCACTCAACCAACCCATATTTTAAGTACACGATATGAGATAAATGCATAAAGATTATATATTTGGACAACCTCTGAGGCTTCTTATATTACAATTATAAGATCTATATGATTTAATGTCAAATTCAAAATCTTTTATTTTCTATTTTATTTTTGTTTTTATATTTCTCTCGAATTCAAGTAGATCACCTACACATTATAGACATTTATTTATATTTCTAAATTATTTGGATTGTCCTCCTTTGATTGAAAGCCTCCAACATCAGAATACCCTCAATCTTTACATATTTTAAAGGCACTACAAAAGCAACAATTAGAAGTCTCTATTATTCTCTTCAACTTATTCACATGAAAAAAAGAAGTTATACTCACACTAATCAACAAAAGAAAATAAGAAATAAGTAAGTTAAAACATTAGACTGATAAAATAATACATGAAAAAGAAAATTAGTCTAATTACAAACATTATAGATGGCTTACACGACTGTTTATACAAATGTTAGAGTTAAATACATATTCTTACATGAACTGTCACTTCATACGCAGTAAGGATGCAACAAAAGCAAAAATGGAAGCCTTGTTTATCTTGTTCTCCTGAAAAAATAATCATAGTCATATTCATATTACTCAATATTAGAAAATAAGAAAGAATGCTTGAAAATTAGACTTTAAAAATATTATTATATCACTAAAAAGGAGACTTTAAATATTTGAGAAATCTATATAATAGGATAATAGGCATCAAAATAACGAATAGATAAAACATATGTGAACAATGAGAAAGAAAACAAAAACTACCATATACAAAATTGAAGAGTGCTCTTTGAGAAATTGTTTAGACAAAATGATGATTAGTGAAACCAAAATGCACACAATCATGTATTTATACACACAAAGACTATGGATTGGTGAGTAGCAATTTGTACAAAGTATAACCAACCAATTTATTTTCTATATGTTAAACAATAATGCTAATAAGAAAGAACCTATCCTAGAGATAATTATACTTTGTCTTTGCCTAGGGGTAAACCCGTGCGATGCACGGGCTCGATTAAAATATCTTTATACTTGAAAAAAAAATTGTAATAAGTATAATCATATATATAATTGAATGGTAGATAATATATTAAAATATGATTATATTTAATATTAATATATGAATAAAAAAAATTGTTCAGAAATATGTTTATTCACATTCATCTATTGTTCTAATTATTTTTTAAAATATTCAGTGCAATATTGTTTTAGGGTTTAAAGAAATGGTAGACATTATCAATTATCAAATTCCATCAACAAAATAATGTGTTATATACGTAGATATGATCTTCTACACTAAATATATGTTGCATATATCATCTTTGTATAGGAAATATATCAACCAATATATTGATTACATACCTATTGATTACATACCTTTTGCTTTTTCTAGTTCAAGCATGTGAAAACTAAAACAATACTTTGTTTATCATCAAATACCCAAAATATCAGCATATAATTTATCTTTTGTGAGGCAAAATACGTATATAATGAAATTCAAAGACAAAAATTTCGGTTAACCTTTATAATTATAAAGGTGATGATTGTAATCTCTTCAGTTGTCTGAACTTTAAGTTGGAACCCTTATGGTTCAGTAATTAAAGCACTTTTTTTTAGAATTAATGATGGTTTTTATGTATTACAACATGCACCAATATATAATTTTCTTCTAAAAAAAATGCACCAATAAATTAAATTTTAATTTAAACTCTACCGTACTTTATAATTCATGACTTAATGTATTCTTTCCATGTGTAACTCAAGTCTCAATTCATTGTGGGTAGATTGATTTTCTCAACCTTATGTATTCTTTCCATTAAAATCATCACAATTATAGCATATACCTCTCTATATGCCTTAGTATTTTAATTTTTTAATAGTTATTGTCATTATTAATTAATTAATAAAAAGATATTACTGTAAAATTTCAGTAGAGATTGAAAACCATTTTTTAGAGTGCCACGTAAACACAATACTTGCCTAGGAGCTATGTAGGAGTTTCGTTTTAATAACTCCAATAAGATATAACTAACAATAAGATGTATATGATCTCATGAGTAATATTGTAAGTGTCAAATGTGTAGGATAAAGATGAAAACAAATGTGAGAAGTGGTGGTTATAAAGGCTATAGAGCTAAACTAAAAAAAATTTAGCAATAATTTTTTAATTAAGTTGGTTACATTTGTAAGAAGTTGTAAAGTTAGGGAAGTGTGATAGTGGAAAAATTTTCAGTTTCTAACTTAGTCTATAACTCTTTAATAATAATACATTAGTTTTTCTACTAATTAAACCTATTATAGAGTCTATCATAAATAAATAAATTATGTTAGTTTTATAGATCATTCACATTCACTTGAATAAACATATAAAGTAAGTTACAAAATGATTATCGTAACATATTATTGTTTTTCAAATAAATAAAATAAATATAGACCATTAAACCAAAAAAAGAAAATTAAATATAGACCATATGGCTTTGAAGTATAAATTAATGCACAAAGATTATAAATTGAGGGACAATATTTAAATAGAGATGAAAACATGCCATATATGAAAATGGAGGTTTAGAATAACCTAAGTTTTCTCTTATAATTATAATAATATAATAATAATAGACACAAATATATATAAATTATCAAAATAAAGGAGAGAAATAGTGCATTGTTTCTTCATCTCTTACCTCCCTTGAAAAATATTTTCAATGTTGAGTGACATATAAAGGTAGAACTTGTGATCTACATCACAAAGACTATAAATTGAGGGACTATATTTAAATAGAGATTAAAACATGCCACATATGCAAAATGGAGGTTTAGAATAACTTAAGCTTCTCTTGTAATTATAATATAATAATAATAATATACACAAATATATAAATCAAAATAAAGAAGAAATAGTGCATTGTTTCTTCATTACTTACCTCCTCTAAAAAATATTTTCAATGTTGAGTGACATTCAAAGGTAGAACTTGTGATCTACATATACACAATAAAAGAAAAAATCAAGTACATTCACAAAAAATAAAATCAATCTAAGATAATACCAATGTGCTTATTATGTATGATTTTCCAAACCTGAGCTCTCACCATTATCAACCAATCTATTCAACAAAAAGTTAAATATAAAAACAAAAATAAAAAAGGATGAAGGATAGTTCATGGCAAGTGTTTATTTTTACAGTTCTGATCAATCTTATATAAATAAAATTTATAAACAATGCCATAAAAAAATTAATTATAACATCAATTTGTTTTATGCAAATGAAATGCTTATTGAATTTTTTGAACAGTGGTACAAAAGTATTGAAAAATGTCTACATATCTTGCTGAGATTGCTATCAATATAGTAGATATAGTGCACAATTTAAAGATGTATATGATCTCATGAGTAATATTGTAAGTGTCAAATGTGTAGGATAAAGATGAAAACAAATGTGAGAAGTGGTGGTTATAAAGGCTATAGAGCTAAACTAAATATTTATTAGCAATAATTTTTTAATTAAGTTGGTTACATTTGTAAGAAGTTGTAAGGTTAGGGAAGTGTGATAGTGGAAAAAATTTCAGTTTCTAACTTAACCTATAACTCTTTAATAATAATACATTAGTTTTTTTTTATATTTAATAATAGATTAAAATAGGTAAAATCAATGTTTTGGTAGAGATTGGAAATCTTTTCTTAGAGTGCCACATCATCAAAATGAAGGCCTAGGAGCTATTGGAGCTTCCTTTTATAAGTAAAAGATAACCTCACGTATTCCATCCAACAATCAAACCAGACCAGGGACTCTCAGATTCACGGTTCAACCGGTTCGAATGGCCGACTTAATTTTTAAAACACTGGTTTGACTCCAATGAAATATGTTATAAATCGAGAAAATAAAGGAATCACAACACCAAATTTGTTTGTTAGCGGAAAATAATGGATAAAAAGTGTTTTTTGTTCATGAATATGTGAGAATCCTCAACATAGTCATTAAATATATTGAAATTGCATAATCATGAACTAAATTGACCTAATTCTCTTTAATGCTATTGTTATATCTTGTGAACATTGAGGACAATATTCTGTTGAAACTTGAAGGACATTCAATAGTTGAAAAACTTTTTGACACTTGACCATAGAAGAAATTTATAAGACACATCAAGTTAATTCTTCTTTTTTAACTGGATTTCATCTGTATACTGTTAGATAATAAAATATTGAGCTTATTCTATTGGGCCCATTAGGTTTGTAGTCCACTAGGTTTTGCTATATAATAATCTCTTGTAACTCTATTTTATTTAGTAATGTTCATTGCAATGTAAAACCCTAGCCTCCTTTGTTCCTTTTCTATTTCTCTTTGATTGATTGTGTTGTTAACATATACAAGTGTCAGGTATCAAACTGATTCACTTGTTTAAGAGGCTCAAAATTTCTACTACAACGGATTCATCATAAAAATGTATATTGAACTTGAACCCATATAAAATTGACTGTTATTAAAAAGTAAAAAATGTAAAGTTGTTCTTACCATCACAACTGAGGTGAAATCCCAACGTGGTTATACATTGATCAACCGGACTGTTGCATTGAAGACTCCCTGTGATTTCACTTAAATAGCAATATGAGTTTCCAGTTCCACAGAGATCTTGACAAGGAACACTCATCCAAGAAACATCAAATCCACCCACCAACATCCTATGAATTTCACTGTACGAATACTTTTCATTCGGAATGATCCAATCCTCATCAAAGTTGTAATAGCTGTAATTAAAACTGAAGAAAGATATCGCGGTAACAAACTCGACACGGCAGTCAACATCTTTTAAGTTACCAGCCTTCAAATCCCCAGCAATGGCATAAACATGACCACTGTCGGAATTCGACTTGATGCAAGAAGCTGTATCCGCGTACACTGGGTTATCTCGTACAGGATTGCTACAATTCATGTAGATTACGTGCTGGAACATTTGTACTCTTCTAGTATTATAATATCTTTCACCATCAATTATTCTGTACTGTATGGTTTGATATGGATCCACCTCCAGGTATTTGTAATTACTTGTGAAATTAGAAGTGTATAAGTAATAGCGAGGAATAGAGGAGCAATCACTTTCTTCTATTCCAGGATCAACTAACCGAATTGTGTAGTTTTCGTAGTTGATTGATTTCACATAGTATTTACCCGAAAATAGAGTTAACACTGTCATGTTGTTTTCACAGGATAACTCGTATCTCGGATCACCACAGGTTGTTGGGTCATCTTTAAGTCGAAAAGGGTGTTTTATGTTTGTGATTTTGCCGCAGGAAGAAGGTGGACATGATGTTTGGTTATTAGTACTTGCATAACATATTTGATGATGTTGATGAAGTACTAGTATTAGAACAACAATTACCATAAATGATTCCATAGAGGAGGACAAGGATTTTCTCTGCAAATCATTAATGCTTCAAATTGAAATTCACTTTAGAGCTATGTGATTACTATCTGGAAGGAAAGATGTATCTTAAGGACAAGATTGTCTTTCTCAATTTCAAAAGTCTTTTAGCTGCCATCCTTTGACTTTGACTTATACAATATAATACTAGTAATGATTAGACTAAGCATTTCTATCCTTTGACTAGTTACTGTCTTTATAGTCAGCAGTCTTTATAGACTAAGCATATATTTTCCTTTTGATGACGTTGCAATGCCAATGACCAATTCTTAGTCTATATAGTACTTTTTTCCATTATTATTTTCAATTTTTAATGCATAGAGATAGAGGAAATTATGTTTCTATATTGCTTTCAACATGTCACTCACTACCTGTATCAATAAACAGAACATCTGAGTTTTTAGATATTGGTAGTGTTATTCCCTTCAATATGTCACTCACAATACTAGCTCAGCTGCTTCTGCTGTTTATAAGTTTTGTAAATGGTCAGAATAACAATAACACATCCCCTGAATGCCCTTTCCATATATCTTGTTCGCATACATATAATCAGATCCTTAAATTTCCCTCACTTCCAGTATCAGAAAAACTCATTCTCAATGATATAGATTGCAAATTTCAAGTATTAGACCTGTCTCACCCAAAAAAATGTTTTTCTAGTTTCTTTTTAACATACAACTTTTCTGTATTTTATCCTTTCCGATCAAAATTTCCTTTTCGCAACATAACTTTCTTTAACTGCTCTTCGGTTACCCAACACCATCTCAAAAGCAGGGACCAAACATACACCTCTGCACAAGACATGCTGTCTTGTCCGATTTATGTGGCTGATTCCACCGAAAGTGTCGTCAAGTTGGACTTACTACGCTGCACAAGAATGTTTGATAAAGTTTTGCCAACAAAAGCATCTTATATAAGGGGCAATTATCTCAACATGAATTGGTCGGAAACAAATTTTGACAGTCAATGTTTAGAATATGAGCTACACAACAAATCAAAGAAGAACCACACATCCATTATTTTAGAAACAATAGGTGAACAAAATAGATTATATATACCTTAAAGTTCTACTTCTGTTCATTATTTTTCAATTTTTTTTTTATTAAATGTTGAATTTGCAGGAGCAATCATTGGTTCGACTATGCTGGTTGTTTTGATTGGTGCTTTCTTTCGAGTGTACTTCTATTTTAGAACGAAAGGGGAAGATCAAACGAGACTTGAAAACTTTTTGAAGGATTATGAAGCGTCAAAGCCAACTAGATTCTCTTACGCTGATATCAAGAGAATTACAGACCAATTCAAGGAAAAACTAGGTGAAGGAGCTCATGGAGCTGTCTATAAAGGTAAATTATCGAGTCAAATTCTAGTTGCCGTGAAGATTCTTAATAATGAAGAGGGGGATGGGAGAGAGTTCATAAATGAAGTAGGAACTATGGGGAAAATCCACCATGTTAATGTTGTTCGGTTGCTTGGCTTCTGCGCCGATGGATTTCATCGTGCTTTGGTTTATGACTTTTTCCCGAATGGTTCGTTGCAGAATTTTATTTCTGCACCCAACAACAAGGATGCTTTCCTTGGTTGGGACTTATTGCATCAAATAGCTCTAGGCATTGCCATTGGAATTGAGTATCTTCACCAGGGTTGTGATCATAGAATTCTTCACTTTGATATCAATCCTCACAATGTCTTGTTAGATGACAATTTCATTCCAAAAATATCGGACTTTGGTTTAGCTAAGTTGTGCTCCAAAAATCAAAATACCGTTTCGATGACTGCAGCTCGGGGAACATTAGGGTACATGGCACCTGAGGTTTTTTCTAGAAACTTTGGAAATGTCTCGTATAAGTCTGATATATACAGCTATGGTATGTTGCTGCTCGAGATGGTTGGAGGAAGAAAGAATACTAAAACAACTACTAGTGAAGAAAATTTCCATGTTTTGTATCCGGAATGGATACACGGTTTACTTGAAGGGAGAGACATTCATATACCAATTGACGATGAGGGAGATTTCAGAATTGGAAAGAAACTAGCAATTGTGGGACTTTGGTGCATTCAGTGGCACTCTGTGCATCGTCCGTCCATGAAAGCTGTGGTGCAGATGTTACAAGGAGATGTAGACAAGTTAAAAGTTCCCACCAATCCTTTCAATGCCTCATCTTCAACTAAGAGAACTGCAAATCCTGATATAGGATGTTTGAATTTAGAACTAGATGTGATTCAAGAATTAGACTAGATCATAGCTTAAATAAAACTTAATATTGATACACATATTTTTTTTTTTTCTCTTTCTAATGGTTTATTTTTGTCTGAATTTTATTTCTTTGTAAAGGTGTAATATTGAAGTAGTGATGATTTTCATGTCTTTGGAGTTAGTTTATGTAGGAATGCCTCTGCATCAGTTTTGTTTAGTTTTTTTTTTCAAAAACTATACTGTACCCATTAGTGCTTTTGTTTGAATTTGAGGCAGTACCTTTGTTAGTTTCCATGTATTTTTTATTCTAAAATTGGGATAGGGGAAATTATTATTTTTTATTCTAATTATCATTTTACAATTTTCTTACACTAATTATCATTTTACAATTTTCTTATGAGATTACACTAAATGTTTATTTATAATCAAATAAATTGTAAACAATAAGGTAATGTAATCAATACTATAAATACAATAGCAATACTAAATAATTCTAATGGGTACTTAACAAAATGCTATAGAGACTGATTTCTCCAAAACTATTAACACCAGCAGTTTAGTACTATTTATAGTAAAAAATCATTTTTGTTAGGAAAAACAAATTGAGCCAGTGACATTATCACCTGACACAGATTCACTAGAGCTACCATTATCATGAATGATTTCAGTTGGATTTGGAGGTTTTGGAGGAATTTCAATGTTTTCGGTATCACCTTCGAGCATTTTTATTACTCTGTCCATCGAAGGACGATCATTGGGGTTCAATTGTATACACCATAGAGCAATTATGATCATCTTCTTCACATTTTTCTTTTCCTCGTCGGTAGCTTCTCCCATTATTTCTATCTCCCTTGCTTCAATCAGTTCATTGTAAATCCAATAGGGAAAGAAAATTTGGTTTGAATCATCAGCATTTGAGTTCAAATTTCTTCTCCTGTTTGCTATTTCCATTAAAAGCATTCCAAAACTATATACATCAGCCTTATAGGAAACTTTGCCAATATTTTTGTAGAATAATTCTGGAGCCATATAACCAAATGTTCCTCTTACACCAGTCAAAGTTACAATACTATTGTCAACAGGATAAAGTTTTGCAAGACCGAAATCTGAAACTTTGGCGATTAAATCCTCGTCAAGAAGTATGTTATGGGGCTTGATATCAAAATGTAAAATTTGCATGTCACAACCTTGATGCAAATAAGCAATTCCACGAGCCACCCCAAGAGATATCTCATACATTTGTTTATAAGTTAAGGAAATATGTTCTTCTGTAGAGGAAATATATTTATCAAGGGAGCCATTGGGCATGAAATCATAAACAAGAGCACGTTTTGATCCTTCAACGCAAAATCCAATAAGTCGCACCACATTGGTGTGATGTATTCTTCCTATAGTTGCAACTTCACTAATGAAATCCTCCCCATTTCCTTTACCTTTAAGTTTTCCCAACATTTTTATGGCTACCAAAGGGCCGCTGCGAAGCATTCCCTTATAAACCTTACCATATCCTCCTTCACCCAATTTGTCCTTAAACCCTCTAGTCATCTTCTTTATCTCTTTGTATGAATACCTTATTGGCACGAGGGAGTTTCCTTGAAGAAAGTCTTCAATGTTTTCATACATTGATGTATGCCTTGTTCGATATATTTGTATCAATTTTGTAAAGAAAACTATGAGACCCAACATCATTCTAACTATTATGTATGATGACAAAATATACATTCCAATGATTTTTCCTATGTCAATCCCAAGTTTAGATTCAGAAATACCATAAGATCCACCGTGTATTGCCACACCTATTGTTTGTAGCAGTCCTGTAATATATTATATATAATGTATGAATGGAATAATGTAACCATAAAACAATAGTAAGATACTAATAACATTTTTAATATGATTCTACCAAAAAGAACCATTATGAATATGAAAATGTAAGTATGTTTTGAAACAATTTTACATCACAACTGTTCGATCTACAATGTGCAGCTATGATTGTTTTAAATCATTTTATAACTGCATTAATTTGAACCGCCCCATTTATAATCAACGGTCTAGATTTAAAGTTTTGTTGAAAATTTTGTTAAAAAATACTGTAGCAAATATGCATCCATATCTATTAGAGTAAAAAATTACCTTTAGCAATTCCGTACATAATGCCTGCGAGAAATTTTAAAGAAGTCGATTAATATTGAGCGTGTAGAATTAAAGAAGTTAGAAGGACAAGTTTTTCCTTACCTTCGACAAACATTCGCAGCTTTGATTGAGGTTCTAAAATTAAAATAAAAGAAAAAGTTAGCCAACTTATTAACTCTCAAAGTTGGAGGAGATATATAAATAGAGCCGGCAGCTCTAAAGCGACCATTAGGTCTAACAAAATAAATGCGATCTATTTTTGGTAAAAAATGTAAATAATAACATAAAAATTGTATCTTACAAATAAAAAACTAAGAATATTGAAGTAAATGTTTTGTTCATGATTCTATATTTAAATTTAAATTTTGGTGTTTAAATGGTCTTACCACAGCCAACTGCAAATCTCAATGTAGTTTTACATGGTTCAGAGTCGCATCGAAGACTCGAACTGATTTCACTCCAATAACAATCTGGTTGTCCACAATGATCTTGACAAGGAGCACTCATCCAAGATACCTCAAATCCACCCACCAACATCCTATGAATATCGCTGTATGGAAACTTTTCATTCGGAATATCCCAATCCTCAGAGCTGTAATTATAACCGAAAAAAGATATCGCTGTAATAATCTCCACATGACAGTCATCATCTGTCAAGTTTCCGACCTTCACATCCCCAGCGATGGCATATAAATGTCCACCGTTGATGCAAGAAGCTGTATTCACATACACCGGATCATCATCTCGTATATGATTGCTACAATTCATGTATATTACATGCTGGAACATTGGTATTGACAAAGTAGGAGAAGGATCATCAATCTTTCTAGAAATTATTCTGTACTGTGAGGTTTGAAATGGATCCTCCTTGTAGCTATAATTGTAAGAGTCGGTAAAATTAGAAGCGTATAAGTAATAGCGAGGAATCGTTGAGCAATCACCCTCTTCAATTCCAGGATCAACTAACCGAATTGTGTAGTTTTTGTAGTCGATTGATTTCACATAGTATTTACCCGAAAATAGAGCTAATGCTGTGATGTTGTTTTCACAGGATAACTCGTACCTCGGATCACCACATGATGTTGGATCATCCTTAAGTCGAAACGGATGTTTTATGTCTGTGATTTTGCCACATGAAGAAGGTGGACAATATGTTTGGTTATTACTATAATTTGTAATTGCATCACATGTTGGATGATTATGATGCAGTAGTATCAAAACAATAACAAAAACAATTTGGAGGAAGCATAAGAATGATGATTCCATTCCTCTGCTCATGAGTACTATGCTGAAATGAAAACCATCCAACTAACTATAATCAAATTCCAGTTGTAAGGACAAAATTGTCTTTCTCTACTTCAAATTAATTAATGATATAGCATATGGATTTTTAGAAAATACATTTTTTCCTAATTTAAAACAAAATAAATCATGGAAATACCATCATTATTTTTAAAGAAATACAGAATTTAAATTTTAGATGAACTTATTAAATCCACAAATAATAAAAGTCATAGATAGCCATTCAAAAATAAAATAAAAGTCATAGATAAGACATTAATTTTAGTGAAGAAAATCCACATTCACATTTATGGAACAGGATAATATACACACCACCGGGTCCATTAATCCAACCATTATTGGAGACTAGTTTTTCTCTGTATTAAAGTCATTGTGAATGATTCCACAGAGTTGGAGAAGGATTTTTCTAAGATCCAAGGACAAAATGTACTTAAACATATCCAAGGACAAAAGTGTCAAAGTCTTTTAGCCGTGTCGTTCTTTATCTATTTATATTTGACAACAAAGTTTGATTTAGATTAGATGAGGCAAATCCATACGCAAGATCAAGGAAAATCATCAATTTATTAGTCTCAAATATATACAAAAAATGTCAAGATTCTTTAAAATATTAACTATACCAAGTTTGAAGTGATACACTATATTGCAGATTTTGAGGATGATGCCAATCCATTCACTGCTACTGCTGCTGTTGTTAATAAGCTTTGTAAATGGTCAGAGTAATAATAAAAACTCGTCCATCGAATGCCCCTTCCGTCTATCTTGTTCGGATATCAATCAGATCCTTGAGTTTCCAGCACTTCCAAATCCAGTAAAACTCCGAGTTACATACATAAATTGCAAATCTCAAATACTATTCTTATCTGATCCACAAAACTGTCTTGCTAGTCTCTTTTTAACACACAATTTTTCCTTATTTTATCCTTTTCGATCATATTTTTCCTCTAGCAACAACATTACTTTCTTTAATTGCTCTTCAGTTCGAGAACACCATCTCAAAAGTTGGGACCAATTAGTCTCTGATGCACAAGACATGTTGTCTTGTCCTATTTATGCTGCTGATTTCACCCAAAGTTTCATCAAGTTGGACTTATTAAGGTGCACAAGAATGTTTGACAAAGTTTTGCCAATAGAATATAGTGATATAAGGGATAACGGATTCTACTTGAGTTGGTCTGAAACAAATTTTGACAGTCAATGTTTAGAAGATCAATATGAGCTACCGCTACCCAACAAATTAAAGAAGAACGACACATCGATTATTTTAGTAACAACAGGTGAACAGAATAGATTATATATATAACTTTAATTTATATTTCTATCCATTTTTATTTCAATTTTTTGTTTAACTAATTGTTGAATTCGCAGGGGCGATCGTTGGTTCAAGTATGCTGGCTGTTTTGATTGGTGTTTTCTTTCGAGTATACTTCTATTTCAGGACGAAAGGGGAAGATCAAATGAGACTTGAAAACTTTTTGAAGGATTACGAAGCATCAAAGCCAACTAGATTCTCTTATGCTGATATTAAAAGAATTACAGATCAATTCAAGGAAAAACTAGGCGAAGGAGCTCATGGAGCTGTCTATAAAGGTAAATTATCGAGTCAGATTCTCGTTGCAGTGAAGATGCTTAATGAAAAACTGGCACACCAGTACACGATGTTGTACACGATGTCACGACACTGTTAACCGCTTTAGTGAACAGATGATGCAAACAATTAAATAGTGCAGAAATAAACAAACACACAGTAATTTGTTAACCCAGTTCGGAGCAAAACGCAACCTACATCTGGGGGATACCAATCCAGAAGGAAATCCACTAATAGCCCTAGTTCAAGGTCTTACAGCAAACTCCTCGTTTACAACTTATCACCTAGCAACTATCCTTATGTCTTTCTACCTAGGAACTCCTAGGTATGAGTTCCCAACTCACTCCTTAAGAGCAATAGTACAGTCAGCACTATTGTAAAGTCAAACACTGTGATGAAGACACTCTCCTAGACACTAGATCACTTTTACCTAAAGGCTTCAAGTGATACACAACGCACTAAGATCCAAACTCCTTGCTTAAAAGCTTTGGAGAGGACACACACACAACAACGATCTCCTTGCTTAAAAGCTTCAGAGACAATTGTTAATACAACTCAATAGAACACACAGTCCTAAGCTTGCATCAAAGAGATACAAGAAAGGCTCACAAAAACACAAGCACACACACGAATCCTAATACGGCTAGACTCACAATAACGCTTGAACAACTGCCTTCATTAGGTCTTGATTCTTCAATATATAGCTGGTTAAATTTGGGCTTCAGTAGCTTTGCCCACGAGAAAGATCCAGCTCACATAATAAAATAAAACCATATCTTTAAAGATTTGATATGTTTATAAAATAAGTCTTCACAAATAATTCCATAAACAATCTCTGAGCAAAGATATGTTTAGGAAATAAAACTTCCTTGATGCACAAGCAAAGAACTGATATATCAGAGAAAAGATCTCTAAAAATAAAACTCGCGCGCATTAAATGCAGCCGCCAGCTGGCGCGCTCACGTCAGGTCATGATGTTGTAACATTACATACCACATCCTGCCTAAATATTGTTTTACCAAAATGCAGCCAACATAAAATAGTCAACAAACTCCCCCTTTGGCAAATTTTTGGCTAAAACAACTTGGGATCACACAGACAGGCTACAAAGATACATACGTCACTACAACTTCTTCACATCAACATAAACACACAAAAGAAGAGAAGCGTAGCACATCTTCAAAAAGAATTTCCAGATTAACTCCTCCATGGAAAACATAAGATCAGAATTCAGTCGTATCTTTAGAGCATATCAGAGGCATACAACAGCAGAAGCACATAAAACTACATCGCCTTAAGTGATCACAAACGTAAGCATGGATGACACAAACAGAATGTTTCAACATCTCATACAACATCTCCCCCTGCATTACATACATAGTACTCCCCCTGAAATGATGCATAGTAGACTAACACATAGGATCATGCATATCAATCAGGCACTAACATATAGGCATATCATAACAGATCATTTCAGCACATAATAACTACCACTACCAGAGTACCATACATCTACCAACTACCACATACCAAACTACAACCAGAGAACATGTGGCAACAAATGTTGTATCTTTCTACTCCCCCTTTTTACCACAAATTTGACAACGATGCTTTTGGGAGCCAAAGTAGAGTAGCAGTAGCACAGAGTACCAGGAACAATTACAACCAAATGCACTAGGGAGTGCTTAAAATATCCAGGGCATAGCCCAACAGAACAAAAGTGCCAGAATTACAACCAGAAAAAACAGAAACAACTTTAAGAAAAGTACACATAAAAAATGGAATATAACCACTAAAAGTCAGGGCTAATATCATCTGAGAGCTCCAGCTCCTCAGTACCTCCATCCTCACTTTGATCACCTCCTTCTTGTCCAACCTGCACATTCTCACCCTCTTCAGCAGCTTCTTCTTGCTTCAGAGCCATAATCACCTGCTCAAGGCTCTTTTTCTTCTCATCTAAGGCTTTGCAAGCTGCTTCCAAAGAAGCTATCATCTCCTTCCTGCTCATTGAACCAGAGCCAATAGGGGCAGCAGCAGAAGGACCTGTAATCTCAATATCTGCAGCAGGTGTTCCTTCAAACAGTCTAGGGTGAAAGTCAAGAGGAGATTCCCTCTTACTCACCTCATCATCAGCAGTTAGGATACTAGGGTGTTGTGCCAGAATAATGCTACATATCAGGGATGGGAAAGCTATTGGCATTCTAATGGCCCAAGACTTAGCATGTTGTACAGTTTCATCAAAAATATGAGCTCCATAGTTGAACTCAGTACTAGTGCCAACAGAATAAATGAACCTAGCTAAACCTGTAGCTATATCTGAGGTATGGGTAGTGGGAACCCAGTTAGCAGTACCAATCCTATTCAAGATGGCATATTTCACAGAGAGCATGACAGAGGGGACTTTACCTTTCAATGGCCAAACCTTGACCTGATTAGCAGTGATGGTCTTACAGACCTGATTGTTTGTCACCTCCAACTCAGCATAGGCACTTTCTTTATTCCCCAAAAACTTGTTGATAATAGCTGGAGAGAAATGAACACATTTACCTCGTACATACACCTTGTGGTGTTCCTTGCTGAGAGGATTGTCACAATCTTCTGGAATGTTGACCAAGAATTCCTTGACCAACTTCTCATAGCACTCACCAACACCAGATACAGTTTTCATCAAACCAGCCTTCTCAATGAGAGCAATAATCTCCTTTTGCTCCAAGGCTTCAGCACTCAATTCCCTTTCCAGAGCAAGCCTTCTGTTAGCAACATACTTCCACTTCTGAGCACTCTCAATGAAATGGAATGAAATATTGTCCATGGGGACATCAGGCACATTTTGGGGAATGATCCTTCCACCAACTTTCTTCTTTCCTGAAGACACAATGTTAGGCACATCATGTACCACATTTGGTTCTGGTATAGCAGCCCTGCGAAATTTCTTCTGACTTTTCTTCTTAGCAGAGGACACAATGTTGGGAACAATGTGTGGCACATCCTCTTCCACTTCATAGTCAGAATCACCAGCTTCAGGTTGTTTTCTTTTCCCACTCTTCTTCTTCTTCTTTTCACTAGCAATTTCAACTTTGCTAGGCTTCCTACTAGGGCCAATCATCTTCTTTTGCTTGGTTGGGGTTGCCTTAGGCACAACCTCAGCCACTACATCAACATCTTTCCCTTTTCTGTTTCTCAGCCTTCTTGCAATGCTACCACCTGCCACTTCACGAACAGTTTGTTGCAGATCATCCATAGCATCCACATCCACAACATCATCATCTACTGACATAGCATTGTCAGTAGCAGTAGTGTTTCCATCATTGACATTCTCATTGGGATGTTCATCTTCATCCTGTTGGGGACCATCTTCTTCATTCTGAGATCCAGAATTTTCTTTACTAGCAGCAGCACCAACCAATGTATCAGACATATGCTCATCATCAGCATTAACATTAGCATTACCAACTATATTAGGAGTTGGTTCATCTTGTGCCACGGGTGTTTCAACATTCGGCACAACATTAGGATTTGGAATGGTATCCTTTAAGGAATTCAACACATCCTCCACAGCTTTATCATTCAATGAGTCTTCAGCATCAGGTGAGTCTTGAACGATTTCACCAACAGTCTCAGAAGCAGCAGGCTTCTCCTCAGTTTGCCCCTTTGGAATTTCTAGGGTTGTTGCTCCAATTTCAGAATTGCTTTGCTCTTTCTCAACAATTAACCCGGAATCGAGTTTGTTAGAGGCTTCAACATGAGGTTCAACATGTTTATTAGTAACATCATCAACATAAAGCTCTTGCATGGTGTGGATCGATCTCGATTTTGATGATTTGGCTTTTGTTGATTTCTTAGCAACAGAGGACGAAGAGGTTTTAGTGTTTTTCTTCGATCTTGGGTTTTTGGAGGTTGAAGTCCTCTTTACAGCAGTTTTCTTTTTCGTTGGGTTAAGAACAAAATCAAATGAGGGATGGATGGTGGTGATGGGGGTAGCGTCAACAATGGGGGAAGAATTAGGAGATTCACTGGATTTCGTGGGAGAAGTGGTGTTTGGTGATTGAGACATGATAATAGTTAGAAATTCTGAGCAGTGTGGTTGAATGAGGATGAATGTGAAGTGCGAACGGTTTAGGAGGTTAGGGAGATAGTGGATTTCAGAAGAAAAAGGTTTGGAAGTTAATATGGTAAGAAAATAACCAATAGGAGATGGTGGCGTGTTTATAGGGATGTAGGAATAATGATCACCTTGTTCCTCGTGCAGCACTAGGATTGGAGAGAGAAAAATAACTGCTGCACATCTCTCCCAGACTAACTGTAGTTGCTACAAGTCTTCAAATAGGCAAATTCCTAATTTGCCCCTTAAATTTTCAAATTGAACTGCATCAAGCGCTTTGGTGAAGATATCAGCCACTTGATCTTTAGTTCCTACATGCTCCAGTGTCACAACTTTATTTTCCACGAGATCTCTGATGAAGTGATGACGAATATCAATGTGCTTGGTTTTGGTGTGTTGAACAGGATTTTTTGAAATATTTATGGCGCTCAAATTATCACAGTACAAGGTTATAACATCTTGTTCCACATCATATTCCTTCAGCATCTGCTTCATCCAAACAAGTTGAGTACAACTACTCCCAGCAGCTACATACTCGGCCTCAGCTGTAGAAAGAGCCACACAATTTTGTTTCTTGCTGAACCAAGATATAAGATTACTTCCTAGGAAGAAGCAACCACCAGATGTGCTTTTCCTATCATCAGCACTACCAGCCCAATCAGCATCACAATATCCACACAAGTTTGAATCTTCACAATGTGAATACATCATTCCATAGTCACTTGTTCCATTGACATATTTCAAAATCCTCTTGACTTGATTGAGATGACTTACATTTGGTTCTGACTGGTACCTAGCGCAAACCCCTACTGCAAAGGTGATATCTGGCCTACTTGCAGTCAAGTACAGTAGGCTTCCTATCATGCTTCTATACATACTTTGATCTACACCCACGCCTTGTTCATCCTTGGTTAACTTCAGATGTGTTGGAGCAGGAGTCCTTTTGTGAGAAGCATTATCCAAACCAAACTTCCTGACAATGTTTCTAGCATACTTGCTTTGACAAATGAAGATAGTGTCCTCCATTTGCTTGATCTGTAGTCCCAAGAAGTAGGTCAATTCTCCTACTAAGCTCATTTCAAATTCTGATTGCATTTGTTGAACAAAATGTTGTACCATTGTATTCGACATTCCTCCGAAGACAATGTCATCCACATAAATTTGTGCAATCATGAACTTACCGTTCACTTGCTTCACAAACAAGGTTTGATCAGATCCACCTTTTCTATAGCCTTGACCAACTAGGAATTTAGTGAGTCTTTCATACCAGGCCCTAGGCGCCTGTTTTAGACCATAGAGGGCCTTCTTCAGTTTGTAGACATGGTTAGGATACACAGGATCAGTGAACCCTTTTGGTTGCTCTACACAGACTTCTTCATGAAGATAACCATTCAGGAACGCACTCTTGACATCCATTTGATAGAGTTTAAATTTCAGGATGCAAGCAACCCCCAATAGTAGTCTGATTGATTCCAATCTAGCTACAGGGGCAAAGGTCTCCTCAAAGTCAAGCCCTTCTACTTGAGTGTAACCTTGAGCAACCAGCCTAGCCTTGTTTCTGGTAATGACCCCTTTTTCATCAGATTTATTCTTAAAGATCCACTTTGTTCCTATGACATTAACTTTATCAGGTCTTGGAACCAGATCCCACACTTCACTTCTCTTGAATTGATTCAATTCTTCTTGCATTGCCTCAATCCAGAATTCGTCAGTGAGAGCTTCTTTCACATTTTTAGGTTCAAACATAGAGACAAAACAGGAGTTTGATATCACATCATTTGATCTTCTAGTGGTGATTCCTTGTCCAGGGTTTCCAATGACTAGATCCAAGGGGTGATTCTTCTGGACCCTCACAGATGGTCCTTTGTTCTGAATGGGTTGATCAGTGGTGTCACAAGTAGTATTCTCAGTATTCCCTTCTTGTTTATCATCTGATTGTTCTCCTAGATCATGCTCTTCTAGGACAGGACCGGATGTTCCAACATCATACTCCACATTGTCAACCTTCTCAGTTTCCACATCATTTACTACTACATTGTAAGATTTCATAACAACCTTAGTTCTTGTGTTGTATACTCTGTAGGCTCTGCTGTTGGTAGAGTATCCAAGGAAGATTCCTTCATCACTCTTGGGATCAAGCTTCCTTCTTTGCTCTCTGTCTGCCAGGATGTAACATTTGCTACCAAAAACATGGAAATGCTTGACAGTTGGTTTTCTTTCCCTCCATAGCTCATATAGAGTCGCAGATGTTCCCTTTCTTATAGTTACCCTGTTGTGTATGTAGCAGGCTGTATTCATAGCTTCAGCCCAGAAGTGGTAGGGTAGGGATTTTGCATGTAACATCACTCTAGCTGATTCTTGAATAGTTCTGTTCTTCCTTTCCACCACACCATTTTGTTGAGGAGTTATGGGTGATGAGAACTCATGTTTAATTCCTTCACTTGCACAGTACTCACTGAATTTTTCATTTTCAAACTCTCTTCCATGGTCACTTCTGATTCTCACAATTCCACAGTTCTTCTCTCTTTGGACTTGAGTGGACAGAGTCTTGAAGATGTCAAATGAGTCAGATTTGTCTCTAATAAAGTTGACCCAGGTGTATCTGGAGAAATCATCTACTACCACAAAGGCATACCTTTTACCTCCTAAGCTTTCAACTTGCATAGGCCCCATAAGGTCCATGTGTAGGAGTTCTAGAGTTCTAGATGTTACTTGATGTTCCAACATTGGGTGCGACATTCGTGTTTGTTTACCAATCTGGCATTTACCACATATACTTCCCTCAGTGATTTTTAATTTGGGAAGTCCCCTGATGGCCTCAGCAGCAACAACTTTCTTCATTCCACTTAAGCTTAGATGACCAAGTTTCTGGTGCCACAGTTCAACTTCATCTTCTTTACCAAGTAGACATTTTCCTAGTTGTGCTTCTTCATGAGATACCCACAAGTAGCAATTATCTTTGGATCTGCCACCTTTCATCAGAATTTCTCCTTGATCATTGCTTACAAGACATTCTTCTTTTGTAAAGTTCACATTCAATCCTTGATCACATAGTTGGCTTATACTGATCAGATTTGCAGTGAGGCCCTTTACTAGTAAAACATTTTCTAAGTTAGGCAATTCTTTGTTGACAAGTTTGCCTATCCCCAGAATTTCACCTTTGGCTCCATCTCCAAACGTTACAGAACTGGAAGCATACCCTTTCAAGTCCTTCAGATACGTCTCAACACCTGTCATGTGTCTAGAACAGCCACTATCGAAATACCAGTCTTCTCTGGATGATGCTCTAAGAGAAGTGTGTGCAATCAGCGCTTTGTTCTCAGCTTTTGGTTTCCACACCTTTCTGACCGGTTCCTCTCTAGGAGCAGTTTTTGGTTGTTGCCAATGTCTTGGATATCCATACAATTTGTAGCAAAAAGGCCTTATGTGACCCTTCATTCCACAATGATGACAAACCCATTTTCTTGAATGACCATGATGTCCTGGTGGTCGACGATGGTTAGCAAAAGTCCTGGGACCTTGTCCAAGCTTAACATATGGATAGGTTTTAGGATGTGGTGAAGGAGGCTGTAACATCCTTTCCCCAGTGTATGGATTAATTACCTCATCAGCTGGAAGGAATTTGGTGTTTTTGTCCTGTTGATGCTGATTGAGAGCAGTATAATTGTATCCTACAGCTTTCATTCTTGTACTAGGAACACCATCTAAGATTTCCTCAAGTAAGTTGGCTCCGCAGTTCAGTTGATTGACTCTTTTCTTCAACTCTTCCATGTCTGCATTTGCTTGAGTAAGTTCCTTCTCCACTTTCAGCACTTGCCCAATTTGGAAATCCTTTTCAGTATGTAGTTGGTTTATAGTCTTCTTCTGCTTCTCTAGGATTCTACACACCTCTTTGTAGCGGACAAGAAGCTCATTGTAGAGGACAAGTAATTCCTCAAAGGTGTCATTCTCCTCATCTTCAAAGTGTTCTTCATAGACCACCTCCACATCATCATCCGAATCATTCACAGCATCACAAACCCCAGTCATAGCAGAGACATGCCTAGCAGATTCCTCTCCTTCTTCTGAATCTTCATCAGACCATGAAACAAACAAGCCTTTCTTTTGTTTCTTCAGAAAGGTTGCACATTCAGTTCTGACATGTCCAAATCCTTCACATTCATGACATTGTACTTCTTTGACTGGTCCACTTTTCTCCTCAGGTCTAGTTTTCTTCACAAGGTTTTGCTGTTTATTGATGTCGAATCTAACGTTCTGCCCATTCTGCCTGGCTCTTCTGTCAACACGTCTTAGTACTCTTCCAAATTGCTTTCCAATTAGAGCAAGAGCATCAGAAATACTTTCATCTCCTTCAACAGTAGTCTGGGATTCCTCTTCATCATCATTTGAGATAAATGCCACACTTTTACTCTTTTTATCTCCTCGTTCATTGAGGGTCAGTTCAAATGTCTGAAGAGAACCAACTAGTTCATCTACCTTCATGTTGGCTATATCCTGAGCTTCCTCAATGGCGGTCACTTTCATGTCAAACCTCTTTGGGAGTGATCTGAGCATCTTCCTTGACAGCTTCTCATCAGATACTTTCTCACCAAGTGCTTCAAAGGCATTAGCAATGTCAACCAAACTCATGTGAAAGTCTTGTATACTTTCCTCCTCTTTCATCCTCAAGCTTTCAAATTTGGTAGTGAGGATTTGAAGCTTTGACATTTTCACCTTAGAGGTGCCTTCATAGCGTGTCATCAGTATCTCCCAAGCTTCCTTTGCAGAGAGGCACTTTTTGATGAGATTGAACATGTTTTCATCCACTCCATTGAAGAGGGCATTTACTGCTTTGTTGTTACTGAGAGCTGCTTCATCTTCTTCCTTTGACCAATCTGCCTCTGGCTTTAGTTCACCAGTGGAAGTACCTTCTTTGGTCATAGTTACAGGATGATCCCAACCTTTCAAAACTGCCTTCCAAGTCCTACTGTCAATGGACTTCAAGAATGCAATCATCTTTGGCTTCCAATGATCATAATTGGAACCAGTCAGCATTGGGGGTCTGTTCACGAATCCTCCTTCTTTGTCCATTTTGCCAGTTAAAACTTCCTGAATCTCACCCTAAACAGGCAGGGTGCCTGCTCTGATGCCAATTGAAAAACTGGCACACCAGTACACGATGTTGTACACGATGTCACGACACTGTTAACCGCTTTAGTGAACAGATGATGCAAACAATTAAATAGTGCAGAAATAAACAAACACACAGTAATTTGTTAACCCAGTTCGGAGCAAAACGCAACCTACATCTGTGGGATACCAATCCAGGAGGAAATCCACTAATAGCCCTAGTTCAAGGTCTTACAGCAAACTCCTCGTTTACAACTTATCACCTAGCAACTATCCTTATGTCTTTCTACCTAGGAACTCCTAGGTATGAGTTCCCAACTCACTCCTTAAGAGCAATAGTACAGTCAGCACTATTGTAAAGTCAAACACTGTGATGGAGACACTCTCCTAGACACTAGATCACTTTTACCTAAAGGCTTCAAGTGATACACAACGCACTAAGATCCAAACTCCTTGCTTAAAAGCTTTGGAGAGGACACACACACAACAACGATCTCCTTGCTTAAAAGCTTCAGAGACAATTGTTAATACAACTCAATAGAACACACAGTCCTAAGCTTGCATCAAAGAGATACAAGAAAGGCTCACAAAAACACAAGCACACACACGAATCCTAATACGGCTAGACTCACAATAACGCTTGAACAACTGCCTTCATTAGGTCTTGATTCTTCAATATATAGCTGGTTAAATTTGGGCTTCAGTAGCTTTGCCCACGAGAAAGATCCAGCTCACATAATAAAATAAAACCATATCTTTAAAGATTTGATATGTTTATAAAATAAGTCTTCACAAATAATTCCATAAACAATCTCTGAGCAAAGATATGTTTAGGAAATAAAACTTCCTTGATGCACAAGCAAAGAACTGATATATCAGAGAAAAGATCTTCTCTAAAAATAAAACTCGCGCGCATTAAATGCAGCCGCCAGCTGGCGCGCTCACGTCAGGTCATGATGTTGTAACATTACATACCACATCCTGCCTAAATATTGTTTTACCAAAATGCAGCCAACATAAAATAGTCAACACTTAATAATACAGAAGGTGATGGGAGTGAGTTCATAAATGAAGTGGGAACTATGGGAAAAATTCACCATGTTAATGTTGTTCGGTTGCTTGGCTTTTGTGCCGATGGATTTCACCGTGCTTTGGATTATGACTTTTTCCCGAATGGTTCTTTGCAGAATTTCATTTCTCCACCCGACAACAATGATGCTTTCCTTGGTTGGGAATTATTGCAAAAAATTGCTCTAGGCATTGCCGTTGGAATTGAGTATCTTCACCAGGGTTGTGATTATAGAATTCTTCACTTTGATATCAATCCTCACAATGTCTTATTAGATGAAAATTTAATTCCAAAAATATCAGATTTCGGTTTAGCTAAGTTGTGCTCCAAAAATCAAAATACTGTTTCGATGACTGCAGCTAGGGGAACATTAGGGTACATAGCACCTGAGGTTTTTTCTAGAAACTTTGGAAATGTCTCTTACAAGTCTGATATATACAGCTACGGCATGTTGCTGCTCGAGATGGTCGGAGGAAGAAAGAATACTAAAACAACTACCGACGAAGAAAATTTTCCTGTTTTGTATCCAGATTGGATTCACGGTTTACTTGAAGGGGGAGACATTCATATCCCAATTGACGAAGAGGGGGCTTTTAGAATTGCAAAGAAACTAGCAATTGTGGGACTTTGGTGCATTCAATGGCACTCCGTGCATCGGCCCTCCATGAAAACTGTGGTGGAGATGTTACAAGGAGATGTAGACAAGTTAAAAGTTCCCACAAATCCTTTCAATACTTCTTCTTCAACTAATAGAACTAAAAATACTGCTACAGGGGGTTTTCTGAATATAGGACTAGATGTGATTCAAGAATTAGACTAGGTTATAGTTAGCAACTTAGCGGCAAAGACGCGATTAGAAAACATAGGAAATCTGGAACCTTTTTTATTGCACTTTCCTAGTTTCATATATCTTGGATGTTTATTTAGAAATTGGTCGATAATTTCTTCACCAATTCTAAGAGCATTGCCAAAACTATTAGTTGCAAATTTAATTTCTTTAATATTGTAGTATTTTCTATATAAAATGCCATACACACAACTTTTTTGTAATATTCTTCTCTCATTATTCTTGCTATTATACAATCATCCTTGCACATGGATAAAACCTCACATTATTCTCTACTAATTATTATTCGGAGTAGTTTAGTACTATAATAAAGGATCTTCTATAGTTTCCGCAAGAAAACTAATCGAGCCGGTGTTATCATCCGATACAGATTCACTGGAGCTAATTCCATTATCATAAACATTTTCATTTGCATAGGGAGAAGGTTTTGAAGGAATTTCAATGTCTTCAATTGCTCCTTCGAGCATTTCTATTACTTTGTCCATCGAAGGACGATCATTGGGGTTCAATTGTATACACCATAGAGCAATTATGAACATTTTCTTCACATTTTTCTTTTCCTCGTCGGTAGCTTCTCCCAATATTTCAATCTCCCTTTCTTCAATCAATTCATTGTAAATCCAATAGGGAAAGAAAATTTCGCTTGAATCGTCTGCATTTGAGTTCAAATTTCTTCTCCTGTTTGCTATTTCCATTAAAAGCATTCCAAAACTATATACATCGGCCTTATAGGAAACTCCACCAATGTTTTTGTAGAACAACTCTGGAGCCATATAACCAATCGTTCCTCTTGCACCGGTCAAAGGTACAATGCTATTGTCAACTGGATAAAGTTTTGCAAGACCAAAGTCCGAAACTTTGGCAACGAAGTCCTTGTCAAGAAGTATGTTATGGGGTTTGATATCAAAATGTAAAATTTGCATGTCACAACCTTGATGCAAATAAGCAATTCCACGAGCCACCGCAAGCGATATCTCATACAATTGTTTATAAGTTAAGGGAATATGATCTTCTCTAGAGGAAATATATTTATCAAGAGAGCCATTGGGCATGAAATCATAAATAAGAGCACGTTTTGACCCCTCAACACAAAATCCAACAAGTCGTACAACATTCATGTGATGTATTCTTCCTATAGTTGCAACTTCATTAACGAAATCTTGTCCATTTTGGTTACCCTTAGATTTGCCCAACATCTTTACGGCTACCAAAGGCCCACTGCGCAACTTTCCCTTATATACTTTACCATAGCCTCCTTCACCTAGCTTGTCCTTAAAGCCTCTAGTCATCTTCTTTATATCTTTGTATGAATACCTTATAGGTATGAGAGAATTCCCTTGAAGAAAATCTTCAATATTTTCATACATTGATGTATGCCTTGTTCGATATATATGTACCAATTTTGCAATGAAAACTATGAAACCCAACAAAAACCTAAATATAATGTATGATGGCAAAATATACCTTCCAATGATATTTCCTATTTCACTACCAAGTTCAGATGTACCACCGTTTCCTTGCACACCTATAGCTTGCAGTAGTCCTGCATTATGGTTGAGGATAGTCACAGTGTTATTCTCTGAGGGTTTTTTTCTTTAATTTGAAATTTTTATGTTATATTCTTTTTTATTCCCCAACAAATATATATATATATATATATATATATATATATCCATTAGTGTAAAAAATTACCTATTGCAATGCCAATTATAATACCTGCAAGAAATTTTAAATAAGTGAATTAATAAATAAGAGAGATGATTCAGAAGACTACAAATTGACACCAAAAGAGTAAGTAACTAGTAATCCTTTTTTATTTATGTTAAAGATTTTTTAATGAAACAAATCTATTGAAACATTTCAATGAAAACCTAAAACTTTAGTAAATAATTTTTTGTGTGTGTTATCATGCAGTAAACATTTTAAATGGAAGTGTGTAGAAATAAAGAAGTCAAAAGGTCAAAATTCAACTTACCTTCAAGGAACATTAGCAGTGTTGATGGAGGTTCTAAAATGGAAATAAAGAAAAAGTCAGAGGATATATATGACAAATTAAACCAATATTTTCCCCTCAGAAAAGTAACATACTGTATTATGCAGTTTATCAATTCTGTCTTGTAAGTGCTTGGAACATCTTCAATGTGATACTTGTTTAAGGAACTCTAAAGGTATACTACTTAAGCAATTAATTGTAAAAATGATACTTGAACCCATCTAAATAGACTGTTATTAAAAAGTAAAAAAAATGTAAAGTGTAAAGCTGTTCTTACCATCACAACTGAGGTGAAATCCCAACATGGTTTCACTTAAGTAGCAATGTCTGACTCCACAGAGATTTTGACAAGGAGCACTCATCCAAGAAACATCAAATCCACCCACCAACATCCTATGAATTTCACTGTACGAATACTTTTCATTTGGAATATCCCAATTATTAGAGCTGTAATTATAACTGAAGAAAGATATCGCGGTAACAAACTTGGCATGGCAGTCAACATCTTTTAAGTTACCAACCTTCAAATCCCCAGCAATGGCATAAACATGACCACCTTGGGAATTCGACTTGATGCAAGAAGCTGTATCCGCGTACACTGGGTTATCTCGTACAGGTTTGCTACAATTCATATATATTACGTGCTGGAACATTGGTAACTGCAGATAGATACCATCAAATTTTCTGTGCTGTTGTTTGTATTCATATGGATCCTCCACCAGGTAATCGTAATAACTTGTGAAATTAGCAGCATATAAGTAATAGCGAGGAATAGAAGAGCAATCACCTTCTTCAATTCCAGGATCAACTAACCGGATTGTGTAGTTGTTGTAGTTGATTGATTTCACATAGTATTTACCCGACAAAAGAGTTAACACTGCCATGTTGTTTTCGCAGGATAACTCGTATCTCGGATCACCACATGTTGTTGGATCATCCTTAAGTCGAAATGGATGTTTTATGTTTGTGATTTTGCCGCATGAAGAAGGTGGACAATATGTTTGGTTATTAGTATTTGTTGCATCACATGTTTGATGATTATTATGATGCAGTAGTAACACAACAACAATAATTTGGAGGAAGCATAACAATGATTTTTCTCTGCACATGATTGATGCTGAAAATTGGTTTTCACTTTAGATCTCAAGTGATTATAATCTGAAAGGGAATATTTGTCTGAAATGGAACATGTGGTATCTAAGACTCTTGTAGCTATCTTTCTTTGACTTTCATTAATACAATTATTGCTTTTTTGTGGACAGAAAATTAAGATAAACACATGTATCTAATCTAACCACATTTTCAAATCTCAATTTTCTTTAGCCTGCTTATATTTTTTCTTGCAACATTAATTTATATTTTATGTATTTACTTTTCCTTTGAAAAGTCTTGCTATGCTAATGGTATGTTTCTATATATGAAATTATACAAGTTTGAAATGTAATTCACTTGAACATGTCACTCACAATATTAGCACAGCTGATGCTAGTGCTAATAAACCTTGTAAATGGCCTGAACAATAATAACTCGTCAGTTCAATGCCCCTTTCGCCTATCTTGTTCGGCTAACGTTGAAAACAATAACCATCAGATCCTTGAGTTTCCAGCACTTCCAAATCCAGTAAAACTCCGAGTTACATACATAAATTGTAAATCTCAAAAACTATTCTTATCTGATCCACAAAACTGTCTTTCTAGTCTCTTTTTAACAAACAATTTTTCCTTATTTTATCCTTTTCAAATTCAACCACGTTCTTCCTCGAACAATATTACTTTCTTTAATTGCTCCTCACTTCGACAACACCATCTCAAAAGCTCGGAATATTCAATTTATGCCGACCCACAAGACACGTTGTCTTGTCTGATTTATGTAGCTGATTCCACCGAAAGTGTAGTCGAGTTGGACTTATTACGCTGCACAAGAATGTTTGATAAAGTTCTGCCAATTGAAGCAATTGATATAAGGGGCAACAATCTCCACATGAATTGGTCGGAAACAAATTTTGACAGTCAATGTTTAGAATATGAGCTACACAACAAATCAAAGAACAACACATCAATTATTTTAGAAACAATAGGTGAATAAAACAGATTATATATACCTTAAAGTTCTATTTCTGTTCATTATTTTTCAATTTTTTTTATTAAATGTTGAATTTGCAGGAGCAATCATTGGTTCAACTATGCTGGTTGTTTTGATTGGTGTTCTCTTTCGACTATACTTCTATTTTAGAGCAAAAGGGGAAGATCAAATGAGACTTGAAAACTTTTTGAAGGATTACGAAGCATCAAAGCCAACAAGATTCTCTTATGCTGATCTTAAGAGAATTACAAATCAATTCAAGGAAAAACTAGGTGAAGGAGCTCATGGATCTGTCTACAAAGGTAAATTATCGAGTCAAATTCTCGTTGCAGTGAAGATGCTTAATAATACAGAAGGAGATGGTAGAGAGTTCATAAATGAAGTGGGAACAATGGGAAAAATCCACCATGTTAATGTTGTTCGATTGCTTGGCTTCTGCGCCGATGGATTTCATCGTGCTTTGGTTTATGACTTTTTCCCTAATGGTTCTTTGCAGAATTTTATTTCTTCACCCAACAAGGATGGTTTCCTTGGTTGGGACTTATTGCAACAAATTGCTCTAGGCATTGCGACCGGAATTGAGTATCTTCACCAAGGTTGTGATCATAGAATTCTTCACTTTGATATCAATCCTCACAATGTCTTGTTAGATGACAATTTAATTCCAAAAATATCAGACTTCGGTTTAGCTAAGCTGTGCTCCAAAACTCAAAGTAATGTATCGATGACTGCAGCTAGGGGAACACTAGGATACATGGCTCCTGAGGTATTTTCTAGAAATTTTGGAAATGTTTCTTATAAGTCTGATATATACAGCTACGGTATGTTGCTGCTCGAGATGGTTGGAGGAAGAAAGAATACTAAAACAACTACTAGTGAAGAAAATTTCCAAGTTTTGTATCCGGATTGGATACACGGTTTACTTGAAGGGAGAGACATTCATATACCAATTGACGATGAAGGAGATTTTAGAATTGCAAAGAAACTAGCAATTGTGGGACTTTGGTGCATTCAGTGGCACTCCGTGCATCGTCCGTCCATGAAAACAGTGGTGCAGATGTTACAAGGAGATGTAGACAAGTTAAAAGTTCCCACAAATCCTTTCAATGCTTCATCATCTTCAACTAATAGAACTACAAATACTGCAACAGTAGATTGTTTGAATATAGAACTAGATGTGATTCAAGAATTAGACTAGATTAAATAAAACAAAAAATTGATACATGTAATTTGTTTCTTTGTAAAAGTGTACTATATGTTGGCACTTTTTAATCTGTTTCTGCTTCATTTCCTTTTCATGCAAATTTTAACATATTACATATTAGGAACTTCAAATGAAGTGAATTTTTTTTTCACATTCTATGTAAAACACAATATGGGAATATGATAAATGGTATTTGTTGTTCTATATTACTACATATTAGGGACATCAAATGAAGGGGAAGCTTTCTCTAAAATTCTATGTAGAACACAACAGGGAAAATATATAGACAAATGTTTCAAGGCAAATTGTCTTCGGGAACATTCAATCAATATTCTCTATAAGAGAATCATTTACTATTTCCCCAGAATCATAAGAACTAGTGTAATCACTCGATTTTGTTTCGTCAAAGTTAGTTCTTTGATCATCTACAACTGTTTCATGTGGATAAAGGAGTGGCTTTGGGGGTATTTCAAGGCTTTCAACGTCTCCTTCGAGCATTTCCACTACTTTGCTCATTGTGGGACGATCATTTGGTTTTAGTTGTATACACCAAAGTGCGACTATGACCATCTTCTTTACTATTTTCTTTTCCTCCTTAGTGGTATCTTCAATTTCTATGTCTCCGTCTTTTTCAACTTGATCATAAATCCATAAAGGAAAGTAAAGTTGGCTAGAATGCTCCGCATGGGCGTTAAGGTTTTTCCTTCTACCTGCCATCTCCATCAATAGCATACCAAAGCTATAAACATCAGCCTTATAGGACACTCCTCCAAGATTTTTGTAGAACAACTCTGGAGCCATATAACCAATTGTACCTCTTGCCGCAGTCATTGTGATAATGCTATTCTGTACAGGATATAACTTAGCTAGTCCAAAATCAGAGACTTTTGGGGTGAAGTTCTCGTCAAGAAGGATGTTGTGAGGTTTGATATCAAAATGCAAAATCTTCATTTCACATCCATGGTGAAGATAAGCAATCCCACGAGCTACTCCAATGGATATGTCAAAAATTTGGTTGTAGCTTATATTTACGTTTCCTTCTTTAGAGAAAATGAATTTATCAAGAGATCCATTAGGCATGAATTCATAAATAAGAGCACGTTTTGATCCCTCAGCACAAAATCCAATTAACTGAACCACATTCAAATGATGTATTCTTCCGATAGTTGCTACTTCACTAATAAAGTCTTGCCCATTACCTTTCGACTTACCCAACATCTTGATTGCAACACAAGGGCCGCTGCGAAGGTTCCCTTTAAACACAGTGCCAAACCCTCCTTCACCCAATTTGTCTTTGAAACCTTTAGCCATTTTCTTGATTTCTTTGTATGAATATCCAATGGGCATGAGATTGTTTTGTTGTTGTAGATATATTTCAATATATTCAAACATTGACAAATGCCTTTTCCTCCATTTGTATATCAACAAGGCAATAAATAATGTCATTCCAAACAGATATCTAGCTGCCAATAATGATGGTAGAACATAGTGCCCTGTGCGTAATCCTATAATTTTATACTGACTATAACCTTCATATCTTTGGTTTGGCCCTTTTATCATTTCTAATATTCCTGTAACATATTATAACAATTAGGCATTAGGCATGATCAAACTATATATACTTGGTGGAACTCAGCTCCATTAGGCATTAGACACGATCTAACTAGGAATCACTTTCTTTCCATAATATAAGGCTGAAATTGTGGAGACCAATGACATATCCAAGTTCAATTAAAATATTCTTTTAGGTATTAAATATTAATAGTTCAATTTTGACTTTAGTACGTATTTTTGTCTCTTAAATATTTTTTTAGTTTTATATTGATTGTTTAATGATTAATCGCCGTTTCTCTTTTATTCCTCAAATATATATATATAGGGAATGTATCAAGTGAGAAAGTTTTTCTTATATGAGAGTGAGATGAGCTAATTTTAACCTTTAGATTAAAATTAATGGTTAGGATTAAAACAAATGATTAAGCAAGACATGTATGATAGTATATCTCTTATTTCTTTTTATCTTATTTTTTTTTTCTTTCCAAATCAAAACCCATCGTCTTCCTCGGGAAGTTTCCCCCCATTAACCCACTACCATTGGAAGATATCTTTGCAAGCAACCAATTGCTACAAGACTCTGTGAAATCAACGTATGTATTTAAAAATATGTCTTCAAATTGCTAAAACCCTTCAATGTTAGTGAAAAATTAAATAAACCCTAAAAGTTCAAATTGAATGAATGTTAAATATTAAGAGTAACAGCAGTTAATTCTTGGTGGAAAAATTCTATCTAAACACACAAAATTTGCAATTTGATGGTTGTTGATGAAATAGAAGTGAAGCGAAAACACAGATATACAAGCTGTTGTCGGATAGATTTATCAAGTTGTTGTCAGAAATTAAGAGTAAGTTTTTCTCATGGGAGTTTGCTTGTTTCACCATTCATGGAGGCTGACGCTTGATAATTGATATGGGGTGGTCGGGTGGGTGTTGGATTGATGCGGCGGGCACCAGGTCGCAGAAGGAAAACAGATATGCGGATTGTGTGAATTGATTTAAAATAGGAGCATGTGATTCCCTTTTAATCTAGGCCCTTCAATTTAATCAAATGGTTGGCATAGCTTCATCTCACTCTCATATAAGATTACCCTTTCTCACTTGATATATCCCCTATATATATATATATATATATATATATATATATATATATATATATATATATATATATATATATATATTTGTTACATTGATCTCTTCTGTCAATATTTTGCAAAAGATGATGTTAACTTGAATGTCATATTAAACTAGACAAAAGATCAATAACACATTTTAAATTAGATACGAGACTCATATGAAATTTATTAAACTAGATAAGATAGACCAATATGAAAATAACATTAGGTTTTTGCAAAAAAATTAAATCAATGTGACAAACATAAATATTTTTTAGAGAACAATTTAAAGAGGAACATTTAATTATTAAAGGGTCAATATAAAACTAAAAAATTCTTTTAGAAACCAAAATACTAATCAAACCTTCAATTTTATAAGATGAAATTAGAAGCATGGTAATTTGAGATATTTTTTATGAACTAAAGTAAAATTTAATATATTCTAGTAAACAAATAATTTATCTTAAAGATTTTTAAAGAAGTAATGGTTAAGAACTCACCTATCCAAATAGCGATGATAAGATCTGCAACAAAAATATACTTTTAGTAAAAAAGTTATAATTTGAAAAATTTCTAAGCAAATAACATGTAAATTTAATTAGGTGATACAGAATTCTTACCTTTAGTATATAAACTCAGCTGAGGCCATATCCCTGGATCACCCAACATTGGAAGAAAATGTCATGTGTTTGTTTATTATGATTACCTCAATAAAAAAAATACTTATTCCCATTTTCACTACCGTTTAGACATATGAGTCCGTTTGATCTACAAAATGAAAGTAATAGACAGAACAATACAGGACAGTACAAGGCAGAATAGTACATGACAAACATTTATGATATTAAACAAATTTTGTCTTGTATGATATTTGATGGAAAAAATGTTATTTTGGTGATTTATAAAAGTTGTGATGAGGACAAAAAGTTGTCCCATGGTTCAGTGGGGGACAAAAATATCTGATTTTGTCCAGTCCCTTGACCCCCAGTTTGTCCAGTACCAGTGACAATTTTCAAATCAAACACAAAACAACAGAAGTTGTCATGTTCAGTCCCATGTTTTTTAGCAGATCAAACGCATCCTATATAGTATTTAAATTATTCCTTATATTATTATAGGGTCATGCTAACTAGTGCCCCGATGTATTAGTTAAGGATACTAAAATAAGTAATTTTTGTATTGAAAATAGTATTTTTTATCTCTTCAAAATGTCAATTACACAAGTTCCTAGACAAATTTACCATATTTGGTTCCTTAATTAGTGCCCCTGGGGCACTATTTAGCATTTTCCATTATTATAAGGGTCATACTAACTACTGCCCCGGACTAGTGCACCGAGACACTAGTTAAGATACAAAAAAGTAACTTTTACATTGAAAATAACATTTTTTGTATTTTACAAACATTAACTGCACAAACTCCAATATAATTTTACTATATTGAATATCTTTAAATACTAGTTAGCATTTCCTTGTTATAAAGATAAAACAAACACTCATTAAAAAAAGGTCAATAGTACACATTAGTTGACTTTAAAAGGTAACAAAAAATGAAATTTCTAACCATTATGCTATTTGACAAAAAAAATTATATTTTCCTCCTGTTAATATCATTTTTCTTTCTTCAATTAAGGTGAAAGTATATTTTCCTTTTTAGTGACAAGAATTAAAAGGAAATTACCACAAAGATCGAAGCTCCGCTCTCCCCAGAAAGTATGGCAGGCGCGATAGCATTCAAGTATGGTACCGTTGAAGGAACAAAACTTTGAATCTCCGCAAAGATTCTGACAAGGAAGATTCAACCATGAAATCTCAAATCCATACACTAAAGCCTTATGAATGACATCATAGGAAAGTAAAAGTCCTTGTTGATTTCTTTGAAATTTTTTCAACCAAGATGTTAGACTAACCAATTTTACATGACAACCAACTTCAAAATCTTGAGCAATTAAATCACCAGCCATAGCATAAATATAATACCCTTTTGAGTTCGGATTGAGACACGAAGTAGTATTCACATATTTACGATTGTTATTCACTTGATGGCTACAATTCAAGTATACTACATGCTCAAAAACAAGGCTTTCACTGTCATAATAATGTCCTGATGATGATTGGTATGGATCCGTGCAATATTTGTTGTCGTAATCATAAGTATCGCAGAAATCAGATTGAGATAAGGAATTGAGAGGAAGTGAAGAGCAATTATCTTGATGAACACCAGGATCAACCAATCGGATTGTGAAATTATTGTAACTGATGTACTGGACATAATATTTTGCAGAGTATAAATATAATGTTGTCACATTATTTTCACAAGATAGTTCGTACCTTTTATCCCCGCAATGAATTGGGTCATCTTTTAATCGAAATGGATAGCTTATTTTTGATATTTTTCCACAAGATGAAGGTGGACATGTATGCTCTTGCTCAATAGTAAGAGCATTGCTACTAGCTTGCTGTAACAACAATAGTACCAATAAAATCACTCTCACCCACCACATAGCTGCGAAACTTTTTTAGGAAATTAAATGCCCCCCACAAACACACATATAAATGATTGTGATTACAAATTATATATACTAATGTTTTCTTATCTAAATTTTAATTGTTCAATTTGATTATGTATCTCAAGCTAACTAAAGTTTATGAAATTGGTAAAAAAATATTGATTTTCATTTGAGAGCTCAAGTGGTCAATCTTTATTTTTCTTTTTTAAAATAGAGTGATCAATTTTTTTATTTTTTATTTATTAACAAGAGGGGCTTACGCGCAAGAGTGGTCAATTTTTCGACTACATCATATTGTGCCAATCCTACAAATGAGAGAAATTTTCATTTTGAATATTGAATGAAGGTTATTTTAATCCCATTTCTTACTGTATTATTTAAAATTTATATACAATATCTTAATATATTAATCAAATTGAATGTTATACGTTGGTATTGCAAATGTTAGTTGAATTTAACATTCAATAGAATAGTGAAAATTGAACATTTTATAAGTGAGATAATTTATAAACCTAATAATACCATAATATTTTATGTTAAAATATGGTATTCAAGATGACAAATAGTTTTAGCATAAACCGGTTAAGTCGGTGCGTAAGGCCAAAAAATATAAAATAAAAAATAAAAAGATAATAGGTCAGTCAAAGATAATAGGTCAGTCAACATGTGCAGGGAATCAAAACAAAAACTTAAAATAAAAAATTAATGTTAGTCAAATTTATGGCCAGTCAATGCCCAAATAATGAAACGAATTCGACCACCACCTATAGTTGTTAGAAACTAGGGTTATATTTTGAAATTGATAATCAGTGTCCTGATAAATATTTGCAAATTATAAAAAAAAATGTTGTTTTTAATGAAAAAATTTCATTTCAATATTTTTAAATAGAAAAATGCCAACTAGTACCTTAGTTATTGTCCGTGGTATTAATTAAGAAGCTAAATAAGATATGAATATATTGAACTTTATATAATCTACTTTTTATAAAGGAAAATGCTAACTAGTGCTCCTGAGGCACTAATTAAGGAACCTTACCAAATGCAGTAAAATAATCTTGAAACTTATATAATTGACCTTTTAAAAATATAAATAACACTATTTTCCATGTAAAAGTTTTTTGTTTTGGTATGTTTAACTAGTGTCCGAAGCATTAATTAAAATGACCCTTTTATAAATATAATTTTCTTTTTATATTTTTAACTAATACCCAAGCACTAGTTAACATCACTTTTTGAATACTCCATCCGTCCCAATTTAAATGACACAGTTGACTATTTCACGCATACCGATGCACAACTTTGATGATTAATATTTTTAATTGTATAATAGTAAAAATTATAAAAATTTGATATTTTGAAAATACTCATCGAGACGAATCAAACAATATCCTATATGCTAATATTTAGTTTTGTTTATTAGTAAAAAAATAAAGTCAAAGAAATATATATGATTAGTTCACAATAGTCAACTGTGTCATTTAAATTGAGACGGAGGGAGTATTAGTCCCTAGTTTATCCAACACATTAGTAAACATATGATCTTTTATATTTAGACCGAAAAGAGTGGTTGAAATGACCTATCACCTATATCTTGACCAATTCCCACTTGGCCACTTCTAATTTCTAATTAGTAGTATAGTATTACTTGTCTTGTGAGAATGGATCCTCTCAATTTACTTTTCCTTAATTTTTACATCTCAATCATCAATCAACTTTTTCTCATTTCTTTTCCATTTAAATATTGTTTTATATTTCTAATCTAATGGTCTAAAAACCAACATTATTTCCTCAATTTTTTTTCAAATTGAGAGAACCCTTTCTCGTTGTCTTGGGTAGTTGGACTTTATACATATTGTCACATCATATGTAATTATTGTCTTGGGACTAGACTAGGCTTGCTTGATGGCTGATGCTTGCTGCTTGGCCGGCAAGGTGATATTTTCTTTTATTTATTATTATTTCAAAAGGTGTTTAATTTAAGGATGAATGAGTCATGTGATTTTAGTTTAGTTGATAGAACATTGGATTATATATGTTGGAGGCTGTGGTCTGAACTTCGGTCATCCACTTATATACTTTAAGGGTGAAATTTCTAACCACTAGATTATTTAACAAAAAAAAAGGGAGCGAGTAGCATAAATTGACATTTTCATGCCTATAAATAATGTGAGAAAATTAAAGTGATTAGAATATCCATATTATGAATAATAAATGTAGTCATTTTGATAAAGTCAATTTAAATCAAATTAAACAAATAAAATACTAAAACGAAAAATCGAATATGCCTAAAAAAAAAGAACTCCGTTAACAAGCACAATTACACATAATCATAAAAAATGTATCAAACATGTAAAGAAGCAGAGTTTGATCACACAGTACTTTTGGATGGCAAGATCACAGAGTACTTTGATCACACTACTTCTTCTTTTGCTTATCAATAGATGCAGCAGTCATGACAAGTGCAGAGAATATTCATCTTGTGGATCTTATCCTCATGTTCGATTTCCCTTCCAACTAGTTAAGGAATCATCACAAGATCAATGTCTTTATCCTGAGTTTTGTCTATATTGTACTCAAAATGGGGAAACCATGTTTTTACTTCCAACTACTACAGGTCCAATTAAATTCATTGTTTATGACATAGACTATGAATCAAACACAATTTCAGTTTCAGACCCGGACTATTGTATTTCGGAAAAGTTTTTCAAGCTTAACACTTCATCATTTCTACCCTACCGAATTTCTTCGGGATACAAAACAAAAATATCTTTTTTCAATTGCTCTTCAATTAGGAAAAGATACCTGAGAAATCATGATATGTATTCCCGACATTCACAAGATATGATCACTTGTCCAATTTACACTTCTGAGACCTCTGACAGTGTTCTTCAATTGGACCTTTTATCATGTACCAAGATGTTTGACGCGTCAATGATGCAACGAGGATTAACAATTAATTCGATTGGTTTGAGTTGGACCAAACAAAATTGTACAGAGTGCCTAGCGAAAGGCATGGAATGCAATTGGAAGACCAACACCACCAAAGGCGAAACTGAATGTTTTGACTGCAACAATAAACGGAAAACAATTCAAATTCCAAAACCTCTTATATACGCCTCTATAGGTTAGATTTTGTCTTATGTTTTTCTTTGTTGATTTATGTTGGAAGATAGTTTTATTTGACTATTAATATGTTTTTGTAGGTTCAATTCTTTTCGGGTTGGTGCTCATCGCATTATTTAAGATACATCTCTATTTTAGAAAGAAAGAAGAGGATCAAGTTAGAGTTGATAAGTTCTTAGAGGATTATAGATCACAAAAGCCAACTAGATTTTCATATGCTGACATAAAAAGAATTACGAATGGATTTAAGGAAAAACTTGGAGAAGGAGCTCACGGAACTGTGTTCAAAGGAAAGCTCTCAAGCGAGATACTCGTGGCTGTGAAAATGCTCAACAATACAGCGGGAGAAGGAAAAGAGTTCATCAATGAAGTCGGAATTATGGGCAAAATTCACCACATCAATGTTGTTCGCTTGCTTGGTTTCTGTGCCGATGGAATCCATCGTGCTCTTATCTACAATTTGTTTCCAAATGGTTCGTTACAGAATTTTATATTTCCACCCGATAACAAAGACAATTTCATTGGATGGGCGAAGCTGCAACAAATTGGCATTGGTATAGCTAAAGGAATTGAGTATCTTCATCAAGGTTGTAACAATCCAATCATTCACTTTGACATCAACCCTCATAATGTTTTGCTAGATGACTCCTTCACTCCAAAAATCTCAGATTTCGGTCTCGCCAAATTATGTACAAAGAATCTTAGTGTTGTTTCCATGACGGCTGCTAAGGGAACTTTGGGATACATGGCGCCTGAAGTACTATCAAGAAATTTTGGAAATGTGTCTCTTAAGTCAGATATTTACAGTTACGGAATGTTGTTGCTTGAAATAGTTGGAGGGAGAAAGAATGTAGACATGTCGTCGTCTGCAGAAGCTTGTAATGTGTTATATCCAGAATGGATCCATAACTTATTGGAAGGAGATGTACGCATTCATATTGAGGATGAAAATGATGTTAAAATTGCAAAGAAACTTGCAATTGTCGGACTTTGGTGCATTCAATGGCTACCAATGAACCGTCCGTCGATAAAAAATGTTGTGCAAATGTTGGAAACCGGAGAGGATATCCAGTTAATTGTGCCTCCTAATCCTTTTCGCTCGACATCTTCCATGACCGCTAATGATGAATGCACTTTGGCAAGAAGAAGTTTCCGAATGGAAGTCCTTCAAGAATAAAGGAAGATAATCATTGATTAAATTCCTCATAATAGGAATGAGTTGAGAATCTTAATTATATGTCATTTTGTTTCCATGATTATAACTCAGTTGAGTATCCTCTCATGTTTCAGTCTATCCTATTATTGCAGCTGTTGCAGTTCATTTCTATAATGAAAGAGTAGAATGAGATTTTAATAATGTTAATTACATATATCTGTTATATTACTGCTCTAGGCATTGCGAACGGAATTGAGTATCTTCACCAGGGTTGTGAATTGTGATCATAGAATTCTTCACTTTAATATCAATCCTCACAATGTCTTGTTAGATGATAATTTCATTCCAAAAATACCAGACTTTGGTGTAGCTAAGTTGTGCTCAAAAACTCAAAGTAATGTATCGATGACTGCAGCTAGAGGAACATTAGGGTACATGGCTCCAGAGGTATTTTCTAAAACTTTGGAAATGTTTCTTATAAGTCTGATATATACAGCTACGGTATGTTGCTGCTCGAGATGGTTGGAAGAAGAAAGAATACTAAAACAACTACTAGTAAAGAAAATTTCCAAGTTTTGTATCCGGATTGGATACACGGTTTACTTGAAGGGAGAGACATTCATATCATATCCCAATTGATGAAGAGGGAGATTTTAGAATTGCAAAGAAACTAGCAATTGTGGGACTTTGGTGCATTCAATGGCCCTCCGTGCATCGGCCCTCCATGAAAATTTGGCTTGAATCGTTTGCATTTGAGTTCAAATTTCTTCTCCTGTTTGCTATTTCACATCATGATGTGTCCCCCTAATTCCAAAACATTTTATTCAATCATAGTGGTTCATTTATGCTAAATGGAAATTGCAAGTGATTTTCTTAAGGACCATTAATCTAAACAAAATTTGGTATGCTAGGTTGTTTATTCTCACTCAAAGTTGATAGAGATTGTGTGGTTTCTAATCACACGGTAATATTTTGATTTTCTACACAATGGAAATTTCTACGCAAACAAACTCCACATGACTAGTACAAAATGACCATGCCCATAAAAGATAACGAATTGCGTTAAGAATTATTAAGAAATAAGTATGGGCATAACTCATCCTCACAAAACCGGCTTGTAAGGTGAGAACTACCACTTGCTTATAAACATTTGTCAAGACCATCTCATATCCGATATGAGACTTTTTATCAAATTGTGATATGTTGGACTGAGTTGGTCCCATGTCATTTGGCAGTTAAATGGGTAAATATGTGGACCATAAAAATAAGATAAAATAAAATGAAAATTATTCTTGAATGATGAATGATCTTTTACGGAATGTTTCTGAGGTTCATAAATACTAGGGACATCAAATGAAGGGGAAGCTTTCTCTAAAATTCTATGTAGACCACAACAGAAGGGCATGAGAGTGCAAATGTAGTCTGATGTGAATTATTGGAATCTTTCTCAAGTTCCCAACGGTGGAAAGTATTTAAGCCAAAATTATGAATGATTCAGCTAAACTAGTCATACTCAAGCTTTACTCTTTCTTAACAAGGCAAACCAATGTTTCAAATTAGGCTTGTTTATATCAACACATTAGGCTCGAGTGATTAATGTGTCCCCCTTATGACAGATCGTTCGAAAGAATTGAAGTTCAATTTTTAGTAAAAACAATTCTTGGGCAGATTTTACTTACCATGTGTCTAACTCTGAATTTCCGGATCCCCTTTTCCTGAAAACCAGAGGGTTAATACCAAAAATTAAATATGTTAAACTAGAGTATTTCATTTTTATTTCGCACAGCAAATGGAAGCCAAATGTATTTGTTGCTTTGGTTTGACTCGTTTATGCTACTAGTTCATGCTGAATGAAGATTTTGTGAATGAATTTACTCCAACATGAATAGATTTATGCAATCCTAGTTGAATCTTTTATCTTGGAATGAAATTGGTTTTAAGCATCAAAACATTAAAATAGTTCTACTAAGCATGAAAGAACAAATAGCACACCATTCTATGTAGAACACAACAGGGGAAATATATAGACTAATGTTTCAAGGCAAATTGTCTTCCGGAACATTCAATCAATATTCTCTATAAGAGAGTCATTTACTATTTCCCAAGAATCATAAGAACTAGTGTAACCGCTCGATGTTGTTTGGTCAAAGTTAGTTGTTTGATCATCTACAACTGTTTCATGTGGATAAAGGAGTGGCTTTGGAGGTATTTCAAGGCTTTCAACGTCTCCTTCGAGCATTTCCACTACTTTGCTCATTGTGGGACGATCATTTGGTTTTAATTGTATACACCAAAGTGCGACTATGATCATCTTCTTTACTATTTTCTTTTCCTCCTCGGTGGTATCTTCGATTTCTATGTCTCCGTCTTTTTCAACTTGATCATAAATCCATAAAGGAAAGTAAAGTTGGCTAGAATGCTCCGCATGGGCATTAAGGTTTTTCCTTCTACCTGCCATCTCCATCAATAGCATACCAAAGCTATAAACATCAGCCTTATAGGACACTCCTCCAAGATTTTTGTAGAACAACTCTGGAGCCATATAACCAATTGTACCTCTTGCCGCAGTCATTGTGATAATGCTGTTCTGTATAGGATATAACTTAGCTAGTCCAAAGTCAGACACTTTTGGGGTGAAGTTTTCGTCAAGAAGGATGTTATGAGGCTTGATATCAAAATGCAAAATCTTCATTTCACATCCATGGTGAAGATAAGCAATCCCACGAGCTACTCCAATGGATATGTCAAAAATTTGGTTGTAGCTTATATTTACGTTTCCTTCTTTAGAGAAAATGAATTTATCAAGAGATCCATTAGGCATGAATTCATAAATGAGAGCACGTTTTGATCCTTCGACACAAAATCCAATTAATTGCACGACATTCAAATGATGTATCCTTCCGATAGTTGCTACTTCACTAATAAAGTCTTGCCCATTACCTTTCGACTTACCCAACATCTTGATTGCAACACAAGGGCCGCTGCGAAGGTTCCCTTTAAACACAGTGCCAAACCCTCCTTCACCCAATTTGTCTTTGAAACCTTTAGCCATTTTCTTGATTTCTTTGTATGAATATCCAATGGGCATGAGATTGTTTTGTTGTTGTAGATATATTTCAATATATTCAAACATTGACAAATGCCTTTTCCTCCATTTGTATATCAACAAGGCAATAAATAATGTCATCCCAAACAGATATCTACCTGCCAAGAATGATGGTATAACATAGTGTCCTGTTGCCAATCCTACTTTATACTCAGTTTCACCTTCATATATTTGGTTTGGTCCTTTTATCATTTCAATTAATCCTGTAACATATTATCACGAAAAAATAAATATATAATAGCCAAAATTTAGTGTTGATTTTGAATCTGAGGAGGGAAAAAAATCATATACAGAGCAAAAAGTATATAAACAAATATGGTGTGAATGTTAGTAAAAAAAAAGTGTGAAAGTCAAATTGTGTTTCTAAGAAACATTACACATTCTTTATTCTTCTTCTTGTCGAGCTTTGATTCTTTTAGAATTTTGCATATTTGATTAAAAAAATTCTATAGACAAATTAAGCTATTTTTACCCCTATACTTTATTATGAAAGAAAAAATTTATTTAATGAATGCCTTAATTTTAAATTACTCTCTCTGTCCCAAATTGATATAACAAAGTTTATGCATTTAATCCAAATTTTTAACCAAATACATCAATTTTTTTTGACCAATTTTCCCTTATTACTATAACAACAAAAATGAATTTATAAATATCTAAAACAAACTGCCCTTAATTAATATGACAATTTTGGTAGATAGATATTTATTCTTAACACGTACAGATTTTTTTTATGAAATGAAACTGAAAAAAAAAAGTTTATTTTATTTTGTACTAGCGACATGACGGGCACTCTCGTGCCCGTCAGGCCGCTCTTTTTTATTTAGCAGGTCAAATAGATATGTTTTGTGATTGTTTGTGTGATATACATTTTCTATTATGTTATTAGATGTCCCTCTTCTTTTCTAATCTAATGTGGTCGCATCTTTAACTCTCCTCCTTGGTGGCTGCCTCTTGTTGTCTTTTTATAGCGGAACAAACGGGCACGTTCCGTGCCCGTTTGTGTGATACGTATTTTCTATTATGCACTTATATGTTGAAGATGATTATAAAATATGAAACTCTCATACATAATGTTTGAATACATGAGGTCATGGTTTGAATATTTGTGGTCACTCTTCCCGTTTGTGTGATCCGTATTTTCTATTATGCTAATTTATATTGAAGATTATTCTAAATTTTTTATGAATAGTTGTCTTTCAAAAATCAACAAATTATGTCACATAGAAACCTTCAATTAAATGAAAATGAGGACATTTTATTAAATGGACTAATTACATTATTAACGGAGATATACATGTTATCATAGCAGAAAATAAAAACAAAAATATTATGTGTGCATCTATCCGTTTTTTTCCATTTTCCGAAAGTATATAAATTGTAAACAATAGTCTCGAATAAATTTAGTTTTTATTTAAATTAATTCTTGTGTAATTTTAGTTTCCATTTAAATAAAAGCTAATTTTAGGGACATCAATTCATACTAAGGCTTAAAATAAGCTACAAAAGAAAAAGCCCCCATCAACAATTAAAAATAGAAAACCAATTTTTGCTATCAATAATGTCAAAAAAAAAAAAAAAGAGTAAAATTAATTGTAGAAACTAAGTATAGAGTTTAAAAGAAGAAAGCAAGTAGCAAACCTTTGTTTTCCTCTCTCTCTTTTTTGTTATTATTTTTTTATTGGTAGTTTAACACACAAAAAAATGTAAATCATAGAGAAGTTCAACTTAGTAAAATAATAGTAAATCATAGAGAAGTTCAACTGTGTTCTTTAAAGTATACATGAAGAACCCATTGCATTACTATTTGCTATGTTTTTAAACATTTTTTCCTAAAAAGATCCTCAATACTAAATATTCATCTTAATCCCGGACATTTTTGTAAAAAAAGTTTTTGGTTAGTGTTTTAACTTCCAAGATTTATTTTTCTTAATTTTAAATTTTCACTAATAATTAATGAAATAAATACTTTTGCATCACATGTGGCAAAATGTTATGTATCTTGGTTAGATGAGAACATGGAAGAAAGTGATTAAAAACAATGAGAAGAAAAAAGAATCAATTCCATAAACATATTACATATGTAACCAATTCCATGCCTTGTTGAAGAAAATAAAGACCAAATCAATACCAAGACAAACCCTCAATCTACTTTATTTGTAGCCATCATACAATATACTTTGTTTCCTGCGACAGAAGCAATAACCATGACTATTAATTTATCAAAATAATCCCCATGTAACCAAAATCGTGCAACAAAAATTCAACCAAAATCACAAATTTGCTAAAATAATCGATCTCATGTAACAAAAATATTGTCTCTCCATATAACTTCTTATACTATAGTAACAACTCAATATCAAAAGAAAAGAAAATTGTCAGGAAATTAGTCCGACAATGTTTTATTTCTCTTGAACTTCTTTATTACAATTTCTTTTGCAAGGGTTTTAAAAATTAACTACTCATTCATAAACCAAAAAAAGGCAACAAATGTTAAGGAGCGTGAGTAAGACTTAGGGAATGAATTTTCACTATTGAAATCCTCCATTTTTCTAAATTCTATTTGTTGCATCTCAACCATCAAATTGAATCCCCTCTTTTGATTATAACGATTTTATCTCTCATGTTTGATAGTTGAGATGCAACGATTAAAAAAATGGAAAAAAACCAATAAAGTGAATCTATTCCCATAAGAACCGACACATGAAGATCCTATAATAAAAATATTTCGATGAAAATTGGAGATTGTAATTTAAACAGAGGATATAAAGAATATAATTGTATAAAAATCAAAAGTCTAGGGAAAATGGTAACATGAATTGACATGAAGAATTGGAAAAGATGGAGTGTCAAATAAAATAAATAATATAAGAAAAAAATTCGTTAAAACATAAATATAAGAAAAAAAAAATCGTTAAAATGGTGTTGAATGAACCTTGATTTGCTTTTGTTGATGTTGTCTTTTTCATTTTTGAATTTTCATTGAATGGATATTCCGTGCATTGGCTTGCACTTCTCTATTATTGGGGTTATTGTATCAACACAATGATACAATTGGATTGATGTTCACTTCTCTAACAATACTATGCATTTCATTCGTATGAATCAACTTTTTGTTTTTTTTTTTAGAAACCGAATGAAGTTGAAGAAATATGAAGAAGATGAGACTAAAAGAATAGAAGAAATGAACAATAATTACTATTGTGTGGTTGGTTTTAGAAGTTAAAAAAAGTGGAAGAAAAAAAAACTACCAAGGGTATTGTGGTATTTAAAAAAAAAGGATAGATTCAAAACCAAAAGTTTTTCCTTTATTTAATGGAAGTTTTTTTTTTTAAAGCAATGAAAGTTATGTGGGTTAGTTAGTTGTAATTGAAGGGTAAATTTGGTATTATAAAAAGTATACACCAAAAACTTGAGTCTTTTTTATATAATGTTATAGATAACTAATTTTTTGAAAAACAATTCATGCCCGTAAAACATTTTGTGTAGCAGAAATGGTAAGAACTCACCTATCCTGACAGCTATGATAGTATCTGCAACAAAAAATTGACTTATGTGAATCAATGGTTGGTGGTGATATAACTATAAGAATAATTTAGTTGACATTATATATAAATAAATGAAAAATCACATATATGATCGATAAAACATAAGTTATGGTGCATAAGCCATGTTTATGTATCGTGCATAAATACCCAAAATTGCTTAGCACACTCTTTAGATTTTTAGTGCACCCCTAGATTGCTTAGCACACTCCCAAATTTTTAGTGGGTGCACTAAGCAATTTGAGAGTGTGCTACGCAATCTGAGAGGTGCATTAAACAATTTTTATTATTTATGCACGATACATAAGAAAAAGACTTATAAACCATAACTAATCGATAATATGCATACAATTACAAATACATAAAAACATATAGATAGATTATATAGAATTGTTACCTTTAGCGTAATAACTCAGCTGGGACCATCGGCCTGGACCACCCAAAATTGAAGAAAATGTTACTTTCTCAATTTATTGTGATCGCAACAATAAAATTAAAAATTCCGTAAAAAAAACAATAAAAGTAAAATTTTATCCTCAATTTCATAATCATTTCAGCATGTAGTTTTAAGAAAGAATTCCTTTTGTTTTACAATGTAAGTAGAAATAAAATAAAATAAAATATATAAAATTTCAACCTAACTAAACATTAAAAAAATTGTTTATAACATGAGAGCTTCTTTACTTATAAATTGATTTTCAAATTTTATATCATCAAACAAGAAACTCTTAACATATTTCTACCACATTCATGATTGAACCTTAATTTTCCATAAAATAAATTGTTTTAGCTAAACTTTTCTTATTTCATTGCTAAAGTAAACTCTTTATTAACGAAACTCTTTTTTCTTAGGAACCAAAGAGCTAATATATAAAAAGTTTGAGTAGGTTAATAGTAACGATAATAACTTAATAGCATGAGCTAAGAAGCCTGGGTGAAAAACGGACCTCCAAAAATAAGATCCGAGCCCAATCGGATTCGGGCTCTCGGACTCGGGCTCTCGAGCCGGCCCGGTTTTTCCACTTTTTTTTTGAAGTAGTTAGTAAATGGACTACTACTATGCATACCAAAATTAAACAATCAAATTAATATATAAAAATCATTGCAAGTGCCAAGCACAAGAGAAATCGTTAAATAATCTGCCTATTTTTTTTATCTCGAAGGCAAAACACATGAGAAATCAACAAATCAACCTAGCTGTGATATGGTCAAACAATGGCAACGGAAAAAAATACAAGTCACTTGGCTAATAATACAAACGAAGTTCAAATTATCGAAATTCCTACAAATCCACTAAAATAACACAAACTTAGTTTAAATTCTTCAAGTAAATTTCAAATTCTAATTTTAAAAAAAAGTCATCTCAGTGACTTGGTCAATCTTCACAAATTTCCATCTTCTTTATCAATATTATTGTTATCATCTAGTTCTACAAAATAAAAAAAAAAATGGTTGTTATGAATAAAGATATAATTTTTTTTGTAATTAACCATTTTCAAAATAATAAAACTATAATAAGCATACCTTCAAACTCATATAAAAATTTAATTTTTTAATTGTAATTTATTCAGACCGCCAGATAGCCCGTGGTCCATTCGGGCTAACCCATATTTTTTGCGGACTTTAACAGACCGGACTAAAAAACCCGAAAAAACTTTGAACTAGAATTTTAAAGCCTAAATCCAAAAAAAAGCAAATCGGCCGATTCGGACCGGCCCATTTGGAGTCTGTACTTTTAACATGAAAGTAGATAATTTTAAATGTAAATGAATATGATTGGAGCAATATTTACCACAACGAGTACTCCAACCTCCCGATAAGATATTGCGGCAGAAGTGATCGCATTGAATTTTCTCTGTGGTAGTGTTGAATGAACAGGACAACCAACTTGTATCTCCACAACTTTTTTGACACATATGACGCAACCATGTAATCTCAAATCCATACACCAACAACTTGTGCATTTCATCATAAGAAACTATTTCATTTCCTTGCAAATTTCCCAACCAAGAAGATGTAGGAGCCACTAATTCAACGTGACAACCAACTTGAAAATCATCAGCAATTAAATCACCAGCCATAGCATAAATATAATACTCTTTTGAGTTTCGATCGACGCAAGGAACAGTGTCGACATATTTATGATTGTTAGTAACTTGATGGCTACAATTCAAGTATACTATATGCTGAAATAGCTGGCGATTATTTTGTACGGGTTGGTATGGATCCGTGCAATATTTGTCGATATAATTGTATCTAACACAGAAATTAGATTGAGATAAGGAATTGAGAGGAAGTGAAGAGCAATTATCTTGTTGAATTCCAGAATCAACCAATCTGATGGTGAAGTTATTGTAATTGATGGACTTCACATGATATTTTGAAGAGAATAAATATAAAGTTGTCACATTATTTTCACATGATAGTTCATACCTTCTATCCCCGCAATGAATTGGGCCATATTTTAATCGAAATGGGTAACTTATATTAGAAATTTCGCCACAAGATGAAGGTGGACATGGATGTTCATCAGTACTAGCGCGGCAGGTAAACGGCAGCAATAGTAGTAGTAGTAGCAGTATCATTCTCATCCACCACATAGTGGCCAAACTGTTTTCTGATTGAAAAATATCTGATCCAGTAAATTTATTAAATGTTGGAAACTTGTTTTCTACGTTCATATTTGGCGTGCGAAAAAGGCAATACTAAAGATGAAAATAGAGGTCAATATGTAGAAGTGATTGAAACACGTTTAGACACAAACTTTGTTGGTAGTTGATTGTAATAGTGATAGTTTAGAAAATGGGTGGATATCATATCGCAGAAGACTTTAGTCGATATAGTTGAAATATAGTAGTTGATAGTATTAAATTTATATAAAGTTTTTCAACAAAATATATATATATAACAAGAAAAATTGTCAAAAAGATAAATCACTTTAAAAAATATAAAAAAGGAGCAGAAAGTTTGGTTCTTATCACTTCTTTTGAATGGCATTGGTAGGAGCAACTAGCATGATCACCCTGCTGCTTCTACTACTGCTTTTCCATCACGGCAGCAGTCATGACAAATGCAGAGAAATGTCTTGTGGACCTGACGAACCGATTGTTCAATTTCCCTTCCAACTCGTTAAGGAATCGTCACAAGATCGATGTGTTTATCCTGAGTTTTGCCTATATTGTACTCCAAACAAGAACACCATGATGGTACTATCTACTACTTCAGGTCCAATCAAATTCCTTGTCTATGGCATAGACTATGAATCGAACCGAATGACAATCTCAGACCCAGATAATTGCATTCCCAAAAAGTTTTTGAAACTTATGAATTCATCGTTTCTACCTTACCGATTTTATACAGATTCAATAACAAAACTTTCTATCTTCAATTGCTCTTCGGTTAAGTATCGACACCTGAGAAATGAGGATCAATCATCCCTAATGTCACAAGACATGACCACCTGTCCAATTTACATTTCTAATTCGGACGACAGTGTGGTTGCATTGGACCTTGTATCGTGTACAAAGATGTTCGATGTGTCAATCATATCCATGCAACAATATTGCCCGCCTTATAATTTGCTCAGTTTGATTTGGCCCAAACAAAATTGTACAGAGTGCGAAGCAAAAGGAATGAAATGCAAATGGAAAAACAACGGCACAAAAGGTGAAACTCAATGTTTTGATTGTAAGAACAAATGGAAAACAATTCAAATTCCAAAATCTCTTTTATACATCTCTGCAGGTTAGACTTGTTTTATGTTTTTCTTTGTTGAATTATGTTGGAATTGGAAGGTAATTTAATTTGACAGTTAATATGTTTTTCTAGGTTCAATTCTTATGGGTCTGGTTCTCATTGCATTATTTAAGATACATATATATTTTAGAAAGAAAGAAGAGGATCAAGTTAGAGTTGATAAGTTCTTAGAGGATTATAGAGCACAAAAGCCTACTAGATTTTCCTATGCTGACATAAAAAGAATTACGAATGGATTTAAGGAAAAACTTGGAGAAGGAGCTCACGGAACTGTGTTCAAAGGAAAGCTTTCAAGTGAGATACTCGTGGCTGTGAAAATGCTCAACAATACAGCGGGAGAAGGAAAAGAGTTCATCAATGAAGTGAAAATTATGGGAAAAATTCACCATATCAATGTTGTTCGCTTGCTTGGTTTCTGTGCCGATGGAATCCACCGTGCTCTTGTCTACAATTTGTTTCCAAATGGTTCGCTACAAAGTTTTATATTTCCACCCGATAACAAAGACAATTTCATTGGATGGGCGAAGCTGCAACAAATTGGCATTGGTATAGCTAAAGGAATTGAGTATCTTCATCAAGGTTGTAACAATCCAATCATTCACTTTGACATCAACCCTCATAATGTTTTGCTAGATGACTCCTTCACTCCAAAAATCTCAGATTTCGGTCTCGCCAAATTATGTACAAAGAATCTTAGTGTTGTTTCCATGACGGTTGCTAAGGGAACCTTGGGATACATGGCGCCTGAAGTACTATCAAGAAATTTTGGAAATGTGTCTCTCAAGTCAGATATTTACAGTTACGGAATGTTGTTGCTTGAAATGGTTGGAGGGAGAAAGAATGTAGACATGTTGTCGTCTGCAGAAGCTTGTAATGTGTTATATCCAGAATGGATCCATAACTTATTGGAAGGAGATGTACATATTCATATTGAGGATGAAAATGATGTTAAAATTGCAAAGAAACTTGCAATTGTCGGACTTTGGTGCATTCAATGGCTACCAATGAACCGTCCGTCGATAAAAAATGTTGTGCAAATGTTGGAAACCAGAGAGGATATCCTGTTAACTGTGCCTCCTAATCCTTTTCGCTCGACATCTTCCACGACCGCTAATGATGAATGCACTTTGGCAAGAAGAAGTTTCCAAATGGAAGTCATTCAAGAATAAAGGAAGATAATCATTGATTAAATTCCTCATAATAGGAATGAGTTGAGTATCTTAATTATATGTCATTTTGTTTTCATGATTATAACTCAGTTGAGTATCCTCTCATGTTTCAGTCTATTCTATTATTGCAGTTGTTCCAGTTCATTTCTACAATGAAAGTTTTTTCTTTTTGAAAAGAAGAGTAGAATGAGATTTTAATAATGTTATTACATATATCTAGGTACTTCAAATGAGGGGTTCAGTTTTTCTAACTTTGGAAATACAATACAATAGAAAAATACAGTAAGAACGAATCGCTATATATAGAATCATTCAAGCAATATTCTCTACTCTACTAGAGAATTAGTTGATATTTCCACAGAATCATAACTAGTGTAATTACTCGAACTTGCTAGGTCAAAGTTGTTTCTTTCATCATTTGTAATTGTGTCATCTGGATAAAGGGTTGGCTTTGGAGGCATGTTTAGGCTTTCAATATTTCCTTGGAGCATCTCCACTACATTGTTCATTGACGGTCGATCATATGGTTTTAATTGTATACACCAAAGTGCAACTATGATCATCTTCTTGACTATTTTCTTTTCTTCCTCAGTTGTATCTTCCATTTCTATGTCTTTCTCTTTTTCAACTTGATCATAAATCCATAAAGGAAAGTAAAGTTGGCTCGAACGCTCTGCCTTGGCATTTAGGTTTTTCCTTTTGTTTGCCATCTCCATTAAAAGCATTCCAAAGCTATAAACATCAGCCTTGTAAGATACTCCTCCAATATTTTGGTAGAACAATTCTGGAGCCATATATCCAATTGTACCTCTTGCTGCAGTCATTGTGATAATGCTATTCTCTACCGGATATAGCTTGGCCAATCCAAAGTCAGAGACTTTTGGGGTGAAGTTCTCATCAAGAAGGATGTTGTGAGGCTTGATATCAAAATGCAAAATCTTCATTTCGCATCCATGGTGAAGATAAGCAATCCCACGAGCTACTCCAACTGATATGTCGAATATTTGGCTATAACTTATATTTTTGCTTCCTTCTTTAGAGAAAATGAATTTATCAAGAGATCCATTAGGCATGAATTCATAAACAAGAGCACGTTTTGATCCCTCGGCGCAAAAACCAAGTAACTGCACCACATTCAAATGATGTATCCTTCCGATAGTTGCTACTTCACTAATAAAGTCTTGCCCATTACCTTTCGACTTGCCCAACATCTTGATTGCAACACAAGGGCCGCTGCGAAGGTTCCCTTTAAACACAGTGCCGAAACCTCCTTCACCTAGCTTGTCTTTGAAACCTTTAGCCATTTTCTTGATTTCTTTGTATGAATATCCAATGGGCATGAGATTGTTTTGTTGTTGTAGATATATTTCAATATATTCAAACATTGACAAATGCCTTTTCCTCCATTTGTATATCAACAAGGAAATAAATAATGTCATCCCAATCATATATTTACCCACAAAGAGTGGCCATAAATAAATAATGTCTGATCCTATGACCTTGTTTGGTCCTTGAAACAATCCAAAATATCCTGTAGCATTATCATGTAGAAAAGATTTTGTTAGATTGTCAATGAATAATATAAAAAAAATTCTCTTTGGATAAGAAAAAAATCTTAGAAACCATTTAAGTTTGAAAAGTCAAATATTTTTTTTCCATTCTATATAGTCCAATTTCAAGAGAGAAAAAAACCTGGTAATTCAAATATGAACTAAAAAATTGAATATTATGGGAAATTAATCATTCACGTTAAAGGTTTTCATTAGCATAATTGAAAAACTTACCTATCCAATTCCAAATAGAGATGATGATATCTGCAATGAAAATTTGAATGAAGTAAAAAGGCTATGGGTGATAAAATACTGATTTAGTATATAACAATATTTTTGCTAGTTGAGTACTTACATTTAGCAAATACAAATAAAGCCTGCTGATACCATTTCACTGAAAAATCTAACAATGGAAGAAAATGTTACTTATTTTTTGTTTAAATTTATATAACATCAATAAAATAAAATAAATTCTGATTTTTTTTTTTTAAGCAAAATGAATTTGAGTAATACCACAACGTCTCATCCCATTTCCTCCCCATATACTATAGCATAAGCATTCAAGTTTATCCCTGGCAGCGTCGAAGGAACATACATCATTATTTCCACATTGAAGATTCTTACAGGGAACATTCAACCATGAAATCTCGAATCCATACACTAACGCCTTGTGAATGATGTCATAGGAAAGTCCTTCTTGATTTCTTTGCAAATTTTTCAACCAAGATGTTGGAGTAACCAATTTTATATGACAACCAACTTGTAAATCTTGAGCAATTAAATCACCAGCCATAGCATAAATATAATACCCTTTTGAGTTTGGATCGACGCAGGGAACAGTATCAACATATTTATGATTGTTAGTAACTTGATGGCTACAATTCAAGTATACTATATGCTCAAAAACAAGGCCATTATCGATATCATAATATCCCGATGCTTGGTATGGATCCGTGCTATAAGATTGTTGAACATATTCATAAGTATCACAGAAATCAGATTGAGACAAGAAATTGAGAGGAAGAGAAGAGCAATTAGATTGTTGAACTCCAGGATCAACCACTCTGATTGTGAAATTGTTGTAGTTGATGGATTGGACATGATATTTTTCAGTGAATAGATATAATGATGTGACATTATTTTCACAAGATAGCTCATACCGTTTGTCTCCGCAGTGTTTTGGGTCATCTTTTAATCGGAATGGATAATTTATGTTGGAAATTTTGCCACAAGAAGAAGGTGGACAAGTATTCTCTTGCTCAATAGTAAGACTACTACTGCTACTACCTTGCTGTAGTACAAGCAAAAATGGCAACAATATCACTCTCACCCACCGCATAGCAGCGAAACTGTTTTTGAATTGGATATGTGAAACTCGTCTGAGATTTGAAAAGTCACAAGACTCAAAGAGTGCGTTGGGATATACTTATGTATTTCCACCAACAAACACACATCCACAACAGAATAAACCTAGGGTAATTTAGAACCCTCAAATTAGAAATTGTTCATTAATAAATTTAGCCGATTGAAAAAAAGAACCCTCAAATTAGAATTTTGATTGAAAATATAATTTAGAAAATTTGGTGGTAATTTCCTTTATTATTTTGATATTGATAATAGATTGACATTAGACTTTGATTATTAAATAATCCAATGTGTAAATGACAATCAGTTTAGCATAGTGTTAAACAGGTAAAACAATTGTTTAAGATTTTGATTGGCTGTCATTAGCTATGCCTGCTTCTTTATGTTTGTATTCTTATGAGGCAATGTCTTATGTCTAGTTTTTAATATGTTGTCTTTTGCTTTTCCAGAAATAAAAGGTAAAACAAATTTCCAACATGTTCAAAGTTAAATAAATAATACTTCTATTTATTGTCTAGGGATTAGGCTTGGCCGGCGAAGTTATATTTTATTTTATTATTCTTATTTTCAAAATATGATTTGTCCCATATGGATAATTTTATGCTGTTTGTTTTTACACGCATTTCTCTAGTTAAGGGTTCCACATTAGAGGTAAGATTATCGGAACATGAATTTATAAGTAGAAATAATTCTCATCTTAGAAGTAGATCTTGTAGACTTGAATTAGGTCAAATTCTCAATTCTAATATGGCATCATAACCTCCAAGATTCATTGAACCATTTTCGATCAGGTCAACTCCCAATTCTAAGAGCTTGTTCACATGAAATATTATACATAGCAAATGTGTCAAACATATAAAGAAGCATAGTTGGTTGTTTCTTATCACTTTCTTTTATTTCTCTTTTTGATTCAATCATTTCCTTTGTTCAACAAATTAAACCTTGCATATATATTTTTATGACCGAAGCACATACTACTACTATGATCACATTACTGCTTCTTCTACTGCTTATCAACAGTGGAAGCAGTCACGAGGAGTGCAGAACCGCTACTGAACCATTGTCTTGTGGACCTAACGAACCGCTTATTAGTTTTCCCTTCCAACTCGTTAAGGAATCATCACAGGATCTATGTGTTCGTCCGGAATTTTGCCTATATTGTACTCAAAATAACAAAACCATGATTTTGCTCTCTACCACTACAGGTCTAATTAACTTCATTGTCTATAGAATTGTCTACGAAGAATACTTTATTTCAATTTCTGATCCAGAGAATTGCCTCCCGAATAAGTTTTTAAAACTTAATAATTCATCATTTTTACCATACCAGTTTTATTCACCGTTCCAAACAACACTTTCCTTCTTCAATTGCTCTTCATCTAGGAAACGATACTTGAGAAACAGAGAACAGACGTATTTCAATTCACAAGATATAAGCACGTGTCCAATTTACGCTTCTAATTCCCAAGAGAGTGTCCTCACATTGGACCTTGTATCGTGTACAAAGATGTTCGATGTTGAAATGTCCACCGTGGGAGATGAATTGTCATCTAATCAAATGAGTTTGAGTTGGCCCAAAACATATTGTACAGAGTGTGAAGCGAAAGGCATGAAATGCAAATGGAAGAACAATGGCACGGAAGGCGAAACTGAATGTTTTGATTGCAACAATAAACGGAAAACAATTCAAATTCCAAATTCTCTTATATACGCTTCTACAGGTTAGACTCATTAATTGTATGTTTTTCTATGTTGATTTACGTTGGAAGATAATCTTATTTGATAGATAATGGTTTTCTAGGTTCAATTTTTTCGGGGCTGGTTCTCATCGCATTATTTAAGATACATCTCTATTTTAGAAAGAAAGAAGAGGATCAAATTAGAGTTGATAAATTTTTAGAGGATTATAAAGCACAAAAGCCTGCTAGATTTTCATATGCTGATATAAAAAGAATCACGAGTGGGTTTAAGGAAAAGCTTGGAGAAGGAGCTCACGGAACTGTGTACAAAGGAAAGCTCTCAAGTGAGATACTTGTGGCTGTGAAAATGCTCAACAATACCGCGGGAGAAGGAAAAGAGTTCATCAATGAAGTGGGAATTATGGGCAAAATTCACCACATCAACGTTGTTCGCTTGCTTGGTTTTTGTGCAGATGGTATCCACCGTGCTCTTGTTTACAATTTTTTTCCAAATGGTTCACTACAAAGTTTCATATTCCCACCCGATAACAAAGACCATTTCATGGGGTGGGAGAAGCTACAACAAATCGGTATTGGTATAGCCGAAGGAATTGAGTATCTTCATCAGGGTTGTAACCATCCAATCATTCACTTCGACATCAACCCTCACAATGTTTTGTTAGATTGCTCCTTTGCTCCAAAAATTTCAGATTTCGGTCTTGCCAAATTATGTTCCAAGAATCTTAGTTTTGTGTCCATGACGGCTGCTAAGGGTACCTTGGGATACATGGCGCCCGAAGTTCTATCAAGAAATTTTGGGAGTGTGTCTCTTAAGTCGGATATTTATAGTTACGGAATGTTGTTGCTAGAAATGGTTGGAGGGAGAAAGAATGTAGACATGTTATCTGCAGAAGCATTTCATGTGTTATATCCAAAATGGATCCATAACTTATTAGAAGGAGATGTACATATTCATATTGAGGATGAAGGTGATGTTAAAATTGCAAAGAAACTTGCAATTGTTGGACTTTGGTGCATTCAATGGCAACCAATAAACCGTCCATCGATAAAAACTGTTGTGCAAATGTTGAAAACCGGAGAGGATATTCAGTTAATGGTGCCTCCTAATCCTTTTGGCTCGATGACGACAATGACCAATAATGATCAATGCACTTTGGCAAGAACAACTTTCCAAATGGAAGTGATTCATGAATAAGGACGATAAAGGAAACAAAACAGAAAGAAACTAAAGAAACCGTATAAAGTTACAATAATACACCTTTACAAAGAAACAAGTTCTGTGTATCAATTTTTAATTTAATTTAATCTAGTCTAATTCTTGAATCACATCTAGTTCTAAATTCAAATATCTTGTAGCAGTATTTACAGTTTTATTCATTGAAGATGATGCATTGAAAGGGTTGTCGGGAACTTTTAATTTGTCTCCCTCTCCTTGTAGCATCTGTATCACAGTTTTCATGGATGGTCGATGCATTGAGTGCCATTGAATGCACCAAAGTCCCACAATTGCTAGTTTCTTTGCAATTCTAAAATCTCCCTCTTCATCAATTGGGATATGTATGTCTTTCCCTTCAAGCAAACCGTGGATCCAATCTGGATACAAAACTTCGAAATTATCTTCACCATTACTGACTGTTTTCGTATTCTTTCTTCCTCCAACCATCTCCAGCAGTAACATACCGTAGCTGTATATATCAGACTTATAAGAGACGTTTCCAAAATTTCGAGAAAAAACTTCAGGTGCCATATATCCTAATGTTCCCCTAGCTGCAGTCATAGATACGGTACTTTGATTTTTGGAGCACAACTTAGCTAAACCAAAGTCTGATATTTTTGGAATGAAATTGTCATCTAACAAGACATTATGAGGATTGATATCAAAGTGAAGAATTCTATGATCACAGCCCTGGTGAAGATACTCGATCCCATTAGCGATATCTAGAGCAATTTGTTGCAATAAGTTCCAACCAAGGAAACCATCTTTGTTATTTGGTTGAGAAATGAAATTCTGCAGCGAACCATTTGGGAAAAAGTCATAAACCAAAGCACGATAAAATCCATCAGCGCAAAAGCCAAGCAATCGAACAACATTAACATGGTGAGTTTTTCCCATAGTTCCCACTTCATTTATGAACTCTGACCCATCTCCTTCTGTATTATTAAGCATCTTCACTGCAACGAGAATTTGACTCGATAACTTACCTTTATAGACAGCTCCATGAGCTCCTTCCCCAAGCTTTTCCTTAAATTGATTTGTTATTCTCTTGATATCAGCATAAGAGAATCTAGTTGGCTTTGACGCTTCATAATCCTTCAAAAAGTTTTCAAGTCTCGTTTGATCTTCCCCTTTCGTTCTAAAATAGAAGTATACTCGAAAGGAAACACCAATCAAAACAACCAGCATAGTCGAACCAATGATTATCCCTGCAAATTCAACATTTAATTAAAAAAAATTGAAAAATAAATGGAAAGAAATAGAACTTAAGGTATATGTAATCTATTTTATTCACCTATTGTTTCTAAGATAATGGATGTGTGGTTCTTCTTTGATTTGTTGTGTAGCTCTATACATTGACTGCGAAAATTTGTTTTTGACCAACTCAAGGTGAGTTGGTTATCCCTAATGTCAGATGCACTTATTGGTAAAACTTTAACAAACATTCTTGTGCAGCGTAATAAGTCCAACTCAACGACACTTTCGGTGGATTCTGCGACATAAATCGGACAAGACAGCATGTCTTGTGCATAGGAGTATCTTTGTTCCCTGCTTTTGAGATGGTGTTGTCGAACGGAAGAGCAGTTAAAGAAAGTAATGTTTCTTAAGGGATATTTTGATCGGAAAGGATAAAATACAGAAACATTATGTGTTAGAAAGATACTAGAAAGACAGTTTTGTTGGTGAGATAAGGTTATTTCTTCAAATTTGCAATCTAGGAATGTAACAACCATTTTTTCTGATATTGGTAGTGAGCGAAATTCAAGGATCTGATCCTTGTCCGGTACACCGTACCGCCCACAAGATAGACGAAAGGGGCATTCAATGGACGAGTTATTGTTATTCAATATCTGACCATTTCCAAGGTTCATTAGCAGCAGCTGCAGCAGTGCTAATATTATAAGTGACATGTTCAAGTGAATTACATCTGAAACTTGAATAATTTGATATATAGAAACATACCATTAGCATAGCAAGACTTTTCAAAGGAAATGTGTCTAAATTTAAAGTTGAAAGTAATGCTGCAAGACAAATATGGATTAAGAAATTTTCAAAGTCAAAGATAATTTTTTTTTGCAACAGTCAAAGTCAAAGATCATAATGTGTACTGCAATGTCATGTAAGAGAAAAAAATATAAGGACACAAAAGATATTTCCAAAACTAGTGTTGTTAGATATGTTTGTTATAATTTTCTGTCAAGGAAAAAACAATTTTATCATTATTGTATTAATAAAAGTCAAGAAAGATGGCTAAAAGACTTTTGCACTGAGAAAGACAATTTTAGTCTTAGATACCACATGTCCCATTTCAAACAAATATACCCTTTCAGATTATAATCACTTGAGCTCTAAAGTGAAAACCAATTTTCAGCATCAATCATGTGCAGAGAAAAATCATTGTTATGCTTCCTCCAAATTATAGTTGTTGTGTTACTACTGCATCATAATAATCATCAAACATGTGATGCAACAAATACTAATAACCAAACATATTGTCCACCTTCTTCATGTGGCAAAATCTCAAATATACAACATCCCTTTCGACTTAACGATGATCCAACAACCTGCGGTGATCCTAGATACGAGTTATCCTGCGAAAATAATATGACAGTGTTAACTCTTTTGTCGGGTAAATACTATGTGAAATCAATCAACTACAACAACTACACAATTCGGCTAATAGATCCCGGAATTCAAGAAAGTGATTGTTCCTCTATTCCCCAATATTACTTATACACTTCAAATTTCACAAGTAATTACTTTCACAGTAATAGCGACGACTTGGATCCATATCAAACCTCCCAAAACAGAATAATTTCGGGAGACACTCCTTCTCTTGATACTAGGAACTTACCAATGTTCCAGCACGTAATTTACATGAATTGTAGCAATCCTGTACGAGATGATCTGGTGTACTCGGATACAGCTTCTTGCATCAAGTCGAATTCCCAAGGTGGTCATGTTTATGCCATTGCTGGGGATTTGAAGGTTGGTAACTTAAAAGATGATGACTGCCATGTCGAGTTTGTTACCGTGATGTCTTTTTTCAGTTATAATTACAGCTATTTCAGCTCTGATGATGATTGGATCATTCCGAATGAAAATTTTTCGTACACAGAAATTCATCGGATGTTGGTGGGTGGATTTGAGGTTTCTTGGATGAGTGCTCCTTGTCAAGATCATTGTGGAAAGCCAAATTGCTATTTGAGAGAAACCACTTGGAATCTTGAATGCTTTGATCCTGCTTTGGGTTATTGTAGAACAACATTGGGATTTCATGTTAATTGCGCCGGTAAGAACATCTTTACATTTTTTTAAATCAGATCCTATACTGTCATAAAAATGAAGCATTCGCGCATTCAGCTAAATCATATTTAACCCTTTTAAATATTATTGTACATTGAAAGAATATGTTCCAAAACTTGAGACACAATTAATAAATGGTGAACACTTTGTTCATATCTTATTTGGATATATTCGAGTACACTGCTGAGGTGATAATTTTAATAGGTTCACAAATAGTGTTTAATATAAACAAATTAACAAACACTACCTATCAGAATTGTCTACCTCAGTCGATGTACATATACGATCTAAATATAAAATGTATATTGACGAATTCACCTTAATAACTTGCATTTGTGTTACTCTTAGAGAAAACATTGTAGGATAAAATGAGGAACAAACACTAGCTTCTTTACTTTGATAAATAAATCCTCCAAACTTTTGAGAGCTAAGTTGGCTAACTTTTTCTTTATCTTAATTTTAGGAACTCTATCAAAGCTGCGAATGTTTGTTGAAGGTAAGAAGAAAATACTCATACCTTACATGTTCAATATCATATATTATTCATTCTAATTTCTAACATGGTCATGCATTTCTCAGTAATCTTCTATCTAGATACCCAAGATATCAAGAGGGACAAATACTTTCTAAATCACTCACATCCCTTAACAAGATTCATCATAGACCCAGTAACTGTAATCCAGCCATTTGGGCATGTGTCTCATCTTAGTCATCTATGCCTTCTTTTGTGTTTGGATAAGAGTAATATATTTCTCAAGGTTTTAAAAACCGGTCCGTTATCGGGCCGCGACAAAATAGTATAGGTAGTTTTCACTGATTTTATAGGATGTAAAAAAATCATGCCGATATAGTTGCGACGAAAAGCTATTACGGCCGTGTCAAAATGCTAATAGATAGAGACTTCTATTCTATTTTTAATTGAAATGAATAAAAATCACATTTTTAGTACAAATATGAACATAAATTACAAATTGTTATTTCCTTTTAAATTTTTTCTAGTTCAAAACTTCACATTTATCTCTAATTTAAGTTTTTTTTACACAATCTCTAATTTAAGTTGTTATATAGTACATATAATTTTAATAATTTTTGTCCGATATTGTAATTACTTCACACCACGACGACTGTAATCAGTATTGCAACATCCGTAACAGCCGAAATTGGGAAATCCTTAACACGGTTGTGACCGTTATTTAAAACCTTGGTATTTCTATTAACTTTATGCTTCCATTAACTTTTTTAGCACCTAAAATAATTAATGATTACTAGATACTTAATTTTTCTTTCTCAACTGACTTTATTAAAATTTCTTGCAGGTATTTTGTATGGCATTGCTGCAGGTAATTTTTTACTCTAATGAATATACCTAAATTTTCAAATACATAATGTCATTTGAACATTACTTATATCTTTCTATTATTGATATTTGATAATGTTTACATATTGCATTCATATATATTCATATATGATATATTGCAGGAATACTACATCCAATTGGCTTGACAGTAAACAATAGAGCTGATATGCCTGAATCAAAATTTGGTATTGTCATGGGAACAATCATTGGATATATTTTGTTATCATTTATTATAGTGAGATCTACGTTGGGTCTCATAGTTTTCTTTGCAAAATTGATACATACATATCGAGTAAGGCATACATCAATATATGAAAACATCGAAGATTTTCTTCAAGGGAACTCCCTCATGCCAATAAGGTATTCATACAAAGAGATAAAGAACATGACTAGAGGCTTTAAGGACAAGTTGGGTGAAGGAGGCTATGGTAAGGTTTACAAGGGAAAGCTGCGCAGTGGGCCTTTGGTAGCCATAAAGATGTTGGGTAAAGCTAAGGGTAACCAAAGTGGACAAGATTTCATTAATGAAGTTGCGACTATAGGAAGAATACATCACACCAATGTGGTGCGACTAATTGGATTTTGTGTTGAGGGTTCAAAACGTGCTCTTGTTTATGAGTTCATGCCCAATAGCTCTCTTGATAAATATATTTCCTCTAAAGAAGATCACATTATCTTAACTTATAGACAAATGTACGATATATCTCTTGGGGTGGCTCGTGGAATTGCTTATTTGCATCAAGGTTGTGAAATGCAAATTTTACATTTTGATATCAAGCCCCATAACATACTTCTTGACAAAGACTTTGTCGCCAAGGTTTCAGACTTTGGTCTTGCAAGATTGTATCCGGTTGAAAATAGCATTGTAACTTTGACTGCAGCTAGAGGAACAATTGGTTACATGGCGCCAGAATTATTCTACAAAAATATTGGTGGAGTTTCCAATAAGGCTGATGTATATAGCTTTGGAATGCTTTTAATGGAGATAGCAAATAGAAGAAGAAATTTAAACTCAAATGCAGATGATTCAATGCAAATTTTCTTTCCCTATTGGATTTACAATGAATTGATTGAAGAAAGGGAGATAGAAATGTTGGGAGAAGTTAGCGATGAGGATAAGAAAAATGTGAAGAAAATGTTCATAGTTGCTCTATGGTGTATACAATTGAATCCCAATAATCGTCCTTCAATGGACAAAGTAATAGAAATGCTCGAAGGAGATATTAAAGAGATTGAAATTCCTCCAAAACCTTCTCCATATCCAACTGAGATTATTCAAGATCATGTAACTAGCTCTAGTGAATCTACATGGGATAATGATGTCACTGAATCAATTAGTTTTCATGAGGAAACTATGGAAGATCCTTTATTATAGTATTAATTATTAAACAACTAATGATAATAATTACTATGGATTTGGCTTTTATTTTTATTAAGAATTTAGATTTCACATTATACACTATACATAAAATAAAATTTGTATCCATATGTGTATGTTTGGACAGGACACAAATCATTTTGTTCCTTTTTGTTCTAGATTAGTAGTTACAAACCATTTTTTTAAGTGAAACTAAACATAAAGTTAGTTGCAGTACCAATGATGATACACTATGCGTAAGTAGCTCCAATGTGACAAAATGGTGAAAGTCTAAAAACCAAGGACAGAATTAGCAAATGAAGATAAATAATCACAACTTAAAGGTTTATTGAAAAAGAAAGCAAAAAAAAAAGTTTATATAGGGTCTACTTGGTAAAATTTAGGTATAATTAAAGGAGCATCGCTATTTAGCAAGAATTATTTTAGAAAAGAAATTCAAGAATAACACATGGCATTATCTTATAGGATGATGTAATTTTAATTTCCTTTTTTAGTGAAAATTATGGGGTAGTTGATGTAAACAATGGTGGAGATTTATTCTTGCAATTCTTCTTAATAGATTTTCTTACTAAATAGCATTTTTCTAATTAAAGTATTTGGTAAAATTAACTTTTAAAGTAGTTGATAAATATAAAATGACATAAAAGGTAATGTATATTGGTGGGTAGCTTTTTATTTTATAAAAAATAATAAAATTAAATTAAAGATTAAAAAGGAAAAAACTGTAAAAAAAAAAAAACTATAAGTTATAAGTTCAAATGCTACTTGAAAGAGCATCTAAAAAAAAACTATAATCTAGTGAAAAAAACTTGTTACTAAACACCTCTAATTTTTGAAATAAACTTATAAGGCTAATATAATAAGCTATAAACTATCTTATTTGTATAAGCTAATTTTTTTTTAATTAGTCTACGTGTCCCTTGAAGACTTTTTTGGTTTCACTTTGGTCCCCTAAAGAATATAAGTTCTACTTTAATCCTTTATTGATATCTTTGTCAATCAATATGATAATTTCCGTTCATTTTATTTTTTTTCAGAAATCGTTAACTTGTAGCAAAAATAAATTATTACAGGGTTTCTGTACAAGAAAAAAAAATGATAGAAATGATCATATTGATTGATAAAGATATCAATAAAGATTAAAGTAAAACTTATTTTCTTTTAAAAGATCAAAGTAAAACAATTTTTTTTTTTAAGAGATCAATAATAAAATATTTCCGTAACTGGAATTAAACCACGATTACATTGATTGGAAATGGACGTGGATTTGTGAGAACGTGACACGACATCAATATGTTAACACCAATCACAAATTCAATTTTCTAATGTTCAGTTCAGAGGTTATCATCCAATTTGCGTAACAATGACATCAACCTCATTCTCTCGTTTGCTCTCCACCACAGCATCCAACCCTACTCTCCTCCGCACCGGATCCCAACACCTCACTCGTTCCGTTTCCAGCTCACTCACTCAGCTACTCTTCTCCTCCTCCTCCTCGAATCCTGTTAGCGAACAATCACAGCCACAATCTCTCCATAATGAAAATCAACAAACCCAAACCAAACAACAACAACAAGAAGATGACGATGACGGCGACGAGATTGATTTGAACAAAGAAACGGGTGAAGTCGGTGGGCCTAAAGGGCCTGAGCCCACAAGGTATGGCGATTGGGAACGCAATGGTCGTTGCTCTGATTTTTAAGATTTTGTTTCACTTTACCATTACTATAGCATAATAATAAAATTCTGGGGATATTATGTGAATTTCCCCTTTTTCGTCTCTGATAGATTGTGTATTTAACTATTATTCAGTTTGTTGCTTATATAATCACTAGAAATGGATTATTGGTTTTATTAGTTTTGATTCTCGAGGAAGGTTAATCAAAGTGAAAATCTACCTTTATTTAATGTATACATGTGGGTTTGATTTGATGAAATCTCGGTGATATTGTTGAAGCTCAGAAATATCTTTATTTGTGCTTAGATTAGTTTAATTAGTTAGGATTGGAATTTATAGAATTGTTATTAGAGGTGAATATGGATCCCGGAGGAGAGTAGGGAGTGTGGTGGAGGATGTGGCGTGTACCTGCAAACACACTTTGAAGCTCAATTCAATTAGTGATTTGAGGTGGAGATTGAAGTAGAATGAATGTTTACCTTGCTTCTTTAGGATGAAATCCTCTTATATAGTGAGACTTTTGAGATGATTAGATAGCAAAGTCCGTCCAGGATGTTACCCGAACATGTGGATCAACGATTGAACACATGGTTGTATGTGGAGCTTTTGAGAGATTCCACAGGTGGAGTTGGGCTTGCAATGCGGAGGCCCAATTCGGGTCAACCATGGCCTAGTCTGAAACAAACGTTAAAAGTCAGCAAATGCGAAAGTGTGTAGCTTTGTTTATATTGTGGTAGTTTTATAGGTTTTCAAATGAATAGTGTGAAAGTTGTTCAATAATTTAGAGTTCATTTGCTGGTTTAAGACATTTATTGTGTCCATTGTAACTTGATGATTGTTTTCTTAGTATGTGGCAGTTCAATAATCAATGGGTGGTATATCTTGGTTTATGCATCTTAGCTTTGTTTCTTCTTCATTTTTTTCTTTATCATTGCTCACATGAGAACTCCATTAATTTAGGGTCTGTTGTGCGATGATAGTATCTGGAATTAGATTCCAATATGTTTTTGTGAGTAATGGATAGTGAATATAAGAGAAGTTTTAAGTTTCTTACAGATAGAGAAAAAGAGAATAGAATGAATTACAATTACAAAAGCACTGTAACTGTAATCACATGAATGATAGAATTCATAGACCAGTGTTTGGTGTGTTTTCATTTCATTTATTAGGAGGATAGTTAATTCGTTCCCTTGAAGAAAGGAACCATTTTTCTCATTGCATGATAAGTAGACATGACCATTGTGGAAGAATAGTGATTTTGTCACCCATTTTACCAAAATGGTGGTGGTGGCTTCCTTGATTACATTCTCAAGGTTCACATTTCATTAATGAGATTAACACTTCCCAATGCGAGTATAGTAGTAAAAATAACGCTCAGACCGGCAAAACCACCCAGGCCACTGGTTTTCCTGGTTTTTACCGGTTCCGAGCCAATTTAGCGCTTTAATGACCTGTTACTTGCTTGTCTAGTTTTAGGTGCTGGTTCAACCGGATAGTATATTTTTAAGTAAATATCCGTTCGCCACCACGAAGAGATAAGGTGGTATCCGTTCGCCACAACGAAGAGATAATGTGGTTTATATCTGCACAAAGTGGGATGAAATAAACTATAAGAGATATATGAAAAGTTTTATTTATGTTCAATTGCTGATTTGTTTGTAGAATTCCATGTCTGAGATTTGATTATCATTATTTTATGATTTGAGTGATGCAATTTCTCTTTTGAGTTGTACTATTGACGAGATAGTTTTAATATACTTTGTGGATATTAACCAATACTTAGAGAACTACGTGACTCTTATTCCCTAATCGTTTAGGGATACGTAGGACCAGAGGTCCTCCCTGTCGAGCTATAATTTTAGTTATTCTATATTTTAACCAAGCATTTTTGTTATATTGTATAGTGTATTAGGCTTGCCAGGCTAAATACACGGTTAGTTAGTGGTGGCCTGTGCGCCGGTCATGACCAGGAATTGGGTCGTGACACGGTTCCTGGTTCGACCGGACTTAGGTCTGGTTCCTGGTTTGAACGGCCGGTCCGGGTTTCACAACCTTGCATATAATGATAAAAGCTAACTAAGAACATTGGTTTTATTATAAGTTAAAGAAGAAACTGAATTTGTGATCAAGCATTTCAAGAATCATTCTTCACTGATAAAAGGTCTGAAATGGAAAAGTTACAAATATTAGTAGTTGGCACTTCAAGTGTACTTTCAAATTGTCGAGAGCCGGCCAAAAGCCCGTGAGGGATGGGCTACCGCATAGAACCTTAAATTTTGAGGGCCTAAAAAAACAGTAGTTAGAAAGTTGAATTGGTTATAATATTGCGGGGATTCAAAGGTATCACAATGTTCCCAATGGCCTTGTTACTTTTGTGTTAATGATAAATCGAATTGTGAGATGAGGTTGATGTTTTGTTGAATGATAAATCGAACTATTTTCCCCTGTTATCGTTTGCTTAGTGAGCAACGATGGTTTGATCTTGTGTTTTGTTATTGGGTGACGATGATGGCTCCTCTTCAACTATTGAGGACCTTACCCCACCACTCTTTTAAACACTTAACAGCTCCATAATATGAATTCTATTAGTGTTCAAGAAACAGGTTTAATTTCTTGTCCAATTGCATTAAACTTAGGATTGCGTCCGACTATTTGAAACCTCTGCTCAAATGTTCAAAATAGACCCTTAATAAATAAAAAGTTCAAAAAGGATAGTTTTTCGTTTAAATTGTAAATAACATCGATAACATCTATAATAGTTATTTTTATAACCAACACAAAAAATTATTTGGATATTTCTTTTGGGAGGAGGGATCAAATTACACCGGTATACCATTTGAGTAATGTTACATCGCTCAATAACGCTTTAACGAATACAAATTTTGAAAAATCCACCGTTGGATTGAAAGTTTATATCGTAAAGATCATCTATGTTGAGTTTTAAAAAAATCTAAAATCGTTTGACATGTTTTTGAGACGCATAAAGTTTAATGGTATTCAATCAAAATGCAAAAATCGTTAATTTTGATTTGTCTCATTAACATATCAAACGATTTTAGATTTTTGTAAAACTTAACATAGATGATCTAAATGATATAAACTTTCAATCCAACGGTGAATTTTGTAAAATTTGTATTTGTTAAAGCGTTATTGAGCGGTGTAACATTTAATGTTACACCGGTGTAATTTGATCCCTCCCCTTCTTATGGTTAAGGTCAAGATAATGGAAATACAAACTTTCTCAACTTTAGGCTAGCAATAGAAAAAAAATTCCATCAAACGTTTCAAACCTAACAACTAACAATTATAAAATAGAAGGCACTTCCAACAAGTCATGTGTAAGCAAAAATAGCATCGAATATATGAACTTAGAGCACAAATAGATTATGAAGATTTTTCTTTCCACTCCCACGTCTCTTTTTCACCCTTCAAAAATCCAATTTTACTTCTAATTTTACCCACCAAAAGTTTGGTTTTCATTTACCGAACTTTTTTTTAAGGGTATAAACATGTGTTTTTAACTGTTTAAAAGTTCGGTTCGCATTTACCGTACTTTTTTTAAGAGTATAAACAAAAATTTAGGGAGTGAAAAAGAAAAGCAGAGGTGGAAAGAGAAATTATCTAGATTATAGAGCCATTTACTAGTTATAGACATAATTGACTCTTATTGATAATTGCCTGCCCGTGGGAAATAGGTAAGGTTCTATTTGTCAAGACAAATATTGAGTTTATAAGAATAATTTATAATTTAAGTTTATATGGTAAATATATACTTATTTGGTAACCATTTTTTATCACATGCTCGTAGTTTTTTTTTTTATAATTATTTTATAGTTTTTTAGGGCAGGGAATCTTTATAGTTAACAACAACACACCTATAACACTTCTATGCTGGCCTGATATTATTGACTACATTCTTATCCGTTTGGACCAGAACGTTTCCAGAGTCTATTCCGATTTGGTCACAATACCATGGGAGTTCAAACATCATCAAATGTGAAAAATTCTCTCCTGCCTGCAGGACTTTCTTTTTCTCATAAAATTCAAATTTTGCCCATGCAAAAAAAATTTGAAAAATATTTTCCAAACTTTTTTTAGTGTAAAATATTATTTTTAAATGCAAAAAAAAATATTCTGAAATACATTTAGAACTTTTTTCGTATGGGCAAAATTGGAATTTTAAAAAGAAAAATACTTTTAGGGAAAATAATTTCTCAACAAATGTATCAAAATTAACATTTTCCCCTTTTTAAAAAAAACATTCAAAAATTATCAAATTGAGCCCATAATAAATATGAGGAAAATTTCTAAGATGACAGCCTATCCAAAAGTGTTACAAGTAACAACAAGCCAAATTAGCTACTACAACAACTCAATTTTATATTATAAAGATAAAATACTATGATATTTTTAGATAAAATTAGACTCTCTAATATTTTCGACACTAAATATGGATATTTCTCTAGGAATCATATTTTAGTTTCTAAATATGGATATTTTGCTAATCACAAAACTTCATTTTGCTAATCACAAAACTTCATAAATTATAACCTAAGATCTACTTGTATATATTTTTTGTTTGTATCACAAAACTTCACAAATCATAACCTATATCTTAAAAACAGATTTTAATTGAAAATATTTTCATTGAAATTATTCCTTAATGTATTTTTCATTTAATTGCACGAAACACATTTGTTCAAGAATAATCTTTATAGTATACCACGAACAACCTTGAGATACCACGAAACACATTTGTTCATGAATAACCTCGACATTTGTTCATGAATTGAGATTATACCATAAACAACCTCCTAAAACACATTTGTCCATTTGTCCCACATTGGCTTGAGATATAACATAGATAATCTTTATAATAGTAGTGCAAATCTCAACTTTCAAATTAACTTTTGTTGTTGAATATAGACCCCAAAAATTCTAATAGTCTAAAACAACGTTTGAGGCTTTTTTGTTAACTAGTAGATAACCCGTCCAAAGGACGGGTCGTAACGTTACGGTTATATTTATAGAAGTTACACTTTGCGAAATAAAATTGAAAAAAAAAATTAAATTTAATTAATCAGTACTATGAATCAGTAAAAAAAATTATACCATGTATGATTTATTTAATATATATGTCTGTTATTTTTAAATTATACCTTATCTGATTTATTTAATATATATGATAGTTACTTTAATTTATTATCTGTTCTATAAATCAGTGACATCAATTTATACATGACAAAGTCTTTTTTATGATGACATATCAATTTATTATTTATTTATATTATAGTTATTTTGAAAAACAATTCCACTTATAGTTTTTTCCCCCGTATGTGACAGTATATTTTGTCTAGTATATAATTTATTTAGTACATTATAGTTAAATGTTTCTTGTAATTGTTAAATGTTTCCCGTATGTGATACTAATTTGACAGTTTTTATAAGTTATAATTTTTGCGGTATGTGATAGCATATTTTTGTTCAATCTATGACTTATTAGTAAATTATTCGTATTCTTTCCCATATTTGAATCAGTCACATACTTTGTCGGCGTTTGATTTATTTAGTATATATATGATGATTATTTTGAATTTTTCATCGGTTATAATTTATCCCGTATTAGACAACATATTTTGTCTACTATACAATTTATTTAGTAAATTATAATTATTTTTCCCGTATTTGAATCAATATCGTATTTGTCCCATATATGATTTTTTATCGGTTAGAATTTGTCCCGTATAAAATAGTTTTTTTCAAAATTCTTATTGGTTAGAACTTCTCTTATATGATAATTTTATCATTTATAATTTATCTCGTATCAAACAACATATTTTGTCTACTATATAATTTATTTAGTAAATTATAATTATTTTTCTCGTATTTGAATTAGTATCGAATTTGTTCCATATATGATTTTTTATCGTTTGGTATAAAATAGTTTTTTTCAAAGTTTTTATTGGTTAGAACTTCTCTTATATAATAATTTTTTGAAATTTCTATCTCTGATAATTTGTCTTGTATACGATATTATTTTAAAAATTTATTAGTTAGAAATTTGTATAATCGATCTTTATAAACTGACTTTTGTTATTAAGTTTAGAAGCAAGAAAAAAATTAACTTTTAAAGAAGTAAATGATTTTTTTAAACTTTTAGTAGTGGCTATATTAGTTAATCACAATGAGGCCCACATGACATATTAGTTAATCCAGATTCCAGACTAAGCCAAACTGATTCATTATATCTTGAAATTAACATGTTTGTTGTCTCAAGATAACTCAACACGTTTGTAAAAATATAATAGAAATAAAATTCAAATACCTATTAGTTGATTTCTAATTTAGTTAAGAATAGTTTATCAGGCAATCCATTTTTAAGGAACTTGTATGACAAACTTCATTTCTATTAATTGTTAGTCTAGGTTTGTGATTTTGTTTTCAATTTACAATAATAGAATATAATAGAATAAAGTAAAGGTAAAAGTTACTTATACATTTTAATTTTTATTTGGTTAGTGAAATTCAAATATTTGAAGAGGTGTGATATTTGTACAACCCAAATAATTTGAAGAGGTGTGATTTATTTAGTTAATAAATATGATAATCATTTTGAAAATTTTATTGGTTCGTTGTAAAATGAATGTATCTAGATTATATTATATTGTAAATATATTTATTTTAGGAAAATGCTATTTAGCAAGAATTTTTTGATGCAAGAAAGAGAAGAATAAATCCTCACCCTTGATTACATCCATAACCACCCATGTTTTCCACTAAAAAAGAAGATTAAATGACATCATCCTTTAAGATTTTGCCATGTGTTAATTCTTGCATTTCTTGTGTAAAAATTTTATGCTAAATAGCAATGCTCTTTATTTTACAATGAAGCTAAAAAGTAAAATTTCTCATATATAGAATCGGAGGTAGTATTATGTTATACTCCATTTCTCTAGCCTAGTTTTAGACCATGAGTGTTAAGATTTTAACTTTGATAGTACGGTACTTTATTTTCAAACTTTCAACCTATATGGACAATTTTATTTCACATCTCTTTTCACTTTTTTACGGAACTCCCTTTTTTTTTCCACTACCTTTAGTTGTCATAGACTTCTTAATGGTACATACATAGACTTGTTATCATTTAAATGTTTATTTTAGAAAAGACAACTACCTTAGCAGTGCAGAGAATCATTAACTTTTTTCACTCTCCTACTACCAATGCAATGTCTTTTCATATCATAGATAAAAAATTGTTCATTAGGTAAAGGATAAATTGTCACGTGATCTCTCTTCCATCACTTTCACATAACACTCTTTTCTTTTTTTATTTTACTTCACTCTTCCTTATCACTCATCAATCATGTAAATCCAATTTCTTTCTTCTCTATCCGCAAGACACCGCCACCGGCCACATTTCTTGTCATTCCCAGTCAACATTTCATCTTCTTTGACTACATCATTGGATCGATTAAATCTCTCTTTTTGGCCTCTACAAAATCCGCTAAATTTCTCTCATGCTTATTTTTTTATATGTTGATGTTATCTTAAAAATTTGGTAAAACCATCTCCCTCTCACTCCAAGATCCAGTTGATATATACACCACCAACTTCTCTGGTTTAGATCTCGACCACTAAGTATTTTTAAAAAAAACTATTAACAAATAAATACTTTCTTGTATCTCCTTTACAAAACTTCCAAAGAAAAATATCAATCGAAGCAAGTTGGTTGGAAACCACCGTGCCAGAAACCATCTCCACCGCAAATAGGGCTTTTCCGGCCATCTATTTATGCTTCCATTTCATGTGAGATTGACTTCTTCTTTTGTACTTCTAAAATTCATTTTGTTTATTTCATGTGAAAACTAATAGGACAATTATCTATTCATAAAGAATTACTTTTAAAAAAATATACATAATGTTATGGTTCTGTTTTGCCTTAGATTCAAAAGCCGAATCCTATTTATCCTTAGATTTCAAAATTTCATAATCATCCAACTTCTTTGTTGTAGATCTCGACCATCACAAACATTTTTTAAAAAACTATTAACATAAAAATACTCTATTCTATCTCCTTTATAAAACCCACAAAGATAAAAATAATCCGGGCTAGTTCGTTGGAAACCACCGTGCCGGAAACCATCGCCACCGCAACTGACTTTTCCGGTCAACTTTTTTAGGCATCCATTTCATGCGAGGTTGACTTCTTTTTCTGTACTTTTAAGTTACTACATGCAACAACAACATAGATGTCAAAATAATTGAAAAATAAATAGGATAAATAAGATTCAGATCTGTTTTTTTTTTACTTTTGCTTATGAGTGAATAAATGATTTTTGCTTATGCTTCATAAGAAAATATCAAAAGTAAATGATTTTTTACTTTCTTCTTCTGTACTTCTAAATGATTTTTGTTGGTAAAGTAAATATTTTGCTTTTCCTTTCATCTATTTTTTATTTTATTTTCAGATCTATAGAAAATATCAAAAGAAAACGAAATCATTTTAATATACTTTCCTTTGTTTTTGCTTGTAGTCTCTTATTATTCCAATTCTTTCATGTGTTCTTCTTTGTAGTTACTCGAGAGATAAGATGAAGAGATTATTGAAGTTATTTTGTTTACTTATCTTTGATGAAGTTTACAAAAATAAAGTGGTTTATTAAGCATAATATGAAGAAGAAAAAAAAGAGAATGCAGCCAGCGTGTATAGAAAAATAAGTTACTCATCTTTATACTTGAGTTCTTCATCTTCTTATTAGTTAGATCAAGAAGCATATCTTTTAATTTTTCTGTAAAACACGTAAATTTGAAGTTAGTAGTGAAAATGTAGTAAAGATGAAGATAGAAGGATAGAATAAATTCAGAGAAAGAAAAGAGAAAATGAATGAAATTTCAAATGAATACATGTAATGAAATATAAAGTGTCAAAGAGAGGGAAAGTATTTTGAATTTGAATTTGAATGAAAAAGCAAGAAAGAAGTGAAAGTGATGTAATAGGTCACATGAGTTAAGTGGAAACTAATTTTCCTTTTCCCAAGTAACCAAATCTGTTTCCATGTAACCATGGCTCAACAAAAAGTAACTTTTTGTCTCACAAACTTCTTATATGGCTTGGTTGGCTCGGAATATGGCTTAGTTAAGTCTAATGTTAGTTCAGTTACTTATTTTTTAGACATCAAAAGCCCCTACTTTGAACACATGGCAGTTTTTTAAGTAAGGGTATTTTGTTCTTTTCCAAGTACATCAACTTTCTTATATTGTATTAGATGTTTTAACTATCATAGAATGATCTCACTAAAACCTGATCTATTTAAGTAAGGGCATAACATTATCAAATGATCAACAAATTTTAAAATAAATTACTAAATTAAATAATTAAAAGTAATTTTTTTAATAAATATTAAAAATATTCAAATTCAAATTAAAACAAAAGCTGGTCTTATGGGGAACATATGATGATATATAATGGTTCAAAAGAAATTTCGCAAGAGCTTTATAAAGGAAATTTCTCACATGTAATTTAATCATCTAATAGTAATTTTTTAACATTATTGAATTGTTATAGTAATTTAATAATTTATCACACGTATATAAAAACTTAGACAAAGAAGACATTACTGCAATTTGCAACTCGGGTCTTCATTAATTGTTTTGCTTTTGCAAAGGAACGGTCCTTGTCTAGAATCAATGAATTACACTTATATACGTGTGATGTGAGAACAATTTAATCAAGTAATATATACTATTAATCATTTAAGCCAACATGCATTATTCATGAGTGGATACACGTTATGGTTGATAAATATATACTCGTCATACTCATATTATTATTTTGCAACTAGAGGAAAGCCGTCCCCTTGGAATTTTGCTATAAAGAAAATTTTAGCGGTGTAATTTTATTATTCGTCAGCTACCTTTTATTTAAGTATAATTATTTTATATATAAAAAAAATACATATTTTTGCCATTAAAAAAAAAAGAAAAATAACTATTTATTTTTTAAAAAATGTATTTTATTTATTGTAAAATATTTACTTTAACTTTAATCAATTTCTTAGGGTTAGAGACAAAAAAGAGAAACAGAAAATCAACTGCCAAGTACTCCCAAGGGAAGAGGAATAATTCCCAAAGCATCATCTGCAACAAGCACCCACGAAGTTTTATTGGTGGAGAAGGAACAATACTTAAGAGTCAAACTCACAGATAAATCTAGGATTAAAATTAATACATTATGCACAAAAAACATAACCTTAGTTTGCCACGACAATCTTCTCATAAGAATGTAGCTCCGCGCTCTGCCACGACAATCTCCTCAACACAAAATTGAAGGAGCGTGAAGGATGGAAGGAGAGGATCCAAGTCTAAATTTATAAGGGTCATACAAATATATACCCTTAAGAAATATGTTAAGGTGCACAAATAGTAATTATATTTTGAATGAAATAATTTGAACTCTTTAAAAAAAATATACAATTTTAAATACAAATTTTTTAGTACATGTACAATAACAAGTATCTTAAATACACATGTTAACATTTCTTATTTACAATATATTAGTTACGAAATGATATATGAATGGGAGTGTCTTATATGACCTGATTTAAAGATAGATTATTACTATTTTTAATAATTTGTTTTATAAAATAATGCCAACAACAAATAAATCTTTATGATATATTATCTCTATTATTATTATTATTAATTTATTTATTTGTTACTAAAGAGAAAAAAATATAAAAAAAAGATCGAGTAAGCATCCATCGATAAGACTCTATTTGGGAAGGTAAATAAGATAGCTTATAACTTTTACATTATAAACTAAAAGCTTTGTTTGGTAACCGTTTTTTTAAAAAAACTTATTGCTTATTTTACTATCTTGTAGTTTATTTTTTAAACGATATTTCAAGTAGCTTATGAGCTTATAATTTATAGCTTATCATCTTTTCTTTCAATTTTACCCTATCATCTCACTTAAAAAAAAAATTAAATATTAATTACACATATATTTTTTATGTCATTTCATACTTATAAGCTAGTTCAACCTCTAATTTTACCAAACATTACAAATTCAATTAGCTAGCTTATATATTCGCTATAAGCTAAAAACTATCTTATAAGCTAACCGCTATAAGTTCATCCCCTATAAACTAGTTTATCAATTATCCGCTATTTTTTACCAAATAGAATCTAAAAACTTTGTTTTTAAAATTCAATATTAAAACATCCATGTTTCAAAAGAAATTAAATATATACATCCATATGATGAATGATTTAATTTGCTACAAATTAAACTAATAGATTGTGCACTGCCTAAAAAAACAAAAAACGATGTAGTAAATCCCTTGTTTATTTATTAATTGCCATTTTATTTTATTTTTATTGTGAACTATTCAAATTATTACGAGCTAACTTCTACTATTAACAAACTAACAGAAAACCGACTTGCCAATTTTGTACAAGTTTTAATTGGATTCCAGGTACCTAACATTAGTTTGTCCTTGTCCTCGTCAATAAAAAACACACATTAGTTTGTCATCCTTCAACATAAGAATAATATTAGTTCGCCCATTTCTTATAAATTTTTTCCACAAGATATAAAAAATCATATTTGTTGTGAATTTGTTTAAAAATCACACCAATAAAAATTTTGATGTATGGAGTAAAAGAAACGACAACCAATAATTAAGTGGATAAGTAATATTAATAACCCGATAAAAACGATAAATGAAGAGATATTTATTTATCCAATTTGGTCCAAATTGACCTACTCTGGAGGGAGAGCAATTCTCCGTTCTACTAAAATCAAATAAATAACTTACACAAAAATATCTTTCGACCAAAACTTAAACATTTTTTAATTAACCTTCTGTTGCTAAAAAAAAAAAGAGTTTAATAATTCAGAATTCGATCGCAAGATTAGAATAGTCTAACAAAAATTGTTTTCACCAGAAATTAAATTCAAATTCTTTCGAACAATCTATAATAAAATGAGCTTATTAACCACTTAAATTCAATGACATGTGAAACATTTCATTATACCTTCATAAGGAAATATCAAATGCCATGTTGTGTCATATAACTTGCAAATTATTATGACATGTGAAAAAAATTCATTATACCTTTATAAGGTATTATCAAATGCCATGCTGTGTATTTAATAAAAAAAACTGCATGTTGTGTATGGTCTTAGTCTTTTAATAATGCATTATAATTTCTGAATTTTCACACCCACGCCTATATATAGGTAGATGATATTTCACAAATGATATTGCACATTAAGTTTACATATAAAGGATAAAGTTTTAATCCATCAAAAAAAGGATAAAGTTTTATTGCTCTCTTTATATTTGTAATAGCGGAAATAATGACATCATTTATATCTCAAATACACAATTTCCAACCTGAATTTGAATCTGCTCCAATTTATTCAAATGCTTCACCTTACGAGGCATTAGGAGATCATCGCCATTGTGATACTTATTTAGCTTCTGATGATGAAATACCCACAATTGATTATTCTCTATTATTGTCTCATGACTCTGAACAAAGAGCTATTGCCCTTGAATTGCTTGGCCATGCATGTGAGGAACTAGTATTCACACCCGTGCGTCACACGGGGAACAATTTGCTAATAGTGATATTGAGTAAACATTATTATTTTAATAAAATAAAATAATTAATAACAATATGAACAAAATAATTAATAACGCACGGCGAACAATTAATTTACATTTTATTATTTTCTATTTCATATTTTAAAACGCACGGGGAATAATTTGCTTATGGTCATAAATTATAGGAATATTGCTTCAAGATTATTATTTAAAAAAGAATAATATAATGAATAATAGTAGACAGAAAATTAATTGAATGGGAACATTGTCATAAAATTAGACACATAATATGATAACCAATATTAAAGCAATACAATTACTACTGATATAAATTAGAAACAATAACTTAAAATACATTAAAGTTTGAAGTACAATTTAGGATACATGAAAGCAATTTTGAAATATAAACGGGAGAGATATTGTCATTCGATGCTACACTCTTCTATTGTTGCTTGTACCACAATTTAATTATGTAATAGTATAAGTTGCTAATCCTAGAATGTATGTCATTTTTTTTATATTTCCATCCTCATATTTTTCTTCAACTGCACTCTTATCGGAGGATCTTGACCCGAAAATATAAAGGGGAGAGATATTGTTATTTGATGTTATACTTTGGTTTAAGATTTAAAAGCGCATATTTAAACATGTCAATATAATAAATCAGATGAGTAGAGGAGATTACACTCGAATACTTTTCTCCACCTCTCACATAATAACATGTTATTTTAGTGAGAATTTGTTGTATGAGATGAAGTTGAGAACACAGTGCAAAAAATATCATTATTAAACAATCCACAAAAATAATCTCAATTGAGCTAACATTTCACCGTACAAAAATAAGAGTAATTAGAGAATAATTGTGAAAGCAACAATAATGACATTCTACTTTGTAATATTTTCCATTTTATAGTTGCTAATGGAACTTTGTCATTTATAATGGAACAAAAATTAATAGAGAATCTGAACAAAAAAATTTAGGCTTCATATTAAAAAGTTCAATATTACAAAATGCGGTAGTTTTCTTCCTAAAATTATCTACCATTTCAAATCAAATTAAAAAAATACACAAAATATATTGTGGCAGGACCTGTACTAACAACATTTGTATACTGTGACAGAAAATGTAGTAACATTTGTATTAATGACATTTTCTTAAATATTCTTCATGTAGTTTGCAGACTTGAGTCATTCTGATCCTTGCAAGGTAGATAATTCTTCATGTATGGTGATAAATATACAATAAAAAAAAATTCATACTTATACTTACTTTCAAAAAAATAAATCATACTTATATTTGATTGAAAATCAGAATAATAGAAAACAAAATAAAAATCACATGGTCTCTCTCTCTCTTCAAAACACACACACAAATAATGTCAAATACTAATCAAACAACATGTTATATCAGATCCTCCTCAATTTAGATTTGTGTTTTTTATTCAAATATATAAAAATAGTAACAGTCGCTTAAAATTCAAATGATCTGTTATAAAATCTCAATCAATTAGGGAGAACAATGACATATACAAAAATATTTCAGAATATATAAAAGCTTCGATAAATTACAAATGTCGTTTGTCCCCGTGCTAAATTGTCTCTACACACTTTTTAGCCTTTGTAATTCTATTGAAAACCCTAAATGCACCAAACATGTAGCATTGACACTTTAGATAAAAAGGAGCGTTTAGTGCTTGACACCGACACAACAACTATATTCAACCAGTTTCATTTTTCAAAGTATTACAAATGCATACATGTCAGTGTTAGTTTAGTGTTTGGTGTATATGTCAGTGGTTCATAACGGTTTCTTTGTAATGTCATAACGGTCTCTTTATAAGAAGAAGAAAAAAAACAGTTTAAATTCGTGTCAAACAACATGTTATATCAGATCCCCCTCAATTTAGATTTGTGTTTTTTATTCAAATATATAAATATAGTAACAGTCGCTTAAAACTCAATTGATCTTTTATAAAATCTCAATCAATTAGGGAGAACAATGACATATACAAAAACATTTCAGAATATATAAAAGCTTGGATAAATTACAAATGCCGTTTGTCCCCGTGCAAAATTGTCTCTACACACTTTTTAGCCTTTGTAATTCTATTGAAAACCGTAAATGCACCAAACATGTAGCATTGACACTTTAGATAAAAATGAGTGTTTAGTGCTTGACACCGACACAACAACTATATTCAACCAGTTTCATTTTTCAAATTATTACAAATGCATACATGTCAGTGTTAGTTTAGTGTTTGGTGTATATGTCAGTAGTTCATAACGGTTTCTTTGTAATGTCATAACGGTCTTTTTATAAGAAGAAGAAAAAAAAGTTTAAATTCGTGTCAAACAACATGTTATATCAGATCTCCCTCAATTTAGATTTGTGTTTTTTATTAAAATATATAAAAATAGTAACAGTCACTTAAAATTCAATTGATCTTTTATAAAATCTCAATCAATTACGGAGAACAATGACATTTTCGTGACAATTTGTTGTATGAGATGAAGTTGAGAACACAGTGCAAAAAATATTATTAGTAAACAATACACAAAAATAATCTCCAAAGAAAAGGGTTAATCAAAATTGATATCAAGGAAATCGTATCGAAGCAAATGAAATTAAGGAGATCGGGATGATACCAAATTAAGTATGAAGTATCATTTATATGCCTAAACTTATTAGATCATAAATAAACATATTTTATCAAATGTCTTATTTTAATTCATAGTATAGTGAATTCCTCTAGTTTCAAAATTGGAAGCACTTCGCTACATCCAAAGAAAACTAATACTTTTAATTTCTTTGTTCATCCTCACTTGCAGTGACATTTTCAATAAAGTGCTATGTATCAACAAAGGCTAATTTTGAAATTAAACCAAGCCACAAAGTTAAACCACAGCCTCCAAAACAGAGCTGATGCATATATTTAGTTCCTAGTAAAAATTATGAAGACACTCTAATGAGAGACAAATATAGTTAAAATTTAGAGAATGTTTGAACTAAAAATAATCAAAACATGTAGTTTGAACACTTGAGTCATTCTAATAAGATATTAAGCATGAATCTAAGAAGTTCCCTTATTGTGACTATTCGAGTTTCACTCATATCTCTATAGAAACAAATCATTTGTTTGATATCTTTATGATACTTTGTCTTACTCAAATCTCTTACAATATCATCAAGCACTAATGACGGATTAAAAAAAAAATCAGTGGGGGCTAAGAAATATTCCCTATCAAAATTTTACAGGTATTAAAACATAGAGGTATTTTTGTAAAGAAATTATTAATGTATGTTGAATTTTAAGATAAAAATTACAATTTACGTTTTTTAATTATATTTAAATATAGAGATTTTTTTTAACGAAATTATTAATGTATGTTTGACTTTGAAAATGATGATGATCTTACATTAAGTGACAATAAAAATAAATATTTTTTATAATTAGCAACAAAAGGAGTAATGTATATATTTATAATAACAAAAAATATTTCAAAATATATAAAAGCTTGGATAAATTACAAATTCCGTTTGTCCCCGTGATATATATATATATATATATATATATATATATATATATATATATATATATATATACACATATATTCAAAATATATAAAAATTTGAATAAATTACAATTGCCGTTTGTCCCCGTGGGCATAGCTCAGTTGGAAGAAACATTAAAAAAATGACCAAAATTCCTACTATCGCATAAACTACATTTATCCAAAACACAGATTGGAAGAGAGAATTTTGTGTTGGAAGAGAGAATTTTGTGTTGTTGTACAGATTGGAAAAAGAGTCACTGATTAAAGCCTATAAATGTAGCTGATGAGGTTAGAGAAATTTTGTCTTCTAGCTACTTGGGTTTTTATATCCGTTGGGTCCTTGTTTTGCTACTACAGGTCCATTCAAAATTTCAATTGTGCAACTAATGTTTGAATAAAATAATGCACATAAATTGTAGATGTTGCTTTCAATCTCAAATTTGCCTAATTGATGACATGCTAGTTGATCCTTACACATTGTAAAATGATGACATGCTTCCAAATTTGCCTAATTGATGACAGCAAGTTTTCATTGAAACTGCTTTAGTACTCTTGACAGCACTGCCCAATTCTCATGGATTATAAGAATTACATAGAAAAAGAACAGTCGGGTTTGAGAATCTAATACGACACTTGTATTTAGTGCCTTTTTTAATCAAAGATTAGAGTGCAGCACCCTACTAAATAAAATTTGAAATGGTCAGAAAGAACCAACAATAGGAAAATGACTAATCACCATACTAAGCTACTTAGAAAATAAAATAAAATTGCATCTCAAAGTGGAAAAAAAATAGAAAATTTGTTTCTCTCAGATAGTCAGATATCAACGAATTTCTTTTAAGTGGCACTACTCCACTTGTTATTTAATAGGAAATTGCGATTTGTTCTATTTAGCTTAAATTGATACGTAAGTAAATACAAAGTTTCAATTTATCATTTCATTGTACCAAGTAAATACCAATTCCAAGAGTGAACAATTAAAAATAGAACCACAGTCACAAGACTAAGCTCATCCTTTGTAACCATACCACCGGATGCTTCAGCTATCATCAAATCCCTTCTTGTTGCTTGCTACCTTCGTGGGGATGAAGAGTAAAGGAGTATAAACACAGGGATGTGCTGCAATAATGAAAATCAAAATGAGTGAGAAAGAAGAGGGGTATAAAATGAATTATAAAGGACAAATTTTTGTTTATCCATTCATTGGAGTGATAAGTTTAGCATAAGAGTAGTCATTTGAATATGAAATTAGATGAACAACCACCTCCAAATATTAAACATAAAATATAAAGATGTACCTCCAATTTAAGATAGCCAAGATCATGAGAAGTTATTATCCCAAAAGACCTGAAAAGTTAGAGGATTACAAATCTTTTTGCATGCACATTGTGTATTGAAAATAAAAATCAAAACTTAATTAGAATACGGCGAAGTAAATTTGGATTAAATTCTAACCTATGGAAGCTTCTCGAATACGTGATAATTAAATTCTAATCTTAGGATCTTTTTCATATAGAGCCATTTTTTCAAACATTTTGAGTGTTCACTTTCACAATCAAAAAATTAAATCTATCTAATGAGTAGTTTTCAAATACAATCAAGCTATGTATCCCACCAACTCTCACTAAATTAAGGGATTCAAAGAATGACTAATCAAAATAAAAGTAATTAAAAACATCACAATAAAATTGATGCGGTTAGGCATCACAAAAATACTAACAAAATAACACAAACAATTGAAGAGAAAAATGAAATCTTGAAATGAACATGTACATTCAAGAAATTGTAGAAATATAGTAAATAGCTATAGCTATGAAAATATACATTTCAACCCCATATCTCTTCACAACAAAAATGAAACCAAGAGGAGAACCTGCAAGTAAGAAAAAATGAGAGATAAATTCATATTCTACAGACCAATGAATGTTAATATATGCTTCTGCAAGTTATAAAAGGCGAAATATCTTTAAATATAAAGAGATCATAAGTTAATAAACATACTTATCAATCCTACAACAGATGGTGATTTCAAATCATCTTCAACTATGAGATTCTTGCCAATCCCTATGTTAGAAGTAGATTCAATTGTTGACTCATCAGGAAAATTCTGATGTTGCTGATGTTCTTCAATTTTATCTGCACAGTACAAAAATTGGCATATAACCTGTCTCTCTTAATAATAATCTTAGTATCTTCTTAAAAATCATAAACAATAACTATATTTTGATGAGTGATGTATTCCCACATTGATTTTGAGATGATTCAATCACCATTAAAGTAATTTTTAAATTTGAATCTAAGGAATAGAATCAGAACCCAAACTAACAAAGAGAGTATACAAAAGAGAATATGCGGAGATTCTTTGCCTTTTCAAGAGGAATGGATCTTACTCACCTAATAGCATGAAATACAATCATATATCTAAACTAAACATGAGAGCAGTAACTACAAATGAAATACCCATGAATCATATATTTAATCTACGGAATAAAATACTGCAACTACAAATACCATGAGGGCAGTAACTACAAATACCATGAATCATGAATATAATATCAGTGATGTCAAAACTAACATAAGAATTGGTTTCTACATCAATCAACATTTCATATATAGTTAATGGTTTCCGAACTTCGGTCAATTATTGACAATTAACCTTTCACAGTATAAAACAGCTGGGGAGGATTTCTTTTTACCTTTTCTGCAACAATGGAAGATGCACATGCTGGAAAATTACTCTACCAATTCGAAGCCACGCATAACATTGTTGACGATGACCAAACATGGTGCTTCTGAAAACCTATTATAGGAACATAATTTGTCTTTAAAGTCAATAGAAATCAGAAGCATAATTCAGAATTTAAACGATATTCAATATTCATAGCACTATAATAGCGCCATCATTCTAAATAAAATGGATTGGGTGAGGGTGGAATAGGGACACTCACAGCTATGATGTGTTAATTAGACTGTCATGCTTTGTAAGAAGGGATTCCATTCATCTACAGAACTGCATCAAAAGCATGATGACTTACTGCGACAAAAATACTTATTTCTGAATTTTTCAAAGTAGTTAGTATATTTCAAAATCACATTAAATCATCAAATTGAAATGAAATAGAACTCTGTAATTGAAATGAAAATGAGATAGGGTTCAACTAATCTCTTAAGTTGGAAGCATAAATTGAACAAATAATGAAAGAATACTCACCACTGAAAAAGTTTATAGATTGAATATGAAATTAAAATTTTGAAAGAACAAATCTTATTAAAACTAATGGTATATCAGTTTGGTTTTCTCCTCAATTAAAGTTTACAAATAACAAAACAAACCTTACAAATAACAAAACAAACACTATTGAAGAAAATTAGGATTTCAAAGAAGAAAGACATACCTTATTCCTCAAATTCATTAACAACAATCTCTGGTCATTGAATTTTAATAATCAAAACAAACCCTAATTTTCTGATAAAATTGAATTCTGAAATGAAAATCAAAAGGAAAACATAACTATTCAAATCCCAAACATCAGCTGAATACAAAATCAATTAAAGTTCATAAAACTTACTCAATCAAACCGTAAATTATGAACCTGAACAAACAATAACATTCCCAAAAAAAAAATCAGAATATGAAATGAAATCATGAAATAAGGAAGGGATTGAACAGCAATTTGAAACCTATCCTTACAACTTACTCTAATTTGTTATTCAATCTATCATGCTCTTTTCCTTGATGTGAAGCTGAGAAGGAGGAGAGGGGCTTCAACGAAACTGAAAAAAGAAAGTGAGAGATATGAATAGAGAAGAATTGAATTTGAAAATTGAAAATTGATTCCAAACTGATGTTTTTGGGAAGTTGCAGAAGAAAAGAAAATACAGTGTTTTGTGTTCACCAAAAAGTAACCCAATCTGACTTGGAAAACGACGTGCAAGCATGCTTCTGCATCAATTTTTTTTGCATCACATGTGAAAGAGGACAAAGTTTCATGAATCAGACATGAGAGACTTTTTGTGTTTTCTGAAAAAATGCAAACTTAATCCTACCAATAACAACAGACTGAATACACAAAAGTTATGCTTAAAACTAAATATAATTTATCATCTGATAATTTCCTATATTAAAATTAGAACCACATAAAAAAAATCCTAAACATAACATCATGAAATATAAACATGTGCAACTAAGAAAATTAATATTTGGAAAGACAACAACTACAATTAATCCAGTCCAACTTCAAACATAAATATAAAATTTGAGGTATCAATCTCTAATAATTGTATAAGATGAAAAAACACTTACTGTAGGTAGAGGTAGGTATCAATTAATCTGCTCAGGAAGCTGCTTTATGTCTATTTCAAACTTTGTCTGAACCTGCAAATCACACCGAAAATTATTAGAAGTGCTAATAGACAATAAAAAAACTTACATTTGTAGAACAAAACTCACTGATTTGAAGGATTGTCGGCTAATACAAAGAAGTAAACAAAAGGGGTGAATTTGTTATAATTGCACCACAATAATAATAATAATAATAACCTATAACACCAGCTCTATCACACCATCCAACGTTCAAAGACTGTGTATGTGAATAATTGTAGTATTATACTATTATTTGAAAACAAAACAAAGTAAAGGGCATAACCTTAGTACACTCTTAAAAAACAATATCAGCCATAATTCTTGATACATCATTCCCAATTTTGGGGAAAAAGAGACATAAAATAGAAATCAAAATGAAGCTTTTTGAATAAGAAAGAAAAACTACATAAATGAAAAACACAATGAAATAGAAAACAATTAACCATCCCTTTACATATAAGGAATAAAACAAATTAAAATTGATACAAATCTTAAAAAATATATAATCAAAACATGTAGTTTGAACACTTGAGTCATTCTAATAAGATATGAAACAAATCACAAAACATGTGAGACTGAGATAACAACACTTTTAAAGCAGCCTTTTTTTTCATTAGGACTAAAAACAAATCTTCATTACCTCAATTTGTAAACAAAATATAAGAACTTCATATTTTCTGAGCATCTTAAGGAATCATAGGTATGTCATTTTCCTGCAATGAAAACATAAACACAATAAGCAAAAAAGAAGAATGAACATAAGAATCAAAATATCAACTAAACATCAAAATTTAGATTTGTTTTAGCCTACCCTTCATTGATAGAATAATCAACAAAAAAGTAGAACTATTGGATTTTCAAAGAGGCCATAACTGATGTAGAACTATAGATATATGAAGATCTTCATCAACCACTGAAATCATAATCTCCTATAAATTAGAAGAGAAACAATAATTACAAATAAAAAAATGAAAAATTAAACCATGTAACTAAAGAAATTGATTAAATGCTTGAACTAAAACTCCCTAAAAGCATCAAAACTATAGTATTAGAAACTGCCCAAGCAATGCTTCTATCCGAAACTCGAAAATCAAACTATAGAACTTTTAAAAGAGATGGATAATAATTAAATAACATCAAATAAAATTAGAAGGTTTGAACTTTGAACCATCGAAAAGTTGAATTTTGAAAAGATGAGATAAGTGTGTAGTAAGGAATCTTTGTTTTGTTGTACCAAAAGAAGAAAAAACAGAAATCTTGTGCTTGGACCACTTTTTATGTTGACCACTTTAATGCTGATTGTAGGTTTTTTGTCTTTCAGTTGCAACAATCAAAACTTAAGAAAAATAAGGAACTGATAGGTTATCCAACTCTAGAGACAATTGAATTTGAGAGAGTATTGCCACTAAAGGCATATTGACTATTCTGTGAATAAAAAAATTGAACAACACATTGAGATAGAATACTCAAAAAACAATCAATTAAAGTTAAGAAAACTTACCCAATCAAGCTCTAATTTGTGAACCTGAACAAACAATAACATTCCAAACAAAAAAAAATCAGAATATGAAACACATAGAACTGGAAAAAAAAATCAGAATATGAAAAAGGAGACACAAAGTAAATTAAGTACCGTCAAATTCTAGACAACAACCCAAGCTTAAATAGATCCATCTGCAAAGAGCCCATGAATCGTTTAAGATTATTACAGTTGATTTCATACAGGTTCTTAACATATATAAATAAATCATTAAAAACAAATACGAAGAAGGCACCATTTTTATAAATACCCGAAAGTTGGTGATGAAAAAGCTAACAAATTATCAATTTTCACCAATTTTTTCACTAATTGCATACAAATGATTGTTTAGAAAAGCACAAAAAAATAAGACCACAAAGCTATTAATATTTCATATTGAGACATTTCCTCAAACACTTTGAGTGCCCAGTTACACAATCAAATGAGAGTTTTCAAATACAACCAAAGCTATGTACCTCACCAACTCTCAATAAAGTAAGAAATTCAAAGAATGACAATAATTCTTTCTATCAATATCAAACTATATGTAATCAAAAGTATCAAAAGATAAGTGATCTACTTATATAGAGACAGAGGCATCACAAAAACACTATCCACAAAAAACAAAAAACAAAATTGAAGAGAAAAATGAAATATGGAAATGAACATTGAAGAAATTGCAGAAATATAGTAAATAGCTATGAAAATATACCTTTAAACTCCATTTCTCTTCACATCAACAACGAAACCAGCCGGAATGTAATCAAACTAAGAAACTCCATTTTAGAGGAGAACCCAGCACACCATCTCTAAAATCAGCTTCATGTAAATAACAAAACAAAATAAGAGAAACAATGTAATCAAACTCTAATTTTAAAACAAAAAAGTAAACCATAAAAACTGAAACAAAATAAAACAAAGAGATACAAAATTAGGGATTATAATTAGAAATACAAATGAAACAAAATAGATGTCTATTAAAAATTAGGTAGTAGTGTGGCTCCTTTGATATTTCTAATTGATATTAGTTATCTGTTTAATATTGCTTGAAATGTGTGGCTCCTTTGATATTAGCATTACATAGCCACCTATCTAATTTATTTCACATTTGATACAATGGATAAAATCTTTTGTTTGAGGGAGCTTGCTACATATCATAAGGGAATGTATATACTCTTGAGAAATCGAACGAACCCATTCTTTGCCTCTGATCTGTAGAGTAAATATAAATTAGATAGGTGGCTATGTAATGCTATTATCATAATGGATTCATTCATAAAATAATATTGCCAAGCCACAAAATAATCAATATAAACCACAATATATTGGCATGATATTCATTCATAAACCTGCAATCAAGCAACATATACCAAATATGAAACTCTCACAAAGCAAACCATCAAACCAAAACTTCATTCTTTTACCTTACAATGGAAAAAAAACAAATAGAAATTAAAGAGGGATAAAGCATAACCAAACAAAATCAATTATTGATATTGAAAAGCAAAAGGGACACTTTGTGATGAGATTTTCAAATGTATAAAAGCACTAAAATCATGAAATTTTCAAATATGATTTCATATAAAAGCAGAAATGTTAAATATCAAATCAAATATAAGATAAAAGCACAAAAATTAAATCTTTTCATATTGAGACATTTGCTCAAACACTTTGTGATTGCTCACTTTCACAATAAAAAATTAAATCAAAAACATAAATAAAACAAAGACACAAACAACACTAAACAATGCAAATTTATTATTGAATACATACCTTAATGAAATGAAGAAATCCCAAATTGAACTTGCATTTAATTAATCATGAAATCCAAAGCCAAAAAAAAAAAAAAGATCAAAACTCATGAAATAAAACAGTGAGTACAGCAAGAAGCAATATCACCATAGATTGAAGGAACAAAAATAGCATATATATGGAATCTGAAAATGAAAATGAATATAGAATCCAGAAACGAAAATGGATCTGAATTGCTTACCTTCGTTGCAGTCGTGTGCTCGTTGCTGGGTTTGTGAACCTGAACAAACAATAACATTCCAAAAAAAAATAACTCAGAAATGAAATACATGTAATCCGAAAGAAAGATTTGTCTGAGAATAGAACCTAATTTGAAATCATAAACAGAAACTTACACATTCAAAATACAAATACGATCCTGAAATCAAATCATGAAATAATTGATGGAGAAGAAATTTGAAACCTTTCTTTGGCTATGAGAGGATGAGAGAGCGCTGAAGAGAGAAGAAATGAAACTGAATTTTGAAACAATGAGAAAGAAAGTGAGGTATGAGATGAGATTGAAGAGAACTTGCATAGATTGGTGGTTTGTAGCAGAATTTGAAAATAGTTTTTCAAATTTCTTAACCGGAAAAAGGAAAGAGTATATCAGCAACGATAGCGACATAACACCAGCCTTCTTCCTTCTCTCAGAAAATAGAGGAAGGATTGAAAGAGGTGAAAAGCTAAAGTATTCAAATCTTACCTGTGAACCTGAAGCAGATGGAGACCTTGCATGATTTGGGACTGGGTAAAAGCTAAACCATTGAAAAATTCAAATTTCTTAACCTGATAAGGGAAAAAGTGAGACTTATTGAAAGTGACTTGTCATAGATGCATACCTCCCTCTCTGCAGAACAAAACGGGTTGGGCTTATGGAATGGGCCTAGCAAAAAATGGTCCGCCAATTGCTATTCAAGAAAAACAACACTTTTGATTGGTTGTTAAACAAACAAATGCTTTTGATTGGTTGAATTCAAAATGAATGCTATAAGAAGCTAAGTTTTTGGAAGTATGTCCAGCTAGGATTTTGAAATGGGATGTCTCAAAACTTGACATGTGTTTTTTTTTGCCAAAACCTTGGTGCTCCTTGTGTAGTTTTAGGATATGGGTTCTTTTATGTAAGTTTCTTGATCGATCAAACTCATGATTTATATGATACTCCCTCCGTCCCTTTTTATAAGAGCTAGTTTGACAAAAAGTTTGTCTTTTTTTATAAAACTCTTTTACAATTATCAATGACATTAATTATTTTTTTTCAAACTTACCCCTATTTACTTTGTATAGTTTTTTTAATAGCATTAAATTCTCTTTTGTTTAATACAAAACACTATAATTAATGGTAAGGGTAAACATGTAAAATCAATATAATTTGTCAATCAATACTAAAATTCACTTTCTTAATACTCGTGTTTTGTCAAACTAACTCTTATAAATAGGGACGGAGGGAGTAGTAATTAACTATTTATAGTGTATAATTGATATCACAATAAATTTATTAAAAAAATTATAGTGCATGTTCTCAAAACAATGTTCTTAAAACCATTATTTCTAAAAAATCATTAAAAATATTTTTTGTGAAAATTAAGAATAAATTTAAATAACACCAACTACCTTTTTGGTTACTCATAAAATCACTTTTAATTATTTCTTTTGATTTTTTGTGCATATTAATCAAATACAAAGAAATCATGTATAAACTATAATTATTGATTACAAATTTGTATAATATTAATAACCAAATACAAAAAAACATGTATACTATTTAGCAAATAGGTAAGATTTCAATGGAATTTATTTTAAAGTTTTTTTTAAAAGATTTTAAAAAATATTAAAAAAATAACTTAAAAGTGAATTTAATTAGCCTTCAAAAAAGATTTTGAAAAAATATATATTTAAGGGTTTTCCTTAAAAGGGGCATTTTTAAATCCCTCTTTTTGAGACAGATCATTATCATTATAATTATGATGATGATGACAAGCTCATTATGCACTAAAGTCTAAACTATAAAGTATAGATTTTATAAAATTATTATGATAAGCTCATTATAATTATGTTTATTTTTATTATTGGATATGTTCTTGCAGCTTGTAAACCATACCATACAAGATGATGCACTCAAAAATGTTTTCAATGGAGTTTCTAATTACTTTGATCCAACAACAATTGATGAGAGAAGGATCTACACTAAAAAGGGTTCATCAGATAAAATCCGATGGGGCCTAACTGCTAATGATGGGGAAAATAGGGAATATCTCAAAGTTATTGCACATCCTCAAGATCAAGCTTTTTCCTACCCAACAATAAGTACTCTCAGGTATATAAAATACTAATGTGATTATATAAATTTTTAGTCCTAATAAAAATTTCAAAATTTGTTTTTAATCTATAAAAATATTGTCGATTTTTAGTCTTCTAAATATTTTCCATCAATACTTTTGAACTCTATTGTTAAATCCCAACATGTGGCAAACGAAGTCCATGAAGCGCTTGCCACATAAACTTTTTTTAATGACGTAGAAAGTTTTTGATTAATTAACATATTTTTATTAACATAAGATCAAAAATTGTCAAATTTTCCAAATCAATATCAAGTGAATGTTTGTTTCAATATTATTTTCTTTATTCAGATTTTATTATTACAATTTTATTTTCTCTAAAAATGGTGAATATTCACCTTGAATAATTTTAAGATGTTTATCCTTTCTCTTATATTAGGCACACCCTATAATAATGTTGCATTAATTAATTCAATTGTACTTTTGGTCATCTTGTGCATCACAGCAATATTGTAGAAGACTATAACAAAGAAATGAGAAAGATTGTAGCTGGATTAGCAAAGGCAGTGTCAAAAAATTTGGGGTTTGATGAAAACTATATAGAAAATGCATTCAACATGAATTCAGGGTTTGATGTAATGGCCATGAATCTTTATCCACCTAATTCTAAAGCTAAGGGTGCCATTGGTCTCCCTAACCATACTGATCCTGGTTTTGTGATCACCCTAATGCAAGATGTAAATGGGGGTCTCCAAATTCTATCACATAAAGGAAACTGGATTAATGTTTATATTCCTCATAATGCTATACTCATTCAACTTGGTGATCATCTTGAGGTACTTTTTATCAACATATATTAATTTCCTTAATATGCTAATATTGTAAACAATTTGGAATTTGGATATGACTTTTTTAAAATAACTAATTCATTTTTTTTTCCTTCAAATAATCTAATGATTAGAAATTTGACCCTTAAGGAGAATAAGTCGGATGACCGGGTTCGAACTTCAACCTCCTGCATAAAATTAAATAATTCACTTTAACGTATAAAATGAGTAAATTTATTTATTTCTCTATATTTAAAGTATGTGATTTTCGCGGCGGTACACTAAATTGACCAAAAAAAATGAAGTGTCAAATTTGATAACTCTAGTCTTTTGAATACTATTAACACTATTTCTCTAAATAACTTGTTTGATTGTAGATTTTGACCAATGGGAAATATAAGAGTCATGTGCACCGAGTTATTGTTAACAACAACAAGGTGCAAAGGATCTCTGTAGTTACCCTTCATGGACCTTCTCTAGACAAATTTATTGTCCCAGCTACAGAATTTGTTGATGATGAAAATCCACAAAATTACATTGGAATGACCTACAAAGAATCCTTGGAAGCAAATGGGGGCAATGAGATCGATGTGCAGTCATCACTTGATCAAATTAAGCTAGTGTAATGTTATAATTAATTAGAAGTGAAGATAATAATCGCTAATATATTTTATTAATACATTATCTCTTATTGATTGAAATTCAAGTGAATCTTATCATTTTATAGTAGATTTCACTAGATTATATGTGAACTCTATATAAATTTGATGTAGCTCATGAATTTTAATCAATAGAAGATATCTTAGTGTCTTTTCTTACTTAATTAAGCCAGTATTTGTTAATTAATATTGTGTGTCTTCTCCTCACTAGTGAAAATAAATATTGTTCTACATGGTTTGTAACAATAATATTGTAAAAAAATAATATTATGATGTGTAAATTAATACTTTGTATTTACTTGCAAGTTATCATCTTTATCTCTATTGGACTTTAATATGCGTGTTCTTTTTGTGGGAAAATTCTCTTTTTCCTTTTTTCCCATAATATTCCGATTTTGCCCTTAGTTAAAAAGTTCGGAATGCGTTTTTTTAACACTTTTTTGCCTTTAATACAAACTTCGAATGTACGTGTTTTCCGATTTTTTTTTTGAATTTGCACTAAAAAAACTTCGGAAAACACATTTTGAACTTTTAATTCAAAGACAAAATTGGAAAATTGAGGGAGGGGAAAGAATCCCGGGCGGAGAAGAGAATTTTTCGGTACAAAGCAAATACTATCTCTATTCTTATGTATAATTAACATTTGAAGAAACAAATTTGTCCCTGTTAGAATAAGAAAATATCTTTTAAGATATATATTATTTTTATATTTTAATTTGTTTAGAAAATATGTCAATAATTAGGTTTGATTATTCTAAGCCCTATGACTAAGGGATTTAATTTAGATTTAAATATATTCACATGGTTATAAATATCAAGGTATTATCATACTATTTCATATGTAAATATTGTATTTAGTTCATTATCAATAATATTTCTATTTCTTATTGTTTTCCCCTATTCTTCCATCTAAATACCACAAATTCAACCGTCCCAAATAATACCTCACATTTCATTTTACTAGATCCAATATTATACTATTATTAAATTAAATATACACACTTTTTCAAAGTATAGAAATTAATATATAATAAGATATCCTTATTAAAAAAAGAAATATATAATAAGATATTAAATTCAAATAATTAATAAAGTTTATTACAGGACAGATTATTTGGGAGAATCCAAATTTAATTTTTGGGTATTTTTTTTACCAGACTTTACTTTCATTCTCAGCTTCTCCCTTTCATTCCTCTCCCTTACAATCGCTCACCTTCTTCTTTCTTTGCTTGCAGAGAGGGAAGGTTCTATTTGCTCGGTTGCATGTCATGACTTTATGAGCTTCTTTCCTTATATCCTTTACTTGCCATGCTGACCCCCTTATATTGGAGCACGTATCTGCCTGTCTACTATTTGACATGAGCTCACTTCAACGAAGACTCATTTCAAAAGAATCGCTTTAACTCTTCGTCGGTCTTGCTTGCTTTGAAGAAAGCATCTACCGTTCGTTAACAGTTTTTTGACTAAACTTTACTTAACTCGCGGTCAAATTCCAAATTATTTAGAACCCTTTCTCCCTGCCGTTCAAAAAAAAACCCTTTCGTCCTAAAATTCGGAAATGAACAGAAAAAATCATTAACATATATAAAGGTACTCTAATTCATAGACATGTAACTAAAGATTAAAGTAAAAGTTAGATGTATCTGATAAAAAATTATTTTTACTTGAAAAATTGAATTTGGATTCTTCTGAATATACTTCTCCGGTCATTTTTATAGGAGACATTTGACTTTTTAAATTCATTCAATAATAAATATATTTAATCTATAAAATAGACTAAATAATAGTGAGTTGTCTCTTATATAGAGGATAAAAGGAGTACTAATTAACAACTTGAGTGCAATATCTTGGCTAGGTCACGTTGACATTTGAAGATACAAAATTTATAGATGCAAAATTATCTATTAAATTATAGAATTTAATTTTGTTTAAAATTTCATTTTAAATTCTTCTTCTTACGGATATCCAACTTTGTCATACTGCTGCTTTCTTATGAAGTGTGTTATGAATTATGATGGACATAGTTTCCAATTGTAGTGTTGCTTGCATTTTTGTTTCTATACTCAGAAAATGACATTGGTTCTATATAGCAGCAGCTTAATGGTTCTTTGATTTAATAAGCATGTATTGCCTTTTGCTTAAGCTTTTTGTGCACACTAAGTGGTGTTTACCATGTTGGATAATTTGGTGAGTCAAGATAATACCTACAAGGTGTTTGTGAAAAGTTCTCACTAAAGTCAAATTGAGGTTTTTGGTTTATTGGATTATTTTGTTGTAAGCTTTTGTCTATGGTTGTCAAGTATTGATATAAGCTTCTGTCATGGATGATTAAGAATTGGATTTTGTTTTAGCTTCTGCCTTTGTTAGGTGATTAGGTTAAGCATTTGCACTTTTGTTAAGTTGTTAAATCGTGAGTTGTGACCTCTGCTTAATGGTTAAGCTTTTGTCCTATAACTTCAATGATTTTAGCATCTAAGCTTCGTCTTATGCCTTTAATGATTTTAGCTTCTTCCCCCATGGTGGGTAAGCTGTTTACTTATAAGTTTGATGATTTCAGCTTCTATCCTATGGTTGTTAAGCATTGCCTAAATTGGCATTTGAGTTTCTTTCTTTGATAGCATTTGTGTTCTTCATCCCAAGTTGGAAGTGTTGTGAACATTTTTCAACTTGAGGGACACTATTAGAGATAGTAATAGTCTGTTAAAAAATAGTTACACTAGTTAGGAGTTAGTTATACTCAGAAACGATACAAGTCTCATTGTATTCTTTTGATGTAATGGTTTTTTTCATTTTATCAATACAAAATTTGTTTTCACTTTGAGTATTTTCTCTCTTCTTTGGCTTCTTTTTGCTTAAGTATCTAATAATCATACATAGTCGATTTATTTGACATTTACAGATTGGAAGATGATCTCGAGGGTCATGTCTCATGTATGGCAATATTGGTTATAAACAAAGTATGATACAGAGGTTAGTTGCTTAATGTATTGAATAAATCATGCTTTTACTAATAGTCAATTATGCATATAAGAGACCTGTGCATTATATTTTGTTATAGAAACTATATGTTATCATATTTGTTTAGTTGAGATTTTAGTGCGGAATATGCAATTGTACAAGTGAGTACGACACCACATCTTTACCTAAAACCTTGAGGCATTAGGTTTATGGGTCCTCTCATTTATAAAATGTTCAACATTAACTTTTCTAAGCAATGTGGAACTTAACTCACCTCACACTTGTTACAACTGAACCGAACTCAAGTTCTTCCGAACGATTCGTCCTTAGGTAGAGTTTATTAACCACTTAAGCTCAATCACTTCGTTAGTTACATCATAAGATATAGTTTTTGGACAATGTGGTCTTTTCTGTTCATGAAGAACAGGGACCTGTTCATGAAGAACAGGGACATAACACGGGCCTGATTAGTTTACACTATTTTATTTTTCATTGTTTACAAAAACAAATCAAAGTCAAAATAAAGTATTCCACATTATCTTTCATTGGTTCTAAAATAAAGTATTCCACTACCTTATACTCAGTAAAATACTAAAATACATGGTTTGAAGCATAGTTCAGCTTCCACTACCTTAATTGGTTCTAAACAATTCATGCCCGAGCCTTCCTTAAATGGTTATTATGTTTACAGAATCAAGTATTATCATGTTTTTATTAAAAACATGAATGCATCCCATTCAGTGATTCAACAACCTTATATATGTTGTAAGTTGTTGTATGCCCCAATGAAGGCTTAGATTCCGCAAAGGCCAAAGAAGACTTAGTGAAGTATCACTCACGTGAAGTGTTACCATGAGGTGTATGTATGCAGAGTGAAGACAGGAAAAACTTCATATTTTTCTTCTATTTTCCTTCTTTCTACTACACATTTTCAATCCATCCATGTGTTGAACACGGGAACTATATCCTCTACCAACTATTTTGACTTTAGTGTGTTTTAAGACAAAGAAATGAGAGAGACTGAGAGAGTAAAGAGAGATAGAGAGAGAAAGTCTGCACATAATTTTCCTCAAAATTGATAGAAATATTTACAAAACACCACTCTGAGCATACTACTTGAAAAATACAAATGCTACTTTTTCAAAAATGTAAATGCGTATCTTTTTTCTAAAGGTAAGGGAATAAATCAAATAAATCTAAAATAATTATCTTCCCTTATTCCTGGATCACTTCCATTTGGAAAGGTCGTCTTGCCAAAGAGCCTTCACTAATGGTAATGGAAGTGGTGGAATGAAAAGGATTAGGTGGCAAAGTTAACTGGTTGTAGTCTCCTGTTTCCAACATTTGTATGACAGTTTTTATGGAAGGACGGTTCATTGGCTGCCATTGAATGCACCAAAGTCCGACAATTGCAAGTTTTTTTGCAATTTTAACTTCATCCTCATCTTCAATATGAATATGTATGTCCCCTTCCAATAAGTTATGGATCCATTCTGGGTATAAAACATGAGTATTTTCGGCAGATGACGAATCTACATTCTTTCTTCCTCCAACCATTTCTAGCAACAACATCCCATAACTGTAAATATCAGACTTAAGAGAAACATTCCCAAAATTTCTGGACAAAACTTCAGGTGCCATATATCCCAAGGTTCCCCTAGCCACTGTCATGGATACAACACTAAGATTCTTGGAACATAATTTGGCGAGACCAAAATCTGAAATTTTTGGAGTGAAGGTGTCATCTAGCAAAACATTGTGAGGGTTGATGTCAAAGTGAAGGATTGGATGACTACAACCCTCATGAAGATACTCAATTCCTTTTGCTATACCAAGACTAATTTGTTGCAGCTTCTCCCACCCCATAAAATGGTCCTTTTTATCTGGTTGATATATGAAGCTCTGTAGCGAACCTTTTGGAAACAAATTGTATACAAGTGCACGGTGGATTCCATCTGCGCAAAAGCCAAGCAAACGAACAACGTTGATATGGTGGATTTTACCCATAATTTCCACTTCAGTGATGAACTCTTTCCCTTCTCCTTGCGTATTATTTAGTATCTTCACAGCCACCAGAATCTCACTTGAGAGTTTACCTTTAAACACGGTTCCATGAGCTCCTTCTCCTAACTTTTCCTTAAACCCACTCGTGATTCTTCTTATGTCAGCATAGGAAAATCTAGCAGGCTTTTGTGCTTTATAATCCTCTAAAAACTTATCAATTCTAACTTGGTCTTCTTCTTTTTCTTTAAAATATAGATAAATCTTAGCAATTACAATGGTGACCAACCCCAATATAATTGAACCTGCAGTAGCGAAAATAACAAATATTGGAATTTGGATTGTTTTTCGTTTGTTGTTGTAATCAAAACATTCAATGTCACCTTTCGTGCCGTTGTTGTTCCATCTACATTTCTTGCCTTTCGCCTCACACCCAGTACAATTTGGTTTGGGCCAACTCAGACTGAGTCGATTATACGTCAATTCGTTTACATTTTTGATAGAGGAACTGACGTCAAACATCTTGGTACACAACACAAGGTCTAAGTCGAGGACACTGTCGTAGGAATTAGAAGCGTAAATTGGACAGGTGGTCATATCTTGTGCGTCTTGGAATGTCTGATCATTGTTTCTCAGGCGATGTTTCCTAACTGAAGAGCAGTTGAAGAAGGAAACTTTCTTTTCTGGGTTTGAATCAAATCGGAAAGGTAGAAAGGATGAATCGTTAAGTTTCAGTTTCAGTAACTTTTTTGTAAGACAACATTCCGGATCTGAGATATATATTAGGTTCAATTCATAGTCAATTTTGGGGACAAAAAATTTAATTGGACCTGAAGGGGCAGGGACTAAAAACATGGTTTTCTTATTTTCAGTACAATAAAGGCAAAAGTCAGGATTAACACATTGATCTTGTGAATCTTTTTTGGCGAGTTGGAAAGGGAATTGAATAGTTGGTTGGTTAGGTCCACATTGATCATCATGACTGCTGCTGCTATTGATTAGCAGGAGAAGAATCAGTAGAATGCTGAAACAATGTGATTCTGCCATCCAAAATATATGCAAGGTTTTTGATCAACAAAGAAAGTGATTAGAAAGATATATATTGTGCTTGTGAATGGTGTGAAAATATAAAAATATGAAAATTGACCACATGGATAGGAATAAATACAGGGCATTAACAGAAAAACAGAACAAATCCAGAGTTGTAAATGGGCTGCATGTGTATACAGTGTTCAATCGTGTATTTTATGAACGTGTAAGAATCAAACGTGTATCTTATAAAGTTACATTAACTCACTAAGTCAAAGAAAGACCACCCTACCACTCTCACAGAACAAGCATATATTGTATTAAATAATGTTAAATTGAAAATGTGTGTGTGAGCATATATATTTTATTTAGATACAATAGCCCATACAGTCAAAAACAGACCACTCCACTTTTTGATTGTATTGTGTGTACTGACATATATTTTATTCTATCAAGTTTAAGTATGCGTGTGAACAGATTCCATTTCATAAAAAGGTGTGTATACATAACAAACATATATTTTATTCACATTCAAAATCCATTAAATAAAAATATTAATTAATACTCTGAGTATTAGGTTTGTGTGTGTAGTGTATAGATATGTTACGAGAAATGTCTGTATAGATCAAGAATATATTCTATTAAGTTACAATAACCAGAAAGCACAAAGCCATTATTACACTCATAGAGCACACACAAACCAGCCACTAGAGGAGAAGAAAGAGTTCAAAAAAATTCATGAAGATTGATTTAACAAAAAAACCAACACACTGCTTCGTGTGAAGCTCTGAATTTCACCCCTATACGACACATTCATTGCTTATACGACACATTCCAAATCTGAACATTGAAGTCCAAAGTTTTTTACCCTTGCTAGGTTTCATTCAAAAACAGTTTGGCCACTATGTGGGGGTGGGTGGGGGTGATATTGGTACTACTGCTACCGTTTTCCTATTGTGCTAGTAGTACTTTTGAGCAAGAGCATACATGTCCACCTTCATCTTGTGGGAAAATTTCCAACATAAGTTATCCATTTCGATTAAGAGATGACCCATCTCATTGTGGGGATAGCAGGTATGAACTATCTTGTGAAAATAATGTGACAACTTTATATTTATACTCTGCAAAATATCATGTGCAGTACATCAACTACAACAATTTCACAATCCGAGTAGCTGATCCTGGAGTTCAACAAGATAATTGCTCTTCACTACCTCGTTATTTCTTGTCCAGCTCTGATTTCTTTGATACCGACAATGGAAAAGACCTATACCATGCCAATTCCAATGAAGAACGGGATCCTGGCACGGGAGAGGATTACCTTTTCAAGCATATAGTATACTTGAATTGTAGCCATCAAGTTACTAACGATCCTAAATATGTTGATACTACTACTTGTGTTAATTGGAACTCCAAAGGCCATTATATTTATGCTATGGCTGGTGATTTGATTGCTGAAGATTTTCAAGTTGGTTGTCATGTGAAATTAGTTACTCCCACATCTTGGTTCTGGGGTTTGAAAAGAAATGAAGTAGTTTCTTATGATGCAATGCACAAGGCTTTAGTGTATGGATTTGAGATTTCATGGTTGCATCTTATCTGTCGTCATCGTTGTGGACCTTCAGCGTTCTGTACCTTCAATTCCACTGAGGAATTTGAATGCTTTAAGGACAGGTGCCTCTCTTTTATAGGATTATCGATGAATGATAATTGTGGTAAATATTCATCCTTTCAACTAATTTTGATTCTAGATTATGAATTTTGCATTTTTTCCCCGTAATTTATTAAAATTTGAATCGGACCTAACTCAGCTCTTGTAAAACTCACATGTAAGATTATGACTAGCTTACTTTTAAACTCATGTTCATGTCATATAGGTACTCTTAACACACACTTACTTGACTCGAGTGACCCAATAGAAGAAATCTTGCTAATAGCAGACTTCTAAACTCATTTTCATGTCATATAGGTACTAGGTAAACACATGTTTACCCAGGTGACTTTGTAAAGGAATTCTAATAGCAGTTGCCTTGACGAATCTTAACGAAACTTAGATAGACACCAATATCAATTTAGAATTTGATTGTTGAACTTGACTCAATTCTTGCAAAATTAACTTATTAGGCGGGAGTTTCTGCTCACTTATATGCATTCACTTTTTGGGCTATTTCTATGGAATTCTTAGCATAATTTTTGTTTATTATAATTATAATATATAACATAATAAATAATACGATGAAATGATTATTAAATTGTGAATGATTTGTATCTTAGAAAAACTTTCTTCCATTTTTTTTTGGTGATGCAGGGAAATGGTCTCAGATTGTTTTAGCATCTAAAGGTAAGAAATTTATCACCTTTTAGCTATATCTTCTGCTTTTATATAATATATGCATATTGTTAGTCATCCATTATATAGAAAAAAGTCAAAATACACACTTAGATACTACCAGTAATGACACCAAAGTGAAGTTTAAAGGACTTAACTATTACAAACATGAAATTTAAAGGACTTTTGGGTGCATTTAGCCTATTTAAAATGTATCAAAGTAGTCACTAAATAACATTTTTCTTTGAATTAAGATTGGCTTTATAATTAAGTAACTCTATTATATTTCGACAATTCCTTCTCATAAGTCAAATTGTTTTTGCAGAAACCATCAAAGCTTTCTGGAAAGGTCAGTTCTTTAACCTTTAAAAAAATATTTAACATTCATTAGTTTTTATCCAAAGTATTCGTTTGTAATTTTAAATAAATTCGACATTGTTACTGACATATGTACATAAACAACATTTGTTTAAAAAATACAATCCTTTAAAGAATATGCCTAAATTTTGGCGATTTTATATCTTTTATCATGTTGGAATAATATTGCAGGTATTGTTGAAATAATAAAAGGACCAAAGTCAAACCACGAAGGTTTTATCACCTATGAAATAGTATGGACATTAGGACATTATGTTCTACCATCACTTTTGGCGGCTAGATTTCTATTTGGGGTAACGTTTTATATTTCATTGCTTATATACAAATGGCGAAAAAGGCATTTGTCAATATATGAATGTATTGAATTATATCTACAACAACAAAACACCCTCATGCCCATTCGATATTCATACAAAGAAATTAAGAAAATGGCTAGAGGTTTCAAAGTCAAGTTGGGAGCAGGAGGTTTTGGCTCTGTATTCAAGGGAAACTTACGCAGTGGCCCATGTGTAGGGATGAGCATCTTGGACAATCCAAAATAACCGTCCATAACCAATCCATAACCATTTGTTATAATTGGACATTAAAACCAAATGTCATAACCGGTTATAAAATTGGACAATCCATAACCACTTTTATAACCGGTTTTTGCTTTTAAAAACCGGTTTTTGGTTTAATAACTGGTTTTTTTTTCCCAAAAAATAAATAACAATAATAATAACACTAAAATAAATAAAAAACAAAGAATCGGCCGAAAACCCAAAAAATCAGCCGAAAAACCGAAAATCGGCTAAAAACACAAAAATCGGGCAAAAAATCGAAAATCGGCCGAAAACACAAAAAATCGGTCGAAAACACAAAAATCGGCCGAAAATCCAAAAATCGGCCGAAAACTCAAAAAATCGGCCGAAAACCAAAAAAACGGCCGAAAACACAAAAATCGGCCGAAAACTCAAAAAATCGGCCGAAAACCAAAAAATCGGCCGAAAACAAAAAAAGGCCGAAAACACAAAAAATCGGCCAACAAACCTAAAAATGGCCGAAAAACTGATTTTAGGTTTTTCGGCCGATTTTTGGGTTTTCGGCCGATTTTTGTGTTTTCGGCCGATTTTTTGAGTTTTCGGCCGATTTTAAGTTTTTCGGCCGATTTTTGGGTTTTCAGCCGATTTTTGTTTTTCCGGCCGATTTTCGGTTTTTCGGCCGATTTTTGGGTTTTTCGGCCGATTTTTTGAGTCTTCGGCCGATTTTCAGTTTTTCGACCGATTTTTGGGTTTTCAGCCGATTTTTGTGTTTTCGGCCGATTTTTGGTTTTTCGGCCGATTTTTGGGGTTTCGGCCGATTTTTGAGTTTTCGGCCGATTTTTCGGTTTTTCGGCCGATTTTTCGGTTTTCGACCGATTTGTGGATTTTCGGGTGTTTTTTGGGTTTTCGGCCGATTTTCAGTTTTTCGACCAATTTTTTGAGTTTTAGGCTGATTTTAGGATTTGCTATTTAATTTGACGGAACTGGGTGATAGATTTGGGATTTGACGGAGAGAGGATTTTGAGAGAGAGAATGGATTTGGGGATTAGGGTTCATCTTTTCAATTTGGGAGAAATAAATTTTTTTGTTATGGATAAAATTTGGACATTGAGTAATTTAATCATAAAATTTGGTTGTGGTCATGGTTATGGATATCTAAATAAAAAACAAATTGGTTTGGTTATAAAACCCAAATATAAATAACTGGTTTTTAAAATTGGATATGGATTTGGTTATGGTTAATCCATAATAACCGATTAAAATGCTCATCCCTACATGTGTGGCAATCAAGATGTTGGATGAGTCAAAAGGTGATGGGAAAGACTTCATTAGTGAAGTCACAACCATCGGAAGAATACATCATTTGAATGTGGTACAATTACTTGGATTTTGTATTGAAGGATCAAAGCGTGCTCTTATTTATGAATACATGCCAAATGGATCTCTTGATAAATTTATTTTCTCTAAAGAAGGGAGTATAAGTTTAAGTTACAACCAAATTTATGATATTTCAATTGGAGTAGCTCGTGGGATTGCTTATCTCCACCATGGATGTGAAATGAAGATTTTGCATTTTGATATCAAGCCCCATAATATCCTACTTGATGAGAACTTTATTCCAAAGATATCTGACTTTGGACTAGCAAAGCTATATCCATTACAAAATAGCATAGTCACAATGACTGCAGCAAAAGGCACAATTGGATATATGGCTCCAGAATTGTTCTACAAAAATATTGGAGGAGTTTCCTATAAGGCTGATGTTTATAGCTTTGGGATGCTTTTGATGGAGATGGCAAGCAAGAGGAAAAACCTAAAATCCAATGCAGAGTATTCAAGCCAGATTTATTTTCCCTTTTGGATTTATGATCAACTTATAAAAGAGGAAGAAATCAAAATGGAAGATGTCACAGAGGAGGATATGAAAATAGTAAGAAAGATGATCATGGTTGCTCTTTGGTGTATACAATTGAAGCCGAATGATCGCCCCTCAATGAGTAAAGTAGTGGAAATGCTTGAAGGAGATATTGAAAGCATTGAAATGCCTCCGGAGCCAACTATATATTCAGATGAAATAATTTCAAGAGATGAAACAATCAACTCAGATCAACCAATATCAAGTGATTTCATTAGTTCTAGCGATTCTGGGGAAAACATGAGTAATCCTCTACTGGAAAATATTTCTTGACACTGCACAAGATGTAATTTGTTAGAATTCACAACACTTGTTCTTAAGTAATTTTAGTCTTCCATATACTTTTTCATACTTGAAGTTGGAATATTAGAAATGATTGGGAATATTTCTTGATACAATCAACTCAGACCAACCAATGTCAAGTGACTTAATTAGTTTTAGTAGTGATTCTAGGGAAAACATGAGTTATAATACTCTACTACAGAATATTTCTTGACACTGCACAAAATGTTTAGAGAACTTGTTTTTATGTAATTTTACTTTTCCATATTCTTTTTCAATTTCAAATATTAGAAATGAGTTACTGAGTTCATGACTCTGTTTGACGTCCCTAAAAATTTCATAACCTTAATAATTCATTCTATCTTTATCCTCCTCCAGTTCTCCAACAATCTTCCATTCCAGAAGTTAAAAAAGGACCTTCAATTCAAACCATTTTTTTGTGTGTGGAAGAATTTCACAATTTTAATAGGCAAGGCAAGATCCACCTCTACAGGTAGTAATAAATATTTTGCAAACCATTTCTGCATTTGAAGTGAAATGAAGGTTCAAATCTTGGTTTCATATGCTTATCATCCTTGTTGTATAATGTTAGGTATCACTATTGGAGGATGCTGCAACTATTTTTAAGAAGAGAAAAACAAAACTTCTTTAACCTGTTTTAATTTTTTAGTTTTAAAAACTGATAAATAGAAACTAGTTTTTGAAAGCACTTCTTTAATTAAACTCTATATTCATTCAATATGAACTCTTATGAGTATCTTCCTCATGAATATTCTTATGCTCTCTATCTTGCTTATGAATTTGATCTCAATCCCTATGATTCCATGATTTCTAACATGGTATCAGAGCGATACCCGAGGGATGAAGATGAAGATCTCACTTCCGCATACGATTCTGAAAATTGTGAAGAAGATGAATCTGATGATGTTGCAATTCTCAGCACAAGATCTGGAATCTTCCACTCCACAAGATTCAATCCTTTTTGCCAGCTTCGCAAGTCCAATCCTTCCAGTTTCTATTCCTTCGATTGCATCAGATTTTGATGGTTTCTCCATCAAGATTGGGGAGTTTACTTGTTTTCTTGGTGATTCTTGCTGCAGCGATGTGTATTTCACGATCACTGATTCGGAAGGAGACAAGCAATCAAAGAATTTCGAACCTGAACTTGTGCTTTCTGTAGTGAGCCAGAGATTGCATAATCGATCTAGTGTTAAAGCGTTCTCTTCTCCGATCAAGATCGAGCGTCAATACGACTGCAATGTCGATCAAGATCAGAACAACAAGAAAGGTGAGGTGATTTCTGAATTGTTGTTATGTTCACAAAGAGCTTCACTTTCTTTTCTTACTATCGTGATTACGGCATCATCGTCTTCGATCCCGGGGGAGCATTGTTCATGCTTCTAGCAATATGCAGAACTTCGTCTCATCTACGATGGATGCCTTGGGATAGAGGGAAGCAACAAAGATTATGGTTTTATTTTGGTTAGTTCAAAGAGAAGCTCTAGATATCAATTTGGAATTTCTTGCTGGAAAAATATGAAATAATTTCTGGTAACTGCAATCATTCTCTTTTCTCAAGATATTCTGATTGTTATTTGAAGTTGATTGGATTTACAAGAATTTGTCATTCGTTTATTTTGTTACTAGTTTTACTTGATTTGGATTGTTCATAAGAAGTTTGGTAAAAGTCTCACCATTGATGAAAGTGTTCACATACTGGTAGTTCATTGGATATATATGTTGGTTTCTTTGAAGATGGGAAAATTGATCAGTTGTTTCTGCATTATGCTGCAACTTGTTTTCTGATCTCCTTGGAACTATTCCTTGTGTGAAGATTGTAGCACATTTGCCTCCATGGTTTAATTGCTATAGTTGATACATCTCTTGATGGCTTCAGACTCATTTTTGGGAGTCTCGGTTTAAGGGTGTACTTGCTATTGGTTTTGCCTCTGTTTGTGAAGATTGAAGACAATTTTCTAGTTCATTGAATTCTTTTGTTTATTGTTGAATTCTTTGATTTTTTATTAGCCTATTTGGCTTTGATCCTTGTTTTTAGCTTCTGTTTATGATGGTTAAGCATATGCTTCTATCATAGATGGTTAAACATTGATATTTGCTTTTGTCTTGAGTGTATTGTACTCTTGATGGTTAAGCGCGTTGCCTTAATTGGCTTGTTGGTGTGCTTCTGCCAAGTGGTTAAACTTTGGGTATAGTTTCTTCTTGGTGGTTAAGCCTTTGGCCCTATGGCCTTGTTTGTTGTGCTTCTGCCTTATGGTGGTTAAGCCTTGTTAGCTTATGTTAAGTGGTTAAGCCTTAAGTTATGACTTTTGCTTAATGGTTAAGCGTCTGGCCTTATGGCTTTGATTTTGGCCAATGTATTTCCGGCATCTCTCATTGTTTTCCTCATTGTTCTAACTTGCGGGAGGCTATTAGAGATATAATTAGTTACTAGTTAGTTAGCCTATAAATAAGCTTACACTTGTCAATTATATTCAACTTTTCTCATATTGTAATATTTCAATTTGACCAATACAAATAATTGATAGCTTTTCTCTCATTTCTTTTATGAATGCCATGTTTCTTAACCTTAATAAATAGGTTATGATAGTACAACAAAATATAGGAGTCTTAACATTAAAAGTTTTTCCCTTACAAAAAATCAAACTATGTTCCCTGAAATTCAAATACATATTCAATTTATTTCCACTGTTACATTAGGCACCTCTCAATTGTATGTAGCTTGCACAGCAACTAGGTACGTACCTCCCGGCTTCCTGGAGTAGAAGAATAAACAAGTAAGCTCACTCCACATACGCGAATCTGCTTTTGACTTTTTTTTTTTTTTGAAACAGCAAACAAATTTATTAACCAAACCAAGCACAAGCAATGCTAGGCTGGGAAACAAGAATACAAACAAACATGCCCCACGATCCCCACCAACGAAACAAAACAGGAGAAGCACCTAACAAACACCCCTGCTACAAAAAAACAACCAAAAAGAAAAGGAGAAAAGGCCATAAGCAGCAACTCCAGAACCAACAAAACCAGAAAAAAACACACACCAGCAGGCAGGGATCACACCAGACAGAACAAGATTAACCCATCATACAAATTCCCGGGTCCCAACTCCACTCGTAATATAAACACGGAGAAATCTTTAGTTTATGCGCACTCCATTTCCACGATAGGACCTTGATCTCGTCGACACATTCAGCCGCATTTTTCACCATATTATTAAAAATCACATCGTTTCGGGATTTCCAAATTAACCAAAGCGTCGTGTGCCACACCAATCCAAAGCCTTTCCGAATTTTCTTGGATCTAGCAAAACCAGAAAAATACTCAAAAAAGCAGTGCAAAGAATCAGGCATCACCACAATTATCCCCAGCCATCTACAAATCTCCACCCAAATCTGAGAAGCAAACGGACAATGAAGAAAGAGGTGGACCGAAGATTCAATCGCCTCCGTACAAAACACACAAGCTGAAGGATTACCGTCGTCAATAACACCACGCCGCCTCAAATTGTCTCTCGTAGGAATACGGTTATGCAATAATTGCCAAGAGAATGCAATAGTTTTTGCGGGAGCAGGACAACGCCAGATCTGCTCAAAAACTCTTTTCCTATTACCATCCATATCAACTACATCACCCAATTCCTTAGAAAGGAAGGAATAAGATGATTTCACCGAAAACGCACCCTCCGGGTCTTGAGTCCACCACCAACAATCAGCCCCTTCCGACACTCTTACTTGATGTAATAAAGCCATTAAATCATTCACAAGCTCAACCTCCCAACTAAATAATCTTCTTCTCCAATTAAACCTCCATTGAATATTATTCCCAACCACCTCAAACATCTCCCTAACCGTTCCTTCTTTATTAGTGGATAATGAAAATAGCCTAGGAAACATAGTTGCTAAAGATGCCTCCCCAAGCCACTGCTGGGACCAAAATAGCGTGGATTCACCATTATGCAATCTTCTCCGAATAGTCTCCGCAAGCCACTTTTTATCTCCAACACAGTCCTCAATCTTACAAATGTCTTTCCACCAACTAGAAGCAATTCGAGCCCCCGGAATATTATTGAAAACCACCTCTCTCAAGAGCCCCCCACCATACTTAGCTACTAAAACTTGCTTCCATAAGGCCGGTTCCTCACATAAAAGTTTCCACCGCCACTTGGTTAGGAGACTAATATTCACCACTCTCACATCCCTAGCCCCAAGACCACCATCCTTTTTCTCCCGACACACCATCTTCCAACTAATCCAATTGATTTTACTACCGCCCTTCACACCATATGTGAAAAAACATGGACTTTGATGTTCAAATTTGGATTGTCCTAAAGCGACAACGATTTTTATATGTAGCATATAGTCTTTAGATTAAGAAAACGTTTTTCTTTTTTTGTTTTTTTTATTAGGAAATTCATACCAAGAAACGTGGAGGGTGTTATTATTGTTAATTAAGTCTACATTATGCCATTGTATTAGTAAAATAATGTTGAACCTAATGGGTTACTGTAACTTAATAAAATATTTGTTTGACCTTGTGGACGACAGTGGTGTTGACTGAGCGAGAGAGACCACACTACAGTGGAGAGAGGAAAAAAGAAAAAAGTGATGTTTTCCTTAAAATATTCTTAATCTTAAGTCTAAAAATATATGTTGGGTCTGGACACATTATTTTATTTTTGAGCATTGATATTTAGTAAGAATTATTTTAGAGAATAAATGTAAGAATAACACTTGACATTATCTTATAGGATGATTTAATTTTAATCTTATCTTTTAGTGGAAATTATGGGGGTAGTTGATGTAAGCAATGATAGAGATTTATTCTTGCAATTCTTCTCAATAGATTTTCTTACTAAATAACATTTTCCTTTATGTTTTGGAAAATATTATTTAGCAAGAATTTTTTGATGGAAGAAAGAGAAGAATTTTAGTTGACAATATTTAATTGGTCAAATTATAATCAGTCTCTCCCATATATAGTTAGCCAAGTTTTAATTGGTCAAATTTTCAAATTTTATGGAATTTTCTCTTTCTTACATCAATATTTCTTGATAAATAGCATTGCTCTTATTTTTTTACATAAGACACGCATTATGTCAACTTCGCAAACATAATTGGTTAAAAAAATATAGAATAAAATATATCTTCTTAATTATAAGTCGTTCATTATAATTTTCACACATTTTAAGAAAAGTTGGTCATGATATATGTCTATTTTATGTATGTATAAATATTACTATATTACTAAATTATCTTTTATATATAGATTTTTTTTTTCATAATATAAATTTATATATAGATGTATTTAATAATAAATTTTCATATTAGAAAAAAATTAGTATTAATTAAGAATAAATCTTTTGTGTTTTTTTTTAACAAACAAAAATGGAATTTATAATTGTAACATGTCTTGATCAATGCAAGGTGTGCCAAACAAAACAACAAGAGTCTACAAAAGGGAGAACAATCAAATATCAAGTAGCCAATACCCAGACAAACAAAATGGCTCGACCACCACATATGGGAATTTAACTCGATATTTCATTTTAAGTTTTCATCCACCAAAGTGAATAAACTTTAATTAACTTTACCCAGAAGTTGATGGAGAGTTGATTCTTTTGCCTTAAAAATTCTACTATTCCGTTTATGCCAAACAACCCAAATGCCACATAGCCAAAACAGCTGCAAGAATGAGCGGCGATAATGGGTATACTGAACAAAATAATCTCGTATAAAAAACGAATCAGCCGATGATATACCAACCCAAATTCGAATCAAGCTCCACAAGGATAAAAACACTGAACAAATATTACGCCGTTTTCCACTCCCCCACAGCCAATCAAACAAAAGTTGGAATCCTGAGTAATAATGAATGTTTATAATTAGGAAGAAAGAAGGTAGATGAGTACACAACAGTCGCAAAGTGGAGTGCTCTGCTTTTGACTGTAAGCATGATGGGTTGATTTTTATTATTTTTTTGACCTCGTGGGTGTTATATTAAATTTTCTTTCCATGTCAACGACAGCGAAACTTCATATTAGCATCCAAATTCACAAAGAAATCATATAATAAATTTTAAATGTCGTATATATAAGTAACAAAACTACAAAGCAATGCAAGTAACTAGTCAATTGAAACAAACAAAACAGAATGAAACAGAACACAAAGCTCACACAATTATGCACAATTTTAATCATTACAATATCCATGGTAACAACAACATTTGCATCAAATGAATCCTTTTCTACATCCCTACCAGGTTGCAAAAACAAATGTGGAAATGTCACAATTCCATATCCTTTTGGTATATCAACTTCATCAATACCAAATCAAGGAAATTGTTTCCTAGAGGAAGAATTTGAACTCAAATGTGAAAATGATATAAAATTACTTTGGGGTGCTGATTTTAATTTCCAAGTTTACAACATAAGCCTCCTTGAAGGACAGATTGAAGTGTCTTTTTATATCTCCAGTTATTGTGATAACGGAACATCGAATCAACCCACTTTAGACACTGGCGGTTTCAGAATATCCAGCAAGGAAAACAAGTTTGTAACGGTTGGTTGTGACAGTTACGGTTATCTCAACAGCGTTTTCAACGAAAAAACATATTCGACCGGTTGCTTAACAAGATGTTATGGTAATCGAGACGGAATTGAAAACGGAACATGTTCGGGCATCGGTTGTTGTCAAGTTGATATTCCACACATGATGAAGAATATAAGTCTAGAAGTTTCTGAATTTCCTAATTCAACGGAATCTGCTGGGTGTAGCTATGCTTTTATTGTTAAAGATGGTTCCTATAAATTTTCTCTTGCTCATTTGGATGGCTTTTCTTCTGAGGAGCTTCCATTGATTCTTGATTGGAGTGTTGGAAGTGAAAATTGTGCGGTTTCAAAGGGTGAACATGATTATGCTTGCAAGAATAATAGTGTTTGTTATGATAAGGACATTGATATTGGTTACCAATGTAAATGTAAGAAAGGTTATGAAGGAAACCCGTATCATCCAGATGGCTGCAAAGGTAATTTCTGTTCATCTTTTCATCATTTTCAAAATTTACTTTTACTTATTCTCATAAAATTTAATACAAATTGCATTTACATATGACTGAGAGGTAAACGAGCGACAAGTTGCGCCGCTACCCCTTTTTGAATAGTAAATCCAATTCTCTTAAATACAAGATGCATAGCTCTAGGAGACACAACATTGCTATTTATAATCTTTTGAATTCTATGCAGAAGACTCACAGTCTCTGGTGCTAGAAAACCAAAAGTGTCGAATGCAAATGGTATAAAAGCATGTTGATTGTCAGAACATGCTTTCTCATGTTTGACAACTTTGCATGAAGCAGCTTTCAGGGCTGCCTGTCCCGTAGTAAAAGTCCCGGTCTCCAATCCCACTAGTGGCGAAACTCCACTAGTGGGATTGGAGAGAGTATTTTCTTTACATCAACAAAAAATGCAAGTGATGATATCTTTTTTCATCAACATGGTGATTTTGTTTCTGACAACACTATTATCTCTGTTATTTACACCGGCAGACAGTGATGAATGTAAGACAAATAACACATGCATAACTAAAGAGCATTGTCACAACACGGAAGGGAAATATGAATGTCTTTGTCCAGATGGAAAACCAGAAAATGGAATATTTGCAGGAGGCTGTCAAGATCATAGACAACCAGATCTTATTATCAAGATTGCGATTGGTAAGCATCTAACGATATTCCAAATTTATTTTCTAGTCAAATTATTAGTGTATATAATGATATAGTTATTGTACTAAAAAAAATATATATAATTATAAATATTTGAATTCGATCACCTAAACAAATTTACTTAACTTCCTGAATAATCAAGACCACAAAAATGTCCTATTAATCGATATTAATTAATAAAACAATTCATGAATTGGCTTCAACACATTTTTAAATTAATGCAGGATCAAGTAGTGGATTCGCTATTCTACTTTTGGGAATTTCATCTCTATACTTGATATACCAAAAAAGGAAACTCATCAAACTAAAGCAAAAATTCTTCCAACAAAATGGCGGTTTCATTTTGCTACAACAACTATCTACAAGAGAAGACACATCTCAATCAGCTCAAATATTCACAGAAAAGGAACTTAAAAAAGCCACCAACAACTACGACGAAAGTTTAATCATCGGTAGAGGAGGTTTTGGTACAGTTTACAAAGGAATTTTAACAAACAACAAAATTGTCGCTATTAAAAAGTCAAAAATAATAGACGAAAATCAAATTGAACAATTCATAAATGAGGTAGTTGTTCTGTCCCAAATAAATCATAGGAATGTTGTCAAACTCTTAGGATGTTGTTTGGAGACAGAAGTTCCTTCCTTGGTGTATGAATTCGTTAGCAATGGTACGCTTTTTGAATTCATACAAAGTTCTAAAGATAAAACAAATAATTTAACATGGAAAACACGTTTAAGGATAGCTGCTGAGACAGCTGGAGCTTTATCGTATCTACATTCATCTGCATCAATACCAATTATTCATAGAGATGTTAAAAGTACCAACATTCTCTTGGACGACAATTACACCGCAAAAGTTTCCGATTTTGGAGCTTCGAGATTGATTCCACTTGATCAAACCGAGATAGCAACAATGGTACAAGGAACTCTTGGATACTTAGATCCAGAGTATATGCAAACACATCATTTAACTGAGAAAAGTGATGTTTATAGCTTTGGCGTTGTTCTTGCAGAGCTTCTAACAGGGGACAAGCCTATTTATTTTAATAGGTCAGAAGAGAACACTAGTCTTGCTATGCATTTTTTGTCTTGTTTAAAACACGATCGAATTTTCGAAGCTATTCAAATTGGTATTTTGAATGATGAAAACAAGGAAGAGATTAAGGAGGTTGCTATTCTTGCAGCAAGGTGTTTGAGTCTTAGAGGTGAGGAAAGACCTAGTATGAAGGAGGTGGCTATGGAGTTGGATAGTATAAGGTTGGAGAAACATCCTTGGAATGATACAGAACAAAATTTGGAGAGTCAACGCTTACTTCATGAGGCATCTTTTAGCATTTATAATGAGACTGGTGATAATAGCTATAATCTTGAATATGCTACTGGGTATGATAGCTTGAATGATCAACCATTAATTTCCTTGGATGGTGGAAGATGATTGTGATATTTGTGAAATATCAAAATATGTATACTTCTATCAAACTATGTATGTAGTTTAATAAGATCAATAATGTCTCTTTACATTTTTTTAGTCAAGTTATTGTTGTGAAGTATACACCAGTTTATTGATAACTAAAATTCATCTAAAAATTAGCTGGTCATTTTTAGGATGATGTTGGGAGTAGCATCTTCGAAACATTATCCTCCCGTTGACTATTTTCTAATAAGATATTATATTTTAATTTCCAATTTAAAAATATGAGACAAGTATTTAAAACTTTTGAAATATAAACAAAATTTTACAACAATCGAAAAATATGGCTTGTGTGGTTTTCAATTCAACGCGTGTGTTGGTTCAAATCAGCATGTGTTCACATACAAACACAACCGATATAGAACTTCTTAACAACGTCCGTTGAATTGCACTTATGTACTTGTTTTTTGACAAAAATGTAAACATTATTTATCCATCTATAGTTTTTCACGTTGGTATAGAACAGATTAGTTTAGAGAAGAGTAAAAAACTTAATATTCACATACATGGATCTTTCCTTTCTATTTCATTTATGCATGTGGGTCATAAATCACCTTACAAGCCGATTTTGTAAGGTTGAATTAGACCCAATATAAAAATCTAAAATCCGTCGGCCATCTAGAGACCAATGAAAAGTAGTTTTAAACTTCCCTTCTACTTTCATGAGAAGTAGTTTTAAACTTTTACGGGCGTTGGTTGAAATTTGTTGGTAAGAGTTTGTTGTACCATTTCTCAAAGAAATCATGCTTTCTTGGAACATAATTTGGCGAGACCAAAATCTGAATTTTTTGGAGCGAAGGTGTCATCTAGCAAAACATTGTGAGGGTTGATGTCAAAGTGAAGGATTGGGTGGTTACAACCTTCATGAAGATACTCGACTCCTTTTGCTATACCAAGAATAATTTGTTGCAGCTTCTCCCACCCCATAAAATGGTCCTTGTTATCCGGTGCAAATATGAAGCTCTGTAGCGAACCTTTTGGAAACAAATTGTATACAAGAGCCCAGTGGATTCCGTCTGCGCAGAAGCCAAGCAAACGAACAACATTGATGTGGTGGATTTTACCCATAATTTCCACTTCAGTGATGAATTCTTTCCCTTCTCCTGGTGTATTATTAAGCACCTTCACAGCCACTAGAATCTCACTAGAGAGTTTTCCTTTAAACACTGTTCCATGAGCTCCTTCTCCTAGCTTTTCCTTAAACCCGTCGATCTGTGATTCTTTTTACATCAGCATAGGAAAATCTAGCAGGCTTTTGTGCTTTATAATCTTCTAAAAACTTATCAATTCTAACTTGATCTTCTTTAATTTTTTCCTTGAAATGTAGACAAAACATAGTAATTGCAATGATGACCAATCCTAATATAATTGAACCTGCAAATAGTATATTAATTAATAGTTAGATTTTCCTTGCAATATAATTAAATAAATAGAACTAGATCAGGTAAAAAATAATTTGAAGTTGTGATTGAGTCTCATATTACGGGTATCGGAGAAAATGATAGATTTTGGAATATGGAACGTTTTCCGTTTGTGGTGGCAGTCATAACATTCAATGTCGCCTTTGGTGGGGCTGCTGTTGTTCCATCTACATTTCTTGCCTTTCGCTGCACACACTGCACATTTTGTTTTGGGAAAAGGCCAACTCAAAATGAGCAAATTATTCCACAGGCGATTTGCGTCGATAGTGGTATTGACTTCAAACATCTTGGTATACGAAGCAAGGTCCAAGCCGAGGACACTATCGTCAGAGTTAGAAGCATAAATTGGACAAGTGATCATATCTTGTGAATCTTCATGTATCTGATCTTGGTTTCACAAGTGTTGTTCCTTAACTGAAGAGCAATTGAAAAAGGCGATTGTTGAGTCCCATTTGTTATCAAATCGGTAATAAGGTAGAAATGATGAACGGTTAAGTTTCCGTTCTAGAAACATTTTCGGTAAGCAATTTTCCGGGTCTGAAATGTACATATTCAGATCGTCGTAGTTGATGTTAGTAACAAAGAATTTGATTGGACCTGAATTGGTAGAGAGCACAATCATTGTTTTGCTATTTTGAGTACAATATAAGCAAAACTCAGGATGAAGAACACATTGATCTTGTGATGATTCCTTAATGAGTTGGAAGGGGAATCGAACATGAGGTTCATTAGGTCCACAAGATGAATATTCTCTGCACTTGTTCTGATCACTGCTGCTATTGATAGTAAGCAGGAGATTCACCACAATCAGTATGCGTAATCAAATTACTATGTGCAACTGCCATTGAAACTTAATATGCAAGGTTTAATTTCTTAAAGTTCAACAAAAGAAAGTGATGGTAGGAATTGATTAAAATAAAAGAAAAGAAAGTGATGATAAAAAAGAACCAAGTTCTCTGTTCCTTATAATAAAGTAGTACTCGTGATCCATGTGAGAATAATAAAAAAATATGAAAATTGACCATATGATTTAAATTATTTTCAAAAGTAAAAATATACAATTTAATCTATACAGAATTAAAACAGAACAAATACAGAATTGCTAATGGGGTGCATGTGTGTAAAGTAAAGTTATCACGCATACATGCATATATTTTATTTATTTCATTGAGTAAAAGTATCCATATGAAGTCAAAATAAGACCACCCTACCATGCATATAGTACTCCCTCTGTTCCAAAATAAATGATTTGTTTGATCATTGACACGTTTGTTAATGCACAACTTTAATCGTTAATATCTCTAATTATATATTATTAAAAATAATAAAAATGATATATATTTTGAAAGTACTCGTCGAGACAAATCAAACAACATCTCATATGCTAATATTTGCATGCATATATTAGTAGAAAAATAAGGTCAAAGCAGGTCAAATGAATAGTATACTAAGTCAAAAAAATGTCATTTAAAATGGGATGGAAGGAGTATTAAATAATGTTATATTGAATGTGTGTTTGAACATATATATTTTATTTATAAGATGCAATAGCCCATACAGTCAAAGACATTTCAACTCCACTTTTTGATTGTCCTGTGTGTACATACATATATTTTTTATGCTATCAAGATAACCGAGTATGTGTGTGTGTGAAATGATTCCATTTCAAAAAAAGGTGTGTCTATAGATTAAACCTATATTTACAATAAGAAACCACAATGCCATTAGCAACGATAGAAGAAAACTGAAGAGTTCACAATTCACAAATAAATTCATTAACAGTTTGGTAACTATGTGGTGGCTGAGAGTGATACTGGTAGTAGTAGTACTACTGCTGCCGTTTCCCTGCCGTGCTAGTACTAAGCATGCTTGTCCGCCTTCATCTTGCGGCAAAATTTCTAACATAAGTTATCCATTTCGGTTAAAAAATGACCCAAAACACTGCGGAGACAACCGCTATGAGCTATCATGTGAAAATAATGTGACAACAATATTATATCTATACTCTTCAAAATATCATGTGCAGTCCATCAACTACAACAATTTCACAATCCGAGTGGTTGATCCCGGAATTCAACAATCTAATTGCTCTTCACTTCCTTTCTATTCATTATCTCGATCTGATTTCTGTGATACTTACACCAACAAAAACAACATCTACTACGACGACGACAACAACAACAACAACAATTGTGCGGATCCATACCAAGTCAGTTCCTCTGGAGAACGAGAACACATCGATGAAGTCATGGATTCCAATGGTCTTCTTTTTGAGCATATAGTATACTTGAATTGTAGCCATCAAGTAACTAACAATCATAAATATGTCGATACTGTTCCCTGCATCAATCAAAACTCAAAAGGGTATTATATTTATGCTATTGCTGGTGATTTAATTGCTCGAGATTTTCAAGTTGGTTGTCACATCGAATTAGTGGCTCCTACTTCTTGGTTCCGAGGTTTGAAAAGAAAACAAATTTCCTATGATGTCATTCATAAGGCGTTAGTGTATGGATTTGAGATTTCATGGATGAATGTTCCCTGTAAGAATCTTTGCGGAGATTCATTAAGTTGTTTCTTCAATTCCAGCCACCAACTTCAATGTGATGGCTTATGCCACACTTTTACCGGAGCTTGGACCACTGATAGTTGTGGCTTATGCCACATATATGTTTTTTTCTTCAAGGTATAGGTATTTGATATATTATACAAAATATTTTTGGTAAACAATATATTATACGAAATATATTATTATCTAGACTTTATTGCAGTTTTGGTCTCCCTATTTTGCAAGTTTTGCGGTTTTGGTTCCCCTATTTTAAAATCAAACATTTTGGTCCCCTTATTTTAATTTTTTTTGCAATTTAGGTCCCCACCCCATTTTTTAATCAATTGGCATTAAAAACGCTGATGTGGCAAGAACATGTGGCAAAATAGAAATTTTTTTAAAGAACGAAAGATTTGGGCCATTTGGGTTCACGGGATGCAGTGGAAATATGTCTCAATTTGGGGATTTATAAATATTTAAAAGTTTATTTTATTTGTTTTTTAATAATTTAATGTTTTAACTTATAATTGTTATTAAAAAACAAATTGCTGACGTGGAATCCTATTTTGCCACATCAGCGTTTTTTATACCAATTAGTTAAAAAATGGGGTAGGGGACCTAAATTGCAAAAAAATCAAAATAGGGGGGCCAAAATGTTTGATTTTAAAATAGGGGACAAAAATCACAAAACTTGCAAAATAGGGGGACAAAAACTGCAATTATAAAAGTTAGGTTAGAAAATCAAGAGGTACCATAAGTATAATCAACTAGAACACAAGGTAAATATGATTGGTGTTTTAGGCAAGGTTTTAAAAAAGGTCGAGGTCGCGTCTCGGTTACGTAAAGTTTTCGCGATTTCGGTTGGTACAGGTGTTATGACACTAATTGCGGTCGTCGCGGTGTGAATTAATCACAATTTGTTCTTTAATATAAAAAACAGTGATAGTGGTAACGATATCAGCAACTGCCAAAACCGTTTTGTCATGGCCTTTTCCGCGGTCGCGGACCTTTATTTAAAACTCTGGTTTTAGACCTTGAGGGATGTAACCTAAAACACCAACCACAACCTCAAGATGTATATATTACTACTTATTGGCTTTTGATATGTGAATACTCAATACTATTTGTTTTTACATTAATTATCGATTATCGATTATCGATTATTAATGCATGTGAATTAAATTATTTATCTTATGATGGCAATTTGCTTAAAAATATAGCCAATTATTTCATGTACGAGTACGATATCCAATTACAAGTCTAAGTAAATATGCCTAAATTTTGTTGCTACATCTTTGCACGACTATTAGAAATAATAAAAGGAAAAAATTTCTTTTACAAAGGTTTATCAAACTATCAAGTAGGTATGGCTATTGGACACTATGTTCTAAAATATTTTTTTGTCAGGTTTGTATTGGGGATAGCACTATTTATTTCACTCTTGATATACAAATGGCGAAAAAGACATTTGTCGATGTATGAATGTATTGAAATGTATCTACAACAACAAAACAACCTCATGCTGATTCGATATTCATACAAAGAAATTAAGAAGATGACTAGAGGTTTCAAAGACATGTTGGGCGAAGGAGGTTTTGGTACTGTTTTCAAGGGGAACCTACGTAGCGGTCCTTGCGTTGCAATCAAGATGTTGGGTAAGTCAAAAGGTAATAGGCAAGACTTCGTTAGTGAAGTCACAACAATTGGAAGAATACATCATTTGAATGTAGTGCAATTATTTGGATTTTGTATCGAGGGATCAAAACGAGCTCTAGCTTGTTTACGAATTCATGCCAAATGGATCTCTTGATAAATTTATTTTCCCTAAAGAAGGGAGTATAAATTTAAGTTATACAAGAATTCATAATATTGCAATTGGTGTAGCTCGTGGGATTGCTTATCTCCACCATGGATGTGAAATGAAAATTTTGCATTTTGATATTAAGCCCCACAATATCCTGCTTGACGAGAATTTTATTCCAAAGATATTTGACTTTGGACTTGCAAAGTTATCTCCGATAGAGAATAGCATTGTCACGATGACCGCATCAAAAGGAACAATTGGATATATGGCTCCGGAATTGTTCTACAAAAATATTGGAGGCGTGTCATATAAGGCTGACGTTTATAGTTTTGGGATGCTTTTGATGGAAATGGCAAGCAAGAGGAGAAACTTAAATTCCCATGCAGATCATTCAAGCCAGGTTTATTTTCCCTTTTGGATTTATGGTCAATTTGGAAATGGGGGAGAAATAGAACTTGGAGATATCACAGAGGACGATATGAAAATAGTAAAGAAGATGATCATTGTCGCTCTTTGGTGCATACAAATTAACCCAAATAATCGTCCCTCGATGAGTAAAGTAGTGGAGATGCTTGAAGGAGATATTGAAAGCCTTGAAATGCCTCCAGAGCCAACCATGTATCCGGATGAAGTGATTTCTGTGGATGAAACAACCAATTTAGACCGAACAATATCAAGCGATTTCATTAGTTCGAGTGATTCTAGAGAAAACATAACTAAACCTTTAATGGAGAACATTCATTGACACCGCAGAAATTGTAGTTTGTTAAAATCCAATCATGGCTAGAACTAGAACATTTGTTCTCGTGTAACTTTACTTTTTCATATTGTTTTTCTACTTTAGGGTTTAGAATGTTAGAAATTAGTTATTGAATCCATGACTCTGTCTAATGCCCCTAAAATACTCATAACCTTAAGAACTCATTGTACTTGAATATATTTTGTAAAATATATATACTATCTTGATGGAATCGTTAGTCTCCATTTTTTATGTTTGAATTTGTTTTCACACCAAGAAAAGTATTGTGTTGCAAAAACAGAGGATATTTTAATAATATTGAATTTGATATTAATAAGTTGGAATTATTCTTATGATATTTTAACCAACACTACATTGACCTGAATTCATATTTTCTTAAGCAAGATCTCAAATTCGAATATTATGAACGGATAAAACTTAATTGAAAGGGAAAATTCAAATAAAGAGCTCAAACAAGTTTACATCACAAAACAACTATTGAGTCAATCATGCATAATACAAAATCTAAACACAAATCCAAATCCTTTTAAAATGATCAATCAAACAAAAATTAGAATAATACATATTTGACATGTCACAGATCATCTTCCATCATCCAAGGCAATCAATGGTTGATCTTTCAAGCTATCATACACAGTAGTGTATCCAAAATTCGAGCTATCATCACCAATTTCATTATAAATGCTAGAAGATGCCTCATGAAGTAAGCGTTGATTTTCCTCAAAATTTTGTTCTGTATCAGTCCAAGGATGCCTATCCGTTAACCTTATACCTTCCAACTCCATAGCCACTTCCTTCATGCTAGGTCTTTCATCACCTCTAAGTCTCAAACACCTTGCTGCAAGAATAGCAACCTCCTTAATGTCCTTCTTGTTATCATCATTCAAAATTCCAACTTGAATAGCTTCAAATATTTTATCTTGTTTCAAACAAGACAAAAAGTGCATAGAAAGACTAATGCTCTCTTCCGGCCTATTAAAAGTAAGAGGTTTGTCTCCGGTTAAAAGCTCTGCAAGAACTACGCCAAAGCTATAAACATCACTTTTTTCGGTTAATTGATGTGTTTGCATATACTCTGGATCTAAGTATCCTAGAGTTCCTTGCACCATTGTTGCTATCTCGGTTTGGTCGAGTGGAACCAATCTTGAAGCTCCGAAATCGGAAACTTTTGCAGTGTAATTTTCATCCAAGAGAATGTTGGTACTCTTAACATCTCTATGAATAATTGGTATTGAAGCAGCTGAATGCAGATACGACAAAGCTCCGGCTGTCTCAGCTGCAATCCTTAAACGTGTTTTCCATGTTGGATTATTTGCACTGTCTTTGGTACTTTGTATGAAGTCAAAAAGTGTACCGTGGCTAACGAATTCGTAAACCAAGGAAGGAACTTCTGTTTCTAAACAACATCCTAAGAGTTTTACGACGTTCCTATGATTTATTTGGGATAGAACAACCACCTCGTTAATGAATTGCTCAATTTGACTTGCGTCTATTATTTTGGATTTTTTTACAGCAACGATCTTGTTGTCGGGTAAAATTCCTTTGAAGACTGTGCCAAAACCTCCTCTACCAATGATTAAGCTTTCATCGTAGTTTTTGGTGGCTTTTTTAAGTTCCTCTTCCGTGAATATATGAGCCGATTGCGATGAGTCTTCTCCGGTAGATAATTGTTGTAGCAAAATAGAACCTCCATTTTGTTGAAAGAATTTTTGCTTTAGTTTGATGAGTTTCCTTTTTTGGTATGTCAAATATAGAGATGAAATTGCCACAAATAGGACAATGAGTACAGCACTTGTTCCTGCATTAATTTGAAATGTATTGAAGCAAATTCATGAATTGTTTTATTAATTAATATCAATTAATAGGAGATTTTTGTGGTTTTAAGCATTTGATTAAGGTTTTTTCTATCAGAACAAGTGATATACATGTAAAATAAAAATTTATTGCAAGTTAGTTGTGGATACCTCATACAAATATAGTTATATGGTTTGTTCTCATATTTTATTTAATAATCATATGGTTTGTTCTGATTGATTTATGAATAAATACCCCGAATTATGAAGGATAAAGTAGAGCTTTTGATTATTTAGAAAGTTAAGTAAAAATTTGTTTAAAAATTGTTTAGGTGATCGAATTAAAATATTTACTACTAATCTAGTATCATACACACTAATGATTTGACTAGAAAATAAATTTGGAATATGGTTAGAGGCTTACCAATCAAAATCTTGGTAACAAGATCTAATTGTCTATGATCTTTACACCCTCCTGCAAATGTTGCATTTTCTGGTTGCCTATCTGGACAAATACATTGATAACCCCCTTCCAAATTGTGACAATTCTCTTTAGTTATGCATGTGTTATTTGTCTTACATTCATCCTTGTCTGCAGGTGTAAATAACAGAGATAATACTATTGTCAAAAACAAAATCACCATGTTGAAGAAAAAAAGATCATCCTTATAGCATTTTTTGTTAATGTAAAGAAAATAGTTTTCCCTATATTTTTAGTTATTTTGTTAAGTGAGATGTAAAGAATTAAGTATACCCTGGTAAACTAGCGTTTCTAGCAACATATCAAGTCTAGCGGACACCAATAATTTAAATCTAATTAATTGACTCCAAGTTTTTTTTTTTATATAAAAAAGTACGATATTAACCGGTTTTATTTAAAATATTATGATTTAAAAATATTGTTCATTAATTATTCTACTATTTTGTATATAAACCAAACAGAAGCATGTATATATACCGAGACGAAAGAAAAATACAATTTTTTTTTTGGAAAGTAGATTATTGTTGGTTAAACAATTTCAGCATTTTTTTGGTTAAATATGACTTATTGACTATATAGATTCATTTTCACGTGATAACGTTGTGATAAAAAGTAAATTATAAATTAATCGTAGTTAGTTTAATTGTGATTGACGCTGAATTTACTAGGGGAGCACAGTTCGATCCCTCAATTTAATTGAAAGGAGCTGAAATCACATAATGACATAACCGACCTCCAAATCAGATTAAACTGTTGGTGAAAAAAATAAAATTAGAAAGGATGAACAAAATTACCTTTGCAGCCATCTGGATGATATGGGTTTCCTTCATAACCATCCTTACATTTACACTGGTAACCATTATCAATGTCCTTATCATAACAAACACTATTTTTCTTGCAAGCATAATCATCTTTAACCATTGAAGCCTTACAACTTTTATTTCCAACACTCCAATCAACAATCAATGGAAGTCTTTCATAAGGAAAATCATCCAAATCAGAAACTGAAAATGTATAGGATCCATCTTTAACAATAAAAGAATAACTACATCCAGATTCCGTAGAATTAGTAAGTTCCAGAACATGTCTACTTATATTCTTCATCATATGTGGAATATCAACTTGACAACAACCGATACCCGAACATGTTCCGTTTTCAATATTAGCTCGGTTACCGTTACATATTGTTACGCAACCCGTTGTATATTTCTCATCGTTGTAGATGCTCTCAATATAACCGAAAGTATCACAACCAACAGATATGAACTTGTTTTCGGAGCTTGAAACGCTGAATCCGTCGCGATCTATAGTCAAATCGGCTTGACTATGATTTGTGCTATTACAATAACTTGAAACACGAGTCTTCATTTCAATTTGTCCTTCGAGGATGCTTATGTTCAAAATTGGTATATTGCCCATTACTAATGTGTCATTTTCACATGTGAGTTCAAAATTGGGATCTATGAAACAAGTTCGATGATTTGGTATTGATGAATTTGATATACCAAATGGATATGGAATTGTGACATTTCCACAGGTGCTATTGCAACCGGGTAGGGATGTAGAAAAGTATTCATCCGATGCAAATACTATTGTTACCATTGATATTGATATTGATATTGTTACTATCAAAATTTGGCATAGTTTTGTGAGCTCTGTGTTCTGTTTCATTGTGTTTTCTTTGTTTTAATTCACCGGTTCCTTTGTAGCGAAAGGGAAGAAGAGGGTTTCATTTATTAATATGGCTTTTTGTGACTTATTCGTCATTGGCTGCTTATTAAGTGTAGTTGACTAATTGACTTTGAGTACTTGGTATCTTTCACATAAAAAGTCTCTCATATTAAGCAATCATTTTCTTTAACTAATTAACTAATTATATTTTAAAGTGTGAAAGTACTAACAAGTGTTGGATAATGTATTGGTGGGATTATAATAATGTAGTGGCATTTTGTATTGGTGGGATTATAACAAGTGTTAGATAATGTAATGGCCTAATTGCGGTTGATCCTTGCCTCTCTTTTTATGAGGTATTCTTCTTTTCGTGGTGGTATCTTGGATGGTTTCAATTTGTTCGGAGTATGTATTATTGATTTCTTGTAGTCTTTTTGTTTGTTTGTTTTTCTATGTATCTCCTTAGAGAATGTTGGATTCTGGTAAAGTGTACTTCTCGACGTTCTCTTATAATTTTTCGTTCTTTATATTAATATATATTATATTTGCCATTAAAAAAAAATTTTATGTAATGGCCTTTTGTTATATTCGAGTTTATGGTAGTTTAGTCTTCTATAATCTATACTTACAATAGTAAGAGTAATTTTTGTACTCACAAATTTTGTTCATTCTAATGAAAAATTCTAGTCTCTTGTTGTTCTTGCTTCCTTTTGATTTTATTTTCTAAGAGATTTAATCAATCTAAAGGTAAAATAAGTAAATAACCATGGCCTAAAGATTTACCAAAACATCCACCGGTCCAAGCTAAACGGATCCCACTTGTGCTAATTGATTGGAATAAAATATTGAAAAGCTTTTGATATTGAATTCCAGTGTATTTATGACAAAAGTAACGTGTTTGATTAGTACATTTGAATGAAATTGGAACTATATATGTATTGATAAGCAAAAATTAATTGACTACTTGCTTATTACAGTAAGTATTGTTGACTTTGAGTGAAGATTCACGTGGTGTCCTTGCATCCTTCTCATATTAAGCAATCGTTATCTTACCTAATGATATTTTAAAGTTGGAAAATATTAGTTAAAACTTCTGAAATGTTCGGCAGAAAATTAAATATAGTAAAATTATTTTAGAATTTGTGAAGTTTAAAACTTTAGCAGAAAAAGGAAAAAGCAATCATTTTAACAATCATTTTAAAACTTCTTGGAATGTTTGTTATATAATGCAAAATCAAGCATTGCACATCACAAAGGGCATTACGGTAAATTTTAATTTATTTTGTCCAGTACATTAACATATCAAACAAGGTACAGTAGAAAAATGTTTGTTCTGTGCGCTGATCTTCAAACACAGTGAAGCATAAAAAGTTGTCCTGTAACTTAATCACTTGTTCAGTTCTGTTCTGTCCAGTGATAATCTTTTTACAAATCAAACACACCCATAGTATATATCTGACTAGCTCGTAATAATAAAGTGTTTCAAAATAAAAACACACTTGTGAATGAAGTAAGAGTCCCCCTCCTTTGAACTTCCCAAGCTCAACGTCATAATCACAATTAAATTAAATATGGTGGAAAAAGGGGGAAAAGGCAAGGAAATGTCCAATGTTCATCATATGGAAATTAAACTGTCTAATATATAAAAACAAAAGAAAAGAAAAAGGGATAGTAGCATAATATTAAATTAAATATTAAGAGGGTCTTTGGTTGACCACATATTATAGTGGTGCCCACTGTAGAAAAGTCCTTCAATATTCGTTTGAAATATTATATTCTAATATACTGGTGTAAGTAAAAATCTGCAGTAATCACGCGGTAATATATCAGAACTATCCGATCACAATCTGACAGATGTGATTTGTTTAATATTTATTTTTTTATATTTAATATGGGACATCCGATCAAAAATCAACAACCGATATTATTAACATCATAAAACTACATAATTTATTGACAGCAGCCAAACTGAATCCGTGTAAGTGTAAGTAACACCTATCATTATCAACATTGGTCTATCACATCCAAACCCTTCAATATTCAATTTTGTTTTTTTACGACATTATTCAACTTTTGAAATAATGGAAATTATTTTTCCCCTCTACAATATTCGAACTTGAGAGTTTGAATCCAGTTCTACTTATGTCATTATTAATATATTAATAATTTCATCTTATTAATATCATCAAGTTCTGCATTATTAATATATTCATTGTTTATTCAACACAATATTTTTTTCCTTGATTTGAAAACAAGTTTAAACATAAAAAATTGAGACTAACGATTCCAACCAGATAGAAGACAATTTATTTTAGACATATTATAAAATATAATAATATATCACCTTACCATTATATTCAAGTGAAATAAGTTCTTAATGTTATAGAATTTTTTAGGGATGTAAAAGAGAGTCATGGATTCAGTAACTAATTTCTATCATCCGAAGTAGAAAAATAATTTAGAAAAGTAAAAATACACGAGAACAAGTGTTCTAGGCATGGTAGATTTTAACTAACTATACTTTTTGCAGTATCAATAAATATTCTTTATTGGAGGTTTTGTTATGTTTTCTCCAGAATCGTTTGAAGAATTGATGAAATCAATTTTGCGATGAATCAATTTGGAATGAACTGATTCAATTTCCTGTGTTTTAATTTTTTTGAATTGATGCCTTCAGATGGTTTGTTGTGCTTTCTTTTGTAAGAAGACTTTTAATTTTTTTAGAGGAAATTTATTTTCCAAAAATGCACCCTAATAGATTAACACAACGGGAACGGTTTTAGTTGTATTTTATCCAATCTAATTGAAAAAATATCTTTATCAAAAAATTTAAAAACGGAGTATTTATTAGTACGGTTTTATCCGTTGATGTAAAATTCAGATACACAATCGTTGTCATTGTTATCTATGAAAACAGTTTTTTCAATTGTTGCATACAATTAGTGAAAATATATACACTACCACAACGGTTTACATAAGCCGTTGTCTTTGACACTCTATGAGACAATTTTTTTATATTCAAAAAATTAGGTAGCTTCAAAATGTTGTAGTGTTTGTAGCCACGTGTTTTAGCATATTTTCATTAGTGCTCTTTTGTGGTGTTAGTATATATAGGAGAATGGATTCTTTCCATTTAATTTTCCTCATGTTCCTCAATTTTTGCAATCTTCACCTTTCAATTCACCTTTTTCTTCTTTTCTTTTTTTCTCTCCATTCAAATCAATGGCTCAAAAGAAAATTTATCCTAAATTAACATGAGAGAATCCACTCTCGTTAGTATAGTAATGTGTTTTTGGTTTGTAGTTTTTAGAGAGTTTGCTTATAGTAAACTTCCATATTATTCTTATTTATACTACTATAATATTTTCTTTATATATATACATATAGGGTTTGCTAATTTAGACCCACTTAAAAATATGTGGGTCTAAATTAGCAATGTGCACCTTTTCACTTTGGACCAAAATACCAAATTGTATTTATTATTTAAAATTAATAATTTAAGAGTTAGTTTTGTAACTTTCATATTTACCTTAATTTACATCCACTTTGCTAATTTACACCCACTTTATTTGTTTATGATTTTGTCTGCTCGCAGTGCAAGAATAACATTGTACTCATCCCAATATTTCTCAAACTCGCTCATCATCCTTTCAGCCATTCTCTTTATACCTTCATCTTCAACTCCCAAACTTTCAACTAGAACACATTGAGAACCTTACTATATATTTAACTTCCAATTCGCGTCGACAAAATGAGCGGTCAAACAAAATTAGTTTGGTTTTGGTTCGGATAAGTTGGTGTGCGCATTGGTTCGGTCTTTCTCCGCTTGTGGCTGCTGGTATTTTTGGCCTCTGGTACTGGTTTTATGTGTTTTCTTGTTCATGTTCTTGTGTGATCAGATTATGATTTTATGTTATTCGTGAAAGGATACTTTGGTTTGGATTTCCCGTCATCTAGTATTTTGGCCCTTAAGTATGGTTTTTGGTTCTCTTGTTTGTGGTTGTGTATCTGTTTTTGGTTTGGTTAAGGAGATGATTTTGGGACCAGTAGTTTTTTGGTTTTTAGTTCCAGCTTGTTTGGTGGTGTTTTCTAGTAGTTTGTTAGATGCTAATTTGTAAGGTTTACTAGTATCCATTTCTTGTAATGCTTGTTTACTGCTAAAGTTTTAATTCTACCATATTTATGTTTCAATTTTTTCCTTTTGCCGAAGTGTTTTGCTGATATATATCTTTATATTTTGGAAGTGTTTTCCTTTTTTCCTTTTTCCTTTCTTGTAGTATAAGGTTAAGAGAAAAAAAATCCTAAGAAAAGTGAACAGACAAGGTCTTCTTGAATAAATAAATATGAACAAAATAAATCATAATTACAAATATTATTGTATGGGCCAATCATCTTATTCATAATACAAAACTTTAGCACAGATCATATAAAAATCAAACAAAAAATACAAGTAAGTATATATTATTTGACATGTCACAAATCATCTTCCATCATCCAAAACAATCAATGGTTGATCTCTCAAGCTATCATAACCGGTAGTATATCCAACATTATAGCTATGATCACCAATTTCATTATAAATGCTAGAAAATGCTTCATGTAGTAAGCTTTGACCCTCATTAGAATTTTGCTCTGTCTCAATCCAAGGATGCCTCTCAGTTAACCTTATACCTTCCAACTCCATAGCCACTTCCTTCATGCTAGGTCTTTCATCACCTCTAAGTCTCAAACACCTTGCTGCAAGAATAGCAACTTCTTTAATCTCTTTCTTGTTTTCATCATTCAAAATACCAACTTGAACAGCTTCGAAAATTCGATCTTGTTTTAAACACGACAAAAAGTGCATAGCAAGACTAATGCTCTCTTCCGGCCTATTAAAAGAAAGAGGTTTATCCCCTGTTAAAAGCTCGGCAAGAACTACGCCAAAGCTATAAACATCACTTTTTTCGGTTAATTGATGTGTTTGCATATACTCCGGATCTAAGTATCCAAGAGTTCCTTGAACCATTGTCGCTATCTCAGTTTGATCAAGTGGAACTAATCTTGAAGCTCCGAAATCGGAAACTTTTGCGGTGTAGTTGTCATCCAAGAGAATGTTGGTACTCTTAACATCTCTATGAATAATTGGTATTGATGCAGATGAATGTAGGTACGACAAAGCTCCAGCTGTTTCTGCTGCTATCCTTAAACGCGTTTTCCATGTTGGATTATTTGCTCTATCTTTAGTACTTTGTATGAAGTCGAAAAGTGTACCATTGCTAACAAATTCGTAAACCAAGGAAGGAACTTCTGTCTCTAAACAACATCCTAAGAGTTTGACGACATTCCTATGATTTATTTGGGACAGAACAACTACCTCGTTAATGAATTGCTCAATTTGATTTGCGTCTATTACTTTAGATTTTTTTACTGCAACAATTTTATTGTCAGGTAAAATTCCTTTGAAGACTGTACCAAAACCTCCTCTACCGATGATTAAGCTTTCATCGTAGTTTTTGGTGGCTTTTTTAAGCTCCTCTTCCGTGAATATTTGAGCTGATTGCGACGAGTCTTCTCTTGTAGATAATTGTTGTAGCAAAATGGAACCACCATTTTGTTGAAAGAATTTTCGCTTTAGTTTAATGAGTTTCCTTTTATGGTATGTCAAGTGTAGAATTGAAATCACCAAAAATAGCAGAATGAGACCAGCACTTGATCCTGCATTTGAAATGTGTCGAAATAAATTCATTAATTGTTTTATCTACTGATATCAATATCTATGATGTTGAATCCTAGAATCACAAATTTTTGTTGTCTTAACCTGTAGATTTTCCAGGAAATGAACCTTGCTAATTTAAGTATGTGTACGACTAAACTCAATTTATTCAATCTTAACTAAAACTAGTGATCAGGCGTGTGCGCGCGCGCGTATATACAAACGATTCGATCACTGAAAATAAATTTGGGATATACATACTTAGGTGCTTACCAATAGCAACCTTGGTAGTTAAATCTTGTTTGTGACACCCATCTGCCAATGTCCCATTTCCAGATTGTCCATCAGGACAAAAACATTCATAATATCCGTCTGTGTTGCGACAATGTTTTTCACTCATACATGTGTTATTCGATGTCTTACATTCGTCAATGTCTGCAGGCATATAGAGAAATAAACTATGTTGTCAAAAATGAAGTCACAAAAAAAAAATGGTTTTAGGAGGTTTCAATAATCAAACTATAGTACAAAAATAAAGTATTTTTTAAGCAAAAGATAAAGTTAAATAAATGACATTCAAATAATAAATAGATTAAATAACTGTCGTATATTCCTATGATCACATCACTTTCCACCTAGTATATAAAATATATTTTTAGTTTCTGTCACAAAAATAAAATATGTTTCTAGTCTAATAATCCAATCACAATACTGACTATTTCATGGATTAAAAAATAAAAAATACTGACTATTTCAAAGTTAACTATAGCATAAACTAAGTCAAAAAAGTTCATAAACTTTTTCAATGTTTGATGTATTAAAGGTCTAGAATCAATAAAATGTATGAAATTTTCATAATTCTATCCAGAAACATGTTAGATATATACACAAAATTTTATTATTTCTTCCCTTCAAATCAATTTTTTTTCATACACAAAAGGTAATGATCCAACTTTAATTTTTATCACTTATTTAAAGAGTTTAAATTTCTTATACCACCGGAACTAATATATTCTTGGTAACAAAAAACCGATATTATCGAGAAAAAATATATCGAGAAGAAAGATGAATTAAATTACCTATGCAGCCATCTGGATGATACGGATTTCCTTCATAACCTTCCTTACATTTACATTGATAACCAATATCAATTTCCTCATCAAAACAATCACTATTTTTCTTGCAAGCATAATCATCTTCACCCTTTGAAGCCTTACAATTTTTACTTCCAACATTCCAATCAATAATCAATGGAAGCTCCGTATAAGGAAAATAATCCAAATGAGAAACTGAAAAATTATAATATCCATCTTTAACAATAAAAGAATAGCTACATCCAAAAGATTCTGTAGAATTAGGAAAATCAAAAACATGTTTACTTATATTCCTCATCATATCTGGAATATCAACTTGACAACAACCGATACCCGAACATGTTCCGTTTTCAATTCTATTCCGATTACCGTTGCATCTTGTTAAGCAACCCGTTGTATATTTTTCATTGTTGAAGACGCTATCGATATAACCAAAAGTGTCACAACCAACCGTTATGAACTTGTTTTCGGAGCTTGATACGCTGAATCCGACACGATTTAACTTCAAAGTGGGTTGATTGAAATTCGAGTCATTACAATAACGCGAAACCGAAGTTGTCACTTCGAGTTGACCTTCGAGGATTGTTATATTGTTAACTTGTATATTGCCCAAAAGTAATTCAGTGTCATTTTTACATGTGAGTTCAAATTTGGGCTCTAGAAAACAAGTTCCTTGATTTGGTATTGATGAATTTGATATACCAAATGGATATGGAACTATGACATCTCCACATGTGGATTTGCAACCGGGTAGGGATGTAGAAAAGGATTCATGCAATGCAAATAATATTGTTACTAATAAAATTTGGATTTGACATAGTTTGGTGAGCTTTGTATTCTGTGTCATTGTGTTTTGTTTGTTTCAAAAGGGAAGAGGATTTCATTTATTTATATGTGATTTGTAAAATTTATTTTATGATTTTTGATGACTTTGCCGTATTTGGCTGGTTAATTAATTATTAAATTTTGTTGAATTGGAATGAAGATTGACCTAGTATCCTCGCATAAAAGTATTTTACTCGTCTTATATATTGTGTGTTTCATTTATTTATTTATTTGTTTCGTACTATTATATTTGTCATTTCATGCATAATAATGCTAATTGCTAATATTATATTTATAACTTTTGATTGACATAGTTCCAAGTATAAGGTGGACAAAGATGCAAACCTCCTTGACATAGTTCTCTTTCATCTTCTCCAATAATTTGAATAAATCTGAATTTTTCTTTTACATTGGCAGGTTAAGTGGCAATTCGCTAAGCAATTTTGATGCTCGTTTAGAGAATTGGTATTTTCTTTTCCTTCTAAATGAATTGTCTTGTACAAAAAAAATGAATTGTCGGTTGTCGAAGGTCACTAAAATAATCTTGGATTGCTAATTAGATTCCGTTTAGATTAGCTTATTTTTTGGGTTATGTAAAATAATTTAAGCAAATAAATAAATTTTTATGTATATTATTATAACTTTGTCAAATTAGTTTATGAAAAAGTGTTTATAAAAATACAGTTTTTATTTGTAGAAAATTACAAATTAACATAAAATCATATTTATTTGCATAAGCTATTCTTCATAAATTCAAAAATAAATTAATAAAAAAGAACCCTTAGTCCACTCGCTATTTGTATCTTGCTTATCCGTTGCCCTGTTTTCTCATCCAAATTTTCCATTTCTTCCTCCCCAAGTTATTTGAGGCTCTTATAGCGAATTGCTCTGCACTCAAAATTCTCCATTCTTTGAATTTTTTTTATTGTTGGATCTATAATTAAAACCAAAGAGCACAAGGGACAGATTAACCATCTTTATACGTAAAACCTAAATACCAACTTTGTACAATAAATGTACGTCATATTTTTTTTACTAATCCCCTCGAGGTAACTGAGATTTATCTAAGGAGTTGACCTCTTCTAACAGATATTTTTTCATAGGCACCAGCTGAGGATTGAACTCAGGACCAAATATTTAATGGGTCCAAATATCTACCACATATGCCACACTATGTTGATACTTAACGTTCACATCTTTGTCACATCTTTATCTATGAGTAACAATGAGTTAAATGTCCAATAACACAACTAAAAATTTAATAATAACATTATGATTTTATTCAAAAAAAATTATGATTTTATTGATTCTATAATCTTAAAAATAATAATAATAGTAATTAACATTGTCTTTACCTATAAAGAGAGCACTACGAAGACCGGTTGAATTATACATACATGCCATGAATATCAACACCTTAAATCAAAATTATAAAAGGCCACTCATACTTAATACCAAATTATCTAAATAAACAAATCCATTTAAAATCAATCAAACAAAAAATATAAGTATATATTTTTTGACATGTCACAAATCATCTTCCATCATTCAAGGGAATTAATGGTTGATCCCTCAAGCTATCATACCCAATGGTATGTCCTGGATTATAGCTATCACCAGTTTCATTATAAATGCTACAAGATGCCTCATGAAGCAAGCGTTGATTCTCCTCAAAATTTAGTTCTGTATCATTCCAAGGATGCTTCTCCATTAACCTTATACCATCCAACTCCATAGCCACTTCCTTCATACTAGGTCTCTCATCACCTCTAAGTCTCATACACCTTGCAGCAAGAATAGCAACTTCCTTAATCTCTTTCTTGTTATCATCACTCAAAACTCCAACTTGAATGGCTTCAAATATTTTATCTTGTTTCAAACAAGACAAAAAGTGCATAGAAAGACTAATGCTCTCTTCCGGCCTATTAAAAGTAAGAGGTTTGTCTCCTGTTAAAAGCTCTGCAAGAACTACGCCAAAGCTATAAACATCACTTTTCTCGGTTAATTGATGTGTTTGCATATACTCTGGATCTAAGTATCCAAGAGTTCCTTGCACCATTGTTGCTATCTCGGTTTGATCAAGTGGAACCAATCTTGAAGCTCCGAAATCGGAAACTTTTGCGGTGTAATTTTCATCCAAGAGAATGTTGGTACTCTTAACATCTCTATGAATAATTGGTATTGACGCTGCTGAATGTAGATACGATAAAGCTCCAGCTGTCTCAGCAGCTATCCTTAAACGTGTTTTCCATGTTGGATTATTTGCTTTATCTTTAGTACTTTGTATGAAGTCGAAAAGTGTACCATTGCTAACGAATTCATAAACCAAGGAAGGAACTTCTGTCTCTAAACAACATCCTAAGAGTTTGACGACATTCCTATGATTTATTTGGGACAAAACAACTACCTCGTTAATGAATTGCTCAATTTGATCTGCATCAATTATTTTGGATTTTTTTACCGCGACAATTTTGTTGTCAGGTAAAATACCTTTGAAAACTGTACCAAAACCTCCTCTACCGATAATTAAATTTTCATCATAGTTTTTGGTAGCTTTCTTAAGTTCCTCTTCCGTGAATATTTGAGCTGATTGCGATGTATCATCCCTTGTAGATAGTTGTTGTAGCAAAATAGAACCACCATTTTGTTGAAAGAATTTTTGCTTTAGTTTGATCAGTTTCCTTTTTTGGTATGTCAAATATAGAATTGAAATCGCTACAAATAGGACAATGAGTACAGCACTTGTTCCTGCATTTGAAATTTGTTCAAGCCAATTCATGAATTGTTTTATTAATTATTGTCAATCGGACATTTTGTTTTTGTCTTTTAACCCTTTGATTGTTCAGGAAGTTAAGTAAATTTGTATGGAAATACAGTAATATTTTGAATAGAAATTAATTTGGAATATGGTGAGAGGCTTACCAATCGCAATCTTGGTAATAAGATCTCGTCTATTACACCCTCCTGCCAATGTTCCATTTCCAGATTGTCCATCTGGACAAAAACATTCGTAACTCCCTACGGTGTTGCGACAATGTTTTTCACTTATGCATGTGTTATTTAATGTCTTACATTCGTCGATGTCTGTGTAAACAATGAATGAAATTACAAATTTCAATTAAACCGGTTAGGATGGTTTCAATAAATCATATTGTAGTAAAAAATAAAGTTAGATAAATGAGATACAAATAAATTATTTTTTAGACTTGACTTCTCTTTGTAACAACTACATAAATGACTTTGTCATCACACATGCATCCTTAAAAAAAAATTAATACATTAAATTTATGAATACTCTAATTTATATATTGCTAAACTTCAACTTTTTCGACCAATACGAAACATTAACTCATTGTTGACATGCTTCAAAAAAATAACTCATTGTTAATATATCTCGACACTTATTTATTGGGACAAAAAAATTACTATTTTAAACTAAATAGATTAAATTGATTTTTATTCATAACAAGATGAATTAAATTACCTTTGCAGCCATCTGGATGATACGGGTTTCCTTCATAACCTTTCTTGCATTTACATTGGTAGCCAAAATCAATTTCCTCATCAAAGCAATCACTATTCTTCTTGCAAGCATAATCATCTTCTCCCTTTGAAACTTCACAATTTTCACTTCCAACACTCCAATCAAGAATCAATGGAAGCTCCGAATCAGGAAAATCGTCCAAATCAGAAACTGAAAAATTATAATATCCATTCTTGACAACAAATGAACGGCCACACCCCACACTTTCCGTTAAATTATCAAAATCAAAAGCTTGTATAGTTATATTCCTCATCATAGGTGGAACATCGACTTGACAACAACCAATACCCGCACATGTTCCGTTTTTAATTCTTTTTCGATTACCATAACATCTTGTTAAGCAACCAGTCGAATATATTTCTTCGTTGTAAATGCTGTTGAGATAACCATAGTTATCACAACCAACTGTTAAGAACTTGTTTTCTTTGGGAGATATGCTGAACCCGTCTGGAGTGAATAAATAGGCATAATTGGAATGATTGCTATCACAATATGTAGAGACAAAAAATGAAATTTCATATTGTCCTTCGAGGATGCTTATGTTCAAAACTTGTAAATTGCTCCGAAGTAATTTTGTGTCGTTTTCGCATGTGAGTTCAAATTTGTGCTCTAGATAACATGGTCCTTGATTTGGTATCGATGAATTTGATATTCCAAATGGAAATGGAATTGTGACATCTCCACATGTGGATTTACAACCGGGTAGGGATGTAGAAAAGGATTCATCCGATGCAAATACTATTGTTACCATTAACATTTGGCATAGTTGTGTGAGCTTTGTGTTCTGTTTCATTGTGTTTGTTTGTTTTAAAAGTGAAGAGAGTTTCATTTATTTATATATTTGATTTGTAGAATTTGTTTTATGGTTTTTTTATGACTTTGCCGTCTTGGGCTGCTTATTAATTAAGTCTTGTTGACTTGTCATGAAGATTGAATTGGTATCCTCACATTCTTATTTAAAAATAATATTGTCTTAGAAATTAATCACATAGCTAAAATTATTCTTTGTGACTTTTAGGCTCTTGGTTAATTTTGTAGAATTGTCTTGCTTAGGTGATAGCTGTAAGAGACATTATTTGCAGTGCTTTGAGTGTAAATTCGAAATTCTATACTTTTCGCTTAAAACGCGTACGGTGTGTTTGATCACTAAACTACGAAATAAAAAAGTTTCATAGAATTGGGACGAAAGTAATCACATTGAAAATTGAAAAATAAAATCACAAAAAATATACTCTCACAATTTGATTAAAAGATATGAATTTCAACTAAAAAAAATCACATTAATGTCTTGACACATTTCAAATATGATTATCTTAAATATGATAACGAAGCCTCTACACGAATCAAGAGCAACTTGTGACATAACGGGAGCTAATTTGAGACAACGATGGAAAATTATGTCATCTAACTATAAAATAAAATTGCAACATCTCTTGCTTGTTATAAGATTTATTATTAAGTTGTTCGGTCTTATTTGGAATCTTATTATAATTTGTTGAGTTGGAATATTTTTAAACTACTCCCTTAAAAAATAATTTTACTTGAAATTACAATATTAAAAAATTACAAGTTTGCAGATCAGTCTAAATCGGGGGCATTATTTTTAGGCAAATTCTAAAATGGATCACTTCATCAAGTGGTCCATCGTGGACCACTTACGAATAACACTATAACGAATACGAATTTTACAAAATCCACCGTTGGATTGAAATTTTGTTTCATATAGATCATCCATAAAAAGTTTTAGAAAAGTTAAAAATCATTTGATATGTTATTGAAACCCATTAAAATTAACAGTTTATGAGTTTTTATTAAATACAGTTAATCTTGACAAGTTTAAATAACATATCAAATTATTTCCAATTTTTCTAAAAATTTATATGGATGATCTATATGATATAAACTTTCAATTCAACGGTAGATTTTGTAATATTTATATTCATTATAGTTGTAGTGACTACTGATCCACGATGGACCACTTGTGAAGGTGGTCCACCGTAGCATTAGCCTCATTTTTAAATGTAGACAATACTACAATTTGGGACAATCTTTTAAGAGAAAAGACAAATATATATATTCGTATCTTCTTAGCATGCTTATATAGTCTATTGGATTTTTAAAATATCCCATTTTTCTTTATAACAAGAGGGCCGAAGTTGCATTACAACATGTGGAATTGAAATTTCAACAAAATTTGTAAGAAATTTAGAACTAATATGAACAGGACATTGCTCATATATATAAAATTAAAGATATGCTACCATCACAAAGGAATAATTCGTGTAATATATTTATAAAGTTAAATGACCAATTTGAGGAAGAAAAAGAAAAGAACGAACATGTTACAAATAAATAAAATAAAAGTATGTTCATTACAAATAAATAAGTTAAAAGATTAACATATGTCCAAGTCATGAATAAAAAAAATTATAGGTCCAATCATATGCAATACAAAATCTAATCACAAATCCTTTTAAAATCAATCAAACAAAAAATATAAGTATATATTTTTTGACATGTCACAAATCATCTTCCATCATCCAAGGGAATTAATGGTTGATCCCTCAAGCTATCATACCCAATGGTATGTCCTGGATTATAGCTATCACCAGTTTCATTATAAATGCTACAAGATGCCTCATGAAGCAAGCGTTGATTCTCCTCAAAATTTTGTTCTGTATCATTCCAAGGATGCTTCTCCATTAACCTTATACCATCCAACTCCATAGCCACTTCCTTCATACTCGGTCTTTCTTCACCTCTAAGTCTCATACACCTTGCTGCAAGAATTGCAACTTCCTTAATCTCTTTCTTGTTATCATCACTCAAAACTCCAACTTGAATAGCTTCAAATATTTTATCTTGTTTCAAACAAGACAAAAAGTGCATAGAAAGACTAATGCTCTCTTCCGGCCTATTAAAAGTAAGAGGTTTGTCTCCGGTTAAAAGCTCTGCAATAACTACGCCAAAGCTATAAACATCACTTTTCTCGGTTAATTGATGTGTTTGCATATACTCTGGATCTAAGTATCCTAGAGTTCCTTGCACCATTGTTGCTATCTCGGTTTGGTCGAGTGGAACCAATCTTGAAGCTCCGAAATCGGAAACTTTTGCAGTGTAATTTTCATCCAAGAGAATGTTGGTACTCTTAACATCTCTATGAATAATTGGTATTGACGCTGCTGAATGTAGATACGATAAAGCTCCAGCTGTCTCAGCAGCTATCCTTAAACGTGTTTTCCATGTTGGATTATTTGCTTTATCTTTAGTACTTTGTATGAAGTCGAAAAGTGTACCATTGCTAACGAATTCGTAAACCAAGGAAGGAACTTCTGTCTCTAAACAACATCCTAAGAGTTTGACGACATTCCTATGATTTATTTGGGACAAAACAACTACCTCGTTAATAAATTGCTCAATTTGATCCGCATCAATTATTTTGGATTTTTTTACAGCGACAATTTTGTTGTCAGGTAAAATCCCTTTGAAAACTGTGCCAAAACCCCCTCTACCGATAATTAAGCTTTCATCGTAGTTTTTGGTTGCTTTCTTAAGTTCCTCTTCCGTGAATATTTGAGCTGATTGCGATGTGTCATCCCTTGTAGATAGTTGTTGTAGCAAAATAGATCCACCATTTTGTTGAAAGAATTTTTGCTTTAGTTTAATGAGTTTCCTTTTTTGGTATGTCAAGTATAGAATTGAAATCGCCACAAATAGGAGAATGAGTCCAGCACTTGTTCCTGCATTTGAAATGTGGTCAAGCCAATTCATGAATTGTTTTGTAAATTATATAGGAAGTTAAGTACATTTGTACAAAAATGGTTGTAGATCGAACTCGAATATTTATATTATATACACTAATAATTTGAATCGAAAATAAATTTGGAATATGGTTAGAGGCTTACCAATCGCAATCTTGGTTATAAGATCTCGTCTATTACACCCTCCCTCCAATGTTCCATTCCCAGATTGTCCATCTGGACAAAAGCATTCGTAACTCCCTATGGTGTTGCGACAATGTTTTTCACTTATGCATGTGTTATTTAATGTCTTACATTCGTCGATATCTGTAAAAAATGAAGGAACTATATTAAAGGAAAAAGCAAATGATATGTTCTAATATATGTAAGCTTTGATTAACTTACCTATGCAGCCATCTGGATGATAAGGGTTTCCTTCATAACCTTCTTTACATTTACAATGATAACCAAAACCAATATTGTCCACATCAACACAATCGCTATTCTTCCTGCAAGCATAATCATCTTCCTTACAACTTTTTGCCACACTCCAATCAAGTATCAATGGAAGCTTGTCATAAGGAAAATAATCCAAATGAGAAACTGAAAAGTTATACGATCCATCTTTAACAACAAAAGAATAGCTACATCCATAAGATTCCGTAGAATTAGGAAATTCGAAAACATTTACACTTATATTCCTCATCATATTTGGAATCTCAGCTTGACAACAACCAATACCCGAACATGTTCCGTTTTCAATTTTGTTCCGATTACCGTTACATCTTGTTAAGCAACCTGTTGTATATGTTTCATTGTTGTCAATGCTATCAATAAAACCGTAAGTGTCACAACCAACCGTTATGAACTTGTTTTCCGTGCTTGATACGCTGAAACCGGAACTACTTAACTGTAAAGTGGGTTGATTGGAATGTGTGCTATTACAATAACCGGAGACAAAAGTTGTCAATTCTAGTTCACCTTCGAGAATGTTTATGTTGTAAACTTGCATATCGCCCCAAATTAATTTTGTGTCATTTTCACATTTGAGTTCAAATTTGGACTCTAGGTAACAGGTTCCTTGATTTGGTATTGATGATTCTGATATTCCAAATGGATATGGAATTGTGACATTTCCACATTTGTTTTTGCAACCGGGTAGGGATGTAGAAGATGATTCATTTGATGCAAATGTTGTTGTTACCATGGATACTGTAATGATTAAAATTGTGCATAATTGTGTGAGCTTTGTGTTCTGTTTCATTGTGTTTATTTTGTTTGTTTCAAAAAGGAAGAGGGTTTCATTTATTTATGGTTTAAATGCATTTTTGGTCCCCCTATTTTGATATATTTGAACTTTTGGTCCCCCTATTTTTAAAATCAACTTTTTGGTCCCCCTATTATCAAAGTCAACATTTTTTTTGGTCCCCTTCCTATTTTAATGATGTGGCACTTAGGTGGCATTAATTAATTTGGAAACTTGTTTTCCATGTCATTATTATTTATAATTAATATTATTATTTATGTTCTTTATAAATTAAAATATTAAAAATCAATTAGAAAATACTTCTTTCTTCTTCTTCTTAATCATCAACATTCAACAACACTAGATTCATTGTCACCACTTACCATCAAATCTCCTTCAGAAAAAATAATCACCATCATCATCACCAAATCTAAAAACAAATTCTAAAATCTAAGAACATAATTTCCACATCCCAAATCTAAAAACACCTTGAAACCCAAATCATCTACCATGGCTTCTTAAACAATAACTCCCTCATGCCATTGCCGACGACAACTTTTCTTCTTGTCCCTTCGGTGATACAAAGCGTGACCTCCGAATCTATTTAGTTCTCGCCGTCAGAGCAAGCGACTCTGATTTCGAGGCCGTTGATGAATCCAAATCTATGGTGACTATATTTCTGGGTCATACAAATGGTGGAGATTTCAGATTTGAGATGCCTTAAATCTCAAATTTGGGGTTTTTTTTTTCTTCTTTTCTCGAGGTTTGAGTGTTTATAGATTTGGATTTTGTATTTCAAGGGTATTGACGATAATGATGAATCTCGTGTGTATGAGATGAATGTGTTTGAGTTTTTTGAGTTGTGGTTGGATGTATAACTTTTCTGGGTGTGTTTGTGGTAAGGCGGGTTCTAGCGTGGGAAAGCATTTCATGTCTCTCACCGGTGAAATAAGGTTTGTAACCGCTAGATGTGTTTAAAAAATTAGCCAACGGTTTGGATCAATTACCGGACAATTGTTGCTACAGTTTAATAAGATTTTTGTTATAAAAAATCAATTACTGATGAAAATACGTAGAATATTTATTAAAATCAATTACCTTTTATGTTAAATTTGAAAATATGTTATATTAAAATGAAAATTATAATTTGAATATTTTTTTTGAAAATCTAAGAAATATGTTAACTTTGAAAATCTGTTTTATTAATATCAAAATTATAATTTTTAAATTCAATATAAAAAAATTGTATCTTTTGAGACTACAGTAAAACAATAATAAGAAGAAACATTATCAGTCCTTAAAATGGACGGAGGTAGCCATTTGATGTGAGTTTAAACTGTATCTTTTTATTTATTGTTTGTTTTAATGAATTATTTATTTACTTGTTTTAATTAATGAGTTGTTAGTTTATCTGTTCATAGTGATTTTAATTTTCAATTGGGATTGAGACTGTTAGTTTTGTATCTGTTTTAACTGAACGGTGTTGTTTATGGAACCCAGTGGTATGCATCGAACAAATGTTGAAGAATATATTTGAAGAAACAAATAGTGTAGAACATTGAAGAAATAATTTACTAATTTTATTTTTGGAAATTGATCTGGATTTGGAAGAACAAGAGTCTTAGCGGGACGACAATTTGGGGACGACGATGATTTGTGGGAAGAAATCTGTAAATCCGTGAAGCCAGACCCAAGACGCAAGACGTGGGACGAAGATTTGGTATGTGAAAATAAAATAATGGATTGGACTGGATATGTAGAACGTGAGATCCAAGACCCAATATGTAAAATAAGTGGCCCATTATGTATTTGTCGTGAAAGGTTGGCATCAATGCAGTAGGGGGTGCTAATGCAGTAGGTGGTGCTGATTAGGGGTGCAGAAATTCTCAAACCAATCCAATTTAAAATGACAAACTGATTTAAAATGACATATTTTTAATTCAATTTTTAAACGGGACTTATTATTACAAATATTTTAAAATGTGTAATACTTGTTATTAATTTATTTTATTAATTTTATTGGTAATGTATACTAGTTGGTGCTGATATCTAGGTTGATGATTGAAAACCGAAAGAAAATCGATTATTTTTGGATGTTATAGGTTGCGTTTGTTTAAGCTTTAAAAAAATCAAAAAAAATTTAGAGATTTTTTTGTAGAGATTTTGAAGAAAATCTAAACCTACTTTGTGTTTGTTTACAATCATAAAAATCTATATTTTTCAAAAAAGAAGTTCATACACTTAGATTCGTTAGTTTTAAAAAAAATAGATTCTTGAAAAGCTATTAGAAATAGGTTTTCATTTTGGGGCTAAAAATGATTTTTTTAAGAAAATGATTTTTAAAAAAATCTATAACAAACACTATCAACATAACAAAATGGATTTTTTAAAACTAACTAGATTTTTTCTTAAAAAAAAAAAAAAAGATTTTTTCTTAAAAAAATCTCAAACAAACGCAACCATAATGTATATCAAATAAGATTTTTGGTTTGATTTTCTGAAACTAACTTAAACTTATGAAAACTTTTATATAAATAAAATTTTGTTTTTAGTGTTGCAGAGTGGCAATGTTATTCAATATTATTATAATTATTCATAAATTAAGCTGAAGATATTTAGATGTGTACAATAATTATAAAAGGTTGACTAATCATTTGTTCGTTCGAGTAAGAAATCTAGCGGTTAGAGGTGGGTAAAAATCCGCAAACCGATTTAAACCGAACAATCCGAAATGAAAAATAGTTAAGCGGGCGGGTCACTGCGGATCATCGGGTTTTCAATCACACATTTTCGGATTTAGACGGGTTGAAACGGGCGTGTTCGGTTTTCTAAACTCAACCCAACGGTACCCGAACCCGTCCGAGTTACATAAATCGTAAGCTTTTATTTTATTTAATATATAAAACATGATGAAGTGACTGAACATATATCGAGACACAAAAGTCACTAATTTTTTCTCACTCATTTATTAATACCACTATACATTTATTGTTACTATTTTATTTTACTTTATACTTCAATCTGTTTCACTTGCACTCGTGTTCTCTTCACACCACATAATTGAGTTTTTTTATTTTATTTTTTAGATAATTTTTCATTCGTTAGTTCAAAACCGAAATAACCGATCCGTCAAACCGCAATCCACACAAACCGAACCCGCAAAAACCGAATTTTAAAAAATGGAGTAAGATAGACTTGTTCGTATTAAATTTGTAATAGCCACCATAAAAAATGGAGTAAGATAGACTTGTGGGTGTTTTAAATGTCTTATTTAATTTATTTTAACACCCCTTAACACACTTGACTAATTTAATTAATGTTTTCAACAACCATTCTACTCACATCCAACTTTTCTATTAATGAACTCAAAATCCGACACCACCGTAGTTCATTGTTATATAAACAGCAAACAATACTTCCTATAGCTACATGGAAAAAATGGCTTTTTATGTTGTATTTCAAGGGCTACAGAGTGGTGTTTTTGACTCTTGTACCCAATGTTCTAAAGCTGTAGGTGGTCTACTTGGAAAAAACTATGAACGCTATGAGACATATGATGCGGCGGTGAGGGCATGGGAAAACTATTGTGAACTTCATGGTTATATGTTATGATCCATATGTTTGTATAATATTCAGTTTAGGCACTTTGTTTTGGGTTTATGTACGTTGGGTACTTTTAAGTTTAATGTCCATCCACATCTATAACTAATGTATGTTTTTTTATTTTGTTTGTTTGTTAGCGTTGATTGTTAATTTAATTAGCTAATCCATTACTATTACAACTCATGTTAGAAGAAGAACAAAAAACAGAGTAAACATATATATAATAGAGAGACAGAGTCATGGAAGAAATCATTTTTTCGAAAGCAACAACCAAACACAATGAAAAACGTTGGACATACATCGACACATTGCATCAAGGTTTCACACAACAACACAGTACGCGATACAACATAATACAACCGGGGCTACATACAAATTTCTTCCTTCCACGCCTTTACTTTACTAAAACTATGAAAAAAGTAACAACAACCATGAACAGCATCGCAAAGAACAAAGTTTTGGAATACATTATCATACTTTTGATTTCACACATAACGAAAGATGTGGTAGTTACATCTCTCTCTATTGCCAATAATCTTGTTTCTATAGCTTTAACGGTATTCGAAACACCACCAAAAGCATTCACTTCGTCACCATTGACTTCATCTTCGTTAAAATTGCAACGACAACCAATAGGGTGTGCCCAATCTCCAAACCCACAAACACGACCCTTACATGTGTAAAATAGTTTTTGTGGGTTACGATCTGTTCCTGATATCTTAATATCTGCTACTTTACCACATCTACAAATAAACTTGTTGTACTGGAGCGTGCAAGCCTTTCCATGACTGGAGTCACTGAAACTAGACGAAGCCATCAACCTAGTATGAGTTTCAACCAAGCAAGAGTTTGTTTTGTGCTTACTGAAGGAAGACAAACACTGAATATATAACCAGGGGTGAATTTTGAATTTCAAAATAAACTCATTCGGCGCATGTTTACTTGGTGTGTTGGATACTCTTAAGATATTGGGACCCACTTTATATTTATAATAATAAAATTTTAACCTTAGACCTTTTAGTCAAACATTTTTTATCTTTGCTAAGGCAGTCAACATATTTTTGTAATCACTTGAGTTGCACAACAAATGTCCGTTTGGTTTACGGAACGAAAGTGGGAGGAATAAAATTTACGAAAACCGATAAATGAAAATAAAAAAAAAGTTTGTCTAAATTTATTCATCAGTTTCCGTAATTTTCCTTCCTCCCAATTTTTTACATAAAACTAAACAAATCCTAATCAAACTAATGGTCTGTTTATTTTTTAAAAAAAAATTGGTAATTAAAATTAAATAAAATTGCACTACATAATTTCGTATTACAAAAATTTACAGTAAATAAATAAGAAAAATGGAGGCTAAAAACGATGTTGCATGCTGTATGTAATGGAGCAACATGTTATGTATCCAGCGTTAAATAAAAAAAAATATTATTTAATATATCTAATTTATAAATTTAGAATAATGATTACATGCTACATATATTGTCTGCAGAATATCTGTACTACTACGTTCGTAGACGGCACACGTCTGTATCGCGGCAGACACATCCTATCAAAATTCCACTGTTACTAATAGGAGCTCCTTTCCCCAAAATGGTTATAATAATATTTTAATAGCTTCCAAAATTTTGGATTGCCTACCTTTATGTTGAAGAAACCGAAGAAACCAGCCAGCTTCATACTATTTTTATCTTCTGTGGATCGCTGTAGACATACTCCCTCTAGTCCTATATATAAGAAAAACTTTATTTTTTAGATAAATTGTAAAGTTAATGTATCTAGACAACAATATAATCTAGATATATCAAATTTACAATGAATCTAAAAAATACTAGTACTGAGTACTACATATTCTCTTCGTCCCAAAATATTAAAAAAAATTAGTCAACTATTTGGGACGGTATAAAATTTAATATTTATTCCAAATACATTAACTTTGATCCATTTTTGGTTATATTTTTTGGGATGAAGGGAGTACGTTCTCATTTTCATTTTAAACAATACTCTCTTCGATTATAACTACAAAAGAGCTTTTTTTAAAAAATATAATGAATGAGTTTTATTTATTTAGTCTATATTATAAAAATAATTAATGAATTTTTTAAATATATTTTTATGGGACATTATAAAAATATTGATTTTTTATTTTTACATAATGTGATTTTGACATAAAATTTAAATGTAAATATTATAATATGAGATATTGATTTTGATGAATATTTTTTAACATAACAAATTTGTTTGACAATGACTACTATAAAAATATTTCGCAATTAAAATTATTTGTCTGGTTGAATGAACATTGTTATATTTTTGGTCGGATGAAGTTCTACTAAATGGAAATTATGCATTGACATATGGAAATTGAACGTGAAAATTAAATAGTATGTATAACATGACTATATGAGATATTGGTTAAACTATTCAAGTTGTAACTCATTGACAATAATCAATATATGATTATCCGTTCTTGATGATTACAACCAGTGCAATTAGGGTCGATTAGTTTAGAAAGATTGAATTCGTTAGTCACAATTAGTGCAATTAGTGTTCATAATTTTAACAGGTACATTGTTTCTCTTATTACAATAAACCTCATCTTCATCTAATAGCTAGAGAAAATAGTTTGATTTGTGTTGATATTTCCATAACCAGACACGGTTTCGAGTATTAGTCTATGTTTATATATTAATAGGTACACAATGAGTATTTAAGGTGAAACTATGTTCCAGAAGTTTTGGAAAATCAACTATGAAAGCTAGTGATTTCAAATAAGAAGTTGGAAAAAATGAACTGAAAGTTTCCACGCCCAGACGCCATCCTGCCATGCCCAGGCGCATCTATGACTATTCTAACATAGTTCAGCACTACATTTGCCACATCATTCACTAACAGGCGCAAGTCTGCCACGTCCACTACAAGAAATATGATTTTTTGCAACGACTTTTTTTTTTAAAAGTTGTTACAAGTCGCAGGCAAAACTACCAAAGATAGTTTTGCCAGCGACCTGTAACAAAAAAAGTTGTTGGCAAAAATCATATTTCTTGTAGTGGTTCAACCGTAAATCTGCGACTTTCAATATCTATTTAAGCCCAAAAGGCATATTTGATTAGGGTTCGGAGTTTTTTGCATAGAATTTAGAGAAACATTGTGCTAGGGTTTGGGAAGCCGGTGTTCAACAACAATATATTGGAGTTTTAGTTTCTTAACCTTGATCTTTATGTGTAATTCTTTCACTTATCTATATTGTTGGTAATCTCTCACGAGTAACTAATTTCTGTATTGTTAGGGATGACTTGAATTTCGATGAAAACTCTATGTTATGATTTTATACCCTCTATTTGAATGAGTTATAGTACGTTATTTCCGTTCTTAATGCTTTTTTATTACTTGATCACTTCTAGATTGATTTATGATTCACGATTTCTAACGAGAGTGGAATTTATGAATGTCTGAGACTACATATTCTTGCCTTTGTAGTCTAGAGATAGAGATACAAACCCTTGAAATCATTACAATTTCTGATATCTCTATGTTTATTCTTAATTTTGAATTCACAAGAGAATAAAATTTTAATCACTAATATCTTAGGGTTAAACAATCTATGAAATTGGTAAGAACATCTTCAATGAATTTACCACTAGAATCAAATTTCAAATATATAGAGTTAGACCAAATTTGTTGTTAATATAGACCAAATTATAGACCAAATATACTTATCAATCCAATAAATCTAAAAAATGGAAATTTTTTATAGTGTAGAGATTAATAAAATATATCAACGATAAAAATTGTTTATGAACAAACATGGTGGTAGACAAACAATCGTGAATTAATTAATGTTGTGATCTATTTGTCAAATTTAGTGGCCATTTAAATTTCTTATTTATTCATTACCCTTCATCCATTTTTTGGTTTAAAAAAACCCGTAATTTTGGAACAAAAGGAGCAATTTTTTATTTAAAAAATTAAACAATAAGTTGTTATCCATCTTTCCTTTAACATATATTTTAATAATATTTAGATGTCCCCCTTGGAAAACTGAATGTAATTAGTAATTAGTAGTGTTATGGTCACAGACCATCATATCAACCCACCCACTTTGCCTCATGCATTAATTGTGATTTGAGCTATGAACATTATATTATTGATTTTTTATTAAGTACTAATGGATTTGTAACCAATGCCCCAATATTATATTAATTAATTAAAAAACTGTGAGATATACCACTAGTCGGTGACATCATACAAAACCGGGACGTAAGCCTTATACTACTCACTACACATTCCTACAAATAATTCATTAATGCTTCTTGTTAACACTGGGATGTTATAACCTCTCAACAATTGTAGTCATACTATTTCCAAGATGGATTGTCACAATACATCACTTGAAGATACAGAGTATGTAACATACCATTTATTACCGCCTTTATTACATTGTTAAACTAAATATTTTGTTTGTACCTTCATAATATCTAAAAGCGTTGTATGGTAATCAAAATTGTTTACAGAACCACAAAAGACCTACTCCCTCAATGTGGTAAGGGGATGGCGACAGTAATGGCTATGGGTGATACATCTGAACCAAATGTAAGTAAATACATTTATAACTATTTTTAGGTTGAATGACCTCAATAACTGTAAAGAATCTAGCGTTTGTTTTTTATCCATCATCATGCGTTTGTTTTTTATCGAAAGGTTGCATCAAACAAAAGCAAAGAATCTAGCGGAGAAACAACTCCTTCAGATTTACCCAATCAGGAAGATATCTTAAAAAAGGTCTTTGATGAAATGAAGGTATTTTTCGGTCAAACATACGTGTCTTTGTGTTGACTGTTAAAAAAAGTATATTATATTAATAAAAAAATATTTCAGGTGTTGACCACCAAAGTTGCTGATCTGGAAGCCGTTAACACCAAAATGTTACGAATATTGGTCGGAATGGTCAGATTGCAGATCCAAACACCTGATGTTAAAGGATCTGACAAGACTCAACAAAAATCGATTGTTGATGATGGTTGGGTGTCTGTTGGTAAACCAGCTGAAGCAGTTGACGAAGACAAGTATAACAAACGTTATGAAGAACTAGAGGACATGACAAAGGATGGTAACCTGTATGAGGTTCTAAAGTCGGTGACAAACGATTTCAACTTATATGAAGAGGTGGACGCTGAAACCAACAGTAGTGGGAAATCCCACAAAACTCCATCAACACAAGTAGCAAACATACCTGTTTTAACTGGAATCTCAACTGTGCTGTTAGATGATGATGGACAAAATGAAACAACTGAACATATAAAGTCTGGTTCTGTTCCATTATATGAAAACAAACTTGAAAATAAAAATTTAAGAAACTTAGACAAGGGTAAGTCACAACTAGTGTTTGACACTGAAGATCGTCTAAATGAAAATGCATCAGACAAGTATTTTTCAAGTAACTACCGTCGATTTTCAATTAACCAGGTGCAACATAATATTCTGTTAAAACACTTGATTGTCTATAATTTTTAAAATATGTGTGTGACTAAATAAATGTAATTTTTGTAGGATGATATGGTGGACATGCATATTATAGCAAAGAAACTATCTTTCACACCTTCCCCAACATCATATAAAAGGCAAAAGAATGAACTTCCAGTTGGAAATGGTTCTGGTAAAGGTTGTATGACATCAACCCCACTTATGGGTGTGAAAACCATTACTCAAAGTTATTCACAAAAGAGACAAAGGAACTATAAGTTTAAATCAGTTGGAGCTATACTACCAAAGGTAACTTGCATGACAATCTACTTTCCATTTTTTATTTGGATATTTCCAAATTAATAATTACCAATTTCATTGATTTTTTGCAACTTTGTGAATATAGTATGTCAGATGCACTTTTCGACCAACAGTACAGATGCACCTTTCCAAAGAAGAGGCGATTTTGTCTGCTTACATGTTTCGTGAGGACCCTACAACAAGGTGGGAGTGTGCTCTCATGTTTTATGAGCTTACATAATGTTTTTTATGCAGTCTATATGTTATTAAAATGTCAACTAACAATACAAAATTTTTGCATTTCGCAGCAACGATCTAGTCTTTGGTGTTGGTAACATTGTGTTGGGGATAAGGTCTGAGTTTCAAAACTTAGTTCCTGGGGGCAGTGTAGGCGGAGCGGTAATTTATAATCACTAATGACATTAATAGTTTAATTATATTAAACATAGCAGATTAATTAACTCGCTTATTTAAATTTATGAGAAACATTAGATTATTACAATGATGGCAGCAAGAGTTACTTGGATTCAGAAGGAATCCATGACACCAGACCTGTGGTGTTTGCATCCAGCATTTGCGGTAATTAAATTACTTTGTTAAATTATTTTTCAAACAAAATAGTTGCTAAAATTGCTAATGTTACATGCCTTTTATTAACAGACCGATGTACTCAATGGTTATGATATAGACAAATTAGAGATAATTTATCGCCGTGACTGGATGTTTGCATATAAAACTCTTAAACTGGTACATTTTTCTTATCAACATAATAAACTGTCACAACTTAAAACAACACTTATTGATAACCAAGTTATGGATTTTATATTAGATATATGTCCCAATTGAAGAAGAATCGGGACACTGGTTTCTTATGGTTATCCACATCGAAGAAAGGAAGGTATATCATTTGGACTCACATTTGGTTGCTGAGAAAGTAGGAGAAAGACACCGCAAAATGAAGAAAATAGTAAGATTTCCAAAATCCATTACTACTAATAAATATTTAATTATGTATATACTTATAAAAAATATTGATGCAGGCTGGAGTTATGTCTGATTTGTTGCTGACGATATATAACTGTGATGTTGGAATTTGCTTGTTACCTGATTTCAATAATTGGGAGATTGTTGAACCAAGGGGTGTCCCTAATTGCGGACATAGGTATGATTTTACTCAAACAATTTGTGAATTTAATATTTGTTGTACTAAATTTGTATTGTTTAAAAAAAATTACTTGCAGTGAAAATTCGGGGCTTTGGGTAACCGAATGGCTCAACATGCAATCTAACTTCAACAATCAAATTATAGGAGTGGTATGGATACAATAATGTTGCTACATATGCTAGTTTAGTAACAATTTCATTTTTTTTCAAATATTAACTTGTTTGTTTATAGTAGATGAATGATAACACTGTCCGCATGAAGATTGCTATGCGTCTGTTGGTTGGGGCACACAATAATTGCAAGAATATTCTGGAAGTTCGTTCAAAGACGTTGTGGGACAACATCATGGCTGGATTAACATCATGAAGGGTGTCATATTGAAGAAAAATTATTCTGGGAAAATCATTTTGGATTGCCTTTTGTTTTTGGGTCCTTAACTGCTTCGTTTCAGTACTACTGCTACTACTAAGATGAAGTTCTACTTATGGTCTTTTTGTATGTTGGTACTACTGCTACTACTAAGATGAAGTTCTACATATGGTCTTTTTGTATGTTGGTATTGTAAATCCAATGTAATGTTTAATGTAAGTAAGGTAGGTTGCATCAAATATAGTGGCCATGACATCTTTAGGCCATAGTCCTCATGTAAAATATATGTTTGGGACTAATATAATATTTAAGTATCTATGGTAAGACCAGTTTCTATTTTGAATACAAAATATATGACAGCTCAAATGCATTCAACAATCAGTAAACCAACTCGGTCGGCTAATGGATTTTTGCGTAGCGTATGTATGTATCAACTATGAATTGATAATTTATACAATTACGGGCGACTAAAACTAACAGACATGATCATTTATACAATTACGGCACCTAAAAATATATCACTTGATCATTTATGCAATCACGGCGCCTATAATTATATGACTTGATCATTTACATAACTAATACAGTTACAACGCCTACTAAAATCTATAATAACTACAATTTGGATCCTGAGCAGCGCTTTCGTCTGCTGCTATATCTGCCGCAAGAGATGAACGGTTAGATTGGAAGTAATATAGAAGGTTTATGGTCTACGCCACACTGGCTCCAATTGTTTTGTTTCATGCACATAGTATTTTTATTTATTTTTTCATTATATTCATTTTAGCTGTGAATTTTAATATAATGCTAGATTGCTTTTTTATATTGAATAGAAATTTATTTGTAGTATACAATACAAATTAATTTATAAGAGAAAAAAAATGATTTAAAATATTTAAAAAATGGTAAAATTTTAGATAATTGATACTTTGGTTGGATATCAATACTCTTAAATTTATGGTTAAATATGTTTTTTGTCTCTATAAATATCGCAAATTTTATTTTTAGTGTCTATAATTTTTTTAGCAACTTTTGGTCCCTAAAGAATTTTGATTAATAGTAGGGAGGTGTTCCTATAATATTATAAACATGAATATAAAGAAACGATTCAAAATGTCAAAGTATATAAAAGTTTGATTAATAGTAGGGACCAAAAATTGTGATAGAAAATATTTGAGGACCAAATTTTGCTTAAAAAATTTATAGAGACTAAAAACAAAATTTAAGATATTTATAGGGACAAAAAACTTATTTAATTATTTTAAAATAAATTGATATAAAAATATGATATTAAATTTTTCCAATAAGTACTACTATTATATATATGATATTAAAATATGAACAAAAAATAATATGTGCGCTACTGAAAATTGAAGCAGGTATGGATATTTTTCATCCAATATACTGTGACATCTATTTTTTCAAAACGAGGCTATCCACTGTAATTTGTTTTTCATCCAATATTAAGTAACATCAATCATGGGGTTAATGTGTTGCAGCAGGTATGGCTGCAGTCATATTTGCAACCGAGGATCCGGGTCGTAATAACTAAGACCATCACTAATTTACATAACAACAACCAACAATCGTGATTGAATCAATCACTAAGTATCAGAGAACCATTCAGTTCACAAAATAAGCACAACAAGAAAACCTAGGTTGAATATCTTAATATGAATCAATAATGGGCGGCCTATATAATGCCAGCCGTTAAAACACCAGTTTAACAAATTATCAAAACCAACAAACAACATAGATTTCCAGACCAGACAAACTTTTATTAACTTAATGAAGTTGATACCTTACACAGTCAGGAGTACATATATGATTAAACAAACATAACCACTACAAAAGATCGATACATATTACAAACGCAAACAATCATCGCTTGAACCTAAAGCACAGTCAACAACTTTAATTCGACAACACATTAACTAGTTAAAATTAAGACATAAATTGCAACCAAACATGTCCAACACCTGAAACAAATACAAATGCACCAATATAAGTTACAACGAACGACAAAAAAACATTAAATAACAAAAGAGTTTCAGGTAATTTGGCACCAGACTTACCACCATTATATGCAATGCAAGACAATCTAGGCAACGATTCAACTATCAGTTGTGCATTCCCAATGCCTAACAAAAAAGTAGCATCATATACCAATTGTCAAAATATTGAATATGTAACTATCCAAAAATAATCAGAATTTATGCAGTACATATTAACTTACACTTTCAGCATGTGTTGCATCCGTCGTGGTCAACGGTGATTGTGTCTCACGGATACTATTTTCGCCCATATCGTTGTGAGGACAACCACGCTTGTTATGGCCAGGAGTACCACATACCCGACAACTGTAGGGACGTCTTTGAGTACCTGGAGTACCAGTGGGAAGTGCACCACACCCTTTGGTTCTGACAATATCAGGATCCATAATGTTCCCAGCCACTACATTATCAGTCCTTAAAGTATGAGATGCTTGACCACCATTTTGTTGTTTTTTTTTTCCAACCGACTAATTTCCCCTCCCAACAAGTCAATGACGTTATTAAACTCATCTACATCGTTATGAACCAACTCAGCAACAACCTTAGACATCTGAACAATGCCTGAATATCTCGCAGCTGGTTGCGAGTCCCAGTACAGGGAACCATTACCATACTTTTCCCTAATTTGATCCTTTGCATATTTCGACCATCTAGGTAACACCAAGCAACATGGGAGATCATCAATATCTAGATACAACATTACAGCAACGATATGATCACATGGTAGTCCTAGAGATTCCATCCTCAAACAAGAACAACGTAGATCAATAGGATCTTCACAGTATGTTACATGCCATGTACGCCCATCACCACAATATTTCACAACCTTTAAAATATACCCCGTACTCATTTCTTGACATTCTGTAACACGGAGTAACATTGCCTTATTGAGTACAGATCGAAACAAAATAAATATCTCTTTTGTAAACTGTTTTGCCGCGGATTTCTCTATGCCTCTCAGACTAGTTTGCATCACTGGCTGACCGTAGTTGGATTGGAAGTCAGCCTCAATTTCCCTAAAGCGAAAATAAATTAAGCATCTATGAAATTGTTGCACAAAGTCAGTCATGTTAATTTTTGAGTGCAAAAACTGTCCAATGTGGCTATGTAGAGCCTCACAACGAGACGTGGTTCGAATACCAGCAAAGAAACTTCCTCTGATGTGCGCAGTAGCCCACATCTTTTTTTTGTCATACATTTCTTTAATCCAATTGTTGTCATGTAAATCAAACTTGTCGACCATCTGATGCCATAACAGTTCAAATTTACCAACTTCCATGTCCCCCAACATGCATCTTTTAATATGAGACATAACATCTGCAATTCCAATATTGGACGACACATTCCTTAACAAATGCCATGCACACAATCTGTGATGAGCTTTAGGGAAAATTCTCTTAATAGCATTTCTCATTGCAGTGTCTCCATCAGTAATTACAGACAATGGATGCTTACCTTTCATGGCAATCAACAATTGTTCCAACAACCACACATAGGTCTCTTCAGTCTCTCGAGTGACAATACCTGTCCTAAAAACTATGGTCTGGTTATGGTGATTAATACCGGAAAATACAACAAATGGACAATTGTATTTGTTTTTCCTATATGTTGCATCAAAAGCCAAAACATCTCCAAATATGTCATAGTTCATTCGACTCTCCCCGTCACTCCAAAATAATCGCTCGAGCTTTCTTTCTTTGTCAATCGAGTGTGCCACATACATGAGTGGGTCTTTTGTGCAAAGCTCTTGAAGATACTTCACTGCCCCGCATGCATCAGAATAAAGTAGTTTCTTTTGTCTACCAATTTGGTTATAGAGATCCTTTTTCACAAACCCTACCTTGTGAAAACCGCCAGATGTATTAGCCATCGAACCGTAGACTTGGTATGGTCGTATCCCCGCTTTCCGGTTACGTTCGATTTCATATATATCACTTTGACTCATCTTTCTATGTGCCGGAAGTAATCCACACAACGACCCACCTAGTAAGTCATGCTCGTGTTCAATTTCAAGTAGGGTTACATACCATCGCATAGACGCAATGTCTATATGAACTCTAAAGCATGCTTCACACCCACATCTTGTTTCATTCTTCGCCTCACGCTTTCGTTTATCCAAAGTTATTCCTCTATCCTCTCTATATCCAGCACATGAACATAAAAATGTTTGTTGTATAATGTTCCCATCGCGATTTTTAACCACATGACCTTTGCGAACAGAGAACCCAGACAACTTGGCAAACCAACAATAAAACATGTATGCAACATCCAACGAAACAAATTCGTACCTTCGTATATCAGCTACACGAAAGTTCTGAAGGTCAATCTTCATTATATCAACCATATCTTTTATTACAATCACTTCTACTTCATCCCCAGAACCAGACATTTCATCCTCTTCATCATTCAACAACAAATTAGATGACCCATTTAAACTTTCATCTTGGTCAAAACCACCACCCCCAAGAGCGTCGCTTGGTCCACCATTTGATATGTTTCTGCCCAGATTTGCTTCTCCTGCATCCTGCAACGGTAGGTAGGGAATTGCATTTTAAGATAATATATTTCCCAACAACAACCCAAATTTCTAAATTTACAAGAAAAATTTACTTACTGATTGCATCCCAGAACCAGAAGCTATGTTCATTAAAAATGGATATCGAATGTCTCGTCTACCCTCCATGTATCCAAACCTGCGTATTAACACACAGACAAAATGTTTAACCAAAACTTCTATATTTCATAAACAGATCTACAAAATCTTCGCGACGATTCTAGCGTCAATAGTCGACTAAACAGTTAAAGATTTAAGGAAAATAACTAAACAGGGTAACTTTACCTCAGAACCTTCTTGATCTACGCCTCCCTTGTTTGTAATCGTTTTGATATGCTACTTCATTGACCAACACCAGTTGTCTTCGAGATGGTTCCTTTAATCGCTTTGACACTACAAGAAAATTGAGCCTTTGCGACGGTCAAAATTGCAATTTGCGACAGTTGAAACCGTTGCAATAAGACATCTGCGACAGTTCTTAAACCGTCGAGGATTTGTGTGTCGCAACAACACTTTGCAACGGTTTTAGAAACTGTCGTTACAACTGTCGCAATTGATTTTGCAACGGTTAGAAACCGTTCTTTAATGTATTTTAGCATGTAGTAACAACTATAGCAACGGTTACAAAACCGTCGCAAACCTCTTTTTTTTATAAAAAATTTTATTTAATCTTCATTTTAATGCCCTATTAAATAACAATTTGAACCATAAATAATTAATTTAAATATTCATACAAGAGTAACAAACTTAAAATGCACAAATATATAAATGACTTAATATCATTCTTATAATTCATTCAATAATAACATCTATTCACAATAATTAAAGTAGTTCAAACATTGAAACACTAAAACAATAGTAGAATGGATAAACATACAAAAAATATTGCGTCAAAATTAGACGTTCACAAAAATATCTAAATATTCTCTCTTTGGTGATATTGCCTCATGATCCTCAGGACAAACTAGACTCGGAACTCCTACCATCCATCTCTTGCCTCTTCTAATTCAATTTGCTGAAAAAACATACAAGTATAGATTAGAATACTTGAAAGAAAAAAGAAAATAAGTTCCTTCAGACATAGCATTTAGTAGAATTATATGTAACAAGATCAACCATATGAAACCATAATAAGTTACACCGAATCAATAGAACAATAATTTGTGTTCCACTTCACAACACAATCATCTCATCATAGATTTACACGAGACAATAATTAAAACAACAATGAGATGCATTAACTTGAAACGATAATCATAAATATTAGTTCCCTTAATGATTTCTTTTAGTACACCTTAATTGAACTATAACTATGAGGGTATCAAAGTGAGATATCAAATTTCACTTTCACATAACTATGAGGTCTATCACTAGAACATCAAAAATTGATGGAAACAAATAAGTACACACTACACAGTTTCATTGGCATTCTTTAAGATGCATGAATTGATCCCAATCAGAATACCATAGTCTTACTATCATACTGGGATCAATTCTCAATCAATTCAATACCTACACCATGCTCGCTAGGAAGTGTCTATAATACATTTAATACCGAATTAAAAATTATCTACTAATCTTTCTATCATAAACATCTCAATATTTTTAAGTCAACGACAATATTTTTAAGGTACCTCTTTATCAATTGATTGAAGAATGAAAGAAGAATGGAGGCTTGAAGATAATGTATTCCTACCTTGTTAGGTAATGACTTGGTCCTGTAAAGACTGTCCAGTTTCAGCCACAATATCAGATTGGTCATGTAAAAAGTGACAATCTCATCAAATTTGATATTGAGGTCCCAACTTTTAATAGCAGATTCCAATGGCTACCACATCTGCATCAGGCTTTTGTTGCGAACAACATCAGCTGCAGTTAACCTGCAATAGAAGCAAAGGTAGGAATACAAAATTTAGGTCCCTATGTGAAGGTAACCTGCAACAGAAGCTGATGTTGAGCTATGTTTTTCCCACGTAATACTGAATATTGAGGTCCCTATGTGAAGGTAGACAAAACCCCTAGCAATGCCATTAATAATGTCTAGCAAAAACACAAACTACACAATTCAATTATATGCCCAATGCCTCAATGAAAACACCACACACATTCAGCAAATAAGGTAAGAATATAAGCCCCATCAGTTACTCCCATACACATAAACCAGTGTTAGTTTCCATGATGCAGGGAAGAATAAGTTAAACCATTAGCTAGAATGAATTACAAAAGTTATTGATATATGGTCTAGGCAGCCATCTGCAATATGCATAATTTTGTTCCTTGAGGATATTTAATATTCACCAAACTCACCAAAGAATCAATCGCTAAGAGTGCATTCAAAGAACAAATTATTAAGAGCATAAAGATAGATGCGAATTAAAAGGGTATAAACTATACCTTGTTAAGAAGATGCCTTTCTTGTTGGCCAATTATGTACCTAAAACAGAGCCATTAAAATCGTCTCTACGCACATGAAACAGAGCCATTAAAATCGTCTCTACGCACATGAAACAGAGCCGCTAATATTAGAAGTGAGTGCTTACTAGTGAGAAGCACTGCAAGATTGCCTCAATAGCTACATAACAAAGAGATAAAGTACCTTATGATGTGACATCAATGCAAAAAGATCCACACAAGAGAACTTCTATTGAATGCATATAAATTACAATCGAAATATACTATCATAATTTAGTAAGGGAAATATATACTATCATAATCCACATCCACATTCCTCAATTTTTTATGCTTTTTCAAAATCTTACAGTTCACAAAAAAATAACTATCATAATTTAGTAAGGGAAAAAAATGTGAATACATGATTACAACATATATAGCTAATACTCTGCTAAAATGAATCAGATCTAGTAATCCCTAGTTTCACAATTAAATGGATCTTCTAATAAACTATGAATTCATTTTTCTATATAACTAAGACAACTCAGAATTAAACCTGGTATGGAATGAAGTTGAGAAAAAATGAATCCCTTTATATAGGTCTTGAATTTCACAGTATATAATACACACATCATAGTTGTTAAAATTCATATAAATTTATATTAAAAATAGCAACAAATTTGGTTATGTAAATTCATATATAGATTTAAAGGTTTCAACCAACACCCAAACTCTAACAAGAGAGAGTTCAAATCTATAGATCTAAAACCATATCATAAGAAGTCACATCTAACTTACGAAATTAAAGAAATCGGAGAGTTCTCTGGATAAACACAGTTCTTCTTTATGCTCAACAGAATTCTTACTTCTCTGGATAAAGAAATCGGAGAGAGTGGTTTAGGGATTTAAGGTGAAGAGATTGGAGAGTGAGTTTTTATAACCTAAGAGATTGAAGAACGATGAACCCGTTCCCTTCTCTTGACGAGGACGATGAAGAAAGTTGCACCGGAGTTAGAGCGATGAAGAGAGGCACCGGAGTGTGAGATAGCGGCGACAAAACGATGAAGAGAGTGGGGTTTAGGGATTTCTCAAAGTCTGTGAGTGTTTTTATTTTTTGTTTAAAATCAAGTGAGTTTTTTTTTTTTTTTTTATAAAATGGGTATTGGAGCCAATATATTGCAACGGTTGACCAAACTGTCGCATAAACAGTTGCTAAAATCATAAAATAGACACATTGCGACGGTTGTAACCAAGTTGTCGCAATGGAAGTGTTGCAAAGTGACATTTTTCTTGTAGTGTGATATGATACAGGAAAAGTTTCGAAGTTATCATTTATGTCCTTTTTTCGACTAAATATTATTAATTTCTACCGATAATTAAAATATTACACTTATATTATATATTGATATTTAAAAAATATAAAAAAAACCGTAACAACCTTCAATAGCCGGTAAAAACTACACTACACCGGTGGGAGACATGAAATGCTTTCCCACGCTAGAACCTGCCTTGTGGTAATGATATCTATGGATTAAAATTTGTAATTTTGTCAATTTTAATGCCAGATTTTATTTTTCTTTTTTGTGTGTATAAATTGATTATGTTTTGATATACATTGTATGCGTTTCTTTATTTCAAAAATGATGGATGCTGATTTTTTATTCTATTTTGATTAGTTATTGGTATTATTGATATTTATTTAATTATTATTTAGATTTATTATAATTAACATAAATGAAATGAAAATTATAAAATGACATGGAAAAGAACTTGGCCAACACATAGAAGCCACATCATTAAAATAGGAGGGGGACCAAAAAAAATGTTGACTTTGATAATAGGGGACCAAAAGTTCAAAAATATCAAAATAGAGGGATCAAAAGTGCATTTAAGCCTTTATTTATATATGTGATTTGTAAAATTTATTTTATAGTTTTTTTTTATGACTTTGCCATCATGGGCTGCTTATTAAGTCTTGTTGACTTAGGATGAAGATTGAATTGGTATATCCTCACATTTTTATTTGAAAAATTATAAATTAATCACATAGCTTAGAATTACTCTTTAGGTAATTAGCCCTCAAAACTGCAAGTTGGATACAATTTCTTTGTGACTTTTAGGCTGCTAGTTAAGTTTTGTAGAATTATCGTATAAGTGTTTTTTAGTTGGTAGCTGCAACAGACATTATTTTCAATGGTTTGAGTTTAAATTTGAGATTCTGCATTTCTTTATACTTAAAATCCGCGTGTGTTTGACCACTAAAATTACTAAACAAAATAAAGTTTCATAGAATTGGGACTAAACTACTCTCTTTTCTTTTTTTTTCACCACCAATTTAATCTTATTTGAGGGTTAGTTCTGGTATCAAGTAGTTTCAGTCATCTTCTGATCGCAGTTGCCGCAGTTGCAAGGGTTCGAACAATAATATTTCTTATTAAATTCAACAACAATTACCAAAAAATATTAAAAATTACATGTTTGAAGATCAGTCTATATCGGGGGCTTCATTTTTAATTGCATAACATTCTATTTTAGGAAAGACAAATATGCAGTCGTATATATCATAGCAGGCATATAGCCTATAGGATTTTTAAATTAGTCCAATTATTTTAATAACAAGAGGGCCAAGTAAGGGTGTGCATGGTTTAAAAATCACACCAGACCAAACCATATTTATGGTTTTGTTTAGGATCCAAAACCATTTTAAAGAAAAATTGGTTATTTCGCAAAATTAATTTGGATATAGTTTAATTCATAATAGGTTAAGAACCGATTTATAATTGGTTTCTAAAAAATATTAGGTTACTCATTTAAATCAATTTTAAAGATTGAAATAGAAAAAATGGGAACTTTTTTTGTGAAAAATGATTGGAAATATGTTTTCGGAAAAAACTCCAAAATTTTATTCATTTGATATCGAAACTTTTTTCCCCGAAAAATCAGGAATTTTTTCCAAAAATATCGAAAAAATGTTTCTGAAAAAAAATCAAATTTTTTCCCGATAAAAGAACGGAAACTTTTTTTCCGAATAAAATATCGAAACATTTTTCACAAAAAAAGATCGGAAACTTTTTTTTAAAAAAACTCTGAAATTGTATTTATTTGAAATGAAACTTTTTTTCCCAAAAAAAATCGAATATCAAAATTTTTTCCCAAGAAAGATTGGAAAGTTTTTTCCGACAAAAATCATAAACTTTCGCAAAAAAATATCGGCAATTTTTTTTTGACAAAAACTCCGCAGTTGATTTTTCTTAATCCCAAAAAATCGGATTTTTCTTAAGTCCAAAAAAATTAACTGCCGTCCACCGGTGGTCCGGCGTTGACCACCGGATTGACCAACTACCCTCCACCACCCTTTTTTATTATTTATTTATTAAATTATATAATAAATTTATTGAATTTGAAAAATTGGATTTTTGCTACAATTATCTCAATTTGAAAACCAATAGCAAACCGAGATCTTATAGAGGAGACATTTTTCTCACAGGCTCACTTTTAGATGTGGATTTTGGTGGGTTTTTCTATGCTAGGCGAGTTACCACTCACTCCGAAACCCAGAGAAAGACAATGAGCCAAGCCTAAAACCCATAGAGTGTAAGTTGATAAGACCAAGAGTCCGCTTCCTTGAATGAGAGTTGGTCTTCCCAATCCAATTTCTTTTCGGTAACGAATTTCAATATTTAATGTACAGGTTGGTTGGGAACCTAATAAGACAAGCCAAGCGCTTGGCTTAGCTTAGTTTGACCGTTTACAAAATTATAATACCAAAACTGAGAATTCCAGATGCCTTAAGACAGATTTCGAAAAATTAATACCCTTTATTTATGCAATAAAAGTTAATAGTTCAAAATTATTAAGAAAGTATTAGATGATTTTATACACAATACAAAGTCCATATACAAATTTTATTGGATTATTCATAATATATCATACGAAGTCTATTTACAGAACTCATTGGATCATCCATACATAATACATAATCTAATATAAAACATAATTAAAGGGATAGATTCAACATATCACTCATAGTCATCTTCCATCATTCAAGGACATTGGTGCATGAACTTTCAAGCTGTCATAGCCACTATATCCATGGTTGCTGCTATCACCAGTTTCATAATTAGTGTTAAATGATGTTTCTTGAAGTAAGGATTGAGTCTCCTCTAGATTTATTTCTAATTTAGTCCAAGGGTGTTTTTCCCCTAATCTCATACCTTCCAACTCCATAGCGACTTCCTTCATGCTAGGTCTTTCCTCTCCTTTAAGTCTCAAGCACTTTGCTGCAAGAATAGCAACCTCTTTGATCTCCTCCTTGTTATCATCATTCAAGATACCAAATCGAAGAACTTCCAACACGCGATTCTCTCGTAGACAAGATAGGAAGTGAATAGAAAGGTTTCTTCTCTCTTCTGGCCTATAAAAAGAAATAGGTTTCTCTCCTGTTAATAGCTCGACAAGAACTACGCCAAAACTATAAACATCACTTTTATCAGTTAATTGATGTGTTTGCATATACTCCGGATCTAAATATCCAAGAGTTCCTTGTACCACCGTGGCTATCTCGGTATGATCAAGTGGAACCAATCTTGATGCTCCGAAATCGGACACTTTTGCAGTGTAATTGTCGTCTAAGAGAATGTTGGTACTTTTTACGTCTCTATGGATAATAGGTATTGATGCAGCTGAATGTAGATACGATAAAGCTCCAGCGGTCTCTGATGCTATCCTTAAACATGTTTTCCACGTTACATTATTAGCATTATCTATGTTGTGCATGAAATCGAAAAGGGTACCGTTGCTAACAAATTCATATACTAGTAAAGGAACTTGTGTCTCCAAACAACATCCTAAGAGTTTGACAACATTTCTATGATTTATTTGGGACAGAACAACCACCTCATTTATGAATTGCTCAATTTGATTTTCGTCTATTATTTTGGACTTTTTGACAGCAACGACTTTGTTGTCAGGTAAAATTCCCTTAAAGACTGTACCAAAACCTCCTCTACCGATGATTAAGTTTTCATCGTAGTTTTGGGTGGCTTTCTTAAGTTCCTCTTCTTTGAATATTTGAGCAGTTCTTGATGTGTCTTCTCTTTTAGAGAGTTGGCTTAACAAAATAAAACCACCATTTTGTTGAAAGAATTTCTCTTTTAACTGTTTGAGTTTTCTTCTCTGATATATCAAGTACAATGCTGAACTCCCCACAAATAGAATAATGAAACCTACACTTGCTCCTGCAATCAAAATTTGTTAAAGGTAATGAAGAATCGACATAAACAGAACAAAATTAATCGAAACGATAATATGGATACTAATAGACTCGGTAACACACGATAATAATTCGAATCAGAACAAAATTAATTGAATGTAGCCACATCACACATGTTGGTATCATGTCAGTGTCATGTACTTTCATGCGTTGGATACCAAATTAATTCAACTTCAATCGAAAGTGCAGCTGCTAGGTTGAAAGCAATTCTAGAATTATTTGTTCTGTTTTTTACAAAGTTATAATTTGCAGGAAAATAATTAATTTGGAGCATTTTTAGTTGCTTACCAATAGAGACCTTTGCAAGTACATTTCGTCCACGACACCCTCCTTCTTTTGTTCCTTTTCCAATTTGACCCTCAGGACAAAAACATTTGTAAGACCCATCGGTATTGCGACAATGATTTTCATCTAAACATGTATGTTTAGATGTCTTACATTCATCAATATCTGCAAATACATATCTCAGATGTATATCTTGTCAAACATCATTGATATTGCTCAAGTTAATTTTTTTGTTTCTAATTTACTAGTTGATAACAACATTAATATCCGCAATGTTAGAAATAAAATTGCTCGATCCTAATACGTACAAGTTTTAATTTCGAAAAAGTCAAGGAACAACTTAATTGTGCACACGAATGATATTATATGTTAATTCTTGAGAATAAATAGTAGACATCGAAAGTACTAAAATATAATAGAATAAAACACCTTTGCATCCATCCGGATGATATGGATTTCCTTCATAACCTTCCTTGCATTTGCATCGGTAGCCATAACCAATGTCTTCATCATCACAAAAGCTATTGTTCCTGCAAGCATAATTGACTCCACTTTTGGTAGCATTACATTTCGTGCTCCTTACGCTCCAATCAAGAATTAAAGGGACCTTATCATAACGGAAATTATGTAGATCAATGGTTGAAAAGTTGTAGAATCCATGTTTGACAATAAAAGAAACGCTGCATCCTAAATTTCCGGTTGAATTAGGGAAATAAGATGCTCTGATACTTATATTCCTCATGTCCGTTGGAATATCCACTTGACAACAACCAATACCGGAACACGTTCCATTTTGAATCTTCCTCTTATTTCCATTACATCTTGTTATGCATCCCGTTGAGTATGTGTCTCCATCGTAAATACTATTCAGATAGCCGTAGCTGTTGCAGCCAACAGTTAGGAAATTATTTTCTTTGCTTGAAATGGTAAAACTGCGCGATGGCCATCTAAGCCACGGCCGATTGTACTTTCGACTACTACAATACCTTCCAACATAAAACAACAACTCGATTTGACCTTTTACGACATCTATGTGTAAAACTTGTGAAGATCTATTTGTGTTCTCACTATTAACACCAAAATATAATATGGAGTTGTTTATACATGTGACCTTAAACATAGGCTCCTCCAAATAACAAGGTCCTTGATTTGGTATTGATGAATTAGCTATACCAAATGGATATGGAATTTCAATATCTCCACATGTGTTTTTGCAGCCAGGTAAAGCTGAAGAAAGGGGTTCATCATCTCCAACTACTAATAATAAAATTGTAAGAGCAAAAATTAAAATTAAAATTTGGTACAATTGGATGAGCTTTGCCATCAGTTCCATCTCCGTTAGTACAATTCACTAGCTTCAATGCCTTGTTGATAGAAGTTTCAATTTATTTATATATATGTAGTATCTCAAATTTTTGTTTTACTTTGTGAGTTTTGTTGCTAACAAGGTTTCGTTGACTTATCTTAAGATTAAAGTAACAATCTAAAGTTGAATTAAGAGAATAAAAAATTCTTTATAGATTTGAATATTTTTAAAAGGGTCTTGTTAAAAAGTGTCTCCGGGGTACTCCGGATTCCATTTAAGGAAACAATTTATTCAAAAAGTTGAACATTTCAATTCCCAATGCGTACTTCACACATTTTCATAATTTCTTTTATAAAACATTACTATTTATAGGCTTAAAGAGTGCCCAAGGGCACTATTTAGCATTTGTCTTTTTAAAATTGTACATGTGGAAAATAAGTACATTGAATACAATAAGATATAAATTAAATAGCTTAAGCCCCACGAAAGAATCATGATTCATGAGTCATCAAAAATTTAATTTAAAGAATATTAGAAGTCCACTATATTTGTCGTACATCCTATTGATGTTTGTACTTTGTAAGCCAAAACGGTACAAGTCTGGTCTTGGATTGGCTGTAGTTATAACAACACATAGTTAACTGATGTTTTAGATATCGGTCGTTGATCTATATGTAGTTATTGTTGGAATATTTTATTATACTAGCCGCCGTGCCCGTTTGTGTAATCGATATTCTTTTTTTTTCGTGTGAGATCGATATTCTCTATTGTGCAAATATAAATAACTATTTAATCTCCTTTTTTTATTGGACTTTGTTAATTGATAACTATTAATCTCCTTTTTTTGTTGTGGTTAGTTATTAAGAAGAAAAAAAAAATTACTAAAAAAAACTGAAAATCTATTTTTATGTGGAAGTTATTTTTTAAGGGTAAAATTGAAATAATAAAAAAGTCATCCCAAAAATTTGTATTCCCTTTATATATTAGTATAGATTAGTTATTTATCAATTTGGAGCCTTAATTGATTAGTGATCAAATTAAGTAAAAAGGCCAATTAAATTTTTATTTGGACAATTAATTAATTAATTGGATATGGGCTCAATATGAGTGGATGCCGAGATGACCCATTTAGGAACAATGGAAACCCTAATGGGTCATCACACTATATATATAGGCTATGGTCCCCAATATACCGGACACACCGCAACTAATCTCTTCTCCCCATCTAAAGAGAATTCAAGGCATCAGATACCGGTTGAGGAAGAACCACAAGTCAACGGATGTTCGTCATCCGTCTCTTTTATGTTTCACGATTGCTATTGGAGAGACTTATGGTTAGTTCATATTCATATATCCAGGTATTCCTATAATCCTTTGATCTTAATAAATAAATCAATATGATGTAGATCCAGTTTATATATACATGCTCATATAGTTTTGGCTTCCGCACTAAACTAAGATTATAGATTTAATATTTGTTATTGAGCATGTCTTTTAGTGATTAAGTCTAAATTAATTCCAACAGTTATGTGATTGTTCTAATTATGCGATACAAATTTTTATAGTTTTACATAATTTAAGATCTCGACCGTTCATTCACTACAAGAAAATACGGGATTAGCTACGACGGCTTTAGCAGCTAATTCGTAGCTAATCTCTAGTAAAACAGAGTTTGCTACCGATTTGTTGTGACTTTGCTGTCATATAGGTCGTAGCATGGATTGGGCGGCAAATCATCTATGAAAATATTTCCTAGCTAATTTGCAACTAATATAAAGAAAATCCTAGTTAATTCCCAACAAATACCAAGTTAAATATTGTTCAAAAGTTTATATTTTCTAACTAAATCGCTAGGATATTGTCACAATAAATCTCTAGCTACATATTCCTAGCGATTTCGTAGCCAAATCCAAGCTTTTCAAACAAAAATATATTATTATAAAATGCTAATTAAGAAGTCATTCCCAAATTCCAAACTAATTATAAATTATTTGTCATCTATTAAAAATCGAAATAAGCCTAATTAAATGAACATTATGTACAACTACAAGACTAAATTTGACACATAACAAAGTAACTAAACACGTGTTAGCTAGCATTATAGAAGTAATCAAGTATATCTTCCAACTTTGTCAAAACTAAAAAACCTAAAGAAAATGAAGACATTATATTCTCACCTTTACAAAGGAAATCAGCTCAACTTCATAGTAAACAGTGGAATTAGGAGGAACAGTAGCCAATTCCTGAGCAGATTAACCAAAAGCATTCGATCAAGTTGTATGATCACCAACGCAATTTCCCCTTTCTTCATGTTCTTCACAGCTCTATCAAGTCCATCAATTACTGGTTCTACACGGTGCATGGAAGATACATATTAGGATTATTTTGGAAAAGAAAGGGCTTTACTGTAGTAGTCTGTTTAAGAGTCAAGAAGTTAAAACTTAAAACTATTGTCTAAAGTACCTTCATCAATTCTGAACTCAAATGGATGATCATCATCATGACCCTTCTTAAGGAAGACAGTCTCATCTTGCAGCTTCCCGATAAGTTTCACTGAATCAATGGAAATGATGCATCCACTCAATTCTACAATCCAATATATAATACAAGGAAACAAAATACAAAAACCTTCAAAAGCTTTTATTAGCAAAACTGTACCTTGAATCATAGCTCCATCATTTGGTTGTTCATATCCCTCTCCTTCCTTCAAGATCTTCTTAAGGACCTTCATATCCTTAGTAATGTCAGATACAGTCTTCCACAAGACTAACTCAAGACCCATTTGGAGCGAAACATTAATTAGGAGGCACAACACCATCATCTCCTAGTGAAGGTTTTCCACTCTCACCAAATGCATCTATTATAGAACTTAAAAAACTCAATAAACTTATACAAGCAAAACATATATGTACATAATTCTAATAATAACAAAATTTTGACTCACATTCTAGCTTAATATTCAAGAGAACTTTCTCTCCTTTCTTCATTCTAATAATAACCTGTATCAAAGACATATACATGATTAGTTACTTATCTGATATCCGAACACAACTTCTAAGTGAATCATGCACATAAAGGATAAAAGCACATAAAGTTTGAGATGTTAATGATCAATGTTATGTTACTACCATCTAGGTGAATCTCGGACATAAAGTTTGAGGTGTTAATGATCAATGTTATGTTACTACCATATAGGTGAATCTCTATCTCAAAGAGGATAATGGATTAAGTTGTGTACCAAACACCTCATCAAGTTCTTAATTTGATAACTATAATTTATAATTCCTTATGGTAATCAAGTCCATTTGATATGATTATAAACTATCTAAATTAACATCCAAAATTATCAGCAGAGACACTCACAAGAATCATATGTATGCAATGCCAAAAAAGCAACCTCGTATCCCACTAAAGCACAAGAAAACACCTTGTCAGGAAACATCACAGCTCATGTGCAAGATAAAAAGGTTTCAAACTAAAGAGAACTAAGCAAGCCAAGCACCTATTATATGACTGGTCTTAACCAAATAAATATTACAAGATACCCTCATAATCTCGTAAACCATAACACATTATATGCAACATGGAAAACACATAGTTTCAAGTCAATATAAAATGTGTTACTTTGAATTTGTCCTGATAAATTTGAACAAAGCTTAGAAAAAGTTGTCTGACCTCCAAAAGTTGTCTTGTCTTCCATGGCAAGAGTCTCACATTTTCTTAAGCATTTTTTTTGTGTTCTCTGTTTTAGTTGCTGCATGCACTGCAGTCATGCCAAATTATGAACAAATTAATGTCTTAGTTAGATAACCATAAAGAGTAGCAGTACAATAAGAACTCCATTCACTTCACCCAACAGAAAACCAAAACCCACTCAACCTAAAAAAGGCTCAATACTTTGTTGTAGTATAGATTTGGGACAAATTTATACACACTATTTTGAAATTACAGTACACTTTTATATAACAAATGTGTATATGCATGGAGGTTTCAACTTTCAAGTTATAATCTTTAGAGTGCCACTGTGACACTTCATCTTTAACTATGTACTAAGGCTTCTTCTTCAGAAAAAAAAAAACTATCTACTAAGATTGATAATCAAAGAAGAAATAAAGCTACAAAAATTCATCAACTAGTACAAACGTAAACTAGTCCATGTCCTGTTATCTAATAGTAACCAATGCTTAAACTAGAAAATCAGTCCAACAGTGAAACAAAGAAGAGTGTTTCATTTTAGTAATTAACTCATTCTTAGAAGGCACTAAACTTAATTTGGTTAATGATAGTGGACACACAAACATGAAATGAAAGAAGCATCTACTATATGTCAATTATCCCTACATTTATTATTCAATTAAAATATATTCTCACATAAATGATCATTCATTTCCCTACAGGTTTTATGCAGTAAAGCTATTGCAGGGCAAGTAACCAATCTCAAGTAGTGACATAATTACTAGTAACAAATAAAATGACTAATCTTTACAAAAGATACATAGCTACTAACAAAAATTTACTATACAACCACAAACTAATTTAATGTCACTCTCAATGTCCTTGGATATTTGTTATCACCAAAGATGCATAAAAAAGAATCAAATCATTTCTATTAATACTATATGTAAGAAATTAATTAAGCTTATATCTTTGAATAAGTGAGAATGAGAAGTACCTTCATCACTTGAAGAATAGTACTGCATATTTTGCTACAGTTCTTAATCATGTGAGAGTCACTCTTAACTAAATGTATTACAAATAACACCTAAACTATTTTCTATTCCTTTTTCCCAAACAAAATAGATTTAAATTTTCAACCAAATATCAAAACATTACTAATACTGATATGAGGTTAACAATATTATTCAATCTACACCTACGCACATACAAGCATCTTTGATCATCATCAATGACATTATTATCACTAATTCTACACCTATGCATATGTGCCTAAGACATTATTACTACTCAATATACACCTATGCACATACAAGCATCAGATCACAACGTATCATTCTGAACTTTTTATCTCATAATATATATCACATTCCATTTACTTACACACACAAGCATCAAATCAAAATCAAATTTCAAAACAAAAAATTGAGTTCATTAATCACAAAAGTAGATAAAAGAAATCAATTACCAGAACAGAGAAAATAGGAGTGAGAATTAACTTAATAGTCTCTTAAGTTTTGAGGAAGCGATTGAGATAAAGCAAGCGATTCTGAGTGAATTAGAATGTGATTTTTAGATGATGTGAGGAAGCGATTCTGATTAAGCAAGGATGATGTGAGATCGAGGAAACGATTCCGACGAAGTGATTTTGACGAAGTGACTATGGAGATGCGAGACGAAGCGATTCTAATAGAACTATAGAGTAGACTTAGTCAAACTGCCAAGCTGGCAACTTGTGCCACGCTGGCATCTTAGCTAGTGCCAGCTCACAGAGTTTGTTACACAGCTGTAACTAACTCTCTAGTCCGTTAGGATTAGATTCAGTGTATATAAGCTCATCTCTTGTACAAAGGTAAAAAAATGTAATAACAATAATATTCAATGAAATGGATTAACAGTTGCAGAGCAACACAATTCACAAAATGAGCAATCTATGAACTCTATCATGGTATCAATCGCACCATAGATCCATCTTGCTTCGTCTTCCGCTCCGTCTCTTCGCTCCATCTCTTCATCTTCCGATTCGATTCTTGATCGATTTCATCTTCCGATTTGATTCTTGTATCGGTTTCCATGGCGCTTTCACCTTCTCCGACTCTTTCCGGTGGTTCTTCATCCGCGGCGGCTTCCGGCACCGTGCATTTTGCTCCGAAGCTTTCCATCAAGCTCGACGAGAAGAACTTTCTTCTTTGGAACCAACAGGTCGAGGGTGTGATAATCTCGCACAAATTGCATCGTTTTGTGGTTAATCCTCAGATTCCGCCAAAGTACAACTCGGAATCGGATCGTGAGCTTGACATAGTCTCTGAAGCTTACGATCAATGGCTGGTTCAAGACCAGATGCTGTTCACGTGGCTCCTCTCTACGCTGGCTGAGTCAGTTTTGCCACGAACCATTACTTGCCGTCATGCTTTTCAAGTCTGGGAGCAGATTCACAAGCACTTTCACGCGCATCTCAAAGCCAAGGTTAGGCAACTTCGATCTGAGTTGAAAACCATCAAGAAAGGTACTAAGCCTATGAATGAGTTTGTTCTTCGTGTTCGAGCGATTGCCGACACACTTCTTTCTATTGGAGATTCAGTTACTGAGCAAGATCAGATTGACGCAATTCTTGACGGCCTTCCCGAGGAGTACAATCCATTTGTGATGATGATCTACGGTCGTCCTGATTCGCCTTCACTTCTTGATATTGAAGGCTTGCTTCTTGTTCAGGAATCACAGCTTGAAAAGTTTCGCCAAGAACTTGCAATTCCGAATGCCTCTGCTAATGTTGCTCATGCTAATGGAGGTCGTGGTAACACTGGATCTCGTGGCCGTGGTAGGAACGCGCGTGGTAAAGGTCGTGGTCAAGGTAATACCTCTGGTAACCGTCCTACTTGTCAGCTGTGTCACAAATATGGTCATGAAGTGGTTAATTGCTGGTATCGGTTTGATGAAAATTTCACTCCTGTGACTCCTACCTCTGCACCAAAGCATGATCCTCCAGAACCAAAGGATAAAGATCCTAATCCTCAAGCTTGCACTGCTAGTGTAGCTTCTTCATCCACTCAGGAACTTGTCATTCCCCAATCTTGGTTCCCGGACTCAGGTGCATCACATCACCTTACTGCTAACTTTGAGAATCTTGCTCAAGGTAAGTCTTATCTTGGCTCTAGTAAAGTGCATATAGGTAATGGTGTAGGCTTAAACATCTCATCTATAGGTCATGCTAGTTTTCAGTCCAAATTAGCTCCTAATCACAATCTTTACCTTAATCAATTGCTTCATGTACCGTCAATTACCAAAAATCTTTTGTCCGTTTCCAAATTTGCTGCGGATAATAATGTGTATTTTGAATTTCATGCTGCTCATTGCTTTGTGAAATCACAGGTTAATAACCAAGTTCTGCTTAAAGGTTCCCTAGGTGCAGATGGACTTTACTGCTTTCCACATCTGCCTCTTACCAAGGGCCCTACTTGCCTTACAAGTGTGGCACAGTCCTCTACTTCCAGCCTTACAAATAAGGACAAATCTGTCCAGTCTAGTACTATAGAGTCTGTTACTCCTACAGCTTCACATAAAGTGTCATGTAATTTTCCTAAACATAGTAATTCTTCTGCTTTTACTTGTAGAAATGCCAATCTTTGGCATCAAAGGTTAGGTCATGCTAACAGCAAAGCTGTTCACAATGTATTACATCTTTGTAACATTGTTCTGAATAATAAAAATTCTGTTGATTTTTGTGATTCTTGTTGTGTGGGAAAATCTCATAAAATTCATGCACCCCTCACTGACACAGTTTATCACCAACCTTTTGAATTAGTTCACACTGATCTCTGGGGTCCTGCCCATCATGTCTCTCACTGTGGCTATAGCTATTATATTGCCTTCGTAGATGCCTGTACCAAGTTTACTTGGCTGTATTTTTTAAAGGCTAAATCAGATGCTTTATCAGCTTTTGTTCAGTTTCATAAAATGGTTCAAACTCAGTTTTCTGCCACCATTAAAGCTATACAATCTGATTGGGGTGGGGAATACCGGTCCATTTCTTCTCTCCTTGCCACCCTAGGCATCCAACATAGGGTCACTTGCCCTCACACATCACATCAGAATGGTACAGTTGAAAGGAGACACAGGTCTATTGTTGAAACTGGTCTCACACTCTTAGCTCATGCCAACATGCCATTGCAATTTTGGGACCACAGCTTCACTACAGCTGTTTATCTTTTGAATAGACTCCCCACTGCTTCCTTACCTAAGTTTCTCTCTCCTTACTATGCTTTATACAAACAGCAGCCTGACTATAACTCTCTCAAAGTTTTTGGGTGTACTTGTTTCCCTCACCTTAGGCCTTACAATAGTCACAAACTTCAGTTCAGAAGCTCCAAGTGTGTTTATCTTGGCCCTTCTCCCCAACATAAAGGTTATAAATGCATGACTTCTAATGGCAAGGTTTATGTTTCCAAAGATGTTGTTTTTAATGAACAAGAATTTCCCTTTTCTTCATTATGTCAAAATGATACAGGTTCCCCAAATTCCAAGTCTAGCTCTCTTTATTCTTCTCAAATTCCTATCTTAGACAAAGTGTCTCCCACCACACTATGTGAGTCCTCTCATTCATCAACTGCTGATTCTTTTGTTGCTTCACCCGTACCAGCCGGCCCTGCTTCTCTTACACCTCTCATCACAGCTTCTCCACCATCTTCTGTGCCTGAGCCAGTCCCCTCTGACTCTCCTTCATCTAGTCAACAAGTTACACCACCTACTGCACAGATTGTACCCACTGTACCTCATTCACACAATGCTCATCCTATGGTTACTAGAGGTAAGACAGGCAATTTAAAACCCAAGGTTTTTCTGGCTCATAGTGAACCAAGCAGTGTCAAGCAGGCTTTGGCTGATCCTCAATGGTTACAGGCCATGGAAAGTGAGTACTCTGCCCTGATGAAAAATGAGACTTGGTCCCTAGTTCCTCTTCCTGCCCACAGAAGACCAATTGGCTGCAAGTGGGTATTTCGGGTAAAAGAGAACCCCGATGGATCTGTGAACAAGTACAAAGCTCGTCTTGTTGCCAAAGGATTTAGTCAAGAACAAGGCTTTGATTACACAGAAACTTTCTCCCCGGTAGTTAAACCTGTTACTATTCGTATCATTTTGACTCTTGCCCTCAGCTTCAAATGGGATATTCAGCAAATTGACATCAATAATGCCTTCCTTAATGGTCTCCTTCAAGAAGAAGTGTACATGACCCAACCTCCTGGCTTTGTTCATCAGGATCAAACTTTGGTTTGTAAGCTGCAGAAAGCTCTTTACGGCCTCAAACAAGCCCCCAGGGCGTGGTATGAACGCTTAACTCAGACCTTAGTTCAGTTTGGTTTCAAATCTAGCAAATGTGATCCTTCCCTCTTCATCTACACTCACAAGGGAATCACTCTTTATGTGATGGTATATGTTGATGACATACTCTTGACTGGATCTTCTAGTACACTTCTGCATGATCTCATTCACAAGCTCAATAGTAAGTTTGCTCTCAAACATATGGGAAAACCGGACTATTTCCTTGGTATTGAAGTTAAATATCTCTCAAATGGCAGCATCCTACTAACACAATCCAAATATATTCGAGATCTACTTCATCGTGCCAACATGGCTGAAGCCAAAGGTATTAATACTCCCATGGTCAGTAACCTCAAGTTATCTAAGTTTGGTACTGACACGCTTCCTGATCCTTCTGAATACCGCTCTATAGTAGGTGCCTTGCAATATGTAACTCTCACTAGGCCTGAAATTGCATTCTCTGTGAACAAAGTCTGTCAATTTTTAGCTATGCCTCTTCTCACACATTGGCAAGCTGTGAAGCGCATCTTACGTTACTTACTAAGTACCTGTCATCATGGATTATTGCTTCAGCCTTCTACTGCAGTCTCCAAATTCTCTATTTGTGCCTACAGTGATTCAGATTGGGCTAGTGATTTGGATGACAGGCGTTCCACCTCTGGGTCCTGCATCTTCTTTGGTCCTAACTTGGTCTCTTGGAGTGCTAAAAAGCAATCTCTGGTAGCACGTTCCAGCGCTGAAGCTGAGTACCGTGCCTTAGCCCATACCACCTCTGAGTTACTATGGATACAGTCTCTCCTCCTTGAGCTGCACATTCCCACTCACTCTCCCGTTCTATTATGTGACAATGCTAGTGCTGTTATGATTGCTCACAATCCTGTCCTGCATGCTCGCACGAAGCATCTGGAGCTCGACATTCATTTTGTCCGAGAACGTGTTCTGGCCAAGGCTCTCGCCATTCAACATGTTCCAGGAACTGATCAAATTGCGGATGCCCTTACCAAGCCTCTTCCCACTTCTCGGTTTCTGCTTCTCAGGGACAAACTCAAAGTGCTCTCCTTTAGACCACCTTAAGTTTGTGGGGGAGTAATAGAACTATAGAGTAGACTTAGTCAAACTGCCAAGCTGGCAACTTGTGCCACGCTGGCATCTTAGCTAGTGCCAGCTCACAGAGTTTGTTACACAGCTGTAACTAACTCTCTAGTCCGTTAGGATTAGATTCAGTGTATATAAGCTCATCTCTTGTACAAAGGTAAAAAAATGTAATAACAATAATATTCAATGAAATGGATTAACAGTTGCAGAGCAACACAATTCACAAAATGAGCAATCTATGAACTCTATCAGATTCCGACGAAGTGATTCGGGATCGAGAAGTGATTTTGATGTGAGATGAGTTGCGATTCTGGTACGAGAAGCGATTCTGAAATTCTGCGATTCTAAATCGAGAAGCAATTATGGAGAGAACTAAGCAGATTCTGGAGAGAAGCGATTTTGGAGATAAGCGATTTTGGAGAGAACGCGATTTTGAGAGATGAAGAAGTTCTTTCAATTTTGACTTAGATGATTTTGAGTTGTTAAAAATAAATTTTAATTTGTTAAATGTAGTTATAAGTAATGGAGTAAGAAAAATAAAATAATAAATATTGAAAAAATGAGTTAATAGAAGTCTTTTAGGTGAATCGGTTAAACAAAGGGATTTTTAATTGGGATTAACTAGAAATGTGGTTTGTAACAAAATTCTGGTAGCAAAACATACATTTTCTTGTAGTGATTTTAGATTGAATGACCCTGATTAATTACCAAGTTGGAATCCTATTCCATACAAGTTTGTGTCAATAAAAAAAATGTTCTAGGAAGATATTATTGGGATCAAATATGCATACAAAAACTCTATAAAAAAAAATATGCATACAAAAAGATCCATATTTAAAACTTATTTTAGGGATATGATCACTTACTTTTACAAATTTTTGGGTTAGCCCTCTAAAAATGTAGATGTTAAACGAAATATAAGAAAGAAGATTCATATATTCAGTGTCTTAAAATTCACACTGCTAGCACTAAATTTGCTTAGCAAATTTAGGAAAATATGAAGGGCGCTCGGTTTGCACAGTTAGAAATTTCTTCAGGGTAAAGAAAGCATCCACCACCAAGCGATCAAATTCGCCCCCAAGCGACCAAAGGCGGCTTAGTTGAGCTAGAAAAGACTTCCATGTGAAGAAACCTCTATCGCTGGGGAACTATATCATCGCTGAGCTATACTGTATTAGACTTTGAACATTATAAATAGAGCTCAAAACATAACTTTAAACATCCTATTCCATATCTCTCAACACCAGATACCGAAAACAAGAGAGAAACACAAGGATGCAGAGAGTGATCAAGAGAGAGCGGAGGAATCATCTTTCCATCTCTTTATTGTAAGGTTATTATCTCTATAGTCTATTCTCTTTGTTTTTGAGATTAGCCAATTAAGTTTAGTTAGATATAATTCTCTTGTAAATTCGTAATATGGCTGATTAAATATAATATTTAGAGTGAATTACACTCAACTCCCTTGAGAGATGCTTAAATTACACTATACAACTGTAGTAATATTCTCCTGTTACTTGTGCATTATACAATTTTAACATTAAATTCTTTTGTAGTATTAAATGTAAATTTCTAATTTTAAATACCTTAACATGTACTATTACGAGATATGTTAACATGACCCCTAAATAAAAACATATATAGCCACATAGAGTAGTGATAGCATCAAACGTTTATTCACACATTGATCAACACGCGCCTGATTAAAAGGCCACGTCACTCAACTTTTTGGATTCCACGATAACCGGCACTGCCAATTTAGATTTTTTTTAAAATTTTTTATTTTCAATAATTTTAAAAAAAAAGTTACAAACCTTATCTCTACCTCTTCACCCAGTCCTTGTATTATGGAAGTAAAACTCCAACAACAAATAGCTTCTTCGGATCCAGAAATATTCGTACATCTCTTGCAATATAAATTCTTCCTTCTTTTTTCTTTTTGTAGCATCAACTATATATTGAGGACATTCATTAAAAAAACAAAATCAATTATAAAAATGAAGTTTTTGAAGGATACTTCTTTCATTTACCTTGTTGTGCCTAAAACATGCAATTGATGATGCAAATGATGACTCGTTATTTGTTGTGCCAAAATTATTTGCAACTTGCCAAATTTAATATCGATAAATAAAGAAGTCAGCAATGTGAAAGCAAAAAAAACAAAGACAGCTAGCTAGGACTGGACAAAAAGTGCCCGTCCGGCCCAAACCGGAAAAACCGGACCATAGAAAACCGTTTCGGGCGGTCTGTGGCGGGTTGGCGGGTCAGATGGGCTTAATGTGTGGTTTGAGATGGACTGCCACGGATCGGTTCGGTCCAGATTTTCTGACCCAACGGTATCCAATACCGACCGACCCACTCTTATATTTTACTGATATCCACCCACTCTTATATTTTAGTCAAAAAGAAACATTAACTCTCTCTCACGTGTCACTTCCTTCATACTCTAGTCACTTCTCATCTCTCTCTCACATGTCTGCCAATAGGCCCACACCTATCTAGTGGCTACTTGCTAGTGCTTTGAAATTTTTCTTTCTACTTTCAAGACATTAACTTTATTCAGAAAAAAAAGCATCTCACCTGCTACCTCTTTTCTCATGATCTACTCCATGTTCATCACAAGTTCACAACTTCAACTCACCACACACAAATTTAGTCACTCAGTGTCTTCTTTTTTTCTCTCACACACAACCTTTCTATTCTGTGTTAATGAAAAATAACTTCTTAGTGCAATTTTTTTTCTTGATCTTGAAGCTTGATTAATATTCACAGTATTTTAATGTTTGCTACTTTCTTGAATTTCTCTGATCTTGAAGTTTCTGGGCCATTTTTTTTTCTGGGATCACTCTTCTTCATCTCATGAAACCCGCACAAACCGGTCTGACTAAACCGCCACCGAACAAACCGCAACCCGACCTAACCGTTAGAGAAAATGGTCGGAAATGGGTTTCCATAATCCACCCGCGGGTGTCTCCCGGATTGGAGTTTTGAGACCGAGATCCGACTCGATCCGACCGTTGTCCACCCCTACAGCTAGCTATAGTGGCAACCTATTGATAAATGATTAAGTGATTATAAAATTCAAAAAAACAAACCAATCACACTATTTACTCATGAGGGGTTCATTTAGTAATTTTCAGACCCTTTTGAAAAACTTTAATTATGAAAAAACAAGCTCTATTTTCTTGTTCATCATATTCATATTTACAAACACTAGTATCCATATTTGCTACAATTCTTCTCTTTTTCCATCAAAATTCTATAGCTAAGCATCACCAACCATGTCCAACTTCATCATGTGGCAAAATCCACAACATATCATATCCATTTCGTCTCAAAACCGATCCAAACCACTGTGGCGACTCAAGGTATGAATTAGATTGCAACGAATATGGTGCATCACTAACTATGTTCTCGGGGAAATACTACGCACAACACATCGATTACAAGAGATATACAATTTCATTAACTGACGCGGGTGCAGTGGAAGATACTAATTGCTCTTCCATACCACGGAACTTTCTATATGACCTTAGTTTCAATAGTTTTCTTTATGACGAACTGGATATTGGATCTGTGCCGTTCAATTTGGATCAATTTCCAGCAAAGGTCGCGTATTTCAATTGTTCTAATCCAGTTAAAGATCCATGGTATGTTACCGTGGACACAAGTCGTTGTAGCATACGAGGAAATAGTCATGTGTATGCTGTTTTGGAACCATCATTTTCTGAGTTTAGTTTTAAGGATATTGGGAAGGCGAATGTTTTTTATGATGAGATTCGTGAGTTGATTGTTGATGGATTTGAGGTTTCTTGGTTACCCGCGGTTTGTGAAAGTCGATGTGGAAAAGGGACAAATTGTAACGTTGTTGATGAAAAAAGTGGAGAAGTTCAATGTGGTAAGAGACTCTGTCATTATGTTTACCAAACAACCGATAAGTGCGGTATGTATTCTTTCTCTTTTCTTCTGGTTTTGATTTATTTTATAGTTTATAACGGATACATTAATTCGTTAATAGTCGATAGCGAATAAACTATCTGCCAACTAACTTAGACCATATAGTAAATGGTAACCTCAGTATGTTGATATAACAAATCAATGTTTAATTGTTGCTCCATGTAAGTCTTTTAATGTTAATTTAACAATATTATTGTCTTGTAATGTTTCAGAACTTCAACAGAAGCTATTTGGTTATGTCCGTGGTAAGGATTAATTTTGTTCTTTATTCTTTCTTGGATTAAATATTGAGAATTTGAGACCCTTCTTTAATTTGAGTTATATGTATAATTTCTTGGACTTACTAAGTTTCATTGATATAGAATATTAATTTTTTCCTGTGTTTTGCAGCTTACCTTAGAGGCATTTTTATTGGTAAGAACCTTATACTTCTTTTGTTTATACATCTCAAATTGTATCACATGAGAATTTCTGATTATATTCTATATTTGGACAAAGATTAATTAGACTGAAAAACATGCAATTTCTCCTGATTCTTATGATGAAATATTAATGCAGGACTTGGAAGCAGAATCACATTTAGCAGAAGACAATTGGAAAATCCAATTGATCTAGACTATTTTAATGGAGGAATATTAATAGGAAGAACTATTATACCAATATTCATAGCAGTTAGATTTATATTTGGAATTACAGTTTTACTTGTGCTATTTATCTATAAATGGAGAAGAAGACATGTATCAATATATGATAACATTGAAAACTTTTTGCTAGAAAGCAATCTAAATCCAATTAGGTATGAGTACAAAGAAATCAAGAAGATGACCGGAGGTTTCAGAGTGAAATTAGGTCAAGGAGGTTTCGGTGCGGTTTTTACAAAGGAAAGCTAAGAAGTGGTCCGGATGTCGCAATAAAGATGTTGATAAAAACAAATGTTAATAATGGACAAGATTTTATTAATGAAGTTGCGACCGTTGGAAGAATACATCATGTTAATGTTGTTCGTCTTGTTGGATATTGTGTTGAAGGAAAAAAGAGTGCACTGGTTTACGAGTTCATGCCTAATGGATCGTTGGATAAATACATTTTCCCTAAAGAAGGAGTTGTCCCTTTGAGTTATGAGAAAATATATGAAATAGCTCTTGGAATAGCTCGAGGGATCGCGTATCTACATCAAGGTTGTGATATGCAAATTCTTCATTTTGATATCAAACCTCATAATATTCTTCTTGATGAAGATTTTGTTCCAAAGGTTTCAGATTTTGGACTTGCAAAGCTATATCCTGTGAATGATAGCATTGTTCCATTAACTGCGGCCAGAGGTACTTTGGGTTACATGGCTCCTGAATTGTTCTACAAAAATATCGGAGGAGTTTCTTACAAGGCTGATGTGTATAGTTTTGGAATGCTTTTGATGGAAATGGCAGGTAAAAGGAAGAACATGAATCCTAATGCAGAGCATTCGAGTCAACATTACTTCCCGTTTTGGATTTATGATCAATTTAAAGAAGAGAAAGATATCGAAATAATGGAAGATGTCTCGGAAGAGGGAATGACTATAGCTAAAAAGATGTTCATGGTTGCGCTTTGGTGTATTCAGTTGAAACCGAGTGGTCGTCCTTCAATGAACAAAGTAGTAGAGATGCTTGAAAGGAAAATGGAAAACATCGAACTACCTCCAAGACCTTCTTTTTATCCAAATGAAAATTATAAACATCATGAAGAAATCGACTCTGATCAATCATCATGGGGTGATTCCACTAGTCTTGGTCAAGCCTCGATTAATTGTTCATTGGATAGTTCCTCATGACAAACACAGATCATGTCTTCAGAACTTTGGTGCTGTTATTTAAGAATGAGATTTTCTGTGGTTTGAAACTAAGAAATGTTTAGATCATGTTTCTTTGACTCCATCCAATGGCAAAATGTAAAGTGTAATTTATTTCATTATTTGTTTCAACTCATTATTCTTTTCTTCATTATTTTTTGTGGTGCAAAGTGTATTTTATTTCATGCCGTTGTTCATTCAAGTTACTATCTTAACAAAGTGCAAATTACATAATTTTTCTTTCAATATTAGCCTTTGCGTAGTTGAACCATCGAATTTGATACTATTTTTGGCATCAACGTACGTTCTCAAAAACTGTTTTCTCATGTGAACCTAATCACTTTTCTGTGCTACTGCAGTAGTCAGAAAAATACTGAGAACTCAAAAAGTCTTCCCTTATTGTCTGTTTTGTTAACACTTCAATGTATAGCTCATAGCTCCACCGGCTTGAAATCTCTTATCTTTCGATTTCTCCGACTTTCTATTTCTCAGAGTTTACATGAATATGTTCTCACATAGAGATACCTCATGCAATATAAGCTACGAAATATAGGTCTTGAACTAATTAATAGCCATCATAACAGAATTTAGTAAAATCAGTTATGATCATGCACATGTTTCACCATTAGGTCAATAAGTGTCATCATATTTGAGTCAATCCCCACTCTCAATCCGAAAATATACAAATATTAACTAAAACTACAATAGGCAAGTGGGACTGACTGACCTCACTATCTCCACTCTCAATCCGTGCCTGCCATCACAAGTCATATTAGCCAACAAATCTGCATATCTATTAACCACTCAAAATGAGTGACTAACTCGAACCTCCTGACAATCTATTTATATCAATCAATGATAGTTATACAATAAAGTTCTCTCGATTATTCTCGTGCACTAGAGAAAAGAAGAAATGACATAAAAATAATTTAGACAAAATTTAGACTCATGTGAAAATGATTATTTGGATGTGTACCTTTTTGTGCCTCATGAGTATCTCTATTTCTACCACATACCAATTGATGAAGGGAAGCAAATCTTAAAAAATTGACGGTTTTAGTTTCCAATGCAATATTTTAATTTATAGGATTCTAAATATATAATGGATGAAAAGAATGTGTTTAATCAAATTACATCCTATAAATGGAATGATCTAGATATTAAAAATTACAAATTTTAAGGACTTAATTTTTATTTAAAAAACTTAAATGACTTACTCTGTTAAAAATATAAAATTTAAAGGATTTACTTAAAACACTTAAAGGAATTATCTGTTTTAAATGTAAAATTTAAAGGACCTATGAATTCATTCTTCCATTTTGTTTTGCAATCCAAATTATTGAAAATTATTTTAGCAATTGAAAATGCGTTAAATAAGGGTTGGTCTCGGTTTTGGGTGGAAAGTGGCTCACAAGTTGCTATTTTTACTTCAAAAGACTTTTCTATATCCCTTGGAATCTTCGTAATTGCTGGAATAATTGCTTTTCCCATAGTATAATTTGTTGTTTTCTCATATTTTTCAAGAAGGAAATTGCAAAGTGGATAAATTAGCAAATCATGGTATAGGTTTCTATTGGTTGGACTCTTTGTCCTCATTCTTGTAGGAGGACACTACTAGAAAAATTATATTTAGAGAGGACATGAATTTGTCACAAACTTAGGAAAATTCCCTCACAAACTGATTTAGTGACGCATCTAATGACGAACAAGATTCATATCTGAATTACGCGTCCCAAAATATTTGTGAGAAAATCTAAGAACCATCACAAATTGTGATGTAATTTTTGCATCACGACTAATAAATCCATCACTAAAAGGGTATAGTAAAAATAACAGACCTTTAAATTTCCATCTTTAATAGCTACATATTTTGTGACGGAATCAATTCAATGAGGGATAAGTTTTGTCGCTAACTTTGTGATTGATTACTCATTTCTGTCGCTACATGTACATCTGTTATGGAATGCTCATTTCTGCGTTAAATCTGTGACAAATTCCTTTACAGGAGAGCAATTTTCTAGGAAAATTGCTATTTAGGCCCCTGTGTTGCTCTCAGGCCCCCCTAAAATCCCAAAATACCCCTAATTTCACTCTGGAAAAAATTCTTCACGTAGGATACGAATTATAAAATGCTTCGTCTCGTAAATGACGAAACTTTGATACCACCTCTATTACGTTGGATTTGGATCTTATATAACCAAAACTTACGCTCCAAATTTTTCGCCGTCTTATGGTTATGCTCACCATTCACAACACTTAGTTTCCATTGCTTATTTACAAGAAAGTAACCCCGCAACCTAAACCTACATTCACATTTTCCTTGTTGCCGTGTCTTTTCTCTTTAATTTTCTTTTTAGTTTTTTGTGCACTCCACCTCTTTCGCAACCCAAAATGAAAAACGATTTCATTTTATCTCCATTGCCCTTATCAGATTTCTCTATCACCATACTAAATCCTGCATTTAAGGCCACATTTTTACACCATTCAATAAGTTCATCCCTATCTTTAGACAATGCGGCATTTAAAAATAGATGACCTGTGTTGACGGAAATACCGGTTGCAGCACCTGCTTCATCAATTCCGGGTTAAGCAGCATTCGCTTGGGGAATGTAGGGCGCAACAGCTACGGCCTGTGTGACGACGGGTGTGACGACGGGTGCGACGACCACTTCTTGACCAATGCGGGGATCATCACGTTGTCCATTCAATTGAGCCAGAGGTTCGGCCATGGCAACACTTTCACCTACACGAACACATAAAACAATAAATATACTTAGCACCAAAAGCAACAAATAAAGGAAATGCCAAGCAAAATATAAAATGTTGTATCTGTTGCACGTCACCTAAATTCGTCATCTGCGAAACGAGCACCATGAATTCGTCACACAAATGACGAATTCAGCTTCCATAACAAATTCAAAAATCAACAAAAAATAAACCGATTGAAGCATTTCATACCTATTATATTACTTCAAATCAGTGTGGGTAGCTTGTTTGAGTGCATCAACGTCGAGTTCAAGTCTTCCTAACATAAATCGCCCTAGATCTATTTTTTGGATTTTGATGGTAAAGGTGATTATGATAGGACAGGTACCTATTCTGTCATCTATATATGGTGATTTTGTCACGTAGAAGACGAAACCAGCGCTTTCGTTTCGTAGGTGATGAAACCAGATTTCGTCAACCACGAGGCGAAATATTGGGCACTTAGCGCAACGAGGCTTGGCTAGGCTGCCCATATGCCAACTATTCATTGTTTCGTCATCTGCGAAACGAAAATGGTTTCCTTCATTTTCTCTAAAACGAAATGCATTATTAGGGTTATTTTTGTCAACACGAGGGGCCTGAGAGCAAACACGGGGATCTAAATAGCAATTTTCATTTTCTAGTCTGTTCGGCCTTCCCTTTGCAATTGGGCCTAGTTAATCCTCAAAGTCTTCATAGTTAGCAGCCCATTCCTCCTCGACATTTGAGTCGTGGTAGGGTGTGCATAACATATACACTAAAAAAAAGAAGTTTATATATATGAATCAATTCTTTTCTATCAATCTATCATAAAATTTGCATGCGGTCTAATGGCCCAGACTTGCATTTCCGTGGATATATTGAATACGAGTCCAGATCCTCTCCATTTTCACACTTAATGGCAATCTCCTTTTCTTTTCATAAACAGCTGACATGTGGCAAAACAAGATCAATGGTTCAGATTTAATAATTAATTGATTTTAAAAATTAATAAATAAAAAAAATCCTATTCTCTTCTTCTTCTTCTCACGATGGCAAAGATATTTGAGAAGCCAATTATAGATCTAGAAGTTGAACTGTAAACAACCATGCCAACACAAATTGGCATCAGTGAATCCGTTTTGTTGGTGTAATTCTACAATTGTTGATGGTGTTGTCTGTTGTGTATTTAACATGACGGTGGGAACACAGCGGGTCGTCCGTCGTTGAGCCACCAACTGTGAACAATCTAGTTTTATGGTGACACCGCTATTGAAAAATCTCTTCTTTTTCCTTGTTATTGCTTTCTTTTGGAGACGGTGATAGAGGCAGAGCTTCCCTTTTTCCTATACATTTTCTAGCCCCATTTTTTTATTAGTAGCCATTGCTCTATTGCCTTTAATTGCTTATTTCATTTTAACAGAGAAACATTAAAACAGCTGACTTGCAGCCACACTCACATACATCATAGTTCCATTCATGGCGTCTCTTAGAAGGAAGAAGCAAAGATGAATGAGAATAAATGAATTGAAAAAACAAAGCGCAAATCAAAATGTCACCAAAGACAAAAAAGGAACAAGCTGATCCTCATGGAATGTTTAAAATTGAAGATTGTTTGCTTGAAATTGAAAATTGTTTAATTGAAATTAAATATTGGGGTTAACCAATTTTAGATTTCAGATTTGAAGTTAAAAAGCTTCGGGTAATAGAAAGAGTAGATGAAAATATCTCAAGAAAAAGGAAAAAAAGAAAGAAGATGACATATGTGTTTGAGTTCATGACTTTACAAGAGCTTTGCTTTTGCGTTTTGGAGATCGAAGTGAAAGGAAGGGTGAAGAAGATTCTGTATCCGCGGTAATGGCCGTAGTGTGAAGAAGACAAGGGAAAGGAAGGGTTGTGAGATGAGAAATAAATCTGAGCCATTGATATCTTAATTTGCCACATGTCAGTTATTTATAAAAAGAAAAGGAGATTGCCATTAAGTGTGGAAATGGAGAGGATCTTGACTCATTGAATACTTCAATTTCAGGTAACAATCAAAATGACACGGAGGCATTTCCACGCTATCTAAGGTGATATTGTGATTCATTTTGTTTATATTTTTCTATTAATAAATAAAAACAAATATTAACATATAAAATGTTAAATTCATCTCAATGAATATTTTTAAAATATCAAATTTTTATTATTATACAATAAAAAATATTAATCATCAAATTATATATTGACATGTATGAAATAGTTAGCAAGATCACTCATTGTGGGACGGAAATAGTATACTATATATATTTTCCACAAAGCCTCCCCAATGTCCCCATCATAGTCAAGATTATTGTACTTCAACAAATTTGCACACGTATTTAGAAAAAAAAATTCAATGCTACAAAAAGAACAAAATTCAATAAAGTATGAAAGAGTATCCGAGTATAACTAAGCGCCTTCTAGGGTGGGAGACCTTCATAGGTCTCTCACGGTGGGTAACCTTTCAATACCGTTAGATTGAACATACACACCATAAGCTACACACACTTGATTATTTTTTGTTTGTCTTTTCCTCATGAGCTTTTTCAACAATACCACCAGACAACCACCACCTGGAACCTCTCATATCTTTCTCTGCCACTTTTTCTTCTTCACATAAACACTATTTGATGTCAATTTCTTGCCATGTAAATATTGGATTTTTTCTTCACCATTCTACTTCAATCTTGCTCTTCCTTTTAACTAATTGTTTGTTCATGTGTTTCTAAAAAAAGTAAAGTTAAGATTTTTGCATAACCTTAAGATTCAAACTTTTATATTCAAAGAAAATAATAGAACAAAACTTTGATATCTAAAAAAAAAACTGAAAAAAATCTAGACTTTTAAATTCATCACCATAAATGTTTGAACTTTGTATTTTCATAGAAACAAAAAATAATCATTTGCATCCAAGACAAAGACCCATAAAAGTCACAACAAAAAATCAAGTCTTTTGACAATCAAAGAGTGGGTCTTATATCTTATCACTCTCCTTCTTCTTCTTCCGGGCCAAACTCTTTGTAATTACAGTATGAATAATGTAACCTTCCATGCCTGAATGTTTGCTGCAGATCTCAATTGAGAAGAGAGAGAATAGGGAAAGTGAAAATGAATAAAAAATTATTAGATGCTGACAGTATATGGCAAGATCTGGAGAACTTCACCATCTAACGGTTAAAAACTAATTCTTTTACTTGTGCACCGTGAGAGACCTATCAAGGTCTCCCACGCTAGACTCAGCCGTATAACTAACTCAGTTTGGTAGGGTACATATATTTCATACGGTTTTTTTTTTTTTTTTTTGATAAATACAAGGGTTTATTTTAAGATGTGTAAATTTGCATATGATAGAAAAACTCTAAACCTTAAACAATTTGAATTTTATTTTTTTTGTTTTCACCACCAGTTTATTTTGGTTTGGGGTCATTTCTGACATCAAATAGTTCCAGCCCCCTCCCGATCGTAGTTGCAGGGCTCAAATTGTGATCCTCCCTATTAAATTTAGCGTCAACCAACTAACGATTGGTCAAACAATTTGAATTTTAGTATATTTATTTATTCATCTTAAAAAATAAAATTCTAATTCTAATTAATAGTTTAGTTAATAAAAATAAATTACATAAAAGAAACCACATAAATCGCAAAGAATATTCATAGTAAGTATAGATATATAGTGGTAAAGTGATCACTAGTACAAAAATCACCGGTATATATGTCATGACAAATCTTAAATTCAAAAATTATGAATTTGAGTCTAATTAATCTTTGGCAAAATTCCATTTTTAGTCCTTTATCTTATTTTTTTGTAACGTTTTGGTCCTTTATCTTTCTTTTGTAACGATTTGGTCCTTTATGTATCAAAAACGTAACACTTTGGTCCTTTTCGTCACTTCCGTTTAATAAGATGTTGCCATGTCAGTTCTGTTACTGACGTGTAATTAAACTTAAATAAACATTTATTTATGTGGAATTTACACATTGGCAAACTTAAAATGTAGAATTTAACATAAATTGGTTTTCCCCCAATTTATGAACCCTAAAACCAAAAAGAGAAATTGGAATTCTCAATGGCTTCAATCCGCTCCAGTTCTGCAAAATCAAGAAGCTACAACAATTCTAGATACAGTACGAGTTCCATTCGCAATGATTTAGCACCAGACTGCTTGTGTCAAGTGAAAGCTGTGATTCGAACAGTAGGGAAAGAAGGTCCAAATTCGAACAGTAGGGAAAGTTGTCACTATATATGCACACATAAAATCGCACCCTAATCAGTAGAAATCGCATGAACATATCGCAGAAATCGCACCCTAATTCCAAAAATCGCATGAATTTCAAACCCTAAAACGAATTCCAGAATCGTTGACAAACAAAAACCCTAACAATGTTCCAGAATCATACCTTCATTAGCCTTCAATCACAGAATCGAACCCTAGATCGCAGTAGAAATCGCATGAAGATCGCAGTAGAAATCGCAGCAGATACCTTCTTGTTTCTATTTGCTATTTGCGTTGTTTCTAATCGTGTTAACAGTGACTGGACGGTGTGTTAACGGTGTTAATTCCACGTCACAAGGAAAAATAGACACGTCAGCGTTTTGGTGCACGAAAGTGGCGAAAAGGACCAAAGTGTTACGTTTTTGATACATAAAGGACCAAATCGTTACAAAAGAAAGATAAATGACCAAAACGTTACAAAAAAATAAGATAAAGGACTAAAAATGTAATTTTGCCTTAATCTTTTTAGAGGAGGGAAATGTAAAGCTCTTTATTTTTTACTTTTACATTTTTTTTTTCTACTTTAAACTGAAAGGTCAATCTCTCAATAAAATATTTTGTTAAGTAAGAATAATGACAATTACTTCATGTTCAATTAGTTTGCTAAATTTGTTATTAATTAGATAGTTAGTTAAATCTCTGATTTATAACCAATCGTTAGTTGATTCAGTGATGATTGATGCTCAACTTGGTAGGGAGGACCACAGTTCGATCCCCCGCAACTGCGATCGGGAGAGGACTGGAACCACTTGATGTTAGAACTGACTCCCAAACCAGATTCAACTGGTGGTAAAACAAAAAAAAAATGTCTGATTTATATAAAAGCACCAATTATACTCTTCCCGTTAAATTTTTTCAAACTATCAAAATCATACTAAATTATTCTATTAAAATTGAAATAAATAAATAAACAGAGCACATAGTCAATTCACGAAAGTGAGATTTTAGAGTCATGATCAATGAACATTTGATTTTAGGCATGTTCTACAATTGATGACTCGTTATTGTTGTGCCTAAATCAATATCATATTGCAACTTGCGAAATTTAATATTGATGTAAAAAAATAAAATTGTCAACAATGTGAAAGCAAAAAAGCAAAGACAGCTAGCTACAGTGGCAGCCTATTGATAAATGATTAAGTGATTATAAAATTCAAAAAAAAAAAAAACAAACCAATCACAATATTTGCTCATGAGGGGTTCATTTAGTAATTTTCAGACCCTCTTGAAAACTTTTGAATGATGAAAAAACAAGCTCAATTTTCTTGTTCATCATATTCATATTTACAAACACTAGTATCAATATTTGCAACAATTATTCTCCTTTTCCATCAAAATTCTCTAGCCAAGCATCACCAACCACCATGTCCAACTTCATCATGCGGCAAAATCCACAACATATCATATCCATTTCGTCTCAAAACCGATCCAAACCACTGTGGCGAGTCAAGGTACGAATTAGATTGCAACAAATATGGTGCATCATTAACTATGTTCTCGGGGAAATATTACGTACAACACATCGATTACAAGAGATATACAATTTCATTAAGTGACGCGGGTGCAGTGGAAGATACTAATACTAGTTGCTCTTCAATACCACGGTACTTTCTATACGACCTTAGTTTTCATAATATTCTTTATGGAGAACAGGATTTTGGATCTGAACCGTTCAATTTGGATGCAAATCCAACAAAAGTCGCGTATTTCAATTGTTCTGATCCAGTAAACGATCCACGGTATGCTACCGTGGACACAAGTCGTTGTACCATACGAGGAAATAGTCATGTGTATGCTGTTTTGGAACATTCAATGTCCGATTTTCGTTTTGAGGATATTAAGGTTGGGTGTGAGTTTATGGTGGCTACGTTGACTAAGGAATGGCTTAAGGACATTGGGAAGGGGAATGTTTCTTATGATGAGATTCATGAGTTGATTGTTGATGGATTTGAGGTTTCTTGGTTACCTGCGGTTTGTGAAAGTCGATGCGGAAAAGGGACAATTTGTAACGTTGTTGATGAAGAAAGCGGAGAAGTTCAATGTGGGAAGCGATTCTGTCATTATGCTTACCAAACAACCGATAAGTGCGGTATGTATTCTTTCTTTTTTCTTCTGGTTTTGATTTATTCTATTTTGTTATTGCATTGGTAAAAAATAGTACATAGTTGGTAAGTTAGTTGAAAGCAGATGAAGTTATAGTTTATAACGGATACATTAGTTGATAGTCAATAGCGAATAAACTATCTGATGCCGACTAACTTAGACCATATAGTAAATGGCAACCTCAGTATGTACTATGTTGATATAATATGTTGAAACAACTGAATTTATTCAAGATAACAAATCAATGTTTAATTCTTGCTCCATGTAAGTCTTTTAATAATAAGCTAACAATATTATTGTTTTGTGCTGTTTCAGAACTTCAACAGCAGATATTTGGTTATGTCCGAGGTAAGGATTAATTTTCTTCTTTATTCTTTCTTGGATTAAATATATATGGAGACCCTTCTTTAATTGAACTTATATTTGAGTTATATGTATAATTTCTTGGACTTACTGAGTTGCATTTATTCCTTTGTGTTTTGCAGCTTACCTTAGAGGCATTTTTATTGGTAAGAACTTTCTACTTATTATGTTATACATTTCAAATTGTATACATAAGAATTTCTTATCATATTCTATATTTGAACAAAGTTAAATTATACTGAAACATGCAACTTGTCCTAATTCTTATGATGAAATATCATTGCAGGACTTGGAAGTAGAATCACATTTAGCACAAGACAATTGGACAATCCAGTTGGACTAGAATATTTTGACGGAGGAATATTCATAGGAAGAAAGGTTATACCATATTTCATAGCAACCAGATTTCTATTTGGAGTTATAGTTCTACTTGTGCTATTTATCTATAAATGGAGAAGAAGACATGTATCAATGTATGATAACATTGAAAACTTTTTGCTAGAAAGCAATCTAAATCCAATTAGATATGAATACAAAGAAATCAAGAAGATGACAGGAGGTTTTAGAGTGAAATTAGGTCAAGGAGGTTTCGGTGCTGTTTACAAAGGAAAGCTAAGAAGTGGTCCGGATGTCGCAATAAAGATGTTGATAAAAACAAATGTTAATAATGGACAAGATTTTATTAATGAAGTTGCGACCATTGGAAGAATACATCATGTTAATGTAGTTCGTCTTGTTGGATATTGTGTTGAAGGAAAAAAGAGTGCACTGGTTTACGAGTTCATGCCGAATGGTTCGTTGGATAAATACATTTTCCCTAAAAAAGGAGTTGTCCCTTTGAGTTATGAGAAAATATATGAAATAGCTCTTGGAATAGCTCGAGGGATAGCGTATCTACATCAAGGTTGTGATATGCAAATTCTACATTTTGATATCAAGCCTCATAATATTCTTCTAGATGAAGATTTTGTTCCAAAGGTTTCGGATTTTGGACTTGCAAAGCTATATCCTGTGAACGATAGCATTGTTCCGTTAACTGCGGCCAGAGGTACTTTGGGTTACATGGCTCCTGAATTGTTCTACAAAAATATCGGAGGAGTTTCTTACAAAGCTGATGTGTATAGTTTTGGAATGCTTTTGATGGAAATGGCAGGTAAACGGAAGAACATGAATCCTAACGCAGAGCATTCGAGTCAACATTACTTCCCGTTTTGGATTTATGATCAATTTAAAGAAGAGAAAGATATCGAAATAATGGAAGATGTCTCCGAAGAGGGAATGACTATAGCTAAAAAGATGTTCATGGTCGCGCTTTGGTGTATTCAGTTGAAACCGAGTGGTCGTCCTTCAATGAACAAAGTAGTAGAGATGCTTGAAGGGAAAATGGAAAACATTGAACTACCTCCAAGGCCTTCTTTTTATCAAAATGAAAATTATAAGCATCATGAAGAAATCGATTCGGATCAATCATCATGGGGTGATTCCGCTAGTCTTGGTCAAACCTCGACTAATTGTTCATTGGATAGTTCCTCTTGTCAGCAGAACTTTGGTGCTGAGTGTGTGAGATTTTCTGGTTTGAAACTATGAAATGTTTAGATCATGTTTCTGTGACTCCATCCTATAGCAAAGAAAATAAGGCTTTGTTGTAATTCTTCAACTCATTATTCTTTTCTTCATTATTTGTTTCTCTTGTTTTTTTGTGGTGTAAAGTGTAATTTATTTCACGCCGCCGTTGTACATTCAAACCACAATCTTAACGTAGTGCAAATTACATTACATCTTTATCCAAAACCTTATTCAATACTTAATTTTGCTTTGAATACTAGCCTCTGTGTAGTTGAACTATCGACTTTGATATTATCTTTTGCACCAAACACACTCTCAAAAACTGTTATCTTCTTGTGAGAACCTAATCACTTTTCTTGTGCTACTGCAGTTGCCAGAAAAATATTGAGAACTCAAAAACTCTTACCTTATTGTCTGGTTTGTTAACACTTCAATGCATAACTCATAGCTAAATAGCTCTAACGGCTGGAGATCTTCCATTGATATTTCAATTTCTCCGACTTTCTATTTCTCAGTGTTTTCATGAATATGTTTCACACATAGAGATAAGTGGTATTATCATTATATTATACTGTTCCTAATAATTGATCTGTCCTTGATATGAAAATACCAGTTACTTTCTTCAGTAGGACACATCTTAAAGAAATAGCCCGAAATCTGTTCACTTATGATATTTCCAATTATGTTGCAGTAAGTGTTAATTTGCATTATGAAGGCCGAATCAGGGAAAGATGAAGCGAAAAGATTCATTACAAATAAACACTAACACGGCTTTAATTTGAAAAACATGTCACAAGAGCTTATATTACATTTGATGAACCTGAATGTAAAGTCATTTACTCAATTTCAGGAATAACTTCTAACTCAAAATTCAGATGTCTAGTTGGAACAGCTGCATTTGTTCCATTAGCACCAATAGAGTCAAAAGGAGTAGGGGGTGCCATTAATTTTTCTCCCTCACCTTCAAGCATTTGAACCACAGTTTTCATAGACGGACGGTCCACCGGATTCCATTGAATACACCAAAGTCCGACAAGGGCAAGCTTTTTTGCAATTTTAACATCTCCCTCTTCCTCAATATTAACTTGTACGTCTTTACCTTCAATCAGATTATGAATCCATCCCGGATACAAAACTTGGAATGTTTCCTCGGCTGACACATCAGTATTCTTTCTTCCTCCAACCATCTCGAGCAACAACATTCCATAGCTATAAATATCAGACTTATAAGACACATTTCCGAAATTTCTAGAGAAAACTTCTGGTGCAATATATCCCAATGTTCCTCTAGCTGCGGTCATAGACACCGTGCTTTGATTTTTAGGACACAATTTAGCAAGTCCAAAGTCAGTAATTTTAGGACTCAAATTATCATCTATTAACACATTGTGTGGATTGATATCAAAGTGAAGTATTCTATGATCACAACCAACATGAAGATACTCAATCCCTCTAGCAACACCAAGAGCAATTTGTTGCAACTTTTCCCAACCGAGAAAAACATCCTTGTTCTCCGGTGGTGCCAAGAAATTCTGTAACGACCCATTTGGAAAAAAATCATAGACAAGAGCACGGTGGAATCCGTCGGCGCAGAATCCAAGCAAGCGAACGACATTGACATGATGAATTTTTCCCATTGTTCCGACTTCATTAATGAAATCGTTTCCATCTCCCTGTGTTTCATTGAGTACCTTCACAGCTACAAGAATTTCTTGGGAGAGCATGCCTTTGAACACTGCTCCATGTGCTCCTTCTCCTAAACTCTCCTTAAAACCATTTGTTATTCTCTTAATATCAGCATAAGTGAATCTTGTAGGTTTCATTGCTCTATAATCCTCTAAGAACTTCTCTATCCTTGCTATGTCATCCCCTTTCATCTTAAAATAGCGATAAATTCGAAGTAGTCCATTTGCCAATAGCAGCAAAACCATTGATCCAACTATAACCCCTGTTCATGAAAATCATGTCACATACATAACAAATCATTACCAACTATATTGTTCTTCATCATTATGTAACTTATATAAAAAGTCAAAATTACTTCCCTTATCCTAAATCTTTAACTAGTCCTATATCATATTTTTTTCAATATAGACTCACTTTTGTTCTAAGAACTTGTTTTGATGAGACTCATATGTTCTAAAATGTTAATTTCTAGCCAAATTATTGATTATTATATGAGAAAATTTGATTACAATGACAGTGAGATACTAAGCTGACTAATCTAAACTAACATGCAACTAATCATAATCAACCAATACCTACCTCTAAAAAAGTCCAACTAATATTCTAACAAGGTGTGCTAGTGCTACAACTCTCACACACATAATCTATTATATCAGTCCTACCACCAATTAAAATTTAAAAAGTTAATGTAAAAAACTATAAATAGGCTAATTGACAAAAAAAAATATTCAACAAATTAACACAAAGATGTTGACCAAAAAATGAAACAAAGAAAAGATAAATTAGTAGTAATTTGAAATTAGAAATTAAGATAAAAAAGACCAATATATAAGTAATTTTGCTAACAAATTCTTAAGTTAGTGGAATAAATTTTAATAACATTTCATATCAACATTCATAAATAACTGATTCATCTAATATATATTATAGATCAGATACATTATCGCCATCAAATGAGACATGGAAGAACATTTCATACCAGCAGTAATGAGAAGAACAGTAGATCTTGCAATCCCATCTGATTTACAAACAAAACATTGAACTTCACCATTTCTACCACCATTCTTCCATTTACATTTTTGCCCTTGAACTTCACAAAAACTACAATTAGGTTTAGACCATTCCATAAACAAATTCTCTGTACCGTCACCTTCCCATTGTTCTACCATCCAACCAACATTCAAAACATCACTCACTTTTCTACAAGAAACCAATTCAGGATCAATAAAATCACCATCAGCATCGCGCTGCAATATCAAACACCCGTTATTCGAATTGCAATGAAAGAATGAAACGTTACGCTGGATATTATACTCATGGAAGTGAAACAGAAAAGGTGAAACTGATGAATTTCCTAGTTTTAATAATTGACTTGCAAGACAATTCTTTGGATCATAGATTTGGAATTTTTGTGATTTGTAGTCTATCTGTTTGATGAAAAGCTTGAGTGAAAGTTTGGGAAATTCTAGAACAGTTTCATCTTTATCTGTACATGATAATTCAAAACCTTTAGGATTGGTTTGATTCATGTTGCTTTTGAGATGAAATGGAAATTGAATTTGAACCTTTCCACATTTTTCAGTGCAATGATTTTTGGATGTTACTGGTTTTGTTAATAGGAGAAAGAATAGAGTTAGTAGAAAGGGGAAATTGTTAAAATTGGCCATTTTTTTGGATGATTTTGCAGGTTTAGGATGTTATATAGTTTGAGGTTGGAAATTGAAATAAATATAATTCTTATCATTTTCTATAATAAAATTTGCATGTGGACAAGTTGACTTGGGTAATAATGAGTTTGTTCAATATTGATTTTTTTAGTACATCTTTGCTAATCCGAAGTCTGTAATTTTTGGGGTGAAACTGTTATCTATCAAGACATTATGAGGATTGATGTCAAAGTGAAGAATACTTTCATCACAACCCTGCTGAAGATACTCGATTCCATTGGCTATGCCTAGAGCAATTTGCTGCAACTTGTTCCATTGAGAAAATTATGTTGTTGCTCGGAGGTGAAAGGAATTTCGGCAACGAACCATTTGGGAAAAAGTGATAGACTATAGCATAGTGAATCCATCAGCACAATAGCCAAACAAACAGACAACATTGAGATTGTTAATTTTTCCCATAGTTCCCACTTCATTTATGAATTATTTCCCATCGGCGCAATAATCCTTCAAAAATATTTTCAATTCTTGTATGATCTTTGCCTTTCATCTTGAAATGACGTTTATTTCGAACAGTTGAACCGAGCACAAACACTAATAAAGTTGAAACGATGATCACACCTGCAAATTTAACATTCAATATCCTTAAATATTCTCAACTATATATACTAAAAAAGCAATGAAAGAAACAGGAACAAAGTTGTCTCACATGTAGAGGTTAAATTAATGAATGCAATCTTCATCTTTTATTTATGCTCGCATTTCAAGCATCCTATTTCAAAATTTGTTCCCGACCATGTCAACAGAAGACTGATTGAATACTAGATGCATCGAATGAAGAAACGCGATCAAACAATTTATTGCAATATACTAAGTCAGAGTCAATCATATATTCGGAATCTGAATCAGCGACATAATTTGGACAAGATATCATATATCCTGTGCATCGTCGTGCACATGCCTGTTGTTTATGAGATGCAGTACTGAAGAACAATAAAAGAAACTAATATTGGCCATTATGGTAGGTTCATAAAATTGGGAGACACAAGCCTTTAAAGGAAAAATTGTGGTCAAGTAAGAGTTGCCGTAAACAATTTCCGGATAAGATAGAGATATCGATCGGAATCTGTAATCAATGTCAGTAAGGATGAGTTTTACAGGGACTGAATGAGCAGGAATTTCAAGAATCTTCATGTTATGTGGACAGATGAGCTTGATGGGACATACTATGGATGTATCATATATGCAGATCATTTTCAAGGTGATCATTAACAGCAGCAGTACTATAAGTGTGTCATATAAGTAACATGTTGAAGGAAATTACACTTCAAACTTGGTATAATCCTCGGGTTCCTAGGGAAAATAGACCCTGGTAATCTGGAATTTGGCCGCGAAGTAATTAAAGTCTAATAAAAATATTGTTCAACTCAGAAATCGAATCCGGATTATCTCTATGCATTTAAAATTGAAAATAATGCTGCAAAACATAACTATAGAATCGGTCAAAGTCCAAGACCATCATGTTCATTGTAAATGACCAAATTGGTCTTCACAAATAATAATATATATAGGGAAAGTCAAGAACGTGGCTTGGACTTTGACAGTGAGAAAGACAACTTTTTCCTAAAATACACGTTCTTTCAATAATAATCACTTAATTCTAAATTGAAAGTCAATTTTCAACCTCAATCATGTGATAAATGTTGGCATTTCAGAATCAGTCAAGAACGGAGGAATGGAATCATTCATATGCTTCCTTCAAATTGTTAAGGTTGTTTTTTTGATACTATTACTACTGCATCATAATCATCAAACATGTGATGCAATTACAAATTATAGTAATAACCAAACATATTGTCCACCATCTTCATGTGGCAAAATCACAGACATAAAACATCCGTTTCGACTTAAGGGTGATCCAGCATCATGTGGTGATCCGAGGTACGAGTTATCTTGTGAAAACAACATGACAGTGTTAACTTTGTTTTCGGGTAAATACTATGTGAAGTCAATTGATTACAAATTCTACACAATTCGGTTAGTTGATCACGGAATTCAAGAGGGTAATTGCTCTTCCGTTCCTCGGTATTTCTTAACCAAATCTAATTTCACAAGTTCTTACAATTATAGTTACCGCGGGGATCCATATGAAGTCCCTTCTTCGCCTTGGGTGGGGAATGTACTATACTTGAACTGTAGCAAGCTAGTGAAGAACGATCCTAGGTATGTCGATACATCTCCCTGCGTCAAATGGAATTCCAAAGGCCATGTTTATGCTATCCTTAACGATATCAACACCGGGAGATTAAATGTTGGTTGTCATGTGAAACTTGTTGCTATGTCTTCGGCTTCTTCTTTGTTAGAGAATTTTTTCAGCGACAACACTTCACAAACTTTATCCTACGCTGAAATTCATGGAATTCTAAGCTATGGATTTGATCTTACTTGGGTGAGACGTGCCTGTGATGATTTTTGTGACACAAAACAGGATTGCCAGTTAAATAGAGAAATTGGAAAACTTGAATGTTATCTTGATTATTGCAGTACTCCATTAGGAAATTTCGTCAATTGTGGTAAGGAATAATTTCTCTTTTCATTTTGACAAATGTTATATTTTTTTAAGGATTTTTCTATCTTGTTGTACATATTACATATTAAGAAGTTTAATATATAAACAAATTTTTATTAAAATGCATAAAAATTTACATATTAAAATTTATACTCGAAATGCATAAATTCTTATTAAACAATTTATAATTTATACTCGAAATGCATAAATTCTTATTAAAATTCTTATTATAATTTATGCATTTTAATAAGAATTTATGCATTTGCATTAAGAAGTTTAATGTATAATTTATACTCCATTAGGAAGTTTAATAAGTAAATTTTTATTAAAATTTATGCATTTTATATTAAATGTATAATTTTCTAATAATTATATATTATTGTTATTTTTCAATAAAAAATTACTGTTTTTAACTACTTTAACATGTGCAAAGTGCAATATTGCAAATGTTAAATAAACCTTTTTTTTTTGACTGGAGATAAACCATTTTTTTAAAACAGTAAAGAATTTTGATTTGAGAATTTGCTCTTCCCGTTTATGAAAAATTAATGGAAATATGTATAGCTAACCGTTTTTTTATGTGTGTGTTTTCCCTTTTTTTAGAACATTTGTCAAAGTTGCGCATATTCATGGAAGGTAAGACATTCTATATATAAACAAATTTTACTCTTTAATAAAAAATTAGTCTAGTAAATGTTGAAATATTAATAAAATTATGAAACGTAACTAAAAATGGATCCACCCAAATAAGATCATAGACAATTTTATTAATAATTGTCTCCAGATAAACTTTAACATATATATACCATATTTTTTCTTTTAAGTATGTTATCCCGTCTATTTGTTTGCTGATTAAAATTTATTGCAGATATTATACTTGGCATTGTTAAAGGTAATATTCTATCCTTATCGTTTACATTCATTTTTATGTTATTTTATTTTTCATTTCTACACTATTATTTCTGCATTATATTATTTTGGTATAAATTATGTACTCAAGTCGTCTTTGTTGAAAGTCAATAAGAAAAACGTTAGGAGTATTTTGAAGGGGGGATAAAAAGGGGGATGGTGGTCATTTTATCAGTTTAAATTATTATAAAATAATAAAATTGTCAAAAAAAAATAATAATAAAATTGATAGAAAATTCTATTGCGGCGAGTATAAGGTAAATTATGTCCCACATTGTTTAAAAGGTTGAATATTTCATATCGAGAGAATCTATATAGATCTAATGGTTTAAATTTTAAGTAAAAGTGTGGTATTCAGCTCATTTGTATGATTATTTTTATACTCAATCTTCACTTTTTCAAGCATTAGATAAAAGTTAGATTTTTAATGTTACATTTTAATTTCGGGGGAGATCATAAGAGGAGAGGTAATATTAATTCTGAGAATCACATAGAGGAAGGGATGTGGGCTAGATTTTGGATTTTAGTAATTTTGTTTTGCCATTGGACTTGTGGATCTCCTCCTTGCAATTGTAGGGAGATGGTTCACCTGGTATCTAGCCAAATGGTTGTGAGATGAGTTGCCTTGATCGCTTTGTACATAGTATCTAGCCAAATGGTTGGATTACTCTGTTCGAAATCATGTTCTTCTTGTATTGTTAGGTAAGTATCCAAAAATACTCAGATGTGTATCCGAAAATAGTGTTGAAGACATATAGTGTTTGAAGTTCAATGGTTTACTTATTATATATTCTTAATGTACTTTATCTTTTAGAAATGTATACTTCGTGTAATCAAATAGTGACTCTAGGGTGGTCTCAGTCGTCTGATTATTAAATAGTTTTTATTTATTTGTTGAGTTATAATTATTAATCTACGCTGTCCAATCTCTCAATCGTAAATGTAAATACTTTGATTCTTGATTACATGGTTTTTAAAGTCATCCATCAAATCCATTTATTGATTTTTCATGATATAACTTTCACAGGATTGCTACAAATAAAGGGTACGACAAAAAGTTCCGAATTATCCCATGGAACCTTTGGATTACCTAAGAAAATGTCTGATTCGAAAGTTGGCATCGAAGTAGGAAGAGTCACAGGAAGATATCTCTTGCCACCATTTATAGTGAGATTTATATTGGGCCTCATGATTTTCTTTGTGCTGTTGATATATACATGTCGAAGAAGACATATTTCAGTTTACAAAAATATTGAAGTTTTTCTTCGTGGTAGTACCTTGATGCCAATAAGGTATTCATACAAAGATATAAAGAAGATGACCAGAAATTTCAAGGACAAGGTGGGCGAAGGAGGTTTTGGTTCTGTTTATAGAGGAAAGTTAAGCAGTGGACCATTTGTTGCCATAAAGATGTTGGGTAAACCTAAAGGTAGCGGACAAGATTTTATTAATGAAGTTGCAACCATAGGAATGATACATCATGCAAATGTGGTGAGACTTATTGGATTTTGTTTTGATAGATCAAAACGTGCTCTTGTTTATGAATTCATGCCGAACGGATCTCTAGATAAATATATTTCCTCTAGAGAAAATGCTATCTTCATAACTTCTAAGAAAATGTATGAGATATCTCTTGGAGTGGCTCGTGGAATTGCTTATTTGCATCAAGGATGTGATATGCAAATATTGCATTTTGATATCAAACCCCATAACATCCTTCTTGACGAGAACTTTATCCCCAAAGTTTCAGACTTTGGTCTTGCAAAACTTTATCCAAATGACAATAGTATTGTCACTTTAACTGCCGCACGAGGAACAATTGGTTACATGGCTCCTGAATTGTTCTACAAAAATATTGGAGGTGTGTCCTACAAAGCTGATGTGTATAGCTTTGGAATGCTTTTGATGGAAATGGCAAACAAGAGAAGAAATTTAAATCCAAATGCAGATCGTTCAAGCCAACTTTTCTTTCCGTTTTGGATTTATAGTCAATTGATTGAAGAAAGGGAGATAGAAATGGATGAAATTACTGATGAGGAAAAAAAAAGTAATGTGAAGAAAATGTTCATAATTGCGTTATGGTGTATACAGCTAAAACCAAGTGATCGTCCTGCAATGAACAAAGTAATAGAGATGCTTGAAGGAAATATTGAAGATATTGAAATGCCTCCAAAACCTTCTTTCTATCCAAATGAAATTATTGAGGACATTGAATCAGAAACTGATACCGACTCTGACTCTGTTTGTTTTATTGTGGAAGATACATCAAAGCCTCTATTGATGAATTTTGCTTGACGATATTTAGTTGTTCATTTGCTTTGACGAGTATATTTTTGTTTTCTACTGAAGAATGTGTCAATAATGTAACATTAGTTCATAGAAATTCATCTCTATTAATAGTACTATAGCATTTTACAACATTTGACAAAAATAAACTTATATTTTAAAATAAACATTAATGCATATGAAAAGAGAAAACAGGGCAAGGGTTTTCTACTGAGAAATACTATGATCATTCATTGCTAAAAAGTGAAAGCCATTGACAATAAACATTTATTATAGAATCAAACTATCTAATCTATTTCTTCAATCACTTCAAGCTCCAAGTTTATACGTTCTGCAACAATATTAGTAGTTGTATTAGCTGACGTTGTAGGTCCAAAAGGGTTGGAGGGAACTTTTAACTTGTCTCCGTCTCCTTGAAGCATTTGCATTACGGTTTTCATAGACGGACGGTGCATAGGTTGCCACTGAATGCACCAAAGTCCAATGATTGCCAATTTTTTCGCAATTCTAAAATCTCCCTCTTCATCTATAGGGATTTGTATGTCGCCTCCTTCGAGCAAACTATGGATCCAATCAGGATACAAAACTTCAAAATTTTCTTCATTTGTGGTTGTGTTTGTATTCTTTCTTCCTCCAACAATCTCTAACAACAACATACCATAGCTGTATATATCAGACTTATAAGAGACATTGCCGAAGTTTCTAGAAAAGACTTCAGGTGCCATGTATCCTAATGTTCCTCGGGCTGCTGTCATAGATACAATACTTTGATTTTTCGAGCATATCTTCGCCAAACCAAAGTCCGTAATTTTTGGGATGAAATTGTCATCTATCAAAACATTATGAGGATTGATGTCAAAGTGAAGAATTCTTTCATCACAACCCTGATGAAGATATTCAATTCCACCGGCTATACCTAGAGCAATTTGTTGCAACTTGTCCCATCCAAGGAAACTATCTTTGTTGCTCGGAGGTGAAATAAATTTCTGCAACGAACCATTTGGGAAAAAGTCATAGACTAGAGCACGGTGAAATCCATCGGCACAATAGCCAAGTAAACGGACAACATTGAGATGGTGGATTTTCCCCATAGTTCCCACTTCATTTATGAACTCTTTCCCATCTCCCTCTGCGTTATTTAGCATCTTAACAGCAACCACAATTTGGCTCGATAATTTACCTTTGTAAACAGCTCCATGAGCTCCTTCGCCTAACTTATCCTTAAATTTATTTGTGATTCTCTTTATGTCAGCATAGGAGAATCTGGTTGGCTTTAAAGCCTTGTAATCCTTCAAAAAGTTTTCGATTCTTGTATGATCTTCGCCTTTCATTTTGAAATGGAGATGAATTCGTACAATAGCACCAAGGGCAAACACTATCAAAGTTGAACCGATGATTACACCTGCAGATAAATTATTCAATATCCTTAAAAATTCAGCTATATAAATAAAAAAAGAAATTAGAAAGGACAAGAACAAAGATGCCTCACTCTCACCTGCAGAGGATAAAATAATGAGTGTAATCTTCTTCTTTGATTTGTGTTCACATTTCAAGCATCGTATGTCAAAATTTGTTCCAGACCATGAAAATGGGATTATGTTGTTTCGAATACTATGTGCATCAATTGAAGATACGCGGTCAAACAGTTTGATGCAGTATACAAGATCAGATTCAACTATACTTTGGAGATCTGAATCAGCAACATAAATTGGACAAGATTTTATATCTTGTGCACCGCGGTACATACTATTGCTGTTTCTGAGTTGTACTACTGAAGAACAATCAAAGAAACTAATATTTCCTATATATTCACTAAATAACTTTAAAGGAAATAGTATTGATAAAAGGTTGTGATCAAGGATGAGTTTCGGTAAACAATTTCCAGGATCAGATAGATCTAACCATTGATTACTATAACTAATGTGAGTGATTATGAGTTTTACTGGGACTGGATGAGTAGGAAGTTCAAGAATCTTCAAGTTATGTGTACATTTGATCTTGAAGGGACATCCAATGGATGCATCACTCAGACCATTTGCAAGGTTCACTAGCAGCAGCAGTGAAAGGATTACTGTGATCAGTGACATGTTGAAGGGAATTACACTTCAAACTCTCTGAGATGTAAAAAGTAGACAGAAGATAATAGAAACTAACATAAACACCTCTATCTATCTCTATGCATTTAAAATTGTAAATAATGCTACAAAATGAAATATAGATTAAGAATCAGTCAAGAAAAGAATCATTAAAAGTCCAAGACTCTCATCATATGAAGACAATAGCAGTACCATTCTTCTCCCTTTATAATTAAAAAATTTGTCCTTGACACTTTAACATATACCGGTGAGTGGTGAAAGTCAAGAGCGATGGCTAAAAGACTTTGACCCTTCGAAAAAGACAGATTTGGATCGTGTGCAGTCGGTATCCAAGACTGTATGCAGTTAGTGAGATCATGACCGTCCAATCGAAATCAAACAATCCAAATTTTAAAATACAAATTTTTATATTTTCAAAACTAAAACTATATTAAAATTTGAGCTTTTTGATTTTGATCGGACGGTTTAAAAACATTGACTACAGCTCGGCTGTACTCTCCTCCTGTAACTAAACTCAATCCATTTATGAAAAGGACAATCCCATAGCTCTAAAGAAAAATTCAACTCAGGCACTGCTCTTTGACTCATTCATATTGACTTTGACCCAGACAAAGACAGTTTTGAGTGACCTTACAATTAGTCTTTGATAAGGGTGGGCATGTTATGTTCCATTTCAGCATCAATACTCATGAGAAGAAGGATGGAATCATTTCTATGCTTCCTTCAAATTATGTTTGTTGTACTAGTACTGCATCATCATACATGTGATGCAAGTACTATTACTAATAACCAAACATATTATTGTCCACCTTCTTCATGCGGCAAAATCACAAACATAAAACATCCCTTTCGACTTAAGGGTGACCCAACATCATGTGGTGATCCGAGGTACGAGTTATCCTGCGAAAACAACATGACCATGTTAACTTTGTTTTCGGGGAAATACTATGTGAAATCAATTGACTACAAAAACTATACAATTCGACTAGTTGATCCTGGAATTGAAGACGGGGATTGCTCCTCCATTCCTCAGTATTTCTTAACTACATCGAATTTCACAAGTTATTACAATTCTGACTACCACGGAGATCCATACGAAGTCGGCAGTCAATCTTGGTTGGACCACATAATATACTTGAACTGTAGCAAGCGAGTGAAGAACGATCCTATGTATGTGGATACATCTCCCTGTGTCAAATGGAATTCCGAAGGCCATGTTTATGCGATCGCCGGCGACATACAGACTGGGAGCTTAAATATTGGTTGTCAGGTGAAGCTTGTTGCTATGTCATCAGCTTCTGCTTTTAAGCCTAATTTTGTGAATTATTCCTATTTGGAAATTCATGAAATGTTAGGCTATGGATTTTACGTTTCGTGGATCAGACGTGGTTGTGAAGATTCTTGTGACATTAACCAACAAAACTGCTACTTAAGTCAAAATACCGGAAGTCTTGAATGTGAAGTTGATTATTGCAAAACTCCATTGGGACATTTCATGGAATGTGGTAAGTAGGACTTTATTTTTATCTTTTTATTTGACAAAACCAAATCTAAACTCATTGTTATATCATCAAATTTTAGAGCTAAATTTTATTTTGTATTTTTCTTTTTCCAGAGCATTTATCAAAGCTGCGCATATTAATGGAAGGTAAGAAATTCCCTCCTAAAAATTTTACTTATCAATAGAGCATTATATTTAAATATGGAGGTAATATTTTTGAGATCCTTAAAAATACATATTGTGATGACCCTATACCTAGTCTGTAAGTCTCTTAAAGACATTTTTTGTTTCACTTTGATCCTTTAAAGAAAATAAGTTCTACTTTGATCCTTATTGATATATCCATCAGTCAATATTGTCATTTCCGTCCAATTTTTTCAAAAACCGTTAACTTTATTACATGTGCCACGTAACAACCTATTTTACCACATGTACAGAAGTTAACAGTTTCTGAGAAAAAATGGATGAAAAGGACCATATTGACTGCCGGAGATATCAATAAGGGACTAAAGTGGAACTTATTTTATTTAAGGGGCCAAAATGAAATCAAAAAAGTCTTTAAGGATATGCAGACTAATTAAGCCTATTTTTTTAGAAACATTTAAAGATATAAATTAAACTCTCATAAATTTATCTATATAAATGGAAGTTGTGAAAAGTAGCTTTTTAACATCAGTTTCTTTACATAACCGATGTGAAATGAACATTTTTCTAGTACTGTGAACCATTCTTTAAATAGATTTTTTTAGTAGATTTTTAAAATCGCCTCAAAAACTAATATTAATAGTTGTTCCAATCGATATAAAAACTCATTTTTAGTAGTGTAAATCATTCTCTAATTTCAACCAATGGCAACAGTTTTTAACTGAGAACGGTTAGAAACTGTTGTTGTTAGGAACTTTAAGAACCGTTCTGTTAGGGAGTCTAAGATAACGGTTGTCTTCAAGGCGTTGCCGTTGGGAAAAAAAATTGTTGCGAAAGGCTAAGAGAACCCCTCGGTATAGAACGCCTTGAAAACCGTTCTCGTAGCCTATGACAACGGTTTTTTTACACTATAGAACTATTTTTTGGCGTTGTTGTAGAATGAAAATATTGTAGTGATATTAATTTGTTGTGAGTACCATATTCTTTTCTTGTTAAATTGAATTATAGTTTATCTGATTTTTTATTTTTTTTTGTATATATATGTCTGATATCTTTCAATTGTTGACTATAATTTATTGCAGATATTATCCTTGGCATTATAAAAGGTGATATTTTTTTATTTTTTTTGTTTACATTCATTTTTAAATTATTTTCATGAAAGTATATTATGTTAATTTTTTTATTTTTAAATACTATCTAGCTTTTGTGGTTGAGTATATAGTCTTCCCAAATTCTAATTTGTATTAGTGTTTATTCTAGATCTATTTGTTGTATGTTGTTGAGACTTCCCATATTTTGGTCATCTGTTGTTGATTCCACGTTTCAGGTTATTCATTCATGGACATGAGGGGTTGTGTTAGAAATCACACATTAACTAGAGATATTACGTAGACAGCTTTTATATATAAGGGTAATGCAAACCTCAACTTTTATGGGGTTCAGTATTGATCTCCTAAAAATTAAGAGAGAAACCGACCGAATATAAGAAAGAAAAACAAAAGAGAAATGAGGCAATGGCCCTGGAGGAGGTGAGGGAAAAGGAAGACAATAATATTTTTTTGGATATATTTATTTTAAATTATCATAAAAAGTGGAAAATGATCGATTTGGAAAATTTGACAAAGTCCTCCAAAATTTTTAAGCTATGTTTGAATTGATGGAATATAATAGAATGAAGTGGAATGAAATATAATAATGTTCTATTGTTTTGATTTGAAAATTAATAATGGATTGAAATAAGATGGAATGAATTTCATCTCATACCGCCGCTTACCATCAATTTTGTTCTCTCCTTTTTAAAATATCTAAACAATGGAATGAAATGTTTATTCCATTCTGCTCCATCTTATTCCACTATATTCTATTACACTCTGATCCATTCCATTATATTTCATCAATCCAAACAGAAACTTAAATATTTTTTACTTTAGTTTCTTAAACTTATGGAGGTAAATAAATATGATGGAGATAACACTATTTTATGTAGTCCGTTGTAGTCAGTACATCAAAATCATTTGATTAAGATTGGATGGTTTCTATTTTAAAATAATTTTAATTTTTTTCAATTGATTTTTAGTTTTGATTATGGAATTACAATTGTTCGATCTCGATTGAATGATCTTGAATTTAGTGATTTGTGACTGCACTGAACTTAGCTGCATAGAATATCAAAGACAATCCATCAACAAAAAAATATATCAAAGACAAATTCACTAATTAATTATACAATATGAAAACAACCTTTTAAATGAAATGGAATGAGTATGCTTTACTTCAAAAAAAATGATGAAAACAACCTGTAAAACAGTTAGTGCCATAAAAACCTCTCTTAACTGTATTTTTTACCCTAACAAAATATGACTTAGAACCACAGTTGTCAAAAAGGCCTTAGACCAGCCCAATAACTCTTAAGTTACTTGGGCCTTGAAGTAGAGAGATTTATAGAAGATAAATCACATAGTACACCCTTAAAATTAATAAAGTTCAAAATTACATCACAAATAACAATTCAAAATACATAACAAAGTAAATTATAAATTAGATAATTTCTCGATCTAAATAACTTCAGAGTTAGTGGGCCGGTCTAAAGCCCATTTTGACAGCTCCTGTTTGGTCTGGCTTATTTTTTACTTTTCTATTTTGCTTAAACGAAATAGAAAAGTATAAAATTATATTTGACACTATTTCTCCTTAAAAGTATTAGAGAAATAAAGTAAAGAAGTAAAAAATAAAGAAAAGTGAAGTCAAACACAATTTTTTTCTTCTTTACTATTTTTAAGGAAAAGAAAAAAAAAGGAGAAAATAAGTCGGGCCAAACAGGGCCTTAAGTACCAAAACTACACGCCCCTTTAGGTACCAAAAAGTAAAAGGGCAAAAATTGAAAATTTTGAAAGGGGCAAAAACATCTTAGGAATTAAAATCAAAATTTGTTGAGTAAAATAAAAAATCAAAATTTGTTAATATTTCAAGGATCAAAAATATATTTAAACAAAAAAAAAAATGGGTTGAAAGGATCAGTGTCAAATGTTTGAAAAATTGGAGAGGGAATTGGAGAGAAAAAAAAAGTAGAGGATCCAAATCCATGTTTATTTTCGTTGTCCTTTCTTCATCCAAATTTCCAGAAGCCACACAATTAGCAATGGTATAATGGTATTATATGTATTAATTTTTTTTTATGTATATGATTTGCTTAGGACTACTACAAATAATTGGCACGAGTACAAAAAGTTCTCAATTAACCGGTGGAACTTTTGAATTATCCGACAAAGTTGCTGATTCTAAAAGTGCGATTGAATTTGGAAAATTCAGTGGTAGATATCTCTTGCCTTCATTTATAGTGAGATTTACATTGGGCCTAATGGTTTTCACTGTGTTGTTGATATATACATGTCGAAGAAGACACATATCAATATATGACAATATTGAAGTTTTTCTTCGAGGGAGTACTTTGATACCGATAAGATATTCGTACAAAGATATAAAGAAGATGACTCAAAATTTGAAGGACAAATTAGGTGAAGGAGGATTTGGTTCTGTTTATAAAGGAAAGTTAAGCAGTGGACCATTTGTAGCCATAAAGATGTTGGGTAAATCTAAGGGTAATGGACAAGATTTTATTAGTGAAGTCGCAACCATAGGTAGAATACACCATGCTAATGTGGTACGACTTATTGGTTTTTGTATTGAGAGATCGAAACGAGCTCTTGTTTATGAATTCATGCCCAATGGCTCTCTTGATAAATACATTTCTACTAAAGAGGATGCTATCTCTTTGACATCAAAGAAAATGTATGAGATATCTCTTGGAGTGGCTCGTGGAATTGCTTATTTGCATCAAGGTTGTGATATGCAAATCTTGCATTTTGATATCAAACCCCATAACATCCTTCTTGACGAGAATTTTGTCCCCAAGGTTTCGGATTTTGGTCTTGCAAAACTCTATCCAAATGACAATAGTATTGTTACTTTAACTGCAGCCAGAGGAACAATTGGTTACATGGCTCCTGAATTGTTCTACAAAAATATTGGAGGAGTATCCTACAAGGCCGATATATATAGTTTTGGAATGCTTTTGATGGAAATGGCAAGTAAGAGAAGAAATTTAAATCCACATGCTGATCATTCAAGCCAACTTTTCTTTCCCTATTGGATTTATAATCAATTGATTGAAGAAAGAGAGATAGAAATGGATGAAATTACTGATGAGGAAAAAAATATTGTGAAGAAAATGTTCATAATTGCGTTATGGTGTATACAATTAAAACCAAGTGACCGTCCTCCAATGAACAAAGTAATAGAGATGCTAGAAGGAAATATCGAAGATATTGAAATGCCTCCAAAACCTTCTTTTTGTCCAAATGAAATGATTGAAGAAGTCCTAGAAGTCAACTCTAATGATATTGAATCAGAAACTGATACAGAAAGTGATTCTGTTAGTATTATTGAGGAAGATACTACAGAGCCTTTATTGATGAACTCTGCTTAATTTCTAGTTGTTATTTGCTTTCACAAGTATATTTCTATTATATCATATTCACTTTCCTTCTATTTCACTCTTTGTACTCATAAACCTTGCTTTTCACAAAGGCTTCTAATGTACTAATTGCTATATGATCAATTCAAATGTTAAAATGAAAAATAAATACATATCTAACAAAGTTGTGCATCTCATACTAAACAAATCATGATCAAACCCAAATATTTGTAAATTGAAATGTCTCCTCATCCTTGGAAGACTTCAAGCATTTAATTATTAGGCCAAATTCAATACAAACAGGAAGCATATTAAACAGAAGCACAAAATTTCGAAAGATGATTACTAACAATTTTCAAGCAGAATACATTATAAAAAGAGGCTATGAGTTAGTTTCCTTCAAGAAACTAACAGAGTCATCATCAGTATCTGATTCAATTTCGTCAGAGGTTACTTCAAGATCATTCTGAAAAGTTTCATTTGGAAATAGAGAAGGTTTTGGAGGCATTTCGATGTTCCCAATATTTCCTTCAAGCATCGCTATTACTTTGTTCATTGTAGGACGATCACCTGGTTTTAATTGCACACACCATAACGCAGTTTTAAACATCTTTTTCACATTAATCATTTCCTCACTAGTAAGTTCATCCATTTCAATCTCTCTTTCTTCAATCAATTGATCATAAATCCAAATGGGATAGAAGAATCCGCTTGAACGATCTGCATATTGATTTGAATTTCTTTTCTTACTCGCCATTTCCATCAAAAGCATTCCAAAACTATATACATCAGCCTTGTAGGATACTCCTCCAATATTTTTGTAGAACAATTCAGGAGCCATGTAACCAATTGTTCCTCTTGCTGCAGTCAGAGTGACAACACTAATATCATTAGGGTAAAGCTTTGCAAGACCAAAGTCTGATACTTTGGAGATAAAGTTCTCATCGAGAAGAATGTTATGGGGCTTGATGTCGAAATGCAAAATTTGCATGTCACATCCTTCATGCAAATAAGCAATACCATGAGCTACTCCAATAGATATCTCATACATTTGCTTATAAGTGAGAGAGATAGCATCCTCTGTAGAAGAAATATATTTATCAAGAGAACCATTGGGCATGAATTCATAAACAAGAGCACGTTTTGATCCCTCGACACAAAATCCAATAAGTCGCACCACATTGGTGTGATGTATTCTTCCTATAGTTGCAACTTCGTTAATGAAATCTTGTCCATTACCCTTAGATTTACTCAACATCTTTATAGCCACAAATGGTCCGCTCCGTAGCTTTCCTTTATAAACAGCACCAAAGCCTCCTTCGCCCAATTTATCTTTAAAACTTCTAGTCATGGTTTTTATTTCTTTGTATGAATACCTAATCGGCATCAAGGTACTCCCTCGAAGAAATACTTCGATATTTTCATACATCGATATATGCCTTTTGCGACACGTATATATCAATAGCACAAAGAAAACCACAAGGCCTAGGACAAATCTAGACATAAATAATGGCAAAAGATATCTTCCTGTCACTCTTCCAATCTCTATGGCAGTTTTGTACTCTAAAACTGCCTCAAATGATTTAAAACTTTTTGTTATGCCAAATATTTGTACTACTCCTGTAATAAATAAAACTGAAAATGATAAATTGATGTAAGCACAATTATATATCATGGATATATAACTGTACAGATAATAATGTAGAGATTATAATCACATAGACATAGGAAAATATAAAGTATTATATAAAGTACTACTATTACCTTTAACAAGGCCAAGTATTACATCTGCAATAAATTGTAGTGCTTACGTTAACAATCAGAAAAGATAATAAACAAGCCTACTAGTACTAGTATAATTTAATTAGCCAAAAAGAAAACATAGTAGACATCGCATTTTATATGTAGAAGTCAGAGTTCGAATTTCGAGCACTTCACTAATTTATAAGATGAAATTCTAACGACTAAACTACTTGACCAAAAATAGTAAAATAAAACATAGTAACCACAACTAGTTAACTCCAAACACTTTACCGAACTTCCCATCCAGGGGTATAGTATAAGAGTCGTGGTTTGGTTTGGTGGAGAAGCAAAAGTGGATCCTGGTATGGATCAAGTATACTGTTAATTAGGAATTGGTCTTATCCTTTATTGTAAATAACTTTCTTTCCTATAATTGGTTAGATAAATTAGGGAATAAAATATTTGTTATTATCCTTTGTAATTATCTGTAACTACGAATACTATTATATATAGTATGAAATACAATAGAGAAAGGCATCAAGCCAATTTTCCTGACCTATACATGGGGGAAATTGTTGTGTTTCAAGAGTCTATGTGAGTAGTTAAGTTCTATATCGACTATGAATAAAAAGAATATTTGATATATAAGAGAGATGACCTATGAATCAAATGTCTTAAGATTTTAAATGAAGATGTGGTGTTTCTCTCTTTTGATCCTAAAACATTGACTCGTTTCTCTTGACTCCCCTCCCCTATAAACTTTGCAACAATAAAAAATGCAAATTAATTAGAAATAACTTCTTACCTTCCACTAATATGCGCTGCTTTGATATTTGGTCTACAAAACAGACAAAAACAATTTAGCTCTAAATATTTTAGAATACAACAAAATAGTTTATGATTATAATTTAGCTCTAACATTGAATCTATATATGTTTGATGACGGATAATATTCCGAATGTGTGAATGTTTGGACAAAATGACTGCAAGATTTAATTTTGTATTTCTTACCGCATCTGTTGGCGACTACAATTCCCAATGGATCAGTGCAATAATCAGTTGATTCAAAACATTCAAAATCTGCAGTAGTTTGATTAAAGTAGCACGATTGATTATCGCCGCAAGAATCTCTACAAGCACCACTTTTCCATGATAACTCAAATCCATAGAGAAGCATTCCATGCATATGCTCGTATGAAAGGGGTCGATCTGGCACATCATCTCTTACACTGCCATTAGAACTATCTGATAATGATAACATGGCAACATGCTTCACTTGGCAATAATCTTTTAATCTCCCAACCGATAAGTAATTATTGGATCCCATATAATCATCTTCCCAATATTTCTTGACCGCAAAAGCATAAACATAGCTTCTGGAGTCCCAGTTGATGCAGGGAGATGTATCCACATAGCCAGGATCGTCCTTCACTGATTTGCTACAGTTCAAGTATATTATGTATCCGTACCCGAGCCCAAACCCATGGTCGACCATTCTATATGGGTCCCCATGGTAGTCATCATATTCATAAGTGTAATATTTTGAAAAATTGGATGTAGTTAGGAAATAGTGAGGAATGGAGGAGCAATTCCCCTCTTCAATTCCGGGATCAACTATTCGAACTGTGTAGTTTATGTAGTTGATTTCCTGCACATAGTATTTACCTGAAAATAGAGGTAAGATTGTTATATTGTTTTCGCAGGATAACTCATACCTCGAATCACCACAGGCTGTTGGGTCATTCTTAAGTCGAAAAGGATGTTTTATGTTTGTGATTTTTCCGCACGAAGAAGTTGGACAATATGTTTGGTTATTATTACTATTAGTAGTTGCATCACATGCTTGGTGATGATGATGCAGTACTAGTACAGCAACCATAATTTGAAAGAAGCATAAAAATGATTCCATCTCTTTCTCATGAGTACTGATACTGAAATGGAACATAACATACACACTATTAAGGTCACACAAAACTGTCTTTGTCAAAGTCAATATGAATGTGCCAACATAGCAGAGCTATGGGATTGTCTTTTTCCAACTGTCCAAGTTTTTTAGCCACCAATCTTGACTTTCTCCTCCTCTTATTTCTATATAGATTAAATTTTTCTTTCTTGTAATTTGCCCTTTCAATACCGTTGTTTGATTTTCTATCTTAAATTCTTAATGCGTCTTCATTTGTTTTTATGTCTTATTATTAAGGACAATTATTAATTACTATAAAGGAGAAGAATGGTCCTACCATTATCTTCACATGATAGTCTTGGACTTTGACTGATTCTTTCTCAAAGTTAAAGTCATCATATCATTGACTTAGACTTAGAAGTTTATATCCATCTTTTATCTTTAAGAATAACATAACTTTGTCTTGGTTGCTCCTTGGAGGGGGGTGCAAATGATATAAAGCTAGATATAAGAATCAAACATAAAAAAGCTAAGAAATGATTTGCAGTCACAGTACTACTTCCTTCATGCTAGCAATGACATTAATGCTAGTGCCGCTGCTAGGGAATCAACACGAACAGAATAACCCTTCGATTGGATGTCCTTTCAATCTATCTTGTTCACATCATAACAACATGATTCTTGAACTACCTGCTCATCCGGTCCCTATAAAACTCCGCGTAAGTTACATTAACTACACATCGCAAGTACTCCAAGCACATCATCTTGAAAATTGTCTTCCACGACTCTTACTTCAGCAGCACAATTTCACTTCATCAATTTATCCTTTTCAGATTGTCTCTTCGACGCCTTCACAATTTGATGATTTTACCAATATTAGTTTCTTTGATTGTTCTCCACTGCGACAACATCACCTGACAGACGGCTATTCGTATTATGCAAATTACGAACAGGTGCAGCAGGACATGATCTCTTGCCCAATTTATGTCGCAGCATTTTACGAAGATGTAGTTGAATTGAACCTTGTATCTTGCACCAAACTTCCTGAGCGAGATTTGCCTCTTATTCTTCCGGGAGATTCTGTGTATGGGATACAACAAAACTCAATGTTTCTGTCATGGTCAGAAACAAATCTTGATAAAGAATGCTTAGAATGTAAGCACAAATCAAAGAAGAAGACAGTAACCATCATTTTGTCTTCTGCAGGTGAGATAACTTCACTTCTATACTTTATTTTGTTTGATTTTGGGGTTGGTTCAGATTCAAAAAGAATTTATTTTATTATATAGTTGAAATTATTTTAAGGATATTGAATGGTTAATTTGCAGGTGTAATCATTGGTTCGACGGTCCTTGTTCTTTTATGTGGTGCCATTTTTCAAATATATAGCTATTTTAAGATGAAAGGTGAAGATCATGAACGAATTGAAAACTTTTTGAAAGATTACAAAGCTTTAAAGCCAACTAGATTCTCTTATGCAGACTTAAAGAGAATTACACATAAATTTAAAGATAAGTTAGGCGAAGGGGCTCATGGAGCTGTTTACAAAGGTAAATTGTCGAACAAAATTTTGGTTGCTGTGAAGATTCTTAATAATGCAGAAGGAGATGGGAAGGAGTTCATAAATGAAGTTGGGACCATGGGCAAAATACACCATCTCAACGTGGTTCGTTTGCTTGGTTTCTGCGCAGATGGATTTCATCGTGCTTTGGTTTATGACTTTTTCCCAAATGGTTCGTTGGAGAAATTTATTTCGCCTTCGAATAACAAAGATAATTTCCTTGGATGGGATAAGTTACAACAAATTGCTCTAGGCATAGCCAATGGCATTGAGTATCTCCACCAAGGTTGTGATCAAAGAATTCTACACTTTGACATCAATCCTCATAATGTTTTGATAGATGACAATTTCACTCCGAAAATCACAGATTTTGGTTTGGCTAAGATGTGTTCGAAAAATCAAAGTATTGTATCCATGACTACAGCTAAGGGAACATTAGGCTACATGGCACCCGAAGTTTTTTCAAGAAACTTCGGAAATGTCTCATATAAGTCTGATATATACAGTTATGGTATGTTGTTATTAGAAATGGTTGGAGGAAGAAAGAATACAAAAACAACTAGTAGCGATGAAAATGTTCAAGTTGAGTATCCCGAATGGATCCACAATTTGCTTGAAGGAGAAAATATACAAATCCCTATTGATGAAGAGGGAGATTTCAGAATTGCAAAAAAACTAGCAACCGTTGGACTTTGGTGTATCCAATGGCACCCTTTGCATCGTCCACCGATGAAAACTGTGGTACAAATGCTTCAAGGAGAGGGGGACAAGTTAAAAGTACCAAGCAATCCTTTCGGACCTACAACTACAACTAACACAATTACTAATATGGTTGGTGAACGTATGAATGTGGAGTTGGATGTAATTCAAGAATTAGATTAGATGTATATTAGTTATTATATGATAGTTTTTCATTGTCAATGGACATGTACGATGGAAATGTCATATGAAAATTTTAGTAGATATTGTTGTGGGTATCATTCTCATTCAGAGTTCAATGTTAACTCTAAAAATTTGTTCTAAGTTGCAGCTCTTTCCAAATTCAAACAGTACCATCGAGACGCATAGGAAACAGAAGCACAAAATTTTTAAAATCAATACATATATGAATAAAATTGTTATCCATAGCCCTAATATATAACAGTATAATTTTATGATACATGTAACTTAGAGAGGACATAAAATGTTTACATCATGCAATGAAAAATTAAGAGTACAAAGTAAAGGGAAACAAAAATATAATTGCGAAAGATAATTACCAACAATTTCAAGCAGAATGCATTTTAAAAAGGCTATGAGTTTGTTTCCTTCAACAAACTAACAGAGTCATCATCAGCATCTGACTCAGTTCCATCAGAGGTTGCATCAAGATCATTCTGAATAGTTTCATTTGGAAATAGAGCAGGTTTTGGAGGCATTTCGATGTTCTCAATATTTCCTTCAAGCATCTCTATTACTTTGTTCATTGAAGGACAATCAATTGGTTTTAATTGTACACACCATAACGCAGTTATGAACATCTTTTTCACATTAATCATTTCCTCACTAGTAAGATCATCCATTTCAATCTCTCTTTCTTCAATCATTTGATTGTAGATCCAAATGGGATAGAAAAATACACTTGAAGGATCCTCATGATCCGCATATTGATTTGAATTTCTTTTCTTACTTGCCATTTCCATCAAAAGCATTCCAAAACTATATACATCAGCCTTGTAGGATACTCCACCAATATTTTTGTAGAACAATTCGGGAGCCATGTAACCAATCGTTCCTCTTGCTGCAGTTAGAGGGACAATACTAATGTCATTAGGATAAAGTTTTGCAAGACCAAAGTCTGAAACCTTAGGAATATAGTTCTCATCGAGTAGGATGTTATGGGGCTTGATGTCGAAATGCAAAATTTGCATGTCACATCCTTCATGCAAATAAGCTATACCACGAGCCACTCCAAGAGATATCTCATACATTTGCTTGTACGTTAGAGACCTAGCATCCTTACTAGAAGAAAGATATTTGTCTAGAGAACCACTGGACATGAATTCATAAATAAGAGCACGTTTAGATTGAAAGAAAATTTATGTGAGCCATGGATCAATAGATACAAGATTATAGCATATTGATATATTATTAGAGAAGATGATGCGTACCTTTGTAGTCACAAGCAATCACCTTTGTAGTCACAAGCAATCAGAGAGAAGCGTGTGAGGAATAACTACCCTCATCACCATTGGCATTCAGAATTAGGTTTTCACCGTTGTATTAACTGTCTGATGGGATAACAATTATATAGCCGAATGGTTGAGGGCAGGGACCTCTCACTGGGCTTAACTGAATGGTCCAACCCATCACGGTCCATTCAGGGACAAAAAACCCAATCATATAATTCATCCATAAATGCTTAATAACGATGGACCATAATCTATATTAATAATTATTCCTAATAATTGATTATTGTCAATCCATAATTGATTAATTAAAATAATTAATCTAACATTCTCCCACTTGGATGACAATCATCAATTAGTAAGATAATATAAATTTTAATACTATAGTTTCAATTATGGTCAAAGCATTTGTTTACCAAACAAAAGTAAACTTCAACATTGCAGAAAATGAATCCGATAGGGAAAACATATCATACAAGTCAAATACTTACATTTTATACTAGAATGATAAATTTAGAGTAACATATTTCAAATGAGAATAATATGTTATTAAAGAATGGCCCAAGCATATATAATAAACTCCCACTAACCCAATATATAGAAGACTTAATCAAATCATTATGAGTTATAATACTCATGTATATAAGTCTATAGTTAGTGGTTCTGCCAATGAGTTTTAATTTTATAATGGTTATAGAATATCCACATAGGTCAAGTAATTACTAGCTTATAAGGATAGCCTATTAAGAGAATAATTACTTTTAGTCAAAATCAATAAATGTTCTACCATGTTTGACATTCATTTAATCCAAGTTTTAACAAAAAATTGTGACTATGAAAATCCATAAGGAAATAGGAGACTGAAGAGTCTCCAATTGGATAAACACAACCACTTAGTTTAAAGAAAAATAAGATATGGATTAATGTGGCCACAAGAATGTCAATAATGAACAATTATGATTATGCAATTCATAAGTACTTTAAGAATACAACATCATACTCGATAGGAGTATTGATATTATAGCAGTACTTACTATTTATGACCTTGTGAAATGTTGGTAAAAGAGAAGCACAATGTATTTGCATGCTAAGAGATTATTGTGCATTTTCCAACAAACTGACTGAAGCATCTAATTATGATGCTTACTGAGATTAAAGAATTTTTATATATATCTCAGTATAATAGAATGAGACTAAAATTTAAAGTCTCTTAAGCTATGCCATATTTTATTTAGCGCGCAAGAATATATGGCAAGAGTGAGATTATAACTTTAAGTTTTGTGTTTAGATCATTGTGTACATATTTCCATTAATCTCACATATATGAACAAGAGTGAAATTTTTCATTTGAGCTCATAGTATATAGTATTATGTACACACTCCCACTGATTCCACATATATATCAACAACAAGAATGAGTGGAATTTTCTTTAGTGTTTTCATTAGTGATCACTGATATACAAATATCATAATATGTAATATTTAACAGTGGGATACTTATTTGCTAGTGCAAAATTATCTATATATGTGGTTATATTATTTTATTTTATTTCATTAATAGAGTTTCACAAACTCAACCACATATTTTGCACATGAATATAGCAGATTTACTAATACAAGTGGTAACTCAATGATAATTATGAAATCCAATATATACATAACTTTTCAATGGCAGATTTTTATCAAGATTTGGATTTCATGGTTAACCACATATTCTGCATTTAGAATTAAGGAGAATGTAACATTTTCTTAATAATTTATAATACAAAATCTCCTTATCATAAATAAATTTTTCAAGAATTTATAATAAATTGCAACCGTATGTGATAGAGTATGATGATTATATTTTATATAAAAAGTGTATCATCATATGAGTGAGATTAAGTCTCTAGTATGAAATAGGATATGAGACTGTACATGTCAAAAGTTTAATAACTCACTCAATAGAACTCAAATGCTACAATTATAGACACACACATTTGAGAAACAGTTAGGTTACACGCAGCGGAAATACACGAGACTTATATTTTATAATTATTATTGAGGATACATGAGAAAATAGTCATTAACTTCCATAAGTGTTGAAGAATAGCAATACTATAAAATATATGTCAAATATAGTGATAATAACAAAACTAAATATCCCAAATATACCATTTATCATTATTTAGAATAATGGTATAAAATAAATAAAATTTTCTTAATAGAGTTGTTAAAATTTTTGGGATTTTGACATATTGCTTTTACAAAATAAGTTTATAATGATATAGAATGATATGGAAGTATATGATATTTTATGAGAAAAGACTATGATTAATATCCTCAATACAAGTCTCTACAATAGTTTTTTATTTCTAGAATCATAAAACAAATAAATGTATTTGCTTTTGAGCTATAGTTAATTTGCATGTAGAATTTTCTTCACTTGATGGATAATTATAGTTAAATTTGTGAGATATTTTTCTCACACAAAGGATGATTATGTTAAGTAATGTCATACCGATAGGGTATGTCCATCACGTTACACAATACATAGTGAAGATTCTCCCACTTGATAGAGAATGATAGTTGAATTAAAAGTTTGAAAATATTTTAAATAAATATTCAACTATTTCTCTATCACAGAATGATCATGTTGGGTAACGTCACACCGATAGGGTATGTCCGTCACTTACACGATTCAGGGATAGTAGCAATCCAAAATATTTAAAAAATTTAAACGTCATTAATTAAAATTAGAATTCTATTGGATTGCAAAATTCAAATGATAGCTACATGCCTTCTAGTATAGTATATTTACTAAAGTGACTTATTTATTGTAATTTCATTCAAAAGTATTAAGGGTAATAAATAAGAACTATAGCATTACAATGTACTATTCTTATGTCACAACATTTCAAAAGTGACAGGGTACTTGAAAAATAATAAGTATAAAAGTAAAGTACATTGAGTAATAACAAAATTATATTAACAACAACACACTGATAGGGTATAATTGTTATCAATATAATTTTAATTGTAATTTGTACAATTGTATCCACGATAGGTGAGATTACAATTATACAAATTAATAATATTTATGCTTAAAAGAATACGATAAAATAATATCATGCATAAACAATCCATTTAATTTACTCAATATTAGTCATATTCAAATAATAGAAAGATATGCTTCACAATATTTTAAATTAGCACATCATAAATATGACAGTAGAATTTATATATACAAAAGATTATAATAACAAAAATTGTTATTTTAAAATAAAAGTGTGTAAAATAGTTTTGTATTTTATCCAGAATTGAACTCTTAGAATAAAGATTTAAACACTCCCACTAAGCTATAACTTAGGATATGATTACAAAAGGAGTGTTATTTTAAGAAGATAATATATGTAATAGTTCTAGAGTTCTATTTAGAATATTTTGGAAAAAGAATTCCACTTTTCTATATACATAATTGCACAACAAAATAGAAGAAGAAATAAATTCTTCATATATGCAATAACAAATAATAAGTCACATGAGGTTGTAAATTTTAATTAGATCGCGACTAACCTCATAGAATGTGACATTCATTCTTGTCCTTAGAGTCATTGGCTTTTGATGATTTGCCAAGAATACCATTTGATAACATCATCTCAGAATATTCATGAATAAAGAATTAAGAATAAGCAATTAGAATTAAACATATATGAGACTCTAATTATAAATCAATATATGATTTACATAAATACTTAGTTGCAAGGATGCTAATAGTTTTAAAATTGCCTCAATTTTAATAAACTTGTTTTTTTATAATATTTAACTGACAAACAATAATGAGGCGTACAAGTTTTAATTCATACTTAGAATTTTAGCATAAACAAAATGCAAGATTGCATCATTCAATAAAATATATAGTTTAATAATAAGGTGATCCAAATGTCAAATTGCGACAAGACACATAATTAACATAATTATAGAGTTTATAATATTTGTCACAAAATTAAGGACAATTAATTATGGGTCTAGATTGAAGTGTATAGTAGAAAGTATAATGTATATTAAAGAAAAATATGCCAGTTTTGAATTCACTTAATATAAATGACATACATAATATACATTTTACTATACCTTATTTTAAAAGGAATGATAGCTAAGACACCATAATTAATTTGTGACTAAGAAAATAGACAAGTGCCTAAATTTATATTTGTCGCAAAAAAATTTATCAACTTTAAATATTTGGATCTTTATGCTAAAATAATATCAATTGAAGAATTTTAACTAATAGAGCAAATATACTATTATCCAAAATAGAACTCTCAAAGTAATTTGATTTTAAATACTCCCAAAATAGTTTTTAATTTTAAATGGAGTTAATTAACGAGAAACCAATAAAAGATTAAGGAGTTCTAAATTTCAAAATTATTCTGGACAATAGTTACATTTTATGTATGTAATTGCACATTCTACATCTACACAAAAGGAGTATATAATATTTAAATAATTTTCTCCTTATATGCAATTATGTAATGTAAGTCACATAATTAAATTACACTGACCTCGGAGAATGTGTGACTTTCATCCTTGTATGTAGAGTCGGTGAACTTTGATGACTTTAGCTAGATTTGACGAAGTCTCTTACAACATCACCTCAAGCGGTTCATAAAATAAACAAAGAGAAAACCGTTATATCAAGTCATAAAACTCTACTTTAATAAATCAATACAAGGACGATACAATTTAATTTGCCTTAAGAATTGCTCAAATTACTATATGTGATTATATTTCACTAGTGAGCATTTAAATAAAACAATAAGGCAATATATAATTTATATAATATTTGATGTCCGAATCAACAATATTGAGTCTATAATAATTTCAAAAAAGGATACGTTTTATTAAAATAATTCATATCGGTGACTACTAAAGAATTTTTACACCGAATATTTAAGACTCAACTATTGAGAATATATTATGTAAAATAGTGCATGATTCTCAAATTTAATTTTCACCAAATATTTACATATTTAAGGAATAAACTTTCAATCACAAAATCAAGAATATGATATAGAAATCAAACAGATATTCTTGAATTGAATCTATAAATTATTTTGGGTATGAATCAAATCAAAATTTTATTCCAAAATAAAATAAAGTCAATTCCTTAATGACACACTAATATGAAAATTGGGGTATTTAAATATGCCATAAAACAAATAAGGAATTTATAGAAAAAATTTGAGCCAAAATAGGAGATTATTTCACTTACAATTTCAGCTCAAATATTTTATATATCTATAGTTGCCCAAAATAAGTATTTAATAATTAATAATAATAATAATAATAATTTGGGTTAACTCACGCGCAGCCAGTAAAAGTCGTGTCTCACCTTCTTCACCCATTTACAGGAATCGGGTTGTAACGACCCACGATTCGATCCGGTTCGTTTTATAGAGGCAATGAAACAAAACGATTTTACATGGATTTTGATCGTATCGATATTATTTAGAGAAGCCCCATATCAATTAAAATACTAGGATTTAATTTGTTCTTGAATGAAAGAAAAAAAAAAAAAAAAAAACTGATCGACATATATGTGGGATTTTCGTGAAAAGAACACAACATAAGAATTGGTGATTCTAGAAAGATATTGCAAGAAGGAATGTGATTGACTCAAGTTTAAGAATTATTCTTTCATACAGGTGCTGGATTCAAGATTTTGGAACATACATAGAAAACAGCCAAGCAGTGACACAATTTTGGAACATAAAATCGTACGATGATATTACAAATAGCCACGATGGAGAAACAGATATATGGCATATACACACATGCAATTCATACGATTCAAAAACAAATAGCCATAAAATGTATCTAATCAGGCTCTTGATACCAATTGAAAGAAAATTTATGTGAGCCATGGATCAATAGATACAAGATTATAGCATATTGATATATTATTAGAGAAGATGATGTGTACCTTTGTAGTCACAAGCAATCAGAGAGAAGCGTGTGATGAATAACTACCAGTCATGGATCAATAGATACAAGATTATAGCATATTGATATATTATTAGAGAAGATGATGCGTACCTTTGTAGTCACAAGCAATCACCTTTGTAGTCACAAGCAATCAGAGAGAAGCGTGTGAGGAATAACTACCCTCATCACCATTGGCATTCAGAATTAGGTTTTCACCGTTGTATTAACTGTCTGATGGGATAACAATTATATAGCCGAATGGTTGAGGGCAGGGACCTCTCACTGGGCTTAACTGAATGGTTCAACCCATCACGGTCCATTCAGGGACAAAAAACCCAATCATATAATTCATCCATAAATGCTTAATAACGATGGACCATAATCTATATTAATAATTATTTCTAATAATTGATTATTGTCAATCCATAATTGATTAATTAAAATAATTAATCTAACATAGATCCCTCAATACAAAATCCAGTAAGTCGAACCACATTGTTGTGATGTATTCTTCCTATAGTTGCAACTTCATTAATGAAATCTTGTCCATTACCCTTAGTTTTACTCAATATCTTTATGGCCACAAATGGTCCGCTACGTAGCTTTCCTTTATAAACGTCTCCAAATCCTCCTTTACCCAACTCGTCTTTTAAATTTCCGGTCATCATCTTTATTTCTTTGTATGAATATCTAATTGGCATCAAGGTATTCGCTTGAAGAAAAAGTTCGATATTCTCAAAAATTGAGATATGTTTTCTTCGACATGTATATATCAATAGCACAAAGAACATCATGAGGCCCAGTGAAAATCTCACTATTAATGGTGGTATTATATATCTTCCTATGACTCTTCCTATCTCGATGCCAATTTTAGCAACAGAAATGTGTTTATTGTGTGATGTTAATGTATAGTTTTGTCTCTTGCGTGACAAAATCCATCCATAAACCTAGACCCCGGCTACTTGATTGGGAATAAATTCATGGAATAAAACCAACGGCAACTTCCACGGAGCCATCTCCCACGGTCCGCTTACCGAGGAATAGAAAGGGTCGTACAATTAGGACCTCGATATGGTTCTATTCCGTTCATCGTATCGGAGGTTACTTGTAATGCTCCTGTGAAAGTTATATCAAGGGAAAACAATTTATTTATTTTCAATAAAGGAAAAATAATAATTAATTAATATTTAATACTCCATCCGTTTCAAATTATAACACTTATTAAAAAAACTTAAAATAAAGTCCCTTGTTTAGCCTCTCTGAGATGGGAAAAGTGAAGCTTGATTCCGGTAAGACTTTTACTGTATTTTCCAACTCCATTATTCTTTTGAAGAAATTATTTAGAAAGAAAAGGAGGAAAACAAACTGTGGTGTAGATTGACTATGGGTCGACGTCGTTTGTGGTTTGAAGGAAAACAACACTTAATAAATTCAAGTAGGTGAGTTTTATTATACCCCTGCAATTTTGGATTATCTTCTGTAATGTTTTTTTTTTTTAATTACAGGTATAAAACAAAATTTATCTATTTTGCATTAGTAAAAGTTTATTTACCCGTAAATTTACATTTTTTACTACAACACTATATTTTTTAGGCAAACACTAATTTCATTTTCTTCATATATAGCATATCAGTACTAGTATCATTTCTATGGAAATTTTTTAAAGTGAATGGATGACAATACATTTATTCCACCTTAAAGAATTTTGTGGGGACTCAAGCAACATGTAGAGAATGTTTTTTCTTTTGAGGCAATGTACAGAATCTTTCATTCTCCCTATTCAGATCAGCTAAGTGAGTAAACCTGGCTCCTCCACCCCCACCGGCCCTAGTTTCCAGAAAATTTTCTTTTTGTCTTCAAGTTCTCTTTGTTCATTATAGAGGAGTGATTTTGAATCATTTTTGAATTAGAATCATCCCATCTACACCTTTTTTTTCTGCTTTTTTAAATATAAACAAGTGATTTTCAAATGAATTAAGTTTTTTTTTTTGTATTTTTTTGTGATTTCGTTGTCTAAGTGCGGCGTTGTGTTGGTCGTCGTCTTGTGCGGCATTATTTGATATCTCGTATTGTTGCGGTGTTCATTTGATTCTTCTCGAAAGATTATCTTCAGTCAATTACAGATTCAATCAATGATTTGTGCATCAATGTTGCAGATCTGGAAACATGAATATTCCGGTGATCTTAATTTTATCATATTACTTGTAGTAGACACATTTTGCCGTCTTATGCTATTAACTCGGATGTTGTGCGTTTGTTCGCAGATTCATCCTTTATATTTTTAGCGAAGTTGAATATGCGGTTGTATTTGATATATCTATCTGATTTGAATGAATAAATTAAATATCATTTTGTTTGTGTAAAAAAATGAGTATGTATACCTCTTTCATATATATAACTTGTTTGCAAATGAAAAAAAAAATTTATATATATATATATATATATATATATATATATATATATATATATATATATAATAAAATATTACCTTTATTAATGCCAAACAAAATATCTCTATTTGTATAAGTTGTTTCGCATAAATTTAAAAATAAGTCAATTCAAAAAATTCAAAAAATCGAGAGATTGAGTGAAAATAGAGCGGTGAAAAGCTTGAAGGATTTTTGTAATTCTCAAAACCTCAACGGTGTAATGTGTAATGTGGTATTACACGGGGAAATTAAAGAAAATACAATTAAGTCTTAATTTCATCTTGATTTCTCAACAGATTTAAAATTTTTAAAATAAAAAAATTAAAAGGACTAAAAGTTAAATACAAAGGAAGTAATAAATATAAAAAATTAGAAATAACTCCATACCTCCAACTAATATGCGCAGCTTTGGCATTTGGTCTGAAAGAAGAGAAAAATAGAAAAAACGTAAGTTATAAAATGTTTAGAATATCATGAAATAAGAAATATTTGCATAAATATATATATATATATATATAACTCCTTTAAAATATGGGAGTTTTGTTTTATCTTTATAATATTTGTTTTAATTTCTTGTAATATTGACGGATTTTAATTGACTTTATTTTGTTAACTTTTTGCCGATGTGATCTTACTTTATTGGATCTAAAGGTCTATTTATCCCAAATATTTTAGCTCAAGTGGTCCGTAGATGGAGTATTTTGTAGTCTCAACAGTGGTAACTTCTATTCCTAAGCCATTAGCTCAAGGCTCCATCTACGGACCAAGCCATCTTAAACCTGTATAGTACTAGTATGGACTATAGCATAATCAAATTAGAATTGTTCAATTCGGATCACATTATGATTCAATCTATAGTGGTGACCCGAGACAAATGTTAAATTAGAGTTTTTGGGTCCTAATAATAATTTTAAAAACTATTTCTAATAATAATCTAATTAGTTAGGTCTAGGTACACTATTTCTAATCATAAAAACTCACACTCACCAATCAACACTCAGGCAACTAATTTTAGGTGTGATAATGATCAATTGATTTCAACAAAACAATAGACTAATAATAACTGCTATTCAAGAGTGCTCACATGGGATGTAACAAATGAGATGTTGATATCTTGGAGCAACCAATTCTCGAGTAATTCTTGTGTGGTCTAGATGAATTCAGACACTTTATTTGGACGCATGTACACAATAAGAAAATAATTAAAAAAAACTAAGTACATAATATTTTTTTATTATTATTAAATAATGAATATTTTGTTTGTCCGTTTTCAATAATTAAGTGCAATACTCACCCCTCTCCTATTTATTTATCTTTAAAGATAAAATTATAGCTATTAAATTACATGACAAAAATAAATAAATTTGTCAGTTATTTAAAATTCAAATTAAATAGGAGAGGGGTGAGTACTATGATTTCAATTTAATGTCTGCATTTTATGTGCAATATCTCTAGCATAATTCATAAGGTAAAAATAGTAACCAACATTTGGTTAACGTAGTTGGTGGGTGAAAAATATTTTATGGATCATGCTAATTAGTGCTCCTGAGACACTATTTAAGAATATAACAGAAGAAACTTTTATATTGAAAATAACAATTTTTTTACTTTTCAAACATTAACTGCATTTATTTTAATGTATTTTTACTATTTGAGGTATCTTTAACAGTGTGGTTGAATTTTCATTTTTTTTTTTGTTTACACCACTAGTTGAATATGGTTCGGGGATAAGTTTTGAATCAAGTGGTTCCACCCCCTCCCGATCATAGTTGCGGAGGATCAAACCGTGATCTTCACTACCAAATTCAACGTCAATCACCACTGAACCAACTAACGATCAGTTGAAGAAGTTGAATTTTGAACCGGAAATTTTACATTTTTACACATTTAAAGTGTATGAGTCAAACTTTGATCATCCCACTATCCACTAATTTCTATCCACTAGACAATTTAATAAAAAAAAAAGTGTATGAGAGTGAAACAATGAGGTTATTTGATAAATATAAAATAACATTGTTAAATTGGGAAGAAAAAAAATGCATTTCTTACAGCAGCCTTCACCAAGTCGCCATGGATAACGGCAATAACCAGTTTCAGGAACAGGTGGAGTATAAGTATATTTTCGACATTCAACATCTCTGGTTGTTTGATTGAAGTAGCACCGTTGATTATCTCCGCATAATTGTATGCAAAAACCACTTATCCACGATAGCTGAAATCCATAGACTAGCATTCCATGAATTTGTTCGTATGAAAGGGATCCATTTGGAAAATCTGCTGATGATGATGATGATGATGATGAGATAGCAACAAGTTTCACTTGGCAATCATCTTTTAATCTCTCAACCGTCAAGTACTTACTGTCCAAATAATCAGAATAATGTGGATCTTCCCAGTAGTTCATCTCCACAAAAGCATAAACATAGCTTTCCGAGTCGGAATTGACAATACACGGAGCTGTATCCACATATCCAGGATCGTCCTTCACTTGTTTGCTACACTTCAAGTATATTATGTACTGGTATTTGTTGTACTCAAAATAAGAAACGATTTGATATGGATCTCCAATGAAGACCTTACCATTAACGACATAAGAGTTTGTGAAGTTGAATGAGGTTAAGAAATAACTAGGAATGGAAGAGCAATCACCCTCTTTAATTCCGGGATCAACTATTTGAATTGTGTAGTTTTCGTAGTTGATTGATTTCACATAGAATTTACCGGAAAAAAGAGTTAACACTGTCATGTTGTTTTCGCAGGATAACTCGTATCTTGGATCACCACATGATGTTGGGTCACCCTTAAGTCGAAATGGATGTGTTATGTTTGTGATTTCGCCGCATGAAGAAGGTGGACAATATGTTTGGTTATTAGTATTTGAAATTGCATCACATGTTTGATGATGCAATAGCTGACCAATTAACATAATTTGGAGGAAGCATAAAAGTGACATTGATTCCGCAGAGCAGGAGAAGGATTTCCCTCTGCTCATGATTTTTGGTGAAAACCAATTTTCTATTGATCTGAAAGTTACTATGATGCTTCTCCTCAATACAAGTTTTTATTAAATGGAAAAAATCATCTACTTTTTGTTGGACCAAAGTTTTTCACTCACAGCTGCAAATGCTAATCATTCACAATAATTAAAATATCGAGTGTTCAACTAAATCATTAAAGGGACAAATATCTGACACGTGATATTAACAATTCATTTTATCATCTTGGTCTTACAAACAGGGATGGCAACCCATCCCCATATCCACAAATATCTGACACTTGCTATATTCTATGAATATCGAAGTGTCTACTACCTCCATCCCAAAATATTAGAACTTATTGATCATTGCACGTATGTCAATGTATAATTTTAATGACGAATATCTTTAATTGTCTATTAGTAAAAATTATAAAAATTTAATATTTTGAAAATACTCATCGAAACAAATCAAACAAGATCTTTGCCTTTTTAATTTTAAATTGTTAATAATCTCATATAGCATACCATCATTGACCTGTACTTGGACTTGGTAATTTGATTTCAATATATTATCTACCATCTCGATTCGATTGCCCCTTTGAGGTGGATGCAAATGATATGTTGCTTGCTAGCTATAAGAATCAAACACATACACCAACCTCGATCAAATATAGAAAACCTACAAAATGACTTGTACTCACTGTACTTCTTCCCTCATGATAGCAATAATATTAATGCAGCTTGGGAATGGACAGAATATCCCATCCATGGTGTGTCCTTTCAATATATCTTGTACACAACATAACAAGATTCTTGAAATACCTGCTTATCCAGTCCCTATAAAACTCATAATAGATGACATTAACTACACATCTCAAATATTAGAAGCACATGATTCTGAGAATTGTCTTTCACGACTCCTCTATTCATCAATTTTTCCTTTTCGGATTCATGGTGCTGGCCATGGACATGGTTGGGCATTGGGCTATCATACCAATAATAGTTTTAATGTTAGTTTCTTTGATTGTTCTTCGCTAGGAAGCCTTGATTCGGTAATAGACCACCAAAATGGTGGAACTACTCAAGGCGGGATTTCTTGTCCTATTTATATCGCACGATTAAATGTAAATATAGTTCAATCTAACCTTGTATTCTGCACCAAACTGTCCCAACCAGTTTCGCCCTTTATTCTTTCAGATGAATCTCTAACGGGGATACGATTAAATTCAATCTCATTGACTTGGTCAGAAACAAATCTTGACAAAGGATGCTTCAAATGCAAGCACAAATCAAAGAAGAAGATTATTTTATCCACTGTAGGTAAGAAACCTTTACTTCTATCCTTTATTTTGATTGATTTTGGGGTTGGCTCAGATTCAAGAAGAAATTATTTTTTTATGTAGTTGAGGATTTTTTTAAGGACATTGAATGATTGATTAATTTGCAGGTGTAATCATTGGCTCAACTATGCTTGTACTTCTATTTGCCATTTTCAAAATATATCACTATATTAAGATGAATAAAGAAGATCATAAGAGAATTGAAAACTTTTTGAAGGATTATAGAGCTTCAAAACCAACTAGGTTCTCTTATGCAGATTTAAAGAGAATTACACATAATTTTAAAGATAAGTTAGGTGAAGGGGCTCATGGAGCTGTTTATAAAGGTAAATTGTCGAATGAAATTTTGGTTGCTGTGAAGGTTCTTAATAATGCAGAGGGAGATGGGAAGGAGTTCATAAATGAAGTGGGAACCATGGGCAAAATACACCATCTCAACGTGGTTCGTTTGCTTGGTTTCTGCGCAGATGGATTTCACCGTGCTTTGGTCTATGACTTTTTTCCAAACGGTTCGTTGGAGAAATTCATTTCTCCATTGAACAACAAAGATAATTTCCTTGGATGGGATAAGTTAGAACAAATTGCTCTAGGCATAGCTAATGGCATTGAGTATCTCCACCAAGGTTGTGATCAAAGAATTCTACACTTTGACATCAATCCTCATAATGTTTTGATAGATGACAATTTCACTCCCAAAATCACAGATTTTGGTTTGGCTAAGATGTGTTCGAAAAATCAAAGTATTGTATCCATGACTACAGCTAAGGGAACATTGGGCTACATGGCACCCGAAGTTTTTTCAAGAAACTTCGGAAATGTCTCATATAAGTCTGATATATACAGTTATGGTATGTTGTTATTAGAAATGGTTGGAGGAAGAAAGAATACAAAAACAACCAGTGGCGATGAAAATGTTCAAGTTGAGTATCCAGATTGGATCCATAATTTGCTTGAAGGAGGAGATATACAAATCCCTATCGACGAAGAAGGAGATTTTAGAATTGCAAAAAAATTGGCAACGGTGGGACTTTGGTGTATCCAATGGCACCCTTTGCATCGTCCGCCGATGAAAACTGTGGTACAAATGCTTCAAGGAGAAGGGGACAAGTTAAAAGTACCAAGCAATCCTTTCGGACCTACAACCACAACGACTACAATTGGTAATATTGCTGTAGAACGTATGAATTCGGAGTTGGATGTGATTGAAGAATTAGATTAGATCTATCCTAGTTATACATGTATTACTTTTTAACAAAGTTTTATGTTACCACTAAAATATATAATTATGGTTTTGTCCCTGTAATTACAGTTCAAATTAATATTGTTTTGAGTTTGTGTCAATATCAAAGGCTTTGTAAGAGGCCATAATAAAGGCTCCAACAGCCAAACAAATACTATTCCAATTCCAGTTAGCCTCATGCCAATGTTTCATTTTCATATTTCTGTTGTTATTAAAACAAGTGGACCACTGTGCAGAACTAACCAAAATTGATTATCTGTCCACTTCCTACACCCGCAATTATTGATACCACATAGTTCTTACTTCACATGGAGCAAAACAGAAAGTGTTTACAAAATACTGTCTTCATCCCAAAATAAGTAACATAGTTTGACTATATATATACTATTTACATAATTTATTTTACTATATGATCAAATCAGAGAACCAATATCATTAGTAAACTAGGATCAATCAGACAATATTGAAAAAGGAAATGTTCCTCCAAAGGCTTCTAAAGTACATACATGTCTAACAAAGGTGGGTATCTCATACTAAACAAATCATGATCAAAACCAAATTCAATAACCTAGTTAAGCAATACCATCGTCAAGCACATGAAACAGAAGAACAAAATTTAGACAATCAATACATACAGGAATAAAATTGGTATCATATCACCAATAACTGAGTATACTTTAACCAATGGAAAATTAAGATTTAATGGTAATGGGAAATAAAAATATAATTGCGAAAGAAAATTACCAACAGTTTTCAAGCAGAATACATTATAAATAGGCTATGAGTTAGTTTCCTTCAAGAAACTAACAGAGTCATCATCAGCATCTGACTCAATTTCATCTGAGGTTTCTTCAAGATCATTCTGAATAGTTTCATTTGGATATAGAGAAGGTTTTGGAGGCATTTCGATGTTCTCAATATTTCCTTCAAGCATTTCTATTACTTTGTTCATTGAAGGACGATCACTTGGTTTTAATTGTATACACCATAACGCAATTATGAACATCTTTTTCACATTAATCATTTCCTCATTAGTAAGTTCATCCATTTTGATTTCTTTTTCCTCAATCAATTGATTGTAGATCCAAAAGGGATAGAAAAGTTGACTTGAACGATCTGCATGTGGATTCAAATTTCTTCTCTTACTTGCCATTTCCATTAAAAGCATTCCAAAACTGTAGACATCGGCCTTGTAAGACACTCCTCCAATATTTTGGTAGAATAATTCTGGAGCCATGTAACCAATTGTTCCTCTTGCTGCAGTCAGAGTGACAATGCTAATGTCATTGGGATAAAGCTTTGCAAGACCGAAGTCAGAAACCTTTGGGATAAAGTTCTCATCGAGAAGAATGTTATGGGGCTTGATGTCAAAATGCAAAATTTGCATGTCACATCCTTCATGCAAATAAGCAATACCACGAGCTACTCCAAGAGATATCTCATACATTTGCTTATAAGTAAGAGAGATAGCATCCTCTCTAGAAGAAATATATTTATCAAGAGAACCATTAGGCATAAATTCATAAACAAGAGCACGTTTAGATCCTTCAACACAAAATCCAATTAGTCGAACCACATTAGTGTGATGTATTCTACCAATGGTTGCAACTTCATTAATGAAATCTTGTCCATTGCCCTTAGATTTGCTTAACATCTTTATGGCCACAAATGGCCCACTGCGTAGCTTCCCTTTAAAAACGGCTCCAAAGCCTCCTTCACCCAACTTTTCTCTATAACTTCGAGTCATCTTCTTTATTTCTTTGTATGAATACCTAATTGGCATCAAGGTACTCGCTCGAAGAAAAACTTCAATACTCTCATATATTGATATATGCCTCCTCCGACATGTATATATCAGTAGCACAAGGAATACTATAAGGCCCATTACAAATCTTACTATAAATGCTGGCAAGATATATTTTCCTGTGATTCTTCCTATCTCGATGCCAATTTTAGAAATAGAAACGTGTACCTTGGATAATGTATAGGTCTTTGTTGTGCCAATTATTTGTAGTGCTCCTATGAAGGTGTTTATATCAAGAAAAACCAAGAAGAAAAAATAGTTAATACATATATATAAAATCAATTAAATGACAATTGAAAGGTTAATAAGCTCCTATTAATGATGACTAGTTGGAAAGAATTTGATTTTAAATTCATCTAAAGTAATTACTCCTATTTATACTTAAACCGAACTTGAAATTTAAAAGTCTTCTTTTTCTTAAAACCAAAGGTATATAAACCAAGACATTGAACTCAAGTGGTTAATGAGCTCCACTTAGGACGAATCGATTAGGAGAATCCGAGTTTGATTCCTTTTGGGAACAATTTTTGGCCTGGCTTTACTTATCTTGCGGCCGAACTCTACATTACTGGAGCCCCTTATCCTAAGAACCATAGAGTATTAAAAAATAAAAATAAACCGAAAGAATATAACACTGAAAAATATATAACATAATCATGTAAATAACCTGAAAATATTTGTTTAGAAAATACAAAGACTGATTGTCCTTAGGAAGAAACTTTGTGTGGTATGGATGATCATACTACATGGCTATTAAGTTATGTCTGCTCAACTCATTTAGTTAGGTCTGACTTCAGCACTATTTGATTGTTTGATCCAGTCCAGTCATGACAATTCACCCCAACCATGCAAGTCTTAGCTCAGCACTAGCTTGTTTAATTGAATCAAAGTGTTTCAAGACATGCCACACAATGTAGTGGCGTAAGCTATTGGTGTTGACTCCAAATGCCATGTACAAAACAGCCGACGCTTCTAAAGTGTTTAGGTCCATGTGTGGTCGTACTCATATCAGATGGTAAATTGAGAGACTCTGGATCACTGATTAATGGGGATCAACAACTAATTAAAGAATATAAAAGGAGGTATTAGATTGAAAATTCTGATTTTAGCTTAAACTGTATTTCTATTGTAATCATTTTTGGAGTAATCTTGGAGCTCCCCCTTAACGTGTAGCTCCATTGAATAACTATTGTAACTTGTATTTACAAACGTGAATAGTATCTAATAAGCACTACAATATTTTTAACTTTAGCCAACGACACAATAGCCAACAACTGAAAAATCGTTTTCAATAGTAAGTATTATATAGGCAATGTTTTATATATACTCATTGAAAGGCTTCTACACTTTGTTTCATTATACTATTGAAAATTGTTGCCTATTTAGATTAGGATTCAATTTTTTAAGCGTGGGAATGATGTATTTGTTGCCTATTCAAAACCTTATTGCCATTTCACAATAAATAGACAACTTGTAACAAAGTGTCGACTAAACCCTTATGACCAAAGTTTGTAATGTATTACTTTAGACTAGGGGTGTCATTTGGATTTGGATTCTAATGGACGGGGCCGTCCCTATATATTTAGAGACTCTGAACAAATTAGATAAAGAGGTCCTTTAAAAAAAATTAAAAAGGTGGTCTTTTAGATAAAGAGGTCCTTTAATAAAATTAATATGTTTTTTAATTAAAAAATATAATTTTTTTTAAAAATGTAATCTTTTATTTAAAATACTACTGTATAACATTAATAATATTAAAAAAATAGTCATATTATGATTAATAATAGTAAAATATACTTCCAACCTGATATCTTTAAAAACTGAATGTTTTTGATAAAAATTGCAACTTAATTTTAAAAAAAAATTAAAGAAGAAATGAATTCTTTACTTTCAAAGAAATTACAAAATGTACTTTTTTATTTATGAAAAATGCTAAACAGTACCCCCCGGGACAATGGTTAAGCATATTATAATAGAAAATTTGTTTCGAAATGTGTGTATTCAACACTTTGGAAATGTAAAAACTTATTATAAGTTGTAAAGTTATTTAATTTATTTATTTATAGAGAAAATTTATTATTTTGTTGCTTTTTGAATATTACTAAAATTATTAAATATCTTATAAAATGAAATTTTTAAAAAGTGTCATAGGTGAGACAAATGCTTGCACTGGCTCTAGGCCGGCCCTGCTACTGGATGAGTCAAAATAATCCAATAATTCATTAGAATCCACTCAAATTTTCTTTAAAATATTCAATCTAATTCATCCATTAAATATATGATTCATCCAATCCATCTATTATCAATCTTAAATGGATGGATATCCATTTGATCCATCTATAAAAATATATGATTTTTTTATAATAAAAAACAGGGTTACTAGGCTTTTACCCTCTGTAAAGTATGTGAGTTTTGTGTTACCCCCGTATATATTTTTTTTTAGATTACCCCGTGTAATTTTTTTTTCTTAGTTCATTTTACCCCTGTCGATTTTTTTTTTCAACACAGGGGGGTAAAATACACTACAAAAAAAAAAAAAAGACATTACAGGGGGTAATCTCAAAAAAAAATACAGGGAGGTAACGCAAAATTCGCCTACTTTGCAGGGGTAAAAACCTATTAACCCTACAAAATATATAATTTTTTTTATAATAAAAAATATATGATTTTTAAAAATGAGGATTGAAATATTTTTATTACTCCTTGATTAAAAAAAATTATTAATCATTTCAAAAACATAATTTTATCTCATTTTATGATTGAATTTGTTAAAAATCAACCCAATTACCCAACACAATAGTTTTAACTAGGCCCAAACAATTTTTTTACTAAGCCTAAAATAGTTTCTTTCTACACCACCCTAAATCAAACTTATTAAAAACTTAAAAATATTTAAATACTTTCAAATTCATAATTTTAATAAATAAATACTCTCTCCGGTCCTTTTTATAATAGACAATTCACTTTTTAGATACATCCAATAATTATGTATTTGATCTATATTATAGCTTAAATACATTTATTATTGAATGAATCTAAAAAGTCGTCTCTTATAAAAAGAATCAGAGGGAATAATAAAAAGATAGGTGGTGGTCAACAAAAGTCAACGCCACCACTGACAGCGCTTCGTGGCGGAGCTCCAGCCACCATCACAGCAACGGACGGCACTTTGGGGCGGAGCTCTAATCACTGGTGCGGCAGCGAGCGACAAAGCTCAGTTGTTGACCGGTGGCTCCGGCATTGCCCACTGCCATTGTGTCCGGTAAATTTTTAAAAGTTGCAAAATTGTGGGCTACGATGACACATTTCAAGTGCTCACTACTTCTTTATTTTTTTGCTAGATTCTCACTTTTTTTATTATTATTATTAATTAAAATGAAAAAATAAATAAAATAATTTGGGTAACCAAATTATATTGCTCATTTAATTCAAAAAAGTATAGAAAAGTACCAAAAACACCAGACATGCGAGATAAATACACAAACAAATTTATTTAGTAAATAAATAAAAATTTAGAATTATACTTTTTTATTATACCTTATGTACTGAATTTTAAATTATTATGACTCATTTTTTCTAGAAATTGGAGAATTATTAGTTCAGAAAAGAAAAATAAATAACCTAGAAATGATCGATCACAAAGTAAAATGTTATCTTTTTAAGAAACATACAATATTACCTTTAATAATGCCAAGTATAATATCTGCAATAAATTATGGGTCAACAATTAGAAGAGATATTACTATCCTAAAAAAAAGTAAAATTAGAAGAGATAGTACAGCATATAATTTACAACAAAAAATAGTAATCATTTGAGTAATTACACGCTCAATAATATTTTAAGTAATATAAATTTTAAAAAAAAAAATTTGATTGAAATTTTAATTATATATGATAGGGTTGAAAGTTTATTTATTGATACATTTCTCCCATAGGAAAAAATAGTATATTTTAATTATATTTATAAAAAAAATGATGAATTATATTTATCAATTTTTAAACATATTAATAACCAATTTTCTCATTTTATTAAATTGAATTAATTGTACAAAAAATTATACCATCTTTAAAAATTACCCTTGAAACAAAATATAAATATTATGACAATGAATATATGTATTATTTTTTAAAAAAATGTTATTAATTTACTTTTTTGACAAAATATTATTATTTATTTTAAAAAGGTCTCGTATAGCAATTTGCTTAGACTCCATAAAACGTTGGGCCGGCATAATTGGTGTCATTAAAATAAGAAGAAAAAGAAAAATAATTATCTACAAAAAATGTAAAGTTATTTAATTTAGAGATAACTTCATACCTTCTATTAATATGCGCAACTTTGACATTTGGTCTGAAAGAAGAGAAAAATAAACAAAAACATCAACTATAATTATATTTTTTATTTTGGTCAAGTAGCCTAGTCGCTAGAAATTTCATCCTTAAGATGGATAAATGGGAGTCTTGTGAGCTTAGTTCAATGGGTAGAACAATTGCATTATATATGTAGGGGTCGGAGTTCGAACCCCCATCTTCCCACTAATCCACCTTAAGAGTGAAATTTCTAGCCACCACTTGACAAAAAAAAAGGTGGATAACTGGGATGACCAGGGTAAAAACTCCAGCCCCCTAGGACAACTATAATTATATATATATGCCCCATTTGGATCAGCTTATTTTTTACTTTATGCAAATGACTTATGCAAATTTCATGTATTATTATAAATTTATCAAGGTAGTTTATGATAAAATAGCGTATAAAAATACAATTTTTACTAGTTTGAACTTATAAAATAGCATAAAACCTAATTTATATTGCATAAGCTGTTTCATAAGCTTAAAAATAAATTAATCCAAACGGGACCTTAAAATATAACAAAATAATAAAAAAATTGTCACCGTTTGTCCTACTTACTTATTACTCGTAGCTTCAGAAATTTGTTGAATAATTTATTTTATTGTAAAATTTGGCTTAACAAAGGGGCCGTTTATTAGAAATTGATTTAAATAGGTAATTAATTTAAATTTAAATAAATAACATCTGTTGAATTGAACGGATGCATTAATTTCTTACTGCAATTGCCATCAGCTCCCATTGGATAATGGCAGTAGTTTGATTGACATTCAATCTCTCCGTTGATAAAGTTGCACCATTGATTATCAACGCAAAATTCTCTACAAGCACCACTTTTCCACGATAGCTGAAATCCGTAGAGTAGCATTTTATGAATTTGGTCATATGAAAGGCGTCGAATTGGTACATCATCTCTGACACTCATGACACTAGAAATATTTGATGAGTACATTGTAACAACCTTCACTTCGCAATAATCTTTTAAACTCTCAACCGACAAATGCCCCGCCACAGCATAAACATAGCTTTTGGAATCGGAATTGACTCTACACGGAGCTGTATCCACATAGCCAGGATCGTCCTTCACTTGTTTGCTACAGTTCAAGTATATTACGTACTTGTTCTTGTTCCCAAGCTCATAATCGGTATGATATGCGTCGCTGTTGCCATCAACGTAAGACCAAATGCCTGTTAAGTTGTATGAGCTTAAGAAATAGTGAGGAATGGAAGAGCAATCACCTTCTTCAATTCCGGGATCAACTATTCGAATTGTGTAGTCTATGTAGTTGATTGATTTCACATAGTATTTACCTGAAAACAGAGTTAACACTGTCATGTTATTTTCGCAGGACAACTCATACCTCGAATCACCACAGTTTGTTGGGTCATTTTGAAGTCGAAAGGGATGTTTTATGTTTGTGATTTTGCCGCACGAAGAAGGTGGACATGATGTTTTGTTGTTGGTAATAGCATCACATGTTTGATAATGATGATGATGCAGTATTACCCAAACTACTATAAGGATTTGGAGGAGACTTAAAACTGATATTGAACCTCCAGAACAGGGGAATGATTTCCATCTGCTCATGATTTTTTCTGAAAATTAATTTTCACTTCTTTGTTGGGTTGGGATTATCTAAAAGGGAATTTGTATATAAGAGGACTTTTAGCACCCGTTCTGAAGTTATGATCCTCTGTATAACAAGGCCTTCTTTCGGATTTGCAAGTTAATAGCATACAACTCTGCATACTACAAATAATATGATAAAATTAAAGTAATCGAAATATTTATGACTTCGTTTGATGCTCAAATCATTTATTGAATCTGTAATTAACCGAAACCGATCTTTCAATTGGAATCAAACGAACATCACAACAATAAGAAAAATAAAAAAACAGCGCACAAGACGACGAAAACACAACGCCGCACTGAGACAACGAAATCACAAAAAAACACAAATAAAAAAATCTTTGATCTATGTGAAAACCATTTATTTATATTAAAAGAAGAAAAGAAAGATGTCGAGTGATAATTTAGGCAAAAAATGACATTAGGCGGGACAAATTTTCTAATCAATGAAATTAACCTTTCAACCCTTCACTAATTAGGTCCGCCACCGAGGTCATCATAATAAAGTAGGCATAACGTTTCCATGTAGAAAACCGACTTTCTCATGGTCAAGGTCATCATAGCAGTGACTTGGATTTGAAACTTTTTACGCATCTTTATTATTTTCATTTGGAAAATTCTATTGTACATCTAAAATGATTCGAATGTACTGGTATATTATGTCAATAAATTAATAGGTATACACCATTAATATAGCATAACATTGTCATTTGCAAGGGATGCAATTAATATATATATATATAGCTAAGAATAAAACACCAACCTTACTCGTACAAAATGATTTTCAGTCACAGTACTTGTTCTTCCTTCATGATAGTAGCAATAGCATTAGGAGTACTCATGCCCCTACTTGGGAATGGCCATAATATCCCATCCATTGTGTGTCCCTTCAAACTATCTTGTAAACATAATAACAAAAAGATTCTTGAACTACCTGCTTATCCAGTCCCTATAAAACTCATAGTAAATAACATCAACTACACATCGCAAACACTAGAAGCACATGATCCTCACAATTGTCTTTCACGCCTCTTACTTGAGCACAATTTCTCTTCATCAATTTTTCCTTTACGGATTAATGGTTCTCGGTTGTATCATTACGCCTTTTTTTTGACTAAATACTTTGAATATGACTTATATAGTTTTAATGTTAGTTTCTTTGATTGTTCTTCGCTAGGACAACTTTATCTGAAGAAGAAAAACCAAATAGACTTTGATGGTGAGCAGGACATGATTTCTTGTCCTATTTATATCGCACCATTTGGTTATGATATAGTTAAACATAACCTTGTATTCTGCACCAAACTGTCTCAACGAGTTCCACCCCTTATTCTTTCAAAAAGTTCTCTATATGGAATACGAGAAAATTCAATCTCATTGTCTTGGTCAGAAACAAATCTTGACAAAGGATGCTTCAAATGCAAGCACAAATCAAAGAAGAAGATTATTTTATCCGCTGTAGGTAAGAAACCTTTACTTTTTATCCTTTATTTTGTTTGATTTTGGGGTCTGTTCATATTCAAGAAGAGTTTATTTTTATTCCGTAGTTGAGAATATTTTTTAAGGATATCGAATGATTGATTAATTGTAGGTGTAATCATTGGCTCAACTATGCTTGTTCTTCTATTTGCCATTTTCAAAATACATGGCTATTTTAAAATGAAAGGTGAAGATCATGAAAGAATTGAAAACTTTTTGAAGGATTACAGAGCTTTAAAGCCAACTAGGTTCTCTTATGCAGATTTAAAGAGAATTACAAATAATTTTAAAGATAAGTTAGGCGAAGGGGCTCATGGAGCTGTTTTTAAAGGTAAATTGTCGAACCAAATTTTGGTTGCTGTGAAGATTCTTAATAATGCAGAGGGAGATGGGAAGGAGTTCATAAATGAAGTTGGAACCATGGGCAAAATACACCATCTCAACGTGGTTCGTTTGCTTGGTTTTTGCGCAGATGGATTTCGTCGTGCTTTAGTCTATGACTTTTTCCCAAATGGTTCCTTGGAGAAATTTATTTCTCCTACGAACAGCAAAGATAATTTTCTTGGATGGGAAAAATTACAACAAATTGCTCTAGGCATAGCAAATGGTATTGAGTATCTCCACCAAGGTTGTGATCAAAGAATTCTACACTTTGACATCAATCCACACAATGTTTTGATAGATGACAATTTCACTCCCAAAATCACAGACTTCGGTTTGGCTAAGATGTGTTCCAAGAATCAAAGTATTGTATCCATGACTACAGCTAAGGGAACATTAGGCTACATGGCACCTGAAGTTTTTTCTAGAAACTTTGGAAATGTCTCATACAAGTCTGATATATATAGTTACGGTATGTTGCTATTAGAGATGGTTGGGGGAAGAACGAATACAAAAACAACCGGTGGTGAAGAAAATGTTCAAGTTGTGTATCCAGAATGGATCCACAATTTGCTTGAAGGAGGAGATATTCAAATCCCTATCGATGAAGAAGGAGATTTCAGAATTGCAAAAAAATTAGCAACCATTGGACTTTGGTGTATCCAATGGCACCCTTTGCATCGTCCGCCAATGAAAACAGTGGTACAAATGCTTCAAGGAGAAGGGGACAAGTTAAAAGTACCATGCAATCCTTTTGAACCTACAACAACAACTAATACAACTGCTAATATTTTCGTAGAACGTATGAATTTAGAGTTGGATGTGATTCAAGAATTAGATTAGATATAGATATTAGCTATACATATACATATTGAATAATTTTTCAATGTCAATGGTTTGTGATTTTTTTAAAAAGTATTATGTTTGTGAATTTAGGGACAGTACAATGGAAATGTCAATTGAAAAATTTAATAGGTACTGTATTAATTAATTAGTTGATATGCTTGCCATTCTCAATATCACATGCTTATTGTTGCAACCTTTTTCATAAGGGGATTTTTTAAGTTTTTCGTTTCTTGAGCGTACAAACCTCAAAGTCTAATTTTCACCAAGTTATATCTCATGAACATTATAAGTAATACTAATACACAAAAACAAAATATATATATTTAGACCTACAAGTTGCACCCCAACATCTATAATTTATGGTTTTCTTAATACCATTGTTTCTACCTTTTGTTACCACGAAAAAAATAATTATGGCTCCTTCCCTATACTTAGGGGTGTGCAAAAAATATGGTTATCCTTAACCAAATTACTAACCAAACCATATCCAATTTTAATATCCTAATCCATTTTTAAAAAAAACCACACCAATCCAATTAAAAAAAACCAATTCTAAACCAAATCCAATTTTTCATAATTGGTTTGAAATTGGTTTTGAAATTGAGGCCCAATTGTACAAAATGCCCAAACATTCAAATTTAATATCATTTATATAATTTAATAAATAAATAATTTAAAAGATGGTGGAGGGGTGGTGGTGCTCCGGCGACCGGTGCGGGGCGACGGCGGAGCTCCGGCGGCCAGCTCCGGTGGCCGACTGCGGTTTTCCGGTGACCAGTGGCGGAGCTCCGGCGACCGGCTCGGTGGCCGACGGCGGCCGGCCGCCACCAACCACCACTAATATTAAATTATTTAATTACCATTTTTATTATTATTTTTTTAAAATAGTTATTATTTTTTAAATAACTTAAAAACTTTTTTTTTGTTTTTTTTTTAAAAATAGTATTATTTTGGGCTTAGATAAAATTAAATTTTTTGGGCTTTGAAATATGTTTGGGCTTAGAAAAGAAAAACCTTTTTGAGTTGATTATAAACCAATTAATTTCATAAAATTATATTTTCTTTTTAAAATTAAACAAATTTGTTTTTTTAAACCAATAATAAAAAAAATTAAAATGAAAAGGAAAAAATTGATTTAAAATTAGTTCAAGTAAGTAACCAAATTATTATTACGAATCGGTTATTAATTGGTTTTAAACCAGTTATAAATCATATCCAAATTAGTTGTATATAATAACCAATTTTTTATTAAAATGGTTTTGGATCTTAAACCAAACCATAAATTTGGAGTGGTGTGGTGTGGTTTTTAAACCATGCACACCCCTACCTATACTTGCCATACTTACACTTCAAACATTGTTGAGTTTGTGTCTATATCAAAGTCTTTGTAAGAGGCCATAATAAACCGCTCTATAATTTTTTTTTAGTACATATAAAAATTGACAAAGTAAATATGAGAAATTCTCATACAAGTGAGAGAGCCGGTGTTCGAACCCCGATCATGACGTCCATGCCTTGCAATTTCGGCAAACAAATGTTATTCCAATTAGCGCCATCCCAATGTTTCATTTTCATATTTTAATTGTAATGAAAACAAATGGACCACTGTGACAGAACCAAACAAATCCATTGTCTGTCCACTTCCTATACCTCCAAATTTATTGATACCACATAATTCTTTCTTCACACGGAGCAAAAAAAAAAGTCTCTTTGTCCCAAAATATATTACCAAAAAAAATAATTTATTTATAAAAATACATTATTAAAAAAATATTTATATTTGGATATTGTACAAGAATTCTCTTAGTTTCCTACAAAACTTTTCGAGGAAATTGAATTCCTCGCTAACAACAATCATTATCAAGGAAATTTTCCTAAGAAAAGCATGTGTCTGATTGTGTGTTTTACGAAAGTACGTTACTGAGGAATATTTCCATGAAAATGGGTAGCACAATATTCAAGAGCATTACCAAGGAAATTTCGTCGAAAACTTCTAGCGTGACACCACCTTTTGAAATTATAGTATATATATATATATATATATTAAATGATGGGTGTGTTTGTTTAAGCTTTAAAAAAGTAATTTTTTTTTTAAATATCTAGATATTTTTTACGTAGAGATTTTGAAGAAAATTTAAAATTATTTTCCATTTGTTTACAATTATAAAAACTTATTTCCTTCTATATATTGACTCCTTTGCACATATATGGTTTATGATTTAAAAAAAAATAGATTTGAAAAAAGCTGTTGAAAACAGCTTTTCATTTTGAAGGAAGAAATGATATTTTTTACTAAAATGATATTTAAAAAATTTGAAAAACACAAGTAAAAAAAAGTGATTTTTATTTGAAAAAAAAAAATAATTCTTAAAAAGTATGAAACAAACGGGGCCTATTAACATCCCTGCAGTCATTAAATTTAATTAAGAATTGGTAAATGATAGTATATCGAGATGAGATTAGTTCACTTTCAAGAAGACTTTGTCAGACTTTGATTGCTCAATTATTCACATATATGGGTTGATTTTGGACTCAAAATAGTTACTTCATAGCCACACATGTACCACCAATCCGTTATCTTCTTATCATCACATCATATAATGACTAATGATCCAAGAAGACTAGTGATGGGTGGATATGAATCTAGTGAAAGTTTCTATGAAAGAGAGAAGAAAGATAGATTAGTTGGCCTAACTTATGTAATCAAACATGACGACAAAATGTCTTCTAATTTTAGCCATTACATAGAAAATGGTAAGTCCAGAAGGAAGTTTCTTTAAAATAATCGAAGGGACATATTCAAATATTAAATAGAGATAGGAGCATGATAAGAAATGTTAAATATCTTACCATTGGAGAATGAAGCTTCACAATCTAGTTAGCTCTATATTAGTTACTTGTGTAGAAAGTTACTTGATGTTAGTTACTAATTAGTTAGAGTTAGTTTCTTAGAGGCAATCTAGTGTTACATTCTGTTAGTGTTGTATGGTAGACCCTACTATTGTATATAAATACTTGTATGATAATTTTTTGTATCGGAACTAGTGCCCCGCGTGGAGGCATTAGTTAAGAATACAAAAAAAGTAAATTTTATATTAAAAATAACATTTTTCATATTTTATAAATATTGACTATACAAATTCCAATGTATTTTTACTTATAAGATTTCCTAAATGAACAATATCTATAACCATACTAGCCGCCAATGCCCGTTTGTGTAATAGATATTCTTTTTTTTATGATCGATATTCTGTATTGTGCAAATATAAATAACTACTTAATCTTCTTTTTTATTGGACTTTGTTAATTAATAACTATGTAACCCCCTTTTTTTGTTGTGGTTAATTATTAAGAAGAAAAAAATATATTTTTTTTACTTTAAAAAAACTGAAAATCTACTTTTATGTGAAAGTTGTGTTTAGTTATTAAGAAGAAAAAAAAGTTATTTACTAAAAAAAACTGAAAATCTATTTTTTTGTGGAAGTTATTTTTTAGGGGTAAAATTGGAATAATAAAAAAGTCATTCCAAAAATTTGTATCCCCTTTATATATTAGTATAGATATTATCCAAAAAAGAAAATTGCTTTCACCAAAAATATTCTATTTATGGTTAATTGCAGATAATAACAAGTGTGCAACAATCCTAATCTTTAACTATCAGCTGGACTCACACAGCGGCAACAGTTGACTTTATCAACAGAGGAGGGAGAAGCATGGGCATTATTGCGCAAGCCATGAATGAAGCCAAGCATTAAGGTTTCGACCGAGTTCAATTCGAAAGTGACTCTCAAGTGTTGGTTGAAGTCATTCGTACAAAGCTGCAATGCAATTCAGAGTTTCTCTCAATCGTACAAAGCATCCTACAATGGTTCCGATTATTTTGAATCTGATTTTGTTATTGTTCTGGACTGGGCTTAGAAGCCCAATAGCTGAGGAAAGCTTTCCTCTGGGCTGTCGAGCATGGCCCAATTAGAGCAGCCCACGTCAATTCATCACTGGTCAATGGTCACAATATCCATGCATATTGTAACGGCCGACCACCGGAATGATGAGCATTAACTGCTTATCATGGCTTTTCAGCCGTTTTCCAGCAGTCACTTAATGAGCATTTATTGTCATCAGTGACCTTTGCCCAACGCTGGGGGGAGAGCAGCTTTGCTCCTTTTCTTAGAGCTCCTTTTATTCCTTTTCTTTTCATAGATTGACGACATGTGGCAACAACAAATCTGATGGCTGAAAATTAAAGGCTATAATTAAATAATGAAAAATTAAAAACACATGAAATCAGAAGAAAAGGAAAGCGCCTTCTTAGAGCATCCACATTCATGTCACTCATGAGGGTGGTATAAATGGGTTCCACATAATATTTTATATTATTTTATATTTTCCAACTATTTAAACCACTCAACCATATTTCCTAAATATCCATACCACTCATCCAAAACTCTAACCTAAGCCCCACAAAAATTACTATATAATTTATTCCATTATTTTATCCTCAAAACCTTTTGAATTTGAAAAGGAAAATGTATTGCTCCCGTATCCATTTATGGAACCGGTGCTTTTCTATTGCCACACCAATTCACTCAATTATCCATTCCACCCTCACAATAGTATCCACACGTGGCCAAAGACACGGCATGTAGCAGGCGATATTCATGCTCTTAGTATCATCACTGACTTACATCTTCTTCATCACCTCTTTGCTGCAGCTACCGCCACCGCCGCCCCTTTCCGGCCGCCACATGGCGGCGGTTTTCCTTCCGTATTCTCAATAGACCGCCACACACCAAGAATTCAAAACTTGGAACTCAAAAACAGCAAAACCGCAGTTGTGGAATATTCTTTTTAGTTCAAGCAGATCCAACTTATTTACTGCATGTATTTTGCTGGGATATTTTTTTGTATATCTTTTGCTTCCTTCTTACTTATAACAGAGGACAATTGCATCAAAATCCAAAAAACATACAGTGAAGCATACAAAATCCAAAAATCTCATTATATCATAAATTTAATATATTCAACTACAAATGTTGAATCTTAAAATTGAAAAGGGGGAAAAATTAAAAGATAAGAAATAACAATGATAAACAACCAGATCACGAGCAACACTGAGTCAGGGAAAAGAGAGAGTAAATTGAAAGGGGTAGAGCAATTTAGAGGACGACGGTGAGACGGCAAGGCGGCGTGTAAAGGGAGGAAGAAGGTCGCCGCCGTGTAGCAGAAGAGAGGAGGAAGAAAATCTCCGTTAGGACGGATGATGTTGGCGGTGGTGGAGACGGCAGCAACGGCGAAGAGAGAAAGATGGAAAATATGAAACTGTGTTAGTGTTGTTTTAGAGAAAGAAGACGATGACAAGCTTTTATTTATTATAATTAATTATAACCATTTAATTCCAACCGTTTGATTTATTTTCTCCACATGTCTTTAATCTATTAAAGGAAAAGGAAGAAAAGGAGTTTTAAGAAAAGGAGCAAAGCTGCTCTCCGCTGGGGGCTATATAAACACTCCTATCACTAGGAGTCGGGGACAATCTATTATCTCTAAAAACCTTTGTTTCACTCTCATACTGACTTGAGCGTCGGAGCACTTGCAGGTACACAAACCCCCTCCACTCACCGGAACTTGGGGGCGGAGCAACCGCACACACCGGACTTGGTCGACTCTGGTCATGATTCACAGGTAAGATCAGTTATCAAGATCAAGTTAAAAATGACGATTCAAGCTCTGGTTATTCAATCATGAAGAAAAGAATTCATGAAATAGTTTTCGGCTATTTCAATCAAGAATCAAATCTTGAAATGGTGCAAATGATTCCAATAGTCAATCCTTCAATCATGAAGGAATGTCCATCAAAATTGGAGAACTCGTCGTCACGGATCTACACTCTCAGGTGCTCAAAACATCAAGAATGGAGGGGAATGGAATCTACTCGATCAGAATTCTACACATAATTTAGATTCACATTAGATACAAACTTTTCTTTGTGGTTTGAGAAACTTATTCAAAAATGCTTATGCGATCACCGGAGAATATGGTTGTGTGCACCATCACCCCCATGGTAAAGTTTCCTTGCGACTCCTCTGCATTTAACTTTGATCCCGGTGGAACTATGGCAATAATTTTTAGTTCCGTTAATATGCTCTCATTTCTTTCAGAGCTCGTTTCAATTTATTTTACTGTTCATGTTTTTGTCTTCGATCCCGGCGGAAATTGCCGCTGAACTCAATTATAAGGTTTCTGCATATACATTCTTTGAGTGCGGGGATGGGGAAATTTAATGCTCACAAGATATTTAGATGTTGTCACCTACGATTACAGTAAAAATTATTGAGCATACATTGAGTTAGTGTGTGTATGTGCGCGCGAGTTTTCCTAATCTTAATTTGTAAAATTTTAAAAAATATAAAATTATTTACTATTGAAGTGCATCCATATTAACGTTGAACATGAATAATTATAAGACATTAACCTTCCGCACCTGATATTTTTCTAATTAATGCACCTACCTTATCTCATTCATGTATAGCTTCCAACTCTAAGGTTGAAAATTTTGTTTGGGTTTCAACAACTCTGGAAATTGTTGAGTTAAAAGGGTTTGGTGGCACAATCAACTTATCTTCTTCTAAAGCCTCTAACATTTGCAGCACAACTTTTATCGATGGACGATTTATTGGGTGCCATTGAATGCACCATAGTCCTACAATTGCAAGTTTCTTTAAAATTATATCATCTTCTGCTCCATCGATAGTCATTTGCATATCTCGTCCTTCAAGTAGATTATGAATCCATTCTGGATACAAGACTTGAAAACCGAATTAAGGAGTGCAAAGTATTGGGTTCAAATCCGAATTAAGGAGTGTATCACTAGAGTAAGCAACAAAAACCGGGCAGGACATCAAACTGCAATGGAGGAAAGTGATGTTATAACTGTAGACAGGATCCAGAAATAATTCAAAAGGAGAAATTTGTGATTGAAGAAGCTTTAAAAACTGTCTTGGAAGGCAATTTTCAGGGTCAGAAACATGTAATTGTTGGAATTTATAATCTATTGTTATGACTTCGAGTTTAATAGGACCGGAATCTGAAGGAAGCTCAAGTAGAGTTTTGTGTGTGTCTGAACAAGTAAGATCAAAGCCGCTATAACTGCAACCATGTTCTGTTTCAATGTCTTTAAGTCGGAAGGGAAATCGGACTGGCGGACCATGAAGTCCGTACCTGAAATCCCTCCGGCTACAACCATTAACTCGCCATATCACTGTGTTGAAATTGCAAACCACGATGAGAATTGTGACAATCAAAATAGTTGAACAGCTTACCATATTGATACTCAAATGCTAATAGAGATCATATAAATTAATCCAATTATTATGCTCTGATAATTGAACGCTGTGTGTCAAAAAAAACTAAAGGAGACAAAATAATATACTGTATATAATATCTAAATGATAGTCAAGGGGAGACTTTGGAACAGACAGACCGGTTGTAAAAACATATTATTATTATTATTAAGACTTAAAATATATATTTTTTATTGAAAATATATTATTATTATTATTAAGTCCTTAAAATATCAATTATTTAATAATTTAACAATTTATTTTTTAATTTGAAGTTATAGATAAATAAATAAAAATTAGAGATTAAATAGTTAAATTATTAAAATAATTGTTTTTTAAAGTCTAAATAAAAATATTTTTTTATTAAAAAAATCATTTAAAATGTCATATGTGAACTTTTGAAAAAAGTAAAGATTAAACTTAAAAACAGAAAATTTTGAGTGGCTAACATTCGAAGAAAAAATTTATAGAGATTAAAAATAAATTTTTGTATATTTAAAAGAACAAAAAATATATTTTACTTTATAACAATAAGAATAAGGAAATTTTTTTGTCATATAGTCTACGATTAGAAATTTCACATTTAAAGTGGATAAATTGGATGGTTGGAATTTGAACTCCTATTCTTTTGCTTTTGACACTTTTGGTTTTCTGGCCTCAGAGGTTGTAGATATTTTGAAAAGAGTACAAAGAGTCATGCATAGCAACGTTGCATCTCCTATATCTTTAGATGTAATGTTTAAAATGATTGGATTTGTCATCATAAAAGGGTTAGCGGCGCAGCTTGTTGCCTGTTTATCTTCCATTAAAGTGTAGTTATCCTATATATATATATATATATATATATATATATATATATATATATATATATATATAGGGAGGGATCAAATTACACCGGTGTAACATTTGAGTAATGTTACACCGCTTAATAACGCTTTAACGAATACAAATTTTACAAAATTCGTCGTTGGATTGAAAGTTTATATCGTATAGATCATCTATGTTGAGTTTTACAAAAATTTAGTATTGTTTGACATGTTTTTTAGACACATCAAGATTAACGGTATTCAATAAAAACACAAAAACCGTTAATTTTGATGTGTCTCAATAACATATCAAACGATTTTAGATTTTTGTAAAATTCAACATAGATGATCTATACAATATAAATTTTCAATCCAACGATGGATTTTGTAAAATTTGTACTCTTTAAAGCATTATTGGTGTAACATTACTCAAATGTTTTACTGATGTAATTTAATCCCTCCCATATATATATATATATATATATATATATATATATAAATATTAGACATAAAAAAAATCTTTATATATATAAAAAAGAATAAAGATATGTACTATAACTGTGATTATCTATAGTTTTGTATTGTTTGTTCTTGTTCAAGCGTGAACCATACGGTTTAAAAGTCCACTTTGAAACACCAATATGTGTTCTTGTGCTCAAAGACAGATATTTTCTTTCGATGACTTTTATCAGTTTATGCTACATTTGATTTTATTTTTTTTCTTTTTCTTTCACCATCAGATATTAGGGATATTATTAGAGTGAATGATATTTCAACTTTAAATTCTTCACTTCTTCATATTTGTATGAGTTTATTCACTAAGTTATTGAAGTAAAACATATAATTTGTCAAGTGGTATTGCAAATAATACAAATTATATAATTACCTTACATTTGTGTTATTTGTAATGTCATTTGTACAATCATATGTAATATATCTTCATTCTTCACCTTCAAAATCTATCTACATCTAACTTTATATATCATTTTAGAATACTTATAAGTTTCAACAAAGGTAATTTTGATTGTGGGTTATATGATTATATCCAAATAATTATATGTCTTTTTTTTATTATTGCAACTAATTATAATTGTTCTTGCCTATCCTTTTGGGTAGATCCTTCAAAATCGATGCTGATTTTTTGTTTAGTAAGTTTATTATATCTTTAACATTGAGTATACTTTTTTTTTGAGGAATTATCCTATGCGCCGAAGGCGCGAAGGATTGAAGGCGCCGAACACTCGAAGTCCCCGAACAAACAAACGCGCCGAAGGCGCGTCCCGTGCGTATGCACGGACAAGTTCCTAGTTGATTAAAAAAATCTAAAAAGGCATCAAAATAGATTAATATTGGATCACGTTAACAAATGCAAACACTCGTTAAAGAATTATAAAAAAAAAAGAGTTTTGTGTTAAGAAAATATAGGCATCAAAATAAATTAATATTGGATCTTGCTAACAACACTTGTCAAGGGATTAAAAGAAAGAAAAAAGAGTTTTGTGTTGAAAAAAATACTATAATTTAAATTATATGTTGTTTTCTTTTTTGACAATTAAATTATATGTTGAATACACATTAATATATTATCCAGTTATCTTTTTTGATGTGGTGTTGACCAAACCTATTCAAAATATTCCTTCATTTTTTAGTCTTCATGACTCGTTACCCTTATTATTATTTTAAAGGTTATGCTTACCAGTGAGTGACCTAGAGGTATTAGCTAAGAAATAAAAAAATTATTGAAAATAGTATTTTTTTTTACATTTTTAAAGTATTGATTACACAAATTTTAAGATAACTTTATTATGGAAAATTCTAATACGAATTACTTCTTCAAATGGTTCATAATAGATCAGTTTTTGAATAACACTATAACAAATGTGAATTTCACAAAATCCATCATTGGACTGGAAATTTATATCACATACATCATCCATCATTGGACTGGAAATTTAGAAAAATTAAAAATCATTTGTATATTTTATTGAAACCCATTAAGATTTATGGTTTTTTATTTTTTATTAAATATTGTTAGTCTTGATAGATCTTAATAACATAACAAATAATTTTCAATTTTTCTAAAAAAAATTTATGGATGGTCTAAATGATATAAATTTTCAATACAACAATAGATTTTATAAAATTTGATTTGTAATAATAGAATCGATCATTTGTCCACAGTAGATTAGCATTAGCTCTTTATTACTCTCTTTATTCCTTTTTATAAGGAACAATTTGAAAAAAAACACACAAACCAATGAATCTTTTTTTTTTTATTAAAAATTCTAAAATTTTATAATCTATTCAAAAACTAACATTGGTGTAATTAATGCATATGAAATATGTTACTGTAATTAATGCATAACATTGGAATAGATAAATAGTAGAAATTGAATTGTTTAATTAATAAATTATAAATTTAATGATTGTTTATTATAAAAAAGAACCATTTTTTTTCCAAATTATTTCTCATAAAAAGAAACAGAGAGAATATATTATTACGTTTTTAAACTAGTGTTATAGATATTATTTATTGGGTAAGCTCCCCAGTCCCCTGTTGAACATGGTATTAGGAAATAGCTCACGAAAGTTACATATCATCATTTAAAAATGCATTTTTTTAATGCAAATTCCTTTAAAACCGTACTCGATCCAGCATTAAAGAAGTAGCACTATAGAACTGAAAATGATTTCAGCCTCTATTTTTGGAGGAAAAACTAGATGTTGCTATTGCTATACAAGATGTGCAATAATATTGTTTTTTTTGTTTCTACTTCCACAACAAACTTATCCCCACTTCCAACCTTGTTTTTCTTCCTGCGGAAAAATTTCCACCATAACTCATCCATTCCGGCTAAAACACGACCCAACCCACTGTGGAAACAATAACTACGAGTTGGAGTGCATGAACAACGTTACGATATTGAAGTTGTTTCAAGCTGAATATTTAGTAGAATCAATCAATTACAACAATTACACAATTCGAATTGTTGATCCTAACATCCAATCCACCAATTGCTCCTCTCTCCCTCGTTTCTTTTTATACGACCACAATTTTAGTACTTCTTATAATTCATACCAGTATTACATAGTTCGATTGAATTCCACGTTTGATGATTACGAGGGATTTGATTTATCAAGGCCTGTAATATACATGAATTGTACAAGTCCACCTAGTAAGGTTGTGGATAGATATTATGCGGATACTGCATCATGCTTGGATCAACACACATACGTTCTTGTTGGTGACCCACAATTTGGAATATTGGAGCCTCAATGCCGTGTTAAGTTTGTTACCCTCACATCCTTCTGGGGTTCGACGTCACTCTCCAACGATATTATAGGTACAAAAGTTTTTTTTTAAAAAAATTTAAATTTAAGCATTTGATAAATAACTTTAACCAATTTTACTCTAATGACATTAAAATAAGTCATTCATATTTGATCCCACCAATTTATATATATTTTTTATATATATTTAAATTTAAATATTAATTCAATTATTTTATTAATATAATAGGTTTGGCCCCACTAAACTTTATTAAAATAATGAATTTTATTGTAAGCCACCATTTGCAAGAGTTGCTCCATGAAGTTTCATTGCCTATTTTTAAGCCACTTTGTAGATCATGTCAGTATCACTCAACTCCAATGATAAAATAAAATAAAATCTGATAGCTTAATTTTAAGATTTCATTAAACCATTTGAAATGGAGATGCCCCGGCACTAAAGAATTTATCAAAATAATTTTTACACAAAATACACAACAACAAAAATGGCTCAAAGTTAACTTGTCATAGTTTACACAATAATTACATTAATAGTTTTTTTTAATTAATTTTTTCTCTCTTACAATCAAATCAGCATTTGAATCGAGTATATTTTAAATTTTTGTATAATGTTTATTTTAGTTTTTGTGTCTAAATATCATTGCTATTGCAGGTAACATTTCCTACGTTGGTATTCACAAGGCGCTAGGTTATGGATTTGAAATTTCGTGGATGCAAGCCTCTTGTCCTTGCGAATATTGCTACCTCAATGACCTTGCTGGCGAGATTCACTGTTACAACAGTAAGATTAAATTTAAAAATCGATATATTATATGAATTTACAACATATTTATTTGACAATTAACAGTTATGTTTATTAGAATTGTTCCAACATATTTTTAATTTTTAGCAAACAGAGCCTACGTCCATTGGCTTGTGATTGGTCAAAGTGTCAAAACCATCCACTATATCTTATCCATAGTTTTAGGTGGAACAATTTTTTTTATCAGACTTTACTTATTTATCTCAGAGTCAACTTTGTACTACTAGGTAGTAGCTAAAATCCCCTTCTCCTAAAACCCGTACGGTTAACGTACAAAAAAGTGATTCAACGTCAACAAGTATTTTAATTACGTTAAAAGAACATAAAATATCTCATACATTTCTTATAGAAAAATTTAAAGGTTATTGGCATCTCTAAAATTTTTGTATATGATTATTAAAATATATTTTTAATTTTTTTATTTATTGCAATTTTCAGATGATTGGCGGATACAATTGGTCTTCTTTATATATGGTAAAGATTCTATATTTTAATCTAATATTTTCTTAATTTTTAATGTTTAATAATCATTTCTCTCGGTACAATTTTAGGAGTTGGGCAAATTATTTTTGTATTTATCTTCAATAGTTTAAATCGTCGAGTCTCTTAGTTACAGGAAGAGATTTGAAAAAAGGGTAGAATTAGGATTGAAGACTAACTCTTATAATAGCTTTTGGAAACTCGTTGTAACGAAACTCGTTAATATAGTGGAACGGAGGGTTGTTCTCTCCCTTAGACGTATGTCATTATTGGACCGAATTAGGTAAACAACTATTATGTGTCTTTCTTCTTCTCTTTTATCTTGTTTATATAGCTTGTGATTATTATTGTTATCCCATTGGTTTTTGGTTGCAATTAATTTTGCTCCACGCATCCACGCATCAAAGTATTGGTGTGTACTGTGAGTATAACGAATTCACAACTATCATCCGTTCCCTATGCAAAATACGAAAAGAGAGAGCAGAGGGGCTGCAAAAATCAGCAAGAGTCTAGCCATCCAAAGTGCAGGGCGGACAAAAGCGATACAACTGCTCTGCAATAACGGAAACGATGGAAGGCATTACCCTAGCCTATATTGCAATGAAATGGATTTCTCGCCATTGCCACTAACTGAATCTTGGGCACGAGAAGCGAATCTAGCTGCAGTCCCGAGACAACCGGACATCATTGTGGGTCCCGAGACAACCAGTCCCATATCAAATTAGTAGAGAGACCTATTGAGATACTACCACAACGGCAAGATAGGCTAGAAAACTGCACTGTCTGCACCCATACCGAACGATTCGAAACCTGAATGGTACCTGCAAACGGAACACTATTATGATCATACACACCAGCCGAATAAAATGCTGGAAACACCAAAAATGAAGCAGGAGAAGCTCATATCTTCGCAAATGCCACACAAACTGACCGACGCTGCAATTCAAAACCGAACCTGCTATAAAATATTAAGCTAAGCACAAGCAGTCACACAGCAGCACTCAAAATTTAGTAGATTTTCAAGTTCTCCCACCTTATGTAACTGAACATTTCCTTAATTATTAACAACATACCATCCCAAAACATGCTAAGGGATTGCTAATCCAGTGAAAAAGAGGAAAAATAAAACCTTTAAAGCGGTCTGAAAAACAACAATTCGCCTCTTTTACTACTTTTCTCCCCCAAGGAAACTTTCTTGTCTAAATACCACTGCTTTTCTTGCTTTCCAAGTTACAAAGATGTCCGCGAACCAAATCACCCATAGGATTCCTTTTACTTTCTTCTTTCCTACCATCAAATCCCCCTTTGAAATGTAACCTCAAAAATCTAAATTCAAATCTCATATTGTAATAAAAAGAAAAAAAAAAACTATAATATAAATTTCATTCTGTAACCGAAAGAATAAACTCTACTGTTTTTCTTTGCAGATTATATCTTTGGCATTTTACGAGGTATGGAATCCATATCATGTATTCGTCGTTTATTTTATTTTACGTTGCCATTGCCTCTTTTTCTTTTCTTTTTTCTTGCAAGCTAACCTAAAACTAATATCTTTTAATTTTCTTTTTTATGGAAACAAACAATATATTTTATTATTGGGATGTGAATTGTAGGATTTTGTGAGGTGGCAGGCATGAATAAGTTTCAGGAATATAGTTCTCACAATCGACATGAAAATGAAGTTGGAGTATTTACAGGAATGTATGTTTTGCCCTACATTGCAGTTAGAATTATGTTGGGCATCATACTTTTCTCTGTGTTGTTGATCTATAGATATAAAAAAAGACATGCATCGATATATGAAAATATCGAAGATTTTCTTCAAGGTAATACTCTCAGGCCAATAAGGTATTCATACAAAGAGATAAAGCAGATGACAAAAGGTTTCAAGGTAAAATTAGGTGAAGGAGGTTATGGAGATGTGTATAGAGGAAATCTAATAAGTGGACCATTTGTAGCCATAAAGATGTTGAAGATAAAATCAAATGCTAATGGACAAGAATTCATAAGTGAAGTTGCAACCATAGGAAGAATATACCATTCGAATGTGGTAAGACTAATTGGATTTTGTGTCGAAGGATCAAAACGTGCTCTTGTCTATGAATACATGCCTAATGGATCTCTTGATAAATATATTTTCAACAAAGAGGGAGTTCTATCTTTAACTTACAACCAAATATATGAAATATCTCTCGGAGTGGCTCGTGGAATTTCTTATCTTCATCAGGGTTGTGATATGCAAATTTTACATTTTGATATTAAGCCGCATAATATCCTTCTTGATGAAAATTTCATCCCAAAAGTTTCGGACTTTGGTCTTGCAAAGCTTTATCCTATTGACAATAGCATTGTCACTTTGACAGCAGCCAGGGGAACAATAGGGTACATGGCTCCAGAATTGTTCTACTATAATATCGGAGGAATATCATATAAGGCTGACGTGTATAGCTTTGGAATGCTTTTGATTGAAATGGCAAGTAGGAGAAGAAATTTGAATTCACATGCTGAACATTCAAGTCAACTTTACTTTCCCTTTTGGATTTATGATCAATTGTATAAAAATAGAGAGAGGGAAATGGAAGATGTTATCATGGAGGAAATTAATGATGTTTTGAAGAAAATGTTCCTAGTTGCGCTTTGGTGTATACAGTTGAAACCAGTTGATCGACCTTCAATGAACAAAGTAGTGGAGATGCTTGAAGGAGATATTGAAAATATTGAAATGCCTCCAAAGCCTTTACTATATCCACATGAAACTATTCAAGAGAATCTTGATATCAACTCAAATGAAACTGTATCAGATGTTGGCTCTACCAGCTATGTGGAGGAAATTGCAACTAATCCTTTATTGAAGTATTCAGGTTGATAATTGCAAGAATTATACTCCTTATATTTGCATTTTTTTTGTCTTATGGCCTAATATATCGGTGTCCTGTTTGCTTTATTTGTAAAATATGAAATATGAATTTGTCACTTTAGTTACTAAATTGTAATTATTGCATGTGCAATATGTAAAAACAATACATATTTTTACTGTCTTTCTGCTAATGTTTGAACTGAGACCAGTGTTATATTTGTGTGATTTTTGGGGTATTTATGTATTGAGTAGAAGGTAATTAGGAGTCTTAAATGGCTTATAAAGAGTGTTACTTGTTACGCAAGAAAATGAAATTGAGTTGTTATCAGACAAGTGAATCACACGCATCGAGCCTGTGGTCCACACTTTTCAAGTGTTCCACTTTCAGGTGCTTGTGTCTCACTAAATACATGTGGATCTCTCTGATTGAGTGGTTTGGAAGGTCGTGATCCATCGAATAATAACCAGGCTCGCTAACCAAGCTGAGCTTGGGGTATTTATGTATTAAAAACTAGTACAAGTTTGATTGTTTTAACTTTTAACATTTCTCACGCTACAAATGACATTCTGGTGAGTGAGTACAAGCTTGGAGATTTCATTCACACGCATAGTACTACTAAGCGTGTGATTGAAATCCAAACATTGTATCTAGCTTAACGTCGATTTATAACAATTGTAAGTGAGTTTGTAGAATCTCCAGGTAGCAACCAAGGTAGATTTCTGAATTGTCCAATGCCTTGTACAGGCATTCCTTTCGGAGTTTGAAATGGCTTAGGAGGCATTTCCAAGGACTCAACATCTCCTTCAAGCAACTCAACCACTTTGTTCATCGAAGGACGATCACTTGGTTTCATCTGTATACACCACAATGCAACTATTATCATCTTCTTCAATATCTTCTCTTCCTCTTCCGTACCATTCCCCATTTCTATTTCCTTCCCTTCGCTAAATTGATCATAAACCCAAGAAGGGAAATAAACTTGACTCTTATGATCTTCACCCTCATTCATATTCCTTCTCCTACTCGACATTTCCATTAACAACATTCCGAAGCTATAAACATCTGCTTTATATGATACTCCTCCAATGTTCTTATAGAACAATTCAGGCGCCATGTATCCCATAGTTCCTCTTGCAGCGGTAAGCGACACAATGCTATTATCAATTGGATATAACTTTGCAAGTCCAAAATCCGAAACCTTTGGACTGAAATTCACATCAAGAAGAATATTATGAGGCTTAATATCAAAATGCAAAATCCTCATATCACACCCTCTATGTAGATATTCAATACCGTGCGCTACACCAAGAGCTATATCGAACATTTTTTCGCAACTCAAAGGATTATTCATTCTTTCTCTAGAGAAAATATGTTTGTCTAGTGAACCATTAGGCATGAACTCATAAACAAGTGCTCTTTTTGTTTTCTCAACACAAAATCCAATAAGGCGAACAACGTTAACATGATGGATTGTTCCAATAGTAGCAACTTCATTGATGAATTCTTGTCCATTTGCTCTTGATTTTCCACCTAACATCTTGATTGCTACGAGGTCACCGTTGCGAAGTTGTCCTTTGTAAACAGAACCATAACCACCTTCACCAAGTTTATCCTTGAATCCTTTTGTCATTTTTTTAATGTCTGAGTAAGAGTATCGTATCGGCATGAGATTGTTGTGAGTTTTAAGAAACTCTTCAACTGAATCATATGCAGATAAATGCCTCCTTCTCCATTTATATATCATATACATAGGGATAAATAGTACTCCTCCTATGATTCTTATTAGAAGAATTAGTCCTAATTTGAAAAGGCAAAAAAAACTATGTTAAGAAAATCTATCTAAACATTAAGGTAAAACTCAAAAGAGTTATTATCATATAATTAGAAGCTTCAAAAAACTTTGCAACTTTACTTACCAATGATAGCTCCAAGTTTGTGAGGACCTGTATAACAGAAATCAGAAAAGGAATGATTTCTTAGGATTCATGTCTTATTTCTATATGATCATTTATGCATTAACTTATTGTTAAAAATAGCAAAGAAGAAAAACATCACCTTCAACCAAGTCATCGAATGTATCGGTAACCGCTCTTAAAGCACCTGAACCAGTCCAAAGAGAAATATATTTCATCAGATTGTTAAAGGAGAAAACTTTACTTACCCTGCAAGTAAATTGAAGGAAAGATATATTTTTACTTACATTTAAAAGAGGATGCATAGTCATCACTACAAGGTCTAGTTCTTGAACAACCAATGACTTCATTGTTAATGTTCAACTTACAATACCCTCTACCTTGACACTCTTTGCAGAATATCTCATGCCAAGAAAGCTCCAATCCATAAACAAGTTGCTGATGAATATTCACATATGAAAATTTATTGTTCAAATTTGAAGTCATCATCATAACCATCACAAGTATGCTACATGAATCTTCCAACTCAGATAACTTCAACTCACCAAGCACAGCATAATTGGAAGAGTTGATTAATCCTTTGATACAAGATGAAGTATCAATGTATAGAGGAGAATTAATTGAAGCTGCACAGTTTATAAATGCTATGGTTTCTAAGTTATTATTATCTAACAATCTATAAGGTTCTTCTGTGGTGAAATTTTCATTTGTTAAAGTGTAGAGAGGAGTTGAAGAGCAATTATCTTTGTTGAGACCTGAATCTGTTACTCTTATTGTGGAATTATTGTAGTTGATGGATTCTACAATGTATTTTCCATTGTATAGATTTAGTATTGTTTGATTGTTCTCACATGAAAGTTCATAATTTGGATCTCCACAGTTTTCGGGATCGCCTTTTAGACGAAAAGGGTAGGTAATGTTTTCTATATTGCCACAGGATGAATGGGAGCATTGATGATTTGATTCAGTTAGGCAAAGAAGAGGGTTTAGGAGGATCATAATCACAATTAGAATTAGATTAACAAGCATTTTCCAAGACATGATTGAGGAGGAGAAAGAGAGAGATATCAAAAGATGAAGTTTTGGACTAATTGAGGAACCAAGGAATATGTGGTTTTTTATCGCAGTTGAGTCGTGATTTCTGATATTACGGAGAATTTTCGTCAAGTGCAGTTGATATGACCTCAATCACGGTCTTGGAAACATAAAAAACATTGATGTTGTAGTTCAAATATTGGATGCGGGGAAACATAAAAACCATTGATGTTGCGGTCCAGATTACGGTCGCAGACCTTATAATTTTGAAACCTTTTGAAAAGTCAAAAACGAAGCTATATGTTGAATATATTTTGTAGTTTGAAATATTTTCCTATTAGTGAAAAAACAACTAGTAAATATGATTTTGGTGAGTATGACACTTACATTGGAATTTTGATTATGTCCATATGTTATGAGAAGATGTGATATAAACATAAAGTTGAGACATGAGAAGAGGATCCTATTGGTGTTGTGTTGTTTAACATCATTGACAAAAATTGATGCCATTACTATTCGAATATGCTGCTCTCAAGGATTCTTTGAATCTTAATTTTGATTTTTGATTGGTGCTAAAATTTCTTAATTTCAAAATTTCTTAACTTATACATCAAATTAATACGTATGCAACCATGCTTGGGGGCTTCTTTGTTATTTTAATTTTGATTTTGTACTTTAAAAGTGTAATAAATAGTGTTGACTTTGATTAAATTGTGTTTGTGGGATTAGTATATTGTATTTCAAATTCACTTGTTAATTCTTTAATTTTTTGAAAGATTTATCTGAAAGTCAGCTACACATCGAAGTGAGATTTTTATCATTCATTTATTTGCAGTAAGTTGACATTACAAATATGACATTACAATTTTCATAGTTTTGTTGGATTATCTTATTTAAACTCATATAACTCATACATATATTGCATAAAAATTTGTGATGATGTTTTAGAGAGTTTATGGAAATCATTATTTGAATATGAGATTTTAATTTATCTATGTTAAAGGGTAAATTCTGGTCATTAGGCTGGCTAGCTATTTAATAAGAAAAAATGTTTCATGAGATTCTTCATATTAAAATATTCATATCAACTGAATTATGCATACAAAAATTATATACACATAGATTTTACTATATATATTTATGTACTATATATATTTATGATAATAAGATAAGAGTTACTAAGATAATTTAATAAAATGATTCCATTCAATAACTTTTATATACACTAGCTGCCACCGTGCCCGTTTGTGTGATCGATATTCTTTTTTTTTTCTTGTGATCGATATTCTGTGTTGTGCAAATATAAATAACTACTTAATTTCCTTTTTTATTGAACATAATAATTGATAACTACGTAACATCCTTTTTTGTTATGGCTAGTTATTAAGAAGAAAAAAAAAATTCATTTTACTATAAAAAAACTGAAAACCTACTTTTATGTGGAAGTTGTGCTTAGTTATTAAGAAGAAAAAAAATACAATATTATTTACTAAAAAAAACTGAAAATCTATTTTTATGTGGAAGTTATTTTTTAAGGGTAAAATAGGAATAATGAAAAATTCATCCTAAAAATTTGTATCATTTTTATATATAGTAATAGATATAGTAATAGATAAAACATAAATTCTTATTTGGTTGAGAAGATTATATTTTTCGTTTCCTATATGCTCAGGGGCGGAGCTGGGAAGGGCCATGACCCGCCCCAGTTTTTTTTAATCAAAAATTTATAGTGAGAAAATCGATATAAATTTTGTTCAAATAAAATCGATATAATTATAACTCTTTTTTCGCAAAAGCTAATGTTACTTATTGTTATTATTTGTTCATTTGCATAAAAAATTTGAAGATGAGGTTTAGAAAAATTGACTCTTTTTTAAAGATATTTTAAATCATGTAATTTAATATAAGTGTTATTACAATTTAATTTTTTGGAATACAAGATGATTTGCATATTTGATTTATAAATTAATTTTTTTTGCGGCCCTCCCCGTTATTTTAGGCTAGCTCCACCACTGTATATGTTATTATATGAATATTGAAGTCTTATTTTCATAGTCAATGACGTATGTTGTGAGCACATAATGGTTGACATAATACCCTAAAAAAGATGGTTGACAATCAAAAATCAATTTATTTTTTAAAGAAAAAAACAATTCATAATATTATCATCATTGCAAGAAAAAAAAAAAAAAAAAAAACATAACAACTATTCTACCCCCATTGAATCTCATATACAAGTTTAGTCTACATAATGAAATGAATCCATAGCTAAAACTTGATTATAGTTCAAAATGTGGGTTAAATATTACTCTACACTAGTCTTTCCATTCTTTTGCTTCTTTTTGAGTGTAAATTACTACACTAACCTTGCTTCAGCTAATATTGAATGCATGAAAACAAGGTGTAATCATAAAGAAGCTCCAATTATTCAATACCCTTTTAGACTTCAAAATATTCAATCACAAAATTGTGGAAAAATTGGGTTTGATATTTCATGCAATGAGAATCACCAAACCTTACTAGAATTACCAAATTCAATCAATTTTATTGTCAACAAAATTGATTACAAGTCCCAAAAAATTCATGTGACCAACCCAAATGGATGTCTTACAAAACTCCTTTCAAATATAAATATATCTTCTACTCCTTTTCATTTCCTTGATAATTCAAATTCGAATTATACCCTCTTCAATTGTTCATCCATGAACACTGTTTTACAATCTCATTATTCTTCCATTAAATGTCTTTCTTCACATGGATATCAAGTTTATGCTTTGAATTCTACACTTAAAATTAAGGATGTTACTTTGACATATTGTACAAAGTTGTATGATATGTCTTTTGTTCCAAAAGATGTTGTGTTTAGCAATGGAGTTGATCTTGTTTTAGGATGGGATACAAGTTGTAGCAATGGAAGTAAAACAGAACATGATTGTTACAACATTGTCAACGAATCTAATGGTATTTTCTTTTATAAATTTCTTATTTCTACTTTATATTTTAAAATATCAAATAATTGCATATTTAAATTGGTAATAGTGATTTTACATACACAGTATATTTTGAGCATTACTTACATGTAATGGTAGCGTACAATTGTTTTAGCCTTGTCCTGTAATTAAACAAGACTGCAGAAATATTTCATATTTGATGTGTTGGGGCGCGTGTTTGAACCCCAAATACCCATTTTTTTCTACACTTATTGCATGAGATTAGACTTTTTAAAATAAAATAAAAAAATTAAAATTGGCACCACATAAAATCGAACTTGAAACCTTAAGGAGGAGCACACTCTCATGTCTCAATCTAATACCACCATATCAACCCAAGAGGATTTACATCTATAATTATTAGCTTCTATATTAAGTTATTGTAATCTAAAATCTATTAATTCAGCTTTTCCTTCATTTTTTAACAGGTGGAAGGAAAAAAGAGCAGATTCTAGGTAACACTTACTCCTAAGTTTATAACTTCTTTGTTGTTATTATTCAATTGCTTTGTGGTTTCTTATGTAACCAATTGTGTTTGTGAATTCAGCCACAGTCCCAGATACATAAAAAAAAAAATCTTGATATTGCAACCAAAATTGAATACTTTTTTACTAAACAAAATTAAACTTAATTAGCATATCTAGTAGGTTTAAGGATTAATTGTTTCCTCTGTTTTGAGCAGTACCAATACTATCATGTCTTGGAATTTTACTACTAGTCACTATATTATATCATGTTCGATATCGAACTCGAAAAGAAGAAAATGAAGCAAGAATAGAGAAGTTCTTAGAAGATTATAGAGCATTAAAACCTACAAGGTATTCCTATTCAGACATAAAAAGGATCACAAACAATTTCAAGAATGAACTTGGACAAGGCGCGTATGGAACGGTGTACAAAGGTAAACTATCTGGCGACATATATGTTGCAGTCAAACTTCTCAAAACTTCGACAGGAAATGGACCTGAGTTCATCAACGAAGTAGGAACAATGAGTCAAATTCATCATGTCAATGTTGTTCACTTAGTAGGCTTTTGCGCCGACGGACACACACGAGCTCTAGTTTACGAGTATTTACCAAATGGTTCGTTGCAGAAATTCATTTCCACAACGGATTTCAAAAACCATTTTTTGAGTTGGGAGAAGTTACAAGAAATTGCGCTTGGAATAGCCAAAGGGATTGAGTATCTTCACCAAGGATGTGACCAAAGGATACTTCACTTCGATATAAAACCGCACAATATCTTACTTGACAATAACTTCACTCCTAAGATATCTGATTTTGGTTTGGCTAAGCTTTGTTCTAAGGATAAGAGTGCGGTTTCCATGACTGCGGCTAGAGGGACTATTGGTTATATAGCACCGGAAGTTTTTTCTAGGAATTTTGGGAATGTATCGTATAAGTCTGATGTGTATAGTTTTGGAATGTTGTTGCTTGAGATGGTTGGGGGAAGGCAAAATGTCGATGTTGTAGAAAAGAGAAGTGGTTTAGGGTATTTTCCGGAATGGATTTATAATTTGTTAGAACAAGGGGATGATTTGAGCGAACATATTGAGGTGGAGAAATACGCAAAAATAGCGAAGAAACTTGCGATTGTGGGACTTTGGTGTATTCAATGGCACCCGGTCGATCGTCCTTCAATGCAAGTTGTTGTTCATATGTTGGAAGGAGATGGAGAAAAGTTAAGTATGCCACCTAATCCATTTGCTTCTGCTGATCCTGCTATAATGAATGTGAGTTTAATTGGAAGGCACCTTCATAGAGAGTGATGATTCATGTTAATATGGACTTATGTTAGATATGTATATTGTATAAAAGATTATAAATGTTAATTTCATATATATATATATAAGTACTTTGTTGATCTTGTTACAAATTACAATCAATTTGTATGGAACTAAATTATGAATATGATAATTGATAAGTATGGCGCCAATGAAAATTTTAATATGGCCAAAGTTGATTTTGTTAGATGTGAACTCATTTAAATCTTATAGTCAAAATTGCAAAAAGCATGTTTGTCAGAGCACAATTTCTCCTGTTTGGTCATTTTGCTTGAAACAGCTTTGAGAGATTTCTATTCCACTATTCAGCATGCTCCTTGTAACTTCGTTTTCCTACACATCCATACACCAGAACATTCGTTGAGCGAAGTGTCGATCTCCCTTCTTTTGGGTCAATCAAGAAATTCATTGACGCATCTTTCTTTGCAGAAATTTCAGCACACCTAAAAATATCAAAAAGAACATCTCTGATCAAGTCATATCTGTAATTCAATCTTGGAAACTCTCCCTACAACGAGTAATGTGCTCCCAAAAAGTATTTAGGCACATCTTACAAAAAAACAGGGCAAACACGAGAGGATATCTAAGGATAATAGGATCTAGGGGAATTTGTTGGCTTAACCAATCAATGGAGATAGCTAAAAAAAATATCATGTGTTTTGCTTATTTCTTATGTGAACCTTAGAATTGGGTTGCATATCCATCTAAAGTGATTGTATTACCTTTTTTTAATGACAAATAATATATATATATATATATATCTCTTTATAATACTAAAAGATGAGTTGATTTTCACTATTCCAAGCATAAAACCCTAATCAATTGGCCAATCATATGCAACCATGTGTGGTTTAGGGCACACATGGAATTCACATAAGCCCTAATTTAACTTAGACCAATGCATAAGTTACATGTGGAATCCACTAAGCCCTATTGCATAGATGGCAAATGGTTGATGTGGCGCAACTACTGTAGCATCATGTTCAGAAATATTCCTTGCACTGTATCATTAAATACAAAATCAGTTATACCACCTCCTTTCATCATTTCCTTTGGAAAAGAAAATATTCCTTTTGCCTTTTGCCTTACATGCATTGGTCAATCTAATTGCAGATATTCCTTCTAAAAAGCTTCTCCCATGTGTCACTATTATTATGTCTGCATGAAAATATTTGTAAGATATTCCAATCCATCTTCATTTCTCATTTCCAATAAACAAAAGATGGAAACAGGTACGCGAGAAAGAGAAAGAAAGATAAGCTTCACCGAGAGAGAGAGAGAGAGAGAGAGAGAGAGAAAGTGTTCTGGCGGTTGACGGCGGCGAGAGAGAGGGCAATCGAGAGAAAAAGAGACCGGTGGTCGGACTAGAGGCGGTTTCAGGCAGAGATGGTAGATGCAATGACTACTTTTTTTTTTCTTTTGTTAATTCAGTTTATTACATTTATATGAATGATTAAATTGTTTTTTGGTTATAATCTAAAGTATTTGTTGTTATAATGATGTTTTTGCTGATAATTGTAATCTGTGGTGGTATGGGAGTAGATGTGGTGATGTTGAGGTAAGTTTAAGAGCTAGGGGTCAAAGCTCAAGAAGAAGAAACTAAGAGGAAGTTTGTGGATAGAATCTGTATTCAGGAGTTCAGAAATCAAGTAGAGTTACAGGTGGGTTCCTTAGGAGTAGTTAGAATAGTTTAGTTTTTCCCAAAAATAATGAATTGCATTTGTTTATGTTAATTTTGTTTGCAATTTCAACATCAACTAGGTTTTGATTTTGTTTGTTGAGGATGCTGAAGGTTTAATTGTTATCATAATCATATGTTTTTCTAATTCTATTGATTTCAATGTGTGATTTAATTGATTTTCCTAATTTGTTTTCTAATTTCAATCCCATTCAATGTTTGACTATGAAGGTACAGTACACTTTTCTAATTTCAATCAAATTTTTATGAAGGTTTGGGTTTATTAATTTTAAGGATTCACTTATGCTTTGATTTTTTATTTGATTAGCCTATTCTTTAAATTATCTAATGCTATAACATTAGTTTATTAGTTTATGTAAGCTTATACATAAGTGCTTATCAAATAGGGCCTAATTAATTTAGCATGGTGTTGGTTTATACATATAGTGCTTATCATTACACACTCACTTTGTTTCATTTCATTTTCATTAGATCTCAGATCTCTCTCTAATGGCATCCATTACAGGAACCTCCATGTCTCTTCTCTCCAACCAATCTATGGTATGTATCACCCCTTTTCATTTTCTTGATCCTTTCACTAATTAATTACTTAACCATTGTTTAGTGGATCGGTTAGATCATATTTTGTCATGTTGGTCAAAAGAAAGATTTGATTTTTATATGATTTTGTCATGTTGGTCTAAAGAAAGATTTGATTTTTATATGTTGAATCATAGTTTTGATGCTTAAAAATGTATTGGTTTGGACCTTGATTCAATTTGTTTTCCCTATCTGTAGCATATTAGTTCTTAGGTACTTTAAAATTTTGGATTCTTAGTTTTGCTTATCTGATTTGGTATTTGTTACATGGTCTTACTCTTAGGTATGTGCCATCAAAGCCCATGGTTTTGGTGAAAATCGGAAATCTGGCCTCCAGGATCTTGATGTTCTAACAGGAGGTCAAGTAAGTTATCTATTAAGGCAACTGTTGTATTCCCTTCAATCTTATAAACCGATTGATGATATGTTTTATCTATGCTCAGCTTATCACTGAAGATCTTGGCCACAATCTTGAGAAAGTTCTCTTTGTTTCTGCAAACTGATATGATTTCAATTGTAAGAATGATAGTCTAATGAGCAACATATGGTTGACTGAATTTCATTACATTCTACTTGAAATATCTATGCCACTATGCTTACCTTTTGAGCTTTTGTTTTTGATTTTATGTTCCAAATTAGCTAATAAATTTGTGTTCAGGTATTTAAAGTCAAATGACAATAGTCTTATAAGTGAAATTTTTCTGTTTAGCTTCTGATCAATAACAATGAGCACTTTCTCAACTCAGTTGTTTTGGTAAATATGAGTTGAAAGTCTTATCAATAACAATAGTCTTATAAATTTGTTGCATACTACTACATGAGAACACCTTGGACTAACTCGAGTCGAAAGTCGTCGAGTCGTTGAGATTTTAGGTTGGTATAGACAAAATTAATTGAAGTATTTTTAGATTTGTGATAAGAATGTATTTGGATAACTCAATCTCAATTACTCAGTAGGTACTTCCCACCTACTTGATCTTGATGAGGATGTGAAGTATAACAACTAGATTTTCTTGGAGCTGCTAAATTGTTAATTTTAATGCACAGTTGAGTTTTGGTACTCTTTCTTGGTTAATGCTCATGAATTTTTGGTTTTGGTAAAGGATGCAAACTTTCCTGAGTGATTTGCATCTCAAATTAATTCCTTAATTTTTCATGGGGTTTTAAATTGGATTTTTATCTTAGTGATTTTTTGAATCACGTGTTTGGAGGAAGAATCGTAAAAAGGACATGCAATACTAATGAGGTAAATTTTTTTTGTTTTCTGCTGCACTTTCATTTGCTCATTATATGATTGGCTGGAATTTTATTTTTCTTTCTCAACAAACCTGCAGTGTGGGCAATTAGTGGACACGTGGTTTTGAAGAGGAAAAAGGATTTCGATGAGGCGTCCGAAGCCAATGCTTGGAGACTTCTTGCAGAGGTTTCACTTTCCGAAGAAAGGTTTCAAGTCAATGCTCCTATCTTCGAAGCCATTGCTTTAACTGAAGAATTGGATGATAATCTTCAATGTCTTCCCAATGACGACGCCGTCGACTCGAGCACATACCATGCTGTGGTGGCTGGTTCACAAGAATGTGTTGTTCTGCAGTAACATCAACAAGGCTCTAAATGAACAAATTCAGTGATTATGCAGTGTTTATAAAAATTTGCTGAATTATGTCTTGTGTTTGAAATAAGTACCTTCAATGGTAACATTTGCTTAAGATGTTCTAGAATTATGATGTGCCTAATGTTTGTGCTTTGTATAACTGTATTGTGCTTTCTTGGCTTTCACCTTGCCAAAATAACAACTTCATGTATCTGTTTCCTTAGCTAATCAGACTGCACCTTATTGTTAAGGATAATGTATTTCTGGTACCACATTTGTAATAAATAAACGTGGCATTTTTATATATATGTAAATGTCATTGTTCGAAAACTAGATTATTTTTAATAAATTTATAGCAACGGGGCTGAAATGAGGGAATGAAACGTTCCTAAAATCATCGGCTAAAACCTGCACTACCCTTTGAGGAGGACTACACTTGAACATCTAAATGAGCTCTACAGCCAATGTTGGTTAACATATCTGTTCGCCTCGCGGAAGATATAAGCAAATTGAATCCACATGATGCAGATTTTTTGTTTTGTTAATATATCTTCAATGCAAGACTTGGTACACCTATTCAAGCATGGTCTCGACGATGGGTTTTATCTTGATTATAATGTGTGAATTGCTGGAAAATGGTGCAAACTTATCGGACTTGGATTGGATGCAATTAACACCGATAACTGTACATGTTGTTAGTGAAATCAAAATTGTTCAATTTAGATCGGACTTCGTTACGAGAACAAGAGATTGCATTATGTATTAATATTCATATTGTTCTTGATGGCAAACATAAGAGCTGGAGCTAACTATGTATGTCAAAGCATAACTAAAGATGCAAAAGGTAAAAAAACTTGATCACATTTCTTTACTTATAAAAAAAGGCATTGTCTTATTAAAAACATGCGGTCAAATTGATTGATAACTTAAAAGTCTTTATGTAACCAATATATATTAGTTAGATAAAAATCTGGTATAACAACATTCCTGCATAAGTAGTAAATAAATTTGGTATAAAAATTTAAGTTCACAAGCTCTTTTGTCCAAAAAATTTAAAGAGAAAATTATAACTTAAGATTAAAATCCACCTAGAGATCCCAAGCAACAACAATAGCAAATCCATATAGCAACTAGCACATGCATATAACTTTGTCTAAAGTAAGATTGGTTCTATTTATCATGTATTCATCTTTCAATTCAAATCAATTCCTTTGTTATGAGAGGCACCTTATTTTATATAAGAGATGTTGATTTTTTTAGTCTCAACGATCATGCGTGCCTAAATGATACTCAGTCCTTGAAATAGTTACGTGTTTAATCCACATGGTTGAATAATATAACCAATTTATGATTTTTATACATGCTCTAATAAATTTGTTGTTTTAATGATCCATTACTATACTGTATATGCATGTGGTGCAACCCACGTGTAACCCTAAACTTCACATCTTTCTCACAATCACATGCAACCTTCTTTCAATAGTCACATGATGCTATCATTACTTCTTTATCATGATTACCCCTATTATATTCCTATCATGATTACCTCTACTCTTCATTATTCATGTACTAAGTGAAGCACATGCATTGGCCAAATTTCTCTACCTCACTTTCAATCATCCTATATAAACCCTCTCCACCTCACCAACTTTTCTCATCTCACCCCTCTCCACCTCATTCTTCTAAGATCAATTTTCTCTCTTTCAATTTCTAAGTCATATTCACTTAACTTTCATTTTTCCTTCAACTCACATCTCCCTCTTTTTTCTTTCTTTGTTCTCTCTCTCTCTACAAAAAAGAATTTGCATCCTAATTAATTCAATTATATTTTTAGTATTTTGCATAGGATTAAATTTTTAGTTGACAATGACTAAAAAAAAACTCGCATGAGTTGAGAAAGCATAGTAACAAAAAAGAATTTACACTTTATATTGGGATTGAATTGAGGAATGATAATTTGAGACAATTAATTCAATTATGTTTCAATAAGCAAACACACAATGAATAATAGATCTAAAAAGGAAACAAAAATTAAATATAGAAACAAAGAATTTTCCTAGAGAATATTTATATAAAGAAAGGAATATAGTTACTTTTTCTTTCATGTCAATCTCATATTTCTAATTTCTAAATATAACACACAACAAAGATGGAAATAATATACAAAATATTAGAATTGCAATAAAAAGATATAGATTCAAACCATATATGATTTTCACTAGAAATAATGTTAAAAAAAAAATCAAGAGAGCACGACAATGAAGCCGCAACTCCGGCGTGGTGGCTGTCGATGACTGCATGAGGGTGATTGAAAAATGGAAAGAAAGGGAAACATGATCGAGAAAATTAAAATTAAAATATTCATTCATCTGTATAATTTTGCAGGAAAGGATGAATGAAGGAAAAAAGAAAAGATTTGGAGTTATTGTTGTTTAGTCTTTTTTTTCTTCTTTAGGCTCCATTTGTATAAAAAAAAGTATATATCTAGAAAGGAGAAAAATCAGATTTTGAATATTGCTAATTAATTTGGTTCTTTATTTTTGGCTTAGAACTCATTTGTATATAAAAAAAATCAGATCTTGAATATTGCTTATTAGTTTGGTTTTTTGTTTTTGGCTTAGACCCATTTGTATAAAAAACAGTGTATAAAATAATAGATCCAAAAAGGAGGAAAATTAGATTTGGAAACAAAGACTTTTTCAAGGAAATATTTATATAAAGAAAGGAAAGTAATTACTTTTTCTTTCATCTCAGTCTCATAATTTCTAAATAAAGCACACAACAAAGATGGAAATAATATACAAAAGATTAGAATTGCAGTAAGAAGGATAGATCAAAACCATATTCTATAATTTGAATCAGCACCCAAAATCAACACAAAAAATCAATAAAAACAGCAACAAAGAATTTTTACACAGAAAAGTTTTACAAATAAAAGGGATAGACTAAACTTCTATAGCAGACAATTGAACACCCTTCTTTAAGGTAAAATTAGACATGTTTTGGAGATAGAAGAACCCAATTTACATAAAAATTAATGGAAATGGAATAAAAAAAATAAAATAAACTCAAATCAAATTTTAGATCTAAAAAACATAATTCTGAAATCATAAAAGAAAATGAACTATATGATAAATCAAAATAATATCTAATAACAATAATACAAAATTTTAGATCTAGAAAAAAAAAACTTAAAAGAGGAGTTTACATCATTCTTTTACAAAAAAAAAATCATATAAAAAAAGTTTAAAGATACAAAAAACATAGTAGAATCTAAACCCTAAATTACTCCTCTTTACCTCCAAATCAAAAATAGCCCTCGCATCAAAGAAAGATGAAATAGTCAGAAAAAGGAAAGAAGAAAAAAAACACAACAAAAAAAAAAGAAAAGAAAAGAGAAAGAAAAAAAAACTTACTCTTAGAGCCTTTTATATTGTTCCCTTTTGTATCGTTTGAATGTATTTTTGTTGATTCTCTATGCGTGATTATGTGATGGTTGAGTTTGGTTCTGATAGATGTTTGTTTGTTGATGTTTATGCTTAAAAAAATGTTGTACATAATAGATCTAGAGTTTTTGGGGTTTTGAAATTTTTGTTTGATTTTAGGTTTTGGGTGTTTGATTTGTGTTTAAAAGAGATAAACAAGTGTTTGAAAGTGAATTTGGGTAATATTTGAGTTATTTAGGAAAATTTGGGGTTGAAGGTTTGATTTTCGGATGAAGTTCGTAAAATGGGTTCTTGGAGAAGAAAGACCGGTTTGAGAGAGAGAAGGGAGAAGAGAGAGAGAAAAAATAAAGAAAAATGAAGTAAATATGACGGGTTGGGAATTTGTAACCCTTTAATCCGGTGCGCACGCGAGCATCTTTGCACTGCCATCATAGCCGTCTGATCAAATCATACAGCTCAACATTAATCCTCCTATGATTAAACCAAGACCGTCTAATTAATCAGACGGCTACAATCAATTTCCTATTTTTTGTTTGTTCTTAGGCCTCCCTGCTGGGTTGGGCCCTGTTTTTGTCATTTCCACCCTCCTTATTTCCACACGCACCCCCTCTGGTCTTTTTATTATTATTATTATTATTATTATTATTATTATTATTTATTTTAATTAATCTATTTTAATATTCAATCTACAATTTTTATAATTGACGGAGAGATCACAATTTTTATCATTGCTAAACGTTTTAAAATCACTATTATAAGTTATTACTAATAAAAATTTCTAATTGACGGAGAGATGACATATTTTATCACTTATAAAAGTTTTAAAATCATCATTACCAGTTATTGCCAATAAAAAATTATAATTCACGATAAGTTTTTTTTTTAGTAGTGATTATAATAAGTTATTATTGATAAAAATTTATAATTGACAGAGACATGACATATTTTAAAATCCTTATTATATCTTATTACTAATAAAAGTTTTAAAATCTTATAATTTACGGGGAGATGAAATTTTATAACCAATAAAAGTTTTAAAATAACTATTACAAACTCTTATTGATACAAAATTTTAACTTACGGAGAAATTAAAATAACTATTATAAGTTATTACTAATAAAAATGTCATGTTTATATTTCACTAATTTTCTTCTTAACTTACGAGATTTTATTTTTTTTTTGCAGCAAAAAAAATTAAAACAAGGTACATATCTGATATTTGAAACAAGAAACCTTAGAATTGTATGAGAGCTTTTTGCTAAAAAACAATGCTAATTTCATCCATATTTTATCTCTTTTCTTGAATTGTGTAGAATCCACTTGATTTATGTTTTGCTTATAATATATTTTTGTTATCAAATTGTGCTTTTAATATTTTTATTAGAGATCAAAATTAATGTAAATTATTTTAATAAGATAAGATTTAGTGTATAGTGTTTCCAAATCAAAATCATTTGTTCATTGTTTGATCAAAAAATTGACATCATCAATCGAATAATCGAGAACTTATGGTATGCTTTTTCTAAATGATTATAAGTTATCATTGATAAAAAATACATAAGTACATGCCAAGCTATTGAGAAATTTGTGAATCATATTAATTGCGCAAAAAAATGGTAAAAATTAAATTTTATTCATGTCACGGGTCTGTGACAACTCCACTATAAACTTCGACGTGATTGCGTAATCCAACAAAGTTTTAATTCACAGAGAAATGACAATTTTGATCGCTGATAAGAGTTTTAAAATCACTATTACAAGTTTTTATTGATAAAAATTTACAATTCACGGGAAAATAAAAGTTTTGAAATGACTATTTTAAGTTATCACTGATGAAAATTTATAATTGACAGAGAGATAACTATTTTATCGTTGATAAAGTTTTTAAAATTACTTTTACAAGTTATTGCTAATAAAAGTTTATAATTCATTGGGGAGATGACAATTTTATCACTAATGAAAGTTTTTAAATCACTACTACAAGTTAATACTAATAAAAATTTATAATTAACCGGGAGGTAATAATTTTTATCGCTGGTAAAAGTTTGTCCGAAATATATATGGTGTTCCGCAAATTAGAAGCGACTATTGAATGTTGCCCTCACGGGGAAATGATAATTTTTATTGCCTATAAAAACTTTAAAATTACTATTATAAGTTATTACTAATTTTTTTAAAAATTCACGGGGAAATGATAATTTTTATTGCCTATAAAAAAAATTAAATCATTATTATAAACTATTATTAATACATAATTTTAATCTGCGGAGAGATGACATTTTTAATCTCTGGTAAAAAATTTAAAATAATTATTATAAGTAATTACTAATAAAATTTTAATTCATGGGTAGCAGATGACTATTTTTTATCTCCAATAAAAACTTTAAAATCTCTATTATAAGTTATTACATAATTTTTTTAAAATTCACGGGGAGATGACAATTTTTATTGCCTATAAAAAATTTAAAATCACTATTACAAATTATTATTGATACAAATGTTAATTTACGGAGAGATGACATTTTTAATCTTTGGTAAAAAAATTAAACTAACTTATGGGGGATTGCTCAACATAATTTTTACGATAATTGTAATGTTGCTTATGTTTCCTCTAATATACGATGTTCCTTCTTATCAAATAATAACAAATATATTTATACAATAGGTTTTATCATAAATCTTGCAATATATTATTGATTTTTAAAACTTAATATTGATTTCTTTTGATTTATACGGCTTAGTGTTCCGCCAAACCCGTATGGCTTTGATTTATATGGCTTAGTGTTCCAGCGAACCCGTGCAACGCACGGGCTACGGACTAGTATAAAATAAAAATAAAGTTGATGTACAAGTCAAGAAAGAGTACTAGGAGTACTCAAAAAATAGCAAGAAAGAAAAAAAAAACAAAAATCTCCCAAAAAACAGGACAACACCACACCTGCAAAGGTGAACACCGCAGGAGAGGAAAAAAAAAAAGGATGGAGGAAGGGGGGAGGGGAGCGAGATGCAACACCAGGGGATACACTACACCCCAAGAGGCAAGAGATACAACTCAAACATATCCATCTAATCATTTACTACCTTTGAATGTTTGAAGTTGAATATTGGAACTACTCCGTTTGTCTCGAATTATATGTTCCTCTTAGATTTTTTACATATACTAAAAAAAAATGGATGATGAACTTAATGTGTCTATTTTGTATGAAAATTTTCCTAAAATACACTTTGTATATTTACATTTGTAAATTTAATTTTTCATGAGGAGAAGGAGTGTTGTTCCTTTTGTTCAACCTTGCTAACCTCTACCTCTACTATGAGATTGCTGAAAACCGCATGTCCTTGATGACTTGAATGGTGTGTTTTGCTCCTCCATGATGTACATTTGATGATGGATTGTTTAAATGAGACTCCACTGGTGACTGCAAAGCGACCCTCCCTTCCTAGGGTTGGGACTATGGCAAATCCACTAAGAGAGGGGGTGCACTGCACCCCCTAGAATTTACTAGTTACACCTATACGTGTTACACCCCTGAATTTAAAACTTTGCACCACCAAAAATTCTTTTGCTACTTCAAGAGTTCAAGTACAAGATTTTTATCTTTTTTCTCTGTTTAGTGTGTAGTCAATTAATATTTATTCTCTCCGGTCTCATATAAGTAAAATTTGACTTTTTAAATTCGTTAAAAAAGTGTTGTATCAAATCAATATTATAAACATGCTACATTACTTTTTCAGCACTTTAGAAAATATTTTTTACTTATATATGAGACTCAAAGGAGTATACTGTTTCAATATATTTGATTTTTGATAAGCAAAAGGATAGAACCGAACTTTTAGAGCATAGTCTAATTGAGGAAATAACCATTTTGATCCATGAATGTACAATTCGCTGTCATGCTAGTCTTTGACTCGACAAAAAAATACAAAATAGTATTTGACTCTGCAATTTGTTAGTCACTTTAGTCCTTGGTGTTAGAAATATCTGTTAGCTTTACAAAAAAGCTGATGTGGTATTTTTTGGCCACGTGGCACGGTGAGTAGGGGGACACTGAGTAGGCATATATGGCCGAAGACTAATTGGACGGCGTGTTGGAATATATGATTATTTTGCATTTCTTTTCTTGAATCAGAAATGATTGTTTTCTCTGATCTAATTTCTCTTTAGAACAACTTTATTATTATTATTTCACATAAGACTGATTGTCTTGATTTAAATATTCGTAAGACTGAGCTATTTTGGCCTTCATGTGATGGAAATAAACTTCGTGACGGGTTGTTCCCTTCGGACATCGGGAGGCCGATGTTGGGAGTGAAATTGCTCGGAGGGGCTGTTAGTCGAGATAAATGTTTTATCGAGGGGGTGGCCATGAAGAGAGCTGTCAAGGCTGTTGAGTTGATGCATCTTCTTCCTCGATTAAGGGACCCACAAAGTGAGCTTCTCCTACTTCGATCATGCATGGGTATCGCCAAACTTTTCTTCGGCTTAAGGACGTGTCAACCGGTTCACATGGTAGAAGCAGCTATTTTGTTTGATAAAGGGTTGCGTGGTGCGGTTGAAGACATTGTGGTTAGTGGAGGTCCTTTCTTTGGAGACCTTCAATGGAGGATATCTTCCTTACCTATTAAGGTTGGGGGATTGGGGTTGTACTCAGCAGTAGAGGCAGCCTTGTATGCTTTTGTGGCTTCTAGAGCTCAGTCTTGGGTGTTGCAAGATCATATATTGAGAGACAGTGGCGTGTGTGGTATGGACTCAGATTTTAACAATGCTTTGGATGGTCTTCGTGATATGATTCCAGCTTTTGACTTTAGCAGTTTCACTAGCAAGGACACCGTCCCCCCTAAAGCCCAACATGTTTTGGCGAGTGCCTTGTTTAGTAAAATTGTTGAGGATATAGAAGTTAATTTTCAATTTACCACCAGACAAAAAGCTATTTTTGGATGTTTACAGGCTGCTCATGCTCAGGATTTTCTCCTAACTATCCCAATCGACGGATTAGGCCAACACATGTCTCCGGTAGAGTATCGCACTATCCTCAAATATCGCCTAATGATACCCTTATTTCCCGTTGATGAGGTGTGTCCAGTTTGTCGTAAGGCGTGTCTCGATAAATTTGGGGAGCATGCAGTTCATTGTCGAGAGCTTCCAGGTTTCAAATACAGACATGACCTTGTTCGGGATGTCCTTTTTGATGTGTTTAAGCGCGCAGGAGTATCTGTGAAGAAAGAAGCGCCTGTGAACTTCTTGACCGACCCTCTAGAAGGGAGATCTACATTGAGGCCAGCTGATGTTTTGGTGTACGGCTGGGTAGGAGGGAAACATGCATGTGTGGACTTGACTGGGGTTTCTCCCCTTGTGGGATTGACGACAGGAGATTTTACGGTAGGACAGGCGGCCCTCAAAGCTGCTTCAAGTAAAGTGGCCAAACATGAGAGAGCGTGTTCTGAAAATCAACATGTGTTTATACCTTTTGCATTTGACACTTTTGGTTTTCTAGCACCGGAGGCCGTGGATGTTTTAAAAAGAGTTCAAAGAGTCATGCATAGTAATGTGGTGTCTCCTAGGTCTCAAGATGTTGTATTTAAAATGATTAGTTTTGTCATCCAAAAAGGGTTAGCGGCGCAGCTTGTTGCCCGTTTACCTTGCATTAAAGTGTAATTACCTCTATTTTCAAATATATAAAATGTAATTGCAACTTTGTTTCACATAAATAATGATAAAATAAATAGTAAATTAATAAATAAAAAAGACAATATTTCACATAGTACAGACAACACGTAATCTAGAGCCACCTGTCTATGAAAGAAGCAAAAACATATAGCGATTGGCAGTTACGTATGTCCTTTTGATGGAAACTTGGAACGGGAAGCAGAAAACCGCAGAATATGGCCCCAACATATTTACGTGTAGCTCTCTCCCCACAACTCTACAAAGCTACAACTTGTGTCATTAATAGTACTCTCCTTCACCGAACAGAATGTACTGTGTACCCAAATAAATATCATCGTTCATACCATATGATGATATTATTTGTTCCAAATAAATTGCCAAGTACTCAATCATAAAGTCCATTAGTCCAATTATGAAGCCCCGATACGCGACACGATACGGATACAATACGATACCGATACGTTGATACGTAAAAATTTTAAAAAATTCATATCCGATACTGGCGCGATACGTTATTTAAAAATTAATTTAAAATTTAAATATATAAATGCACAATATATAAACATGACTAAAGTCAATAATATTAATAATAAGACAAAAAATTATTATTATTATTATTATTATTATAAACGTCAATAGTTTATTGTACAAGGAGTACAAACAAACCAATAAGCTTGCACAAGAACAAAACAATTTGAGGCTTATCATATAAAGGCTCCTCAGTTCTAACTAAAGACATATAATAACTCAAAAAACATATAATAGTCATGATATCAAGCCTCTTCAAAAAGCTCATCTTGTAACAATAGCAGACAATTATATAGGTCTTGCAGCTGACCAATTACAAGAATAAAACATTCATTTTTATACTATAATTTTGGGACAAGCCCAAATACTTAACAACTTGTTATATAGTAGGTTCAGAACAGTGACAACGACAAAAAATACTAATTATAATAAATTAACATTATTAATACTAAGTTAAGTATTTATGTTTCATTAATATTGTCCTAAAAAATAATTATCACCAGTACATTTTAAGTTATACATCTTAAGTTAAGTATTATACAAAAAAACATCATTAGTACTATCCCAAAAAACATCACCAGTATTACCCAAAAAAAGACATAGTTAGTTATCCGTGTAACAATATAATAGTTTGACATTTACTAGGAAACACAGATTGTATCGGATATTATTTTTTTATCTAAAAATAAAGATTTAACCGATATTTTTCCGATACGAGTATCGGAAAGTATTGGACGCGTATCAGATATTATTTTTTTATTTAAAAATAAAGATTTAACCGATACTTTTTCGATACGAGTATCAGAACGTATCGGAAAAATATCAATATCGAGTACATATCAGACACGATACTTCACTCTTTTTAGAGCATTGGGGCTTCATAGGTCCAATATAAAATATCTTCAAGGAATAAAAAACATGAATTAAAATTGATTATAGTATGATATTGATAATTTGATATCGATAACTACAACATACAAACAAGAAAGATTCGTGATATCTTTTCAAGCATTGCATATAGAGAAAAGAATAGTACAAAGTCAAAAGATAATTGATTCGACTGCTGTGATATACGTGTCATAAAACTAGTTAATTGAATAATAAATGTATGGAGTTACTGGAGTATATATCAAATAAACTTTTTAAGTGATATTTTTTCTTATAAAATAGATATCAGAGAAAGTATATTGTAAAATAATTAACAATTAACAACTAAGAGTAAAACGTAAGAAATTTTGAGTAGTGAGGGTACAATATATCACTTTCAAATATTATCGCATGTTTGTTCAGCGATAAGCGAATATGAGTGTTCATTTATTTGTAAGAGTAACCATTTCTTAGACCAGTCACTATATTTTAGATATGATTTCTCTTTTTATTGATTCTTTATTGATTAATGAGAAAAGTTAAGTTGTTTTGTTAAAAAAAATATTATCACATGTATGTGTATGTAAGGTACCAAAAAAATTAAAATAGTCATTTGTCATCTAAATATATTATTTAAATTTATCAAAATTGAGTAACAAAAAATATATTTTATAATAATTCAAGAGCATTTAGATGAGATGGTAAGAAATTTCTTCTAGCTTCATCGAATTTCTTGAGTTTGAACTGTGTTCTACAAATGTAGTAGTGCTATAAATCTTTTGAGGGAAACTTTTGCCATTCATTAATTGTAGTCTATCCGATTTGAGAGATTGGTCTATACAATTATATCAGAAAAAAAAATATTGGATTAACTAATTGAAGATATATATTTTTGGTAAATAAAATTTGGCCAAAATTGTTCCTAGCTACAAAAAATTCATTTTTAAGAGAAACACGTTAATTAACCATTTGAGCTCAATTACTTAGTTAAGTGAAAACATATTTAAGGACCAAAACAACTAATAAGATATTTAAGTTTGTTTTTGTAATTTTATTACAATATCTCGCTTATTTAAAAAATAAAATCAAAACACAATGAAGACATGTATCTTTTTTGTCATATCATTTACTTACCGATCTTGCTAACAAGTATTTTTGGGGCACTCTTTAAACATCTACTTATAATATATTAAAAGAAATTACTATTAAAAATCTAAGTTTGTCCTTATTACTTTTAACAGTGTTTCAAGTTTTACGCCCTTAAATGTAATTTTAACTCTAAACTAATCTACTTACAATATATTAAAAGAAACTACTATTAAAAATCCAAGTTTGTCCTTGTTACTTTTAACGGTGTTCCAAATTTCACGCCCTTAAATGTAACTCTAAAAAACTTATGAACAAATATAAAAGTTTATTTATAAATTACAACCATAAACTATTTTCATAAGTTTAAAAATAAGTCAAATTCAAATAGGCCCAATATATTAAAAGGTATTACTACTAAAAATTTTAATTTGTCCTCATCAATTCTTAAAAATATTTCAAATCTTCTATTTCGTAAAAAAAAATTATATTTTTTAATTTAATATATTATAATATAATAGTTAAATTCTACTCTATTTTTATTATAAAAAAATGTATTCTATTTTTGTTTACTCTTATATAAAAAATACAGAAGAAGTGCATTAGATGAATATATATTATAATAATTACGGGGTAAATATTTGTCATTATACGGAACAATTGCTTTAATAAAAAGAATTAATCATACACGAGACAATTGCTTTAATAAAAAAAATTTAATCATACACGGGACAATTGCTTAAATAAAAAAAATTAATCATACACGGAACAATTGCTTTAATAAAAAAAAAATTGAATAGTAAATATTTTTTAATATTAATTATAATTTATTACACAAAAATCATACGCGGGACAATTACTTTAATAAAAAAATGACTTAATTTAATATATTTTACAAAAAATAACAGAATGACGACATTTATAATTTAACAATAATTTATAAATAAAAGTCAAAACTAGTTTTATTTATATAAGTTATTATTCTAAAAGTAAAACATCTCACTTTCAAAGACGTTGACTTCACATATTTTCATTAAGAGTTGTGTTATTTTGACAATCCAAAATGGACAACCAGTTGACACCCCACTCACAATATACGCAGCCGAGATGTAATAAAAAATTAAAAAAAATAGATAAATACATAAATAAAAGTTATCTAACAACTAAATGGTTGTCAAAATAAACATTCTCTTTTAGCCCCCTAAGTTTCAGAAAATTGCAATTTTGACCCTCTATATTTCAAAATAGCACTTTTGGCCCCCTTAGTTTCAGAAAGTTGCGATTTTGGCCCCTTATCTTTACTTCCTTTTGCTTAAGATCAATTTTGATCAAGTCAATGCACTACTAAAAAAGTCGCGTTTAGCAACCGATTTGGCGACCGATTTTTATAAAAAATCGGTCGCTAATCACATTAGCGACCGATATAGCGACTGATTTAAAGAAGTAGCTAATGTCTTGGTCGCTGATCTGTAGTAACCAAATTAGCAACCGATTTCTTAGCGACTGAATTAGCGACTGAATTCAGCAACCGAAATAGCAACCGAATTTAGCAACTGGTTTAGAGACTGAGTTTGCGACAAGTTTTGCGATGTTTTATCCGACGCTATAGCAACTGATTTTGTAACTGATAGCAGCAACCGATTTTGTGACTGCTTTTAGCGACCGATATAGCGACCGATTTTATCTAATTATTAAAAATTCGGTCACTAAATCGGTTGCTAGCTTGGTTTATGGCTAAAAAAAAAAGTAATAATAAAAAATAAAATTTTTAACTAAAAATTAATATAAATATCATAAATAAAAAAATTAAATATATAAAATGTATCCATTGTTACATTAAATCTATACCTAGCCTAAGTTAGCATAATATTAAACAAGTTATGCTTAACTAATGCTGTTTTTTTTCTATAGTCATGGAGATCAAAGGTTTATGTACATGTATTACAAAACTATGTACCCAGACCTAAACTCGTTGTAATATACTTAAATAAAAGATGCCCAACGTTATCAATGGCTTCCTTAGTATATATCTTCGCATCCTTCGGTTCTGACAACTTCATGCATTGACGCATCAGCTCCTTTCAACTTGTAGCATAAAGTTATACTACCAACATATCAAACAAATAATGTGAATAGGCAGGACGGTTGGTCCATTTATCTTTTGTTTATAACTTCATCAAAACTAATGCAGCAACACCATCACTGTCATCAATAGCATTTTTATTACAAATCAGAGCTGATGCAGTTAAGCTCATAAATAAATGAAGGGTCCTAGTTATTTATTTTCTGTGCAACAAGATTCAAATTGTTCGTGATTCAAACCTGCAACCACATGAGCAAATAATCTATTACACTTTGTAACTCTATAAGAGACTCCAACACCTTCATAGCTTCCTTTCAAAGAACAAAAAGTTTATCCATCTAGTGGCTGTCCTAGACTATTTTGCATGCCATTTTGTCTTTGACTCATTTTCTGGCAAAAAATCGAAAAAAATAATCAAATCCAACGTGCAAATGGAAGAAAACAGAGCAAACTAAATCCAGAACAAATAACAAAACCTTAAGAAAACATATCAAAGATAAACAAGACAAGGGCTTATTATAAAACAAGCTCAGAAGACAAAAAATATGCATACTTTCTTTTCAGTAGCATTATAGATTTCTATAGCCTTCTCATATTCTACCTTCAGTTAAATAACTATATCCAAATAAGGTTTTTTCTTCTATACAATTAACCATATCATGATATTAGATGAAAGCTCATGAATTGTTTTATATCTAACATGTCACAATGGTTAATAGTCCTATCTTAAGCATCTACTTATTCAAGAATTATTTGAGGTTTCTGGCCTTCTCATTACCCTAGATGCCACAAAAGCCATCAGTTAGGATTATATCATATATATCAAGCATGTCAATATGTTTTTCTAAAGCTACGTTGAGCTTGAAACGTAACACTGGAAGCGAATGAAGAGAACAAACTACTAAACCTCAGCAACACAGTAATACTATTAGCAACTAAAATAATCAAGAAATCAAATTTAGCATGCATAATAAATTTATTGAAATGAGAGAAGTAACTAAAACTATAATTATACAGTTTTTTCCAAACCGAAAGAAATTGAAAACAAAATATTATCAAAAATCCATTGTTATTAATCTAGTAAAGTATAGAAAAATACCTTTTCAGGAGGACTTCACAACTGTATACGTTTCTCATAGTTGAAAAAACACCTTTCTCCTATGTCCCTCTACAATTCATCTACAAAAAAAAATCAAATCACCAATTAACACTCTTATATAATCAAAAAATAAATGTTACTATTGTTACATTACTTATTCGATTCAACTTTATAAAATTTAATTAAATAAATTGCGGGAGAGAAACTTGCCTCCAAAAAGCAATGTACCAATAAACTCAATCCTTAATCATGAATACATGGTAACATATACTATCAAAAATCAGATTTCTTTACTATAGAAAAGACATATACCTACCTATGCAGTAATCAAGATGCTCCAATATATATATTTATAAGTTTAAATCAATAATAAGGGCATAATCATCAATATTATGTGCATTCTAAATTCCACTATAAGTTTATACCTCTGTATCCATGGTGTACACCAAAAACCAATCCAAAACTAACAAAAACCTGATGACTACCATTGTGCATCATAAGCTACTTTAACTAGAGTTAAGAGGCTTCTAAGAGTTACCAGGTTTGGCAATTGTTTGGCACTAAGCATTGTCCCTCAAAGTAGCTTTTCAATTGTTCAGACACCTATTGATATAAATTCACACAATTCATCCATGTTAGTACCATTAACTTCCAAACATCACATAATTAAAGTAGAACAGGATATTTTATTTCTAAAAAATATTGTCTTATGATTTAGAGCTCTTTTTACATGAACAAAAGAGAGCTCTTATCTACATTAAGCAATGACATGTTATGATAATATGTTTGGGTAACATAATGAACACTGTGGTCTGTGGCATGAGAAAAAAGAACATTTATATCTTCTTAAGACAAATTAAACAAGTTGACAATAATATATAAATCTCGATAATATAAACACATTCAACTTTAAATAGTATTAAAGAGTATCACACAAACTATTTTTTCTTGACAAAGATGTTTTCCATGTGAAAAATTAGAGAAGAATTGATTATTATAAATATGAAGTGTTCACAGATAAATTGTAAACAAACTGGATTACTATAATATCATTATGATAATGCCCTTGCTATACAAGGTGCATACTTGTGGAAGTTTGGTTCAACTCTCACTGGACTATGTGATGATGAACCGCTTTGCACCTTGAGCACTACATTGTGGTTGGACACAAGAAAGAGGCTGAAACACGAAGAGATAGGGGTATGTGAGCATATATAGAGGACTGCAAGCAGAGAGTAGAATTTGACATCTGCACTTGATAAGAATGAACAGAAACATGTCTTTCTCATACTTTTCTCACCTGTTAAGATTGTAAATCAGCTATTCTTGGAATTTGACTCAAACTTTATACATAGATTCCACTTAACAGAACATATAAATTAAATTTATAGTCTATACACTTGGTTCCAAGGCTACTTCCCTTCAACACAAATTAAATCAAATTTTTACATGTCTAACAAACAAAATTTGAACAAAAAATTTCAAGATTAAATTTTCACGTGTATAAAAATAGAAATCATACATACCCTTCAACTTCATTGTCTCTTAGAAACAAAAGTCTTCAAAATCTCCATTTAGAAGATAGGATTACATTATCAACACTAAAATGAAGGTTCTCCAAAAAATGATGGAAACTTTAAAATTGGGGAAACTTTAAAATTGATCATTTTAACCTACAATCTTACCATAAAATAGGAACAATTTCACATCACAATCATCAAAGGGAGATATCAAAATTAATTTAGGAAGAAGAAAAAAGAAGATGAAAGGTAACTAACCAGTTGATGAGACAAACGTTCATTCGAAGATGAGATGTTAGGGCACAAAATCTGACTCGCTTGAAGATTTGAGAGAAACTTTTAGAGACCTATAATCACAAACAGAATTTGATTCACAAAATCACTCTCTCGTTGAAGATGAAGACTGAAGAGTACGATTAGGGATTTGATTCAACCTCACAGACTGGACTTTGGGATTTTGTGTGAATCGATTTTTCGGCCCTGGGTTTAGGTTTTCGTAAGATCGATGAAAATTTGGGTTTGGATTTCAATTTCGTTGGAGAAGTGTGCAGAATCGTGGAGAAGCTCGGTTTCGATTTCCGTTGGAGAAGAGAAGATGGGTTTGTGTTTCAAAATAAATAAATTTATATTTCTTATGGGTACAAAGTACAAACTTATAAGAGCTCATTTTTTTTTTTGACATGGACTTATAAGAGCTCATTAAGATAAACATTCAGTATAATATAAACTAACATTTTATTGGGTAAAAGAAATATAAATTAATTGGTTTAAATATTTTTTTTGTATGATATTTTTTTGCGTCTTTTATCTCTATTTATTGGTTTCTAATTCGGTCTCTATAGCAACCGATTTAGCGACCGAAATATTTTTAAATTTAAAGCTCAAATAACGGTCTCAAAATCGGTCTCTAAAGCGACCGAAATATTGGTTGCTAAATATCGGTCTCTAATTCGGTTGCTAAAATTACGTAGCGACCAATTTAGCAACCGAATGTGTTTTTACTCTGACGCTCAAAATATCGGTTGCTAAAGCGACCGAAATTTTTCGGTCGCTAAATCGGTTGCTAAAAGCGAAATTTCTAGTAGTGATGCTGCTTGTTTTGCACATAAATTGGCAAAATAGTTGCATGAAGTGAGCTATTTTGTACAATCATAGTATTTGTAAATGTACACAACTGATGCGCCAATAAAAACATTTTCAATGGGAATGACAAACATAATATTTAGTGACTGGTACCTTAATACAACCAACCCAATTTTAAATCCTGTTAAATAAGCTTATCCTACTAATAATAGATAAATGGCAAAATATGATGAACAGTTTACTTGCTTTCATATGATTATCATTAAGAATTTTGCCACCAATTTATTGCTATCATCATGAAGAGTGTAATGAAAATCATTATTCATTGTAAAAACCCAGCATTGAGGAACTAAGAGCACCTCCAGTGGAGGTTATTTTGTTTTGGTCCTCCAGCATGGCATGTGATAAAGCAAACATTTTTTATCTTTTTGTGGAAAATCATGGAAGTGTAGTGCTCCAGCGCGAGATAAGTGATTTCACGAAGCAATGGAGCATCATAGTTATTTTGATTAAAATATTAGTTTTATGTACTTGTTTTTACCTTTTTAAGTAACAATAAAATTCAATATTAATATATGAGGTAAAGTTGTAGGACCAATATAAGTTTTTTAAAGTTGCACTATTAGAGTAAATAATGAATGAGTTGTTTCAAGATGATGTGGTTAAATGGGGCCCACAAAATAACTATTTAGTAGATATCACCATTGGAGGTGCTCTAAGTTAATATCGATTGTTTTTTTGGTAGAAAATGGTGATTTTTTTTAGTGGCACCATTTTCTAAGATTTTATACTCGTAGTTTCTGCCTCATATTGGTTTTGGATGCTGTAAAGTAGAAGATACTTGTTTGTATGTGTTAAACGTCCTATAAGCAATCCTCTCCTTTTTTTTTTTAAGAAGACAAAAAAAATTGATGTAGCAGCTGAGTCACTTAAGTGACTTGCACTTGCCACATTAGCGTTAAATTGGTCAAAATTGAACTTTTGCAACATGAGGTAAAGATAGGGGTCAAAACTGCTATTTTGAAACATAGGAAGCTAAAATTGCAACTTTCTGAAACTTAAGAGGCTAAAAATGCAGTTTAGCCAAAAAAAACTTCATAACAATTAACAAGTGTAGGTTATGACCCATGCAACCTATATGGTGGGTTCTTCCTCGCATATATTGGAATAATCATATTCAAGATATTTGTCATCAATATTAAATATAAATACATTTTAATCTAAATATAAAAATTAATTCACTTAAGTTTAGTTGCAAAGGCCAAATATTGTTTTTGACAATCAAAACCTAATATTGTCGGTAAAACAAAAAAATTTAGGTAAGTTTTTTTATATACTTTTTCTTTTACAAAATCGACATACATTTATTTAAATATGTACGGTTACATTTGTTGAAGTAGAAAATTATAATAAATTCACAAATAAGATTTATTAATTTTTATATTAAATATTATTTATGGACCTATTAAAATTGTCTATTTCAACAGTGTACTAATACATATTTAAATAAAATATGTATTGGAGTATTCACAAGCTTTTTAATATACAATGTAAAATATACTTCGGTTAAAATTTTAACGATTTCAATTTAATATATTTTTTTCTAAGTAAATGCAACTGCATAAGTGATACTAGTATCATACACCATAAACATTTTTTTTTACAGTATCACTATCATACACCATAAACATTTTATTTTTTTGTCACACACCAAAAACATGTTTAGGATTGCCATTACTCATTACACATATCAATTATTACAAAATCAGTAGTTAATTTAGTCAAAAAAAAAATCAGTAGTTAATTTTCAACACCACCTCATCTATGTTTCTTGCTTTTAAAAATAAAAAATTCAAAGAATATAAAGAAAACAAGATGCATACTTAACGTGGGTAGCCACACCAAATATGAAGCATGGAAAAAGAAAGAAGAATGCGTGCGTGTCTATATACTGTGTAGTGGTTAGGAAGGTTCAATGGTACTATATCTAGTCTTTCTTATTAGGGGTCCAAAATCAAAGACGTAACCATTCTCCACATAACACATGTCCTTCAACCTCGCTAACCTAAACAAAGGCACAATAATTTACGGATAGCAACATCTACATTGCCACGTAAACTATCCTATGACCCTGACGACGACCCTTCTCTTTCTCTTTTATCTTGGTCTAACTTAAGATATTTTCATACATACCTACCTACAATAATACCAGTATTTCATAAAAATAAGTTATAGAAATGAATTATTATAAAAAATTTGTATTTTATCGTGGTAACAGAAAAATTCAATTATTTTTCACATGTAACTTAAAATAAAAGATACTCCTTTCAATGACTATTATAAATATTTTTTTTTATACATTGAAAAACCATTTTATTTAATTTATATTACGAACTAAATACATTAGTTTGTAATGTATTGAAATGATTGAACTAAAAATATGTTAAAGAGAACAATAATTGATACACATGATATAAGGACATACGAAAAAAATTTAAGATATTTAATAAATTTTGATTTATGTAATGTTTTATGAAAAGAAAAAAAAAAAATATTTTGATATTTTAGATAACTTATTTAAAACTCAAAACGTTGTCTATAGTTCAATGACAAACTAACATTTTAGTTTTTATCCAATCCACTAACCCTTAATTTATCTAATCTCAAAAACATTTTTTAAATTAAACACATTACAACAGAATTTGTCTCGACTAACCCTTTACACTACCTTTGTTTCTAAGTACTACTATAAGACTTTGTTGGCTAAATCACGAGTATTAAGAAAATTGGGTGTGAGTGTTGTATATAAACTACCATTTAGCTTGAGTACCAAACGATGTGAGACTATTTTGGTGTATCCAGAACAATAGTAATGATTAATTTATTCTTATTGAGTATTGTTTTTATAATTTTATTCTTTAAAAAAGAGAATTTATTTATATTTTATCAATATATTTATTTAAAGATGTAGAAAAAAGAGATAAAATAATTAAAAGTATCTTCTATAAAATAAAAATTTATGTGGTTAAAATTGAAAAATTCAAAAGAAATCTTATACTAGAAAAAAAAAATTCTCCAAAAAATCTTATAATTAAGGATGAAGTTAATACTGTATAATTCTTTATTGTTTTCTTCAATTTATATTTTTCTTACCAACTGGTCCCACACAAAACACAATGTATCACTTTCCCCCAACATCAACCTTCCACGTACCCACCTTTTTAATCTAAACCGTCCACGTCTCCTTCACAAAAATCCAGTTTACTGGTCCATAAAAATTCCACCTGTTACCAGATTAACCAACTCATTTAAAATCAACGGATCAGATTCATTGTCCTTCAGATCTCGCAATCAGCCACTTTAAATTTGCGTCTTCACCACTACCGCCGTTTTTACCAACGCTTCACAACAAAATTATTTGTATTTTTTTTTTCCGTTCTGTTTTCTTCTTTGCATGCAAAAAAGACGATGAAGGACACGAAACGACACTCGTCGGAATCAACTCTCCGACGAGTAGATTCTGTTGAGGCAGTTACGAAATTGGAGAATGTTCACCGGAGGAGGTTGAAAATTCGGAGAATGAAGTATAGTTGTCACGCGAAGATCCACGTCGGAAATGACTCCGACGGTCGTACAGTGACGGAGAATGAGCGACCAGAGATTCATGAATCGGTTGAGATATCGCTGTCTTTAGCAACTTCTTCATCCTCGGAGGAGGAAGATCGGACCTCGAAGCGAAATGGATCAGAAGTTCTATCGTACGGTACGGTGTCGACGATAGGGACTAGGAAGGAAATGGAGGATGCGGTGAGTGTGGAGATAGGTTTTGCGGTTAAGAATAGTGAGAAGTGTGATTTCTTCGGTGTTTATGACGGTCACGGCGGAGCTCAGGTTGCGGAGGCGTGTAGAGAGAGATTGCATAAGGTTGTGGCGGAGGAGGTGGAGAGGTGTGGGAAGGATGATGAATGGGATTGGGAAAGAGTGATGGAAGGGTGTTTTGGTAAAATGGATAGTGAGGTGGCGGGTGATACAGCCGTTAGGACTGTGGGGTCCACAGCTGTTGTTGCAGTTGTTTCCACGACGGAGATTGTTGTTGCAAATTGCGGTGATTCTAGGGCGGTTATTGGAAGAGCCGGAGAAGCTATTGACTTGTCTACCGATCATAAAGTACGTACTTTCTCTAGTATTGTATATAAGAAAATTTTTAAAAAAATCTTTTTCTTTAAGAAAGTAGTTAAAATACATTAACCAAAGAGAAAAAACACATTATACTTTTTTGGAAGATGTAAAACATTGCATTTATTGGTTGAAATTGGAATAATGTCATAAAACTTAATAATTGAAGTAGACCTTTGCTTATATTTAAGACTTTAAATTTTTTTGTTTTGTTTCTTATATATGAGACCGGAGGAAGTATATATTTGCGTTTTCTAAATTTATTATATATTTATGCTGTATTTTAAGCAATTAAGCTCGAACTCAGCTAGTTATGATAAGACCATCCGATAAAAAATTTGCTAGTATTTTTCGATTATGATTAATTATTTTCTAATTTATGTTAGATTTTAAAATTATATATGCTCTAAATTGTGGATTAAGCTATACTACAAACTTGTATATATTATAGAAAGATACGGGTAAATCGAGCTGATACAATTACGATTACAATTGCATTTGTGATTTCATGGTAGAGAGATATACTACAAAATCGTTGTATTGGAGTAGAAATTATCTTCATTTCTTAAAAATTAGTGATATAAATTTACATTTTTTTAAAATTAGTAATATCTTTTGAGTATTTATACACTAAAAAACCATAGTATTTGTGGTGTTCATTTATTTTAAAAAATAGAGAGAATCTCTACTCGTGATATTTGTGTTTGCAATTATGGTAATGGGATTAAACAATTTTTTTGTATAAATTGGATAGAGACCAATCTTTGGAACCTTGTGGTGATCATCATGAATTTAGACTATATATTTGCCATTAAAAAGAAACATGATTTAATTTAAAATATAAGTAGAGGTACTAGTCTACTATATTTAAAGTTAGCGCAACGTTTTTTTTTTGTTTTGAAAATTTTGACATTACCTTATAAATATCTTATATTCAATTGTGTAAATCAGTAAAATTGATGAAGGTAGAGTTTATTGAAGAGTTCAAACTTAAAAATATTTCACTTTAATTTTCAATTTGATACTTTTAAGATTGTTGCTAACTAATGTACGTTAGGAGTGTGAATGTGCAATGTCTTTTTTTTCTTTGGTAGAATGAATGTGCAATGTCTATACATTGTCATTCACATGTATGTCTATAATCAATCAATTATTATTTTGAATATTATTAATATTATTTTTAAGATTTGAGATCTTATATTGTAGTATGGGTTGCATCTAGTTTAGTAGATCAATCTTTTCATCACAAAGACATTTATTAATGTATGATAATGAATGACATGTTTATTTTACTTGCGTGTGCACAGCCGGACAGACCAGATGAGTTGATGCGAATAGAAGAAGCTGGTGGAAGGGTCATAAACTGGAATGGCCACCGTGTTCTTGGTGTTCTTGCCACTTCACGATCTATAGGTTTGTTTCACAAATTTTGAGTCTTCATGATATAATAATGATTAATCAGTGGATAATCCATTTTCTCTAATCAGCCATCTAAAAAGCTCTTCCGTTTTAAGAATAGCAGAGTAATTTTGACCAAAGAAAAAGAAAGATTTTTATTTTTATAATAGTTTAATCATATGCGATGGTTGGTTTTAAATCTTTAACCAATCAAAATGTGACACTATGTTGATTTTATTCTTAACTTTCATGAAGAGGAATATAATATAGAATGTGATTCCTTTTTAAATACAAAAGAAGTTTGCCACATGTTTTGTTTTGTGTATATGATCAGACTAATGTTTGAATTTTAAAATTATTAGGAAAGTGTCTGATTATTAAATTCTTTGAAGATCAATGGACGGAAAAAAAAATGGTTAAACATATATTATTATTCTTTATCTATTCACTTATTTATTCTTTAACAATCAAATATGTTTGACTTGTTCTTAAAAGTACTACTAATTGTTTCTTGTGTGTGCTTATGGTCAAACACGTGGAAATTTCCAATGTGGAAAGAATGTTTTATAAATATGTTTGATCTCAAGAAGAATCCTTTTATCAAATTACATGGAAAACTTCTAAAAGTTAAGGTGTAAATCAGCAAAGCTATTTGTAAATTATTTAGACTAATTTCATTAAATATTTGACCACACCAGTTTTTTAATCATTTGACATTTTTACTGCAATTAAAGCTATTTTGCCAAAAAAGTAAAATTATTATTTAACCTTAATTAATTAAATGAGCTTTGTAAAAACTTTACGAATATCTTGTATATACATAAGGTTTTGAAATACTACAAAAAAAATGTTTTTAGACTTCTCTGAGTCTAGGAAAAAAAATCAAGTCCAAAAATCTTCTAAGTTATTCTAGTCTTTGCTATTTATATTACAGTCTTCTTATAGGAATATATAAAGCTTAATTTGAACTTAAAATTATAAAATTTAAATTAATTTAAACTTTTTTATTATATTCAAAATTAAGAAAAATGTGCATAATTAAAAAAGTGGAGATATAAATGAATTTAACAAGGCAAGTCCACTATTACTAATTTTTAACAACTTAAAGCTTAAGTTTTTAGCTAAGCCCGATTATATTTGCTAAGCTCAAATAATTAATTTTTTTGATTAGTTAAACTCAAGTTTAAAGTATTTAGCTCGATTAAACTCTTATTTCCCTGCTCAGAGTCATGAACATCGACTTTTGAACATAAAAATCAAATCAATGATTCTCAACAAATCACAAATTAAATCAATTACAAGTGTGGTTTGTGAAATAGATTTAGAAAATATTTACAAAGAGTTGAATATGTATTGTATCAAATTATTCAAATCCATTCTATTTATTCTAACTATGTAATTTGATGCATGCAGGAGATCAATATCTTCGACCATATGTAATATCGAAACCCGAAGTCACTGTGACAAAGCGAACCATCGACGATGAATTTCTCATACTAGCTAGTGATGGCTTGTGGGGTGTAATGTCAAGTGAAATTGCTAGCCAAATTGTAAGAAAATGCTTCAAAGGCCAAATTAGGAGAGTTTGTCATGGGGTTGGGAATCAAAGTAGTCGTGCTGCTGAAGCTGCAACACTATTATCTGAGATAGCGTTGGCAAAGGGTAGCAGAGACAATACAAGTGTCATAGTAGTTGACCTAAGAGGAACATTAACATCTAGTTAATTAATGCCTCTATTTTCAATCAAGGTTGTGCACTCTTTGTCCCAAGATATTAGTATTTGGTATATATAATAATGGTAATTAATTAGCGTACGAAATATAATCTCTAACACACTCTTTTAAAACGCATTCTATCTTATTAGATGAAATTAATGTGAATTTTTTCGCATTTGGAATCGATTTCGCTACATTAGGAATGAGACATGTGTGTTAGTGATTGTCCAATAATTGATGTACATTGTTGCATTGTTTTATCATAATTGATATGAGAATTGTGTGAGAAATTGAAGTTAATTGAAAATTTGTACATAATTGTTTCTTAATATTTGAAAGGAAAAAAGAAAAAGTGATCTATATAGGTATCCATTTTCTGCAAAACTAGCTACGGTTTAGATCTTCATTTTTTTTATAGAATAGATCTTCATATCTTATGATATAGGAACTTGTTGTCAACTCTTTTAATTATTATATACTACTAGCGGCCAAACCCTTGCTTCTGCAACTTGGTTACTTCCTGGCTACACAGATCCGCTAACTGCTGAAGCCTGCGCCCTCTACAACAAGAAGAAATGAAGTTAGTAATTAAGAAGCTAATTTATTTTTTTTATATATAGGCTAATGCTAATTCTAGAGTCAAAATAAAATTTTTATATGAGGTTTACTATATTGTTAGATTCACCTTTTAAATGTATATAAACATGTCTACCCATTATACACACATGCACAATCAAAGGCCAAAGATTTGTATTTTAAAGCTCAAAACATACTTCCAAGTGGGAGAGCATACCCATACATAATGGATTAACTCAAATTTGAGAAGGAGATTGATGATATTTCAAGTGTAAGATGAGTTTTACATTGGATAAAATTCAAGTACGAACATTGGGGGTGGGGAAGTAGGGTTGAGGCTCCCCTCTTGTCCATAATGATATTTGATAGATGCATTAAACGGTTAGTGACCGCTGCCTGATACAAAAAATGCATCTCACCTCTTGTTTGATTACTTACATCGGAGAGAAGAATTATTGAAAAGATTGACACAAATTTAATTATTGATGAATTTTATGATATAAATGAATAATATTTACGATTTAGATAAACAATATGTGATGTATTTTTTTTATCGAGTATATTTGAGTAATGTTATAATTATAATAATTTATTTAGTATTAATTATTTCGTTTTTCCGACCCTCCGTTTTATAAATTCCTGAATCTGCCAATGAACAATGGATGTTAAATACTTTATAAGTGAAAAGATCTATAAACATAATGCCTTAAGGTTTTAGGTAAAAATTGGTGTTCAACTCACTTGTGAGGTTGTTCAAACTTCAAAGCTCGAAGTGGATGATCCTCGGACACCTCTCACGATCCAACAATGGTATCAAAGTCGATGGTCTACAAATGGTTCGACCAGCTCCTTCTATCGCAAGTCTTTCTGACAATGGTGGTTAGACGGCGTATCTCGTTGAGTGTGGCCAACAACGGTGCATTTGTATGGATGAAGAAAGCTTCCGCTTGAGGGATAGCATGATCAAATGAATGACTCGCACTTGCAGCGGAGATTGTTGTGGCAAGTTTGAGGTGAGTTAGTCTCATGTTGCCTGGAAAAGTGGAGGTTAAATATTTTATAAGTGAGATCATCCATAAACCTATCACCTTAAGAGACTTTGGGTTAAAGTGTGGTGTCCAACTCATTGTTCTTAAGTCCAATAAATTTATTTTTATATGTGATTATTATTATCACAACTCACAAAACACACATTAATGTCTTAATTTTTTATTTCTTTTATGAGTAAACTATTTTCACAACTAATTTGATTGAAATTAATAAAAATTTGATTAAAAAAAAATAAGAATGTTGATGGATCACTGTGAGAACTTTGTGAATCTGCGGGGATGAGGATGAAAGAAAAATGCTCCCCGAAACGGAGGATGAAGATCATTTTAAATGATGGAGAATTGTGTGGTAAAATACTTCTCGTTCATTCCACGTCTATTGACATCCCTAGTTTTGCATATAGATTAAAAATAATAAAAGTTTAAAGGACCAAAGATGAAATACGTTAGGTCATTTTTACCTTTTTTTATTATGAAAGAGAAAAATTTATTTAAACGTTGTTTTTTTTTTTAGAGATTTAAATGTTGTTTTTAATAGTTTTTGTAAGGGTACAATTGCTAAAATATCATTAAATGTATTTTAATTTTTTTTTTTTGATAAGCAAAATTGAATTATAAGGAACACAAGGGGTACTTAACCCTTACAATTCAAATGAAAGATACAACAAATCATTGGAAACAACATAAAAGATTTCTACACCAATCAGAGAAAGTAACAGAAGTAGATAAACCTCCCCGGCCTATAAACCAAAACCACGCAATGTAAATGATTTGATCTACAAGAGAAAGAATATTAATAAATTCTCCAGGGAACACAATATTGTTACACTTTCTCCATATACTCCAAGTTGTTGCTAACCAAATAAGATGACGGAACTTCTTATAATGACATCCTATTAGCAATCCTCCAAAAAGAGTGAAGTGATTAGTTATATTAACAAAACCAATAGGATTGATTCCCATCCACCGGAAAACTTTGGACCAAATTTGAGACGACACCGTGTAAGTAAAGAAAATATGATTGATATCTTCTAATTCGTTGAGGCAAAAAACACAACACCTCTCTAACGTATTTGTAATTATACCTTTATTGTATAAGGCATCCTTTGTTGGTAGTTTCTCAAGCAACAACCTCCACCCAAAAATACTCACCTTTGATGGGACATTATTCAACCAAAGATCTTTGAACAGTTGCACCGGCTGCGGGCCAATTAACGGAGAACTTCGAGAGGAAATCAAAGCTAAATATGCGGATTTCACTGTGAAAATACCAGCTGCATGTGCTGTCTAACGGTACCGATCCACTTCCTCCCTCTTTGGGCGAGCTTGCTCCAATATAGCTAGAAGATAGACGGCTGCATCTTCTTCTTCACTCGATAACTCGGATTGCCAAGTAAGGTTCCAGCTCCAAGAGTTACGAACCCAAGACCCCATAACCGATACACAACCATCGGGGTGTTGAGTTTTAGAAAACAACGATGGAAAGAGATCACGTAAACTTGACACACCACGCCATTTTTCTTTCCAAAAGACAAAATCATTACCGTTGTCTAGAATATTACCGATATTTCTACCGAACCAATCCCCTTCCTCCGAACTTCCTAACTTCCACAAATCCCTCCACCAAATAGAAGCTTTTTTAAGACCAACACTCCCTTCTTCTAATAAAAAATTGGCAACAAATGAACCGTATCTAAAGAGTAAGAATTCAAACCAAGGTGCTTCTCTATCCTCCAAGCATCTCCACTTCCATTTACACAAAAGTGAGGAATTAAAAGCTTCTAAATTTTTTATCCCCAATCCACCGCTTTCCTTTGGTTGACAAATACGGTCCCAACTCACCCAACACATTTTATGATTTTTCAACCCTCCACCCCAAAGGAAATTCCTTTGTATACTCACCAATTCCTTGATAACACAAACCGGTGCTTTGTAAAAAGAAAAGAAATATAGTGGTAGACTTGAAAGAACGGAGTTGATGAGGGTGACTCTACCTTCTATGGAAAGATTACGACCATTCCACTTGCAAAGTCTTTGCTTCATGGAATTTATAAAAGAAAGCCTTTGTATTTTGATTTTTTAAAAGAATAAAAATTTTGAGACAAAAATAAAAGAAGCAAAGATGAGAGGTGAAGGAAGTAGTTGATTCGTCACTTAAAAATGTGTTGATATTGAATGTATTGTTACATTAATTGAATTTTACTAAAATTGAATTGAAAGTAAAGTGAGTTAAAAAATAATTTTAGGTTAAAAATTAATTCTAGAAATAAAAAATTATTCATTAAATTAATTTATTTAAACTTATTTATTGACATAAGTTTACTGAGATTATTTTTGTCAAAAATAAAAGTTTATTGAAATTATTTAAGAAATTTTTTAAAAAATAGCTCATAATAATTTTTAGGAAAATAGAATTTTTATATTGATTTTCATAAGTCTTTCAATAATGCTTATGAAAACGAGTAACATATCCGAAAACAACTTAACTTTATAATATAGGTGTTTATTATAAGAGTCATGTTATTTTGACAACCGAAAATGGACAACCGATGAACAACCATATACTCAATGCACGTAACCCGAGATACAATAAAAAATTGGAAAAATAGATAGATAGTGCAATAATAGTTGTTCGACAATCGATCGGTTGTCAAAATAAACTTTCTCTTATTATGAGTAATAAGTGAATATGCTGTAACTTATTATAATAAACACTTACTCCCTGTAGGCCTATATATAAAAAAATGTTAAGTTTTTAGATTTATTATAAAATTAATGTATTTAGATAATAATATAGTATAAATACATTAATTTTATAATGTATCTAAAAAGTAAAATGTTTCTTATATAGGATCGGAGGAAATATATCCTAAAATTCGATAAGCATTTTGTTTAAATAGGTGGTTGATTGAACAAAAATCTTGACATTGTGAGTTTGCTAGATTTTTATTACAATTGCAATATCAAACAAACACATATAATAACTTGATATTTTTTCGAAGCATAATCAGTTCTACTAAAAACAAAACCATTTCACCATCATCCTATAGCTCAAGAATCAATTTTGAAGTCTTAATGTCTAAATTCTTTGATTTAATACAAAATACTTTCAAAAATTTGAGATAATTTGAAACCCTAACTTTTAGAACCCAACAATCGTCCATCACCAGATTCCCCCACTCTCTTTCGCGCCGGCCACCGCGCTCCGTCGCCCATCACCAGTAGCGAAAAACGCTGATCACTTTTCATTTTCATATTCTCCCTCAGACTTTCACTTCAATCTCTCAATTTCAGGTTTCAATCTTGTTCTCACTCTCAAAGTTGTTTATTTCTTTATATTTGTGTTCACTTTGCAACGTTAGTTACACTATTATGTAGTAAAGTTTCCATTTTTGTAACAATCTCAATGTTTCCTTATACATTTTGTGAAATGATTATTTCCATTTAGTTCTCTTAAAAGTTAAAATATAGTTACTATTGATGAAATCATTCATCATTGCATTTGATTCGAAATGTTGATTAGTAATTACTAATTGCTAGACACTGAATTTATGAGAGAATATGTTCCTTGTCTCCCCTTTGGTTGCACACTTAGTATTTGATGAAATGTCAATTTGGTACAAAGTTTTTTTATTTTTCTTGCAAGTCAGAAACTAAAAGACTTGGTAAGTGTTTGCTTCAGCGGTCGTTTCAATTTCATCGCACATTTTGGCAAGATGCTATAATTGCATGTTTGGGTTGACTTATTTGAGCTTATATACTGAAATAAGTTTTGTGATACTGTTCGGGAGAGCTTGCGAAAACAACTTATGGCAATTTTCATATGTTTGTTTCAGCTTATTTTCATAAGTTCTCCCATATAGCGTATGAAATCAGCTCGTAATATATATATATATATATAAACAATTTATCTTTTGCTATCAAAATATCTTACGTAAGCTTATACATAAGCGCTTGTGCTATAAGCTGCTAATAAGTTGTTAATCCAAATAGGCCAATAGCTTTTGTTTCACCACACATTTTGACAAGATAAGATACGCTGCAGTTAATAGCTTTAGTTTCACCGCAAGTTTAGAAGAGAGGTTAGATTTTAAACAACCACTTAGAGCTAGTTTCAATAAAAAAATTCTAGAAGCACTAGCATGCAAGAAGAAATATTCAGAAAATCTTACTCCATCAATTTTCTATGGGGAAGAGGTCTGACATCCAATTGGTTATGAGAATATAGTTGGAAGAGTGCAATAGGAAGGAAAGCTATCTGTGATTTTCCCCCTTTGAAACACAAAAGTGAAAAAGATTGCTGCAACCTTTTTGGGAAACCTTTGATATGTTTTGAATGAGTGGGAAGACCATTTGTGAATGGATTCAAAATGACTTTGTTTACTATTAATTTGTCCCTTGCATTGTCTTATTTTCAATTTATCATTTGGAATTGGATTTGAATTTGTTTTAAATTGTTATTGAACTTGGCCCAACTTTCATTATTGAATTATACCAAAGTCTTAGTTTTTTTGTTCATGAAAAATAAATAAAAGTCCAGTGTCCACATCTTTCATTTTCTCAAGTTTTTTAAATTTTTGTATTTCTTATTTTTTTTCAATTGGACGGCCCATCACATTTTGCCCGTAGTACGACTACCCCAATACACTCTCGTGAATGATATAGCTATTTTGACCCTAACTCACAAATTTCAATTATTATTATATGGGTTAGGAATGAGGCCAATCAATGATGGGCCGCCCTCGGTTGATCCAATATTAACTTTATATATATTAGCCTAGGGTTTTATCTTCAGATGTCGTTGAATTAATTCGAAGCTCCTGCGTACTTGATTTCTTCCTTCCTTCTTAGATTATTATCGTTTGCTTGCTGAATCTGTTTTTGTCGCAGTGGTAATGTTTTTCTATTTTCATGGTATTTTTCATTTTTGACAGTTTATAGTTTGAATGTTAATGTATTTTTTCACACATGCTTCCTTGATTGGTATCCTTTCATATTCTGCATCTGTTTCTTTCTGCACTACCCCCAATTTGCATATGCTTTGTTTTATTTTGTGAGTTGCTACTAGAATTGATAATTTCAGGATCATCGATGTTGTTAAGTACTAACAGAATAACTTGAGGAATTTAGGTTATGAAAGACGCAATGCAATATATTTCTTGATTGACATTTTTTAGTGGGCAATATTAATGCCGAGATGTTTTAGGTAATAACATCATGTAGAAATTTGATGGGATTATTATGTCTCATTTACTTGTTATTATCATGTTCTCTGGGCTAGTTTCATGTGGGTTCTGATTTCATCACCAAACTTAATGTTCTATCTCTTTTTTCTTTCTTTCATCTTTCCCAGACCGAGACAGAAAACAATGAGTTTTATATTCAATTCAACTCGCAGCTTTTTATTCGGCTGTCAACTCCAAGGGTTTATGAGATTCGGATTCTTGAGAATTTCATATCTCGTGTCTATAATAATTCCTCATCCGAGTCTAAATCATATAGTAGATTGCTTATTTTACCACGTGTATACATCTCAAGTCCAGTACTTAATCCTACTTACTACATAGCAAGATGAAAATGTTCAAGAGCTACTTCTTGTCCATGTTCTGTGTGCAGTTTCTGCATATATTTGTTCTACAAAATGATGTTCACCGATAATAATTGGAAAACAGACAAAGAAAAATGAGTACATTATTTTATGTCATGTCAATGAACTTGTTAATGGGTATTTTTTTATTTTATTTTATTATTTGTATAAAATTTGTAAATATATTAAAGTAAGTGAGTTAGGCAGTCAACCCATGTGGGTTGACCTGGTGATGAAGGCTTGAGACCTTGAAGTGTGCTCCTCTCAAGGTCTCAGGTTTGAATCCTCCCGGTGTCGTGTTGGACCAGTCCATACAAAGCAAAAACTTTGGCTTTAAATGGGCTCGCCATTAGTGGACAGTAGGATTGGTGTTCCTCGGATTAGTCATCCTTTAGCAGGATACCGAGTCTTAAAAAAAGTGAGTTAGGCAGTTGTGGAGTGTGTCAATCACGTCAATTGAATAGTGGATAATTTTGTTTGCTCCAATTTACAATCCTTGGGTTGGGCTTTGTGGCCCTGTTGGATTTTAATTGAAGTGGTGTCCTGATTTGATCAATAATCCTATGATTTAATAATTTGATGTGTTGTTTTTAATTACACTTCTTGTTAATAGCAGGTGGGGAGACAACAACAATTCTTCGAAAGGAAGAGGAGAGAACTTGATATTTTGAAACTGCATATTTGAAACTAAGTTGGTAATTAGAAATGGTGAAGTTGTTTAATTTGGGATCTGAACCAGTGATTGGTAACTTGAATCCTTCAAAGAAGAGAGAGTATAGAGTTACCAATCGCCTCCAAGAGGGCAAGCGTCCTCTATATGCTATCGTTTTCAACTTCATTGACTCCCGCTACTTCAACGTTTTCGCCACTGTTGGTGGCAATCGGGTTCTCTTCCTTTTTCTATTCTTTTCCATTCAATTCTATCATAGCCTTTTTCCTTGCACTTGAACGTTTCAATTTTAACCCTTTTTCTTCTTCATTTATTAGGTTACCATTTATCATTGCCTTCAAGGAGGAGTTATTGCCGTATTGCAGTCTTATGTAGATGCAGATGTAAGCCAACACTCTACTCTTTTCTGCGCTACCAATTATTTTTGTTTTTTATTATTATTATTATTACATAAGAAACTGCATCAGTTTTAATCTATTTTTTCTGTAGTCCAGAAGGATGAATCTTTTTATACAGTGAGCTGGGCATGCGATACTGATGGGAATCCATTTGTTGTGGCTGGAGGAATCAATGGTATAATTCGAGTCATTGATGCTGGCAATGAGAAGCTACACAAGGTATTTTTGCAGTAACAATAATGATAGTTATTGTTCAATATATTTGAAGGAGAGGATTAGTATCGGTAACTTGTTAGTTTGGAGTTTTGTGGTAACTAATACTAGCTAAATGCCTTAAATTAATTTGTTTTAATTTAATAATATTCAAAAGTATTAGTAAAGTAATTCTTCTTGCTCCTTGACATGATACTGTTCTGTCTACAGAGTTTTGTTGGCCATGGGGATTCCATAAATGAAATCAGAACTCAAACGTTGAAGCCATCACTCATTCTATCTGCTAGCAAAGTAAATGTCATCTCTTTCTGTTATTTCACTAATTAAAGAATCATTTATCTTTTCACGCAATAACTTATAAGGTTAACCAGGATGAATCTGTTCGGATATGGAATATTCACACTGGAGTATGCGTTTTGATATTTGCTGGAGCTGGAGGACACCGTAATGAAGTGTTAAGTGTTGTAAGTGTATTATGCATCTAATAATATATCACTCCTTTCACTTGATAAATTACCAAATTTTGGTGATAATCGAAGTTTTGACATTTGTTTACTAGCCCAAGTAACTTTATATTTCTTACTGTAGGATTTTCATCCATCAGATATATGTAAGATTGCCACTTGTGGCATGGATAATACTGTAAAGATATGGTCTATGAAGGGTAAGGCATTTAGTTTCATGTCGGCCACTATTATTCCAGTGGTTCCTGTTGTTTATCCTTTATACCATCTAGTTGAACTTCATTGTATCTTCCATAATGTAATTTTTAATGGATGGTACCATATAGAAAAGATGATAATTACACAAGGAAAGGTCGCATAATATTCCCCAAAAATGACTATGACTATCTATGTATTGTAAACACTCTCGATTATCACATTCAGAAAGTATAAATTTGTAAAATTTGTGCACTCTTTAGTCTTTACTACTACTTAGAGTCAATCTCAAAATTAGATTTAGCTATGAAGGGATATAACAGTGGTAGTGTACCTAATGTATTCTTTTCTTTGCCCTCATGTTATTGCAGATTTCTGGGGCTATGTAGAAAAATCATTCACATGGACAGACATCCCTTCTAAGTTTCCGACAAAATATGTGCAGTTTCCTGTAAGTAATAGTTTATTTTCATCACATATATCACGTATCTTGTCTAATAGTATCTAATTTCAGGTATTCACTGCTTCAGTTCATTCAAATTATGTTGATTGTAATAGATGGTTGGGTGATTTTATCCTCTCAAAGGTGAGTGTTTGCTCATTCCACTGTCAGTCTACTTGCTGCTGGAAAATAAGAGTTTGATTTGTTTGTAGAAAAATGTTCCTAGCTGAAATTTACATGATTCCCATTACTGTTTACACAATCTTTATGAAGTTAGAATCTGGTTGAAGTTTGGAAATACTATGCTTCCATGCTATCAGCCTCATGAAATCAGTTATAAAATCATCAGCTTCCAATGCTATTACTACACAGAAAACTATTTTTTGACCATTTTATGGTATCACTTTGGTGCTCAGTATATGGGAATTAATGGAGCTTTATTGACTTGGTAGAGATGCAATTTATTATATTAAAATTCATGTATCTATAGTATTTTCCTTTTTGTTTGGTTTAAGCATACTAGATATTTGTCTGCAACCCTTTAATAAAATAAATAAAAGCAATATAATAGTTGGGAGGGAGAAAGTTTTGAGGCTTTAGGTAAGTCCATTTAAGTTCTGTTATTTTCTGATTTCATAAAGTTATACGTTCTGTTTCCAGAGTGTTGACAATGAAATTGTCTTGTGGGAGCCAAAAGTGAAGGAGCAATCTGCAGGGGAGGTTAGTTAGAACTATCATCTGTTTCTATGTATTTATATGCGTGAAATTTTGTTTTTTAGATTAAGCCTTTCTATTTTTTGGTGTTTAGGGCTCAGTCGACATACTTCAGAAATACCCTGTTCCTGAGTGTGATATATGGTTCATCAAATTCTCTTGTGATTTCCATTTCAATTCAGCTGCAATAGGTAAGGGTAACTAATTGTAATACTTTTATATTTTCAATATTTTTATTTTTCTAATATGCACAGCTTTAGTCCTATACTAACAAGAGGTATGTACTATGTAGTACACATTTTGTTCATTGCAGATTTGTAACAATTTTAACTATTCTTTAGTTAGCAAGTTTTGAATTTTGTGCTTTTGCCGTGTTTATTTCTTCTGGACCTGCCAGGCAACAGGGAAGGGAAAATATTTGTTTGGGAATTGCAGTCAAGTCCTCCTGTTCTTATTGCAAAGTTCGTTTTCTAAAAACTTGTATTAATGGATTTGATTTGTATTTGATCAAATTTTTATGCTAAGTATGAGTCATCTTCAGGTTGTCGCATGTTCAATCAAAATCTCCAATCAGGCAAACTGCTGTGTCATTCGATGGAAGGTGATTTCTTAATATATTTTATGGTACTCAAATTTGATGGAATAATTTTCTTAACTGCAATTTTTCTTTTGTTATGTTGCAGTACTATTTTAAGTTGCTGTGAGGATGGGACAATTTGGCGCTGGGATGATTTTTCAAACTCTGAAGCGTAACTTATTTTCGTGCACTATTGACATAATGTGCTCAATATGTAATCCGACAGGAGGTATTTTTAGTTTATGGATTAAAACTAGTCATGAACACGAGAAGCTGGTTTGTTCAGTTTACTCAATCAATTGCGTGGATAATCTCTTTTATGTTTAAGTTTATAATCGAAACATTTATTTATATCTCTTTGGTTAACGACCAATTTGAAAGCAAATTGTACGGATCATTTTGTTACTACGCGGCAAGAATCAAATCAAACACAAGAGGTAGAAAACATTACTTCACTTTTTTAGTTTTTGCATAACTTTTATCCTTACATTATATATTTTGTCTTACTCATAAATATCTCTGTATTTTTGTTCTGGGTGATTTTATTATTGAATTATTTTGGGTAATTTTTTTTAGATAGACCAAAAGATAAGCCATGGAAAACTCATACATACAAAATAGATCAGGATTTGAACTATGGTCATAACGTACGACATTATCAATTTTGGTATTTCTGTTAGTTAAACTTAGAATTTTATAAATATCCCTACTTTCATGTTGATACGATAAATTTCTTCAAACTTTCGTCTCACGTAATCTATGTCACATATTCTACTTTTTGCTTTTAATTACGGTGGTATTAGTCTAACAAAATTTCAGCGGCATTAGTTAAAAATATTTTTGGTAAGTGTTTTTTGGTGCTTCCCCCCTATGTCACATGGCTTTTTGTTAAACATATTTTTATTTATTTTCAAATAATTTAGTGTGTTGAGGTAAATAAATGAAATGTTTGGAGTTCGAATCCTAATTTCTACATTATATATAAAATATTATATCTCTACCAACTAAATTTACTTCAAAAATACTAGCGGTGCTTCAAGACAGAACCTCCCGATCCAAGCCTTGTCTTTCTATCACACCAAATCCTTAGAGTTAACATAAATAGTATTGTTTATGATGCTTGTGATATTTTATTCTTTTTCTCCCGCTGAAGTAAGCTATTAAAGAAAATCAATACGCAGAATACCAAAAAAAGAAGAAACAAATGATATTGATCCTTTTGTAAATAACAAGCAAGGATCAAAACTTCTCTTCTACAACTGCAAAGTTAATGTGAAATTCTTCAGAATATTTTCCATCATTTAAAATTTAAAATGTGTTTATTTTCAATCAATTATATTTTTTTTGTATTCAAGTAATCATTATCTATTTGTCAAAAAAAATAAAATCATTATCTATAAAACCAGGAAAATATCTGTATTTTTACACTGGTTTGCTATAGATATCGTTGTTATATTAAGTGTTAGTAAAATAGGGAATTAATAATTATATATTGATTAATTAAAGAAACTTAACATAAGATTATTTAGTATTTGTTATGTAGTTTTTTTTGGAAAATGTTATATAGTGTCCCTAGGACAATGGTTAAGCATATTAAAATAGAAATTTTATCTCAAAATATATGCATTTAACAATTTGGAAATGTAAAAAGTTACTTTCCCAATATTAAATCACATTTTTATTTCTTTTTTTGATATGCTAAACAAATGTCCCAGAAGCACTATTTAGTATGACCATTTCTTTTTTAGTAAATAATTGTTATGTATTTTATTAAGCGGCATACATGACCTACCCTATTAAGCAAGTTTGTATAGATGGAGAATTAGAGTTTAGTAGAACCTATAATTTTCTCTTGAATACATAATATCCCAGGGACAAGTGTCGGCTGGTACTTCCTCTGTTCCAATTTAATTGAGACATTTGACCATTTTCACATAAGAAAAATGTATAATTGAATGAGAGATAATTTTAATTTTACCAAATTACTCTTTTATGTTATTTTTTAATACTAAAATCCAATTATAAAAAAGAATTGTTAGAACAAAGCATTGATAAAAAGCTGTAAACTTTTTTGTCCCATCATTACTGGTAGCTCACTCCATGCATGTCGACTATGGAGTACTTCCTTTGGCCACAATTATATATAAAATTGCACATTTTAAATTCATTGAATAATTGATGTATCTGAACTATAATGCAGACCAGATACATATGTTATTTAATGAATCTAAAAAGTGCATTTATACTTATATTTGTGGCTGGACCGAGTAATACTATCTACAACCAATAGAATTTAAGTATGGGATGTAACGCCCCGAACCCGAGACTAATAATAATTTAATTTTCAATATGCTTTTTCGAAAATTCCTTTTAAGAGACATCACGCAGCGGATAAAAGAACTATAAAATTGGACCCAATATCAAAATTATTCAAAAACTATTATAAAGATAAAACATAGTAATTTCTTTTCTAATAAAATACATTAGTTCTAAAAATGAAGTAGCAAAACATCCTAGACTTTAAGACTTCTTCCCAAGTGTCACAATCAGAGCGGGCTTCCCTTGACTCGAACTCAAAACTCAACAACCTGTAAATACTGCGATTTCACAATCGCAAGGCCAAGCCAAACAAGACAAAAAGAAAGGGGTGAGATTATATTCACACAAGGCATCGGTGTATTAACACACAAGAATAGGGAAAACATAAAACACACAAAATATCATCCTTTGGGACGATCAAACACATAAACATACACAACATCATAAACATAGCAACTCAATCAATTTAAATTCAACCCAATTAGACAATGGATGCAATGCGACCTAGACTCTTTAAATGCATGTGGTACCAAGGTCGGAGGTCAGAATTATATTCCTGAAAACACTCCTCAACACCGAATTATCAACACCGAGGACTGACACATGAATGGATGCATGAACATATATTCCGACACCAATTAAATGCTCAAACAATGAATCAAACAACACCAAAATGAATAACAATTAGAATTGAAAACTCAAAAGCAACATCGTCAATTACACCTTTATATCAACACCATTAACATCAATTAAAAACAACACCGTTAAACAACACCGAAATAGACTCGACACCAAAACACCAATTAATTCGACATCAATTAAACTCAACACCAATTAACTTAAATTCACTTCACAATTAAATCAATCACTAGTAGGTTAAGCCCTCACTAAATCAAATAAGGCATATAACTTATTCTCAAGGAAGGAAGCAGTAGCCGTAAAGTAAATAATGAACCTTGTAGAACATCCCAAATCAAATCAATTATTATTACCTTCATAAAATTTTAGATTAATAAAAAAATATATGGTTCATCGCAAAACAGGATTGGAAAGCTCTTAATGTCCCATGATCTATTTAATAAAGACACATAATCTCTTGAGTGTATAAGCTAACTAGTATCACGTTTTCACTTACAGCAATGTACTAACCATGTTCTAATCTCTTTTTTTTTTTAAAACAAAACAAACAAATCTTAATCATCACTTATTAACATAACCTATATTTGCCGTAACCAATTTGATTTAAAAATATAACCAACTTTATAAATAAATCAACTTAAAATATTTGATTTGTAAACATGACAATTCACAAGGGCACTCATAGTAGAAAATACAATGAAAGTTAATAAACAAAAGACATAAGCAATAATAACAATCTCTAGATAGAATTATGCACATCAAAAGAAAGGAAAAAGAAAAAAAAGAATGGGAAGGAGGGCAAAGTCCCCTCAACTACTCTTATGGTTAACACTACCCTATGCATGAACAATCTCCCCTCTTACCTCTAATTTGCAGAAACGTGCTCCATCTAAATTGGGATGTCTAATGTGTCCTTGCTCCTACGGTCGTTCAGCAACAAACGGAATCGAATTCCGACTTCGGATGAGAAAGTTACGAGTATTTTGGTATTGCTCTCAAATTCCACTATTTGATCATAAAGGCTACACGAATTTTTGTTTGTAAATTGTGGTAATCAAAATCTCTATTATATACATTAGGAGATTCCCACGGAACTCTCTCGTGCATTCTCAAGAAAAAAATCCTACGTGGCATTATTATAGAGATTCTACTTATGCGGAGCTTTTAGCACGAGGTCTGTGGTTCGAATCTCATTGACAACAATAATTCAATTTTTATAATATTATATGGAATTCTACCTTTTGTTTGGTTTATAGAGAAAACTATTTTATTATTAGTATAAGGTCTGTTGTTCAAATCTCATTGACAACAACAATCTAATTTTTATAATATTTTAATGTTATGGAAAGCTACTATCCTTTTTAAAAAAATATATATATATTATTTGAAAAAAAAAGTTGGATATATACAACTAAACTAGAACTTCTCTTTTTTTTGTTTTTTGACTCAAGCTTCTCTTTTTTTTTGTATCCTTTTTTTATCGAGTTTTTATTATTTTTTGTCATTCAATTAAAGATTCTCTAATATTTATTTATTGTAAAAACTTTTTTTTTTGTAGAATCTTCGATATTATATCTTTTTTATGTAGAATTCTTTATTTTTGCGGGGATTGGTATTTTTTATTTTAGAAAGTCTAATATTATATTTTAATATTATTACATAGGTGAAATTCAATTAAAGCTTTTCTAATAATTTTTTTTTGTAGAAATTCATATATTATATTTTAATTATTTATATATATTATATTTTTAATGATGACAAGTTGATTTAATCCATTAAATATTATATATTTTCTATGTAAAAACTATTTGAACACTTCGACTAAAATTTGATTGGACATATATCTATTATCCAATCATTCAATTACATGTTATATTTCTATGTTGATTTGTTTTAAAATAAATTTAAATCATATTTCATATTTTTTTATGGGATCACTTATTTAAAATTGTATCTAGCACAATGAAAAGTGATCATGTGATGAAGTGTGTCCGTAGATGATAATGAGAACTGAGTACGATAATATTAATGTAAATTGATGAAAGAAAAAACCAGATTTCATATCCTTATATAATTAGATTGCACACATTTGAGTCTTGCAACGGAGATTTATATATATATATATATATATATATAGAGAGAGAGAGAGAGAGAGAGATATAGAGAGAGAGAGAGAGATATAAATAAAATTTCTAAAATAATGTAGAATAGGAAATAGAGAGCACTTCACACCACACTATTAAAATTATACCTTGACTAAATATCTCTAAATTTTATCTAGCACGATGAAAAGTGATCCTTATAATCAAAAGCGTTCGTAGATAATAGTGAGAACTAAATACGAGAATTTTATTGATATTCATTAAAAAATAATAAAGAATTAACAACTATTTTTTGTTCATGAAGCGGCTAGAGTCCTGTAATGGACACAGAAGACGGGTAGAATGAGAGAGAGAGAGAGAGAGAGAGAGAGTGAAGATCTCTCAGTTGTGTAGAATGGAAAACGGGGAATACTTCGCACCCCACTATTAAAAATACAAATTGAATAATTAAAATTTGCATTCTGACTGCGGGGCATATCCATATTTTTATATTTCATATTTTATCACGAGGATCCCTTATTCAAAATTTTATTTAGCACGATGAAAATTGGTTCGCCATGAAGAAAAATGTATGTAGAAGATAGTGATAAATTAATGAGCACAAGAATTTTATTGATATTCATTATAAAAATAATATAGAATTAACAACTATTTGTTGTTGATGAAGCCCATATAGAGTCGTGTAACAGAGATGATAGAGAGATAGAAGTAAACAATGGGAAACGGGAAACACTTCACATTCTACTAGTAAAAATATGCATTGATTATTTAAAATTTAAATTCCGACTACAAGAGTTTTTTTTATATATTCACTAAATTACATCAAACTGAAAAAATCTATGGGAATTGAAACCAAAAATAAATTAATATAATTTTAATTTTTTTATAATCAATGAATTTTTTTCGGGATGCTAATTTATCAATGTGAGTGGAGATTCATATATAGATTTTTCCATTTTACGCTCACACGTGAAAATTACTTCTTTGTGGACAATGATAAAAAAAAGTTTGAGAATGGGAACATGGTCAAAATATGTTAATATTCGTTTGAAAAATAATATAAAATTTATAATTATTTTTTGTTGACGGAGTCCCTGTAGAGATGTGAGAGGAAGAGAGAATCTCATAGTGTTGTTGAACGTGGAATGAGGGAGTATTTCCGGTTTAATTACTCATTTGGTCCCTTATCTTTAATTTATTTCTCAATTTGGTCCCTTATCTTTTAAAAGTCTCAATTTGGCCCCTTATCTTTTAAAAGTCTCAATTTGGTCCCTTATCTTTTCTGCATGTCTCAATTTGGTCCCTTATCTTTTCTGCTGTTCTCAATTTGGTCTATTGTCTTTTAAAATTTTGGACAAGTGTCACACTTGGACAGATGACATGTGTCCAAATTTAATGGTAATAGTGAAAAATTTGACGGGAGGGACCAAATTAAGAACTTCAGAAAAAATAAGGGACCAAATTGAGACGTTTAAAAGATAAGTGACCAAATTGAGAACTAAATTAAAGATAAGGGACCAAATTAGTAATTAAGCCGAGTATTTCTCATCCAACTATGTTCCTGTAACATCTTTAAATTAAACATATAGGCAACATTCAAAATAATATAAAATGAAAAATGACATAGACAACATGCAAAAGAGAAAAAAGAACATAAGCAAATAAATATTATTAAAAAATGAAAATTATCATGTGCGAGATATGTAGAAATAGTGAGAGAGAGAGAGAGATAGAACTCTCACATGTGTAGAATAAGAAACATGTAACACTTTCGACCGCACTATTAAAAATGTACCTAGATTAATTAAATTTTCATTTGAGAACAAAGTTTATAATTATTTTATATTTAAAGGGTCACTATATAGTCATGTGGATGAAAATGAGAGAAAGAATCTATCTATCAACAGTGTAGAACGAGAAGCGTAATTATTTTATAACATCCTTAAACCTATATAATTCAAAAATTATCTCAATTTTTATCGTAGAATTTTAAACCAAATTACTCAAATAATATTACAAAATAAACATATAAATAATATTAAAAAAGAAAATTATCCCGTGCACGGCACGGGCTAACATACTAGTTCTATGTTATTTTGATTTATTCATAGAGGAGGATTATGTTTTTCTTTTCCTAAAAGCAAGCAAGATTCAAAACAGATTTGTTTCTATTTTTAATTCCCTAAAAACTCTCATCTTATTCCCCAAGAAAATTCATATCTTTTATTTTCATGATATGTTCCTAAAATATATTTAAAAATTATATCTCTAGAATATGATTCTAAAATATACCTTACTTAATTCTATTTTTTAAATAATTCTTCCATTCTCGCTAAATTAAATAAATTCTAACTTATCAAATAATTTACTTAGCACATAAACACTTAAATAAACCATATTCTAAATAAATAACTACTTCTAAATTTTGGGGTGTTACAATGGGATACATAGAGTAGTTAAAAAGTTTTGCAATGGAAAGCATCGAGAACTAAGCTGAACGGTTGTTGATTAATGGAGTAATACAGAGTAGTAATATTAAATTATTAGCTAACTTAGAAAAGTATAATTTGCAAAAGCATTTATAAGGGGTAGAAATAAAAAAATAACATAGAATATTGAAATGGATCAAGTATTATGGAACAATTTTTTTTTGCAAATGTATCAATTAAATTGAGATGGAGTGAGTAGTTAGACGGTACTTTTATTATTTGATGTGTATTTTAAAACATGTCTATTGTACGGTCTCCTTATTTCTACATAGATTGGCCCATTCTAGTTCGCGGATGGACATATTGGTCCAATCTCATGACATATTTTTGCTTACTATTACTATAACTAGTATCCAGACCCGTGCCAAGCACGGGTAAAAATTCGTTTTTAGAATTATTGACTTATAAAAAATATATTTTAATACATTTTACTTTAAACTAAAAACTTAAATTTCTTATCAATTTATGAAAAAACTATGTATTTGATAAAAAATATTAATTATGAGTAATTTTCTTTTTGTATCCATATATGAGTAAAAATATAGATTTTTATAAATTACAATATAAGACCCTCATATATAAGTTACGATAAAATATATTCTTATATTAATATATAATATAAATATAGGCCACATGTAAATTATAAAAAAATAGGCCCCTCTATTAATATATAAAGATATGTCTCATATAAATTACAAAAGACATTCCCCATATTAATGAGTAGGAATATAGACTCACAAACTCATAAATTAGAAACAAATAGGCAACATGTTAATTTGTGATTATAAGTGTAGGTCTCTTATAGATTACAAAATAAAAAGAAAAAAATAGACTCCGTATATTAACATATGATTATTAATATAGGTCCCTGTAGAAATTACAAAACGAAAAGGCCCCATAATAAAATATGAGAATAAATATAAACCCCATATAAATAAAAAATTATATCTCAAATTAATACATGAGTATAGATATAATTCCCATCTAAATTATTACAAAAAAAAAAAGAACCCGTATTAATAAATGACTATAAATATAGATCTCTTATATTATTTTTTTTAAAAAAAAAGACCCCTGTATTAATATATAAATATAAGTTAGGTCTCGTTAAAATTACAAACAAATAGGTCTTGTATTTAAATATGATTATAAATTGGACCTCTTATTAATATATGATTATAAATATAGGTCTCATATAAACTACAACAAAATAAAAAAGCCTTGTATTAATATATGACTAAAAATATAAATCTCGTATAACTATAAGTATTCATATTAATGAGTAGGAATATAGACTCACGGACTCATAAATTACAAAGAAATAGAACACATATTAATTTGTGAGTATAAATGTAGGTCTTTTATAGATTACAATAGAAAAAGAAAAAAATAGACCCTGTATATTAACAAATGATTATAAATATAGGTACTTGTAGCCATTACAAAACAAAAAAGCCCCTATTAAAATATGAGAATAAATATAGGTCCCGTATAAATTAAAAAAAATCTCAAATTAATATATGAGTATAGATATAAGTCTCGTCTAAATTACAAATAAGACCCCGTATTAATAAATGGCTATAAATACAGATCTCGTATAATTTTTTTTTTTAAAAAAACACTTGTATTAATATAAGAATATAAGTTTGGTCCCGTAAAAATCACTAACAAATTTGTCTTGTATTAATAAATGACTGTAAATACAGGTTTTATATAAATTACAACAAAATAAAAAAAACATTGTATTTATATATGACTAAAAATATAAGTATCGTATAAATATATTCCTCATATTAATACATGAGTATAAATATATGTTTTGTTTAATTTTTTTTAAAAGGTATCTTTAATTAATGAATATAAATATATTCTCCGTATAAATTACACAAAAAAAATAGACTCCCGTATTTATATATGAGCATAAATACAGGTCCATGTATAATTATCAAAACATGTTTAGTTTATGTTACTATATGATAGTGGAATATTCATGTTTAGTTTTGAAATTAAATAATTTCCTTTTTAGTATGGTGCATTGAATATGATAGAATATCAGTATTTGGGCCTTTGTAGCGGATTCAAATTGCAGAAATTTAATATAGGAGGTCAATAGAAGAATGTACATAAATAGTATTTAATATCATTTTTTTTAAGCTTTTAGTGTGAGATTTTTTTAAAAAAAGTAAATCATTGAATCATTGAATGTCAAAACAATATGAGGAGAGAATGATTGTGGAAACGCCACGTGTACAATTACATTTGAAAAATGGCTCTCAAATAATATATATAGATATAGATTAAATGCACAATTATACATTGGTCAACAAAAATAAATTTCAATATGAGAATTTATTGTCAAAACCATAGAAGAGAATTGTTTCATTATGCCACATGTACACAATGCTTTGAAAAATATAGACCCCTTAATAAATCCCTGTAAAAATTACAGAAAAAAAATTAAATCTTGAATTAGTATATGAGTATAAATATGGCTCTCATGTTAATTTAAATATAAAGACCTCATATTCATATATGACTATAAATATAGGTCTAGTATGAATTATAATAAAATAACATAAAATAAAATAGGCTTTGTACTAACATATGACTAAAAATATGAACCGCGTATAAATATAAGTCCCCGTATTAATATATGATCAGTACAAATGTATGTCTTGTATAAATTAAAAATAAAATAGGGTCCCTTTACTAATATGAGTATAAATACACACCCATATTAATAGTAATTTATGAGTATTCCCGTATAAATTACAAAAAAAATCCAAAAAAATTTATTTTGCGGGTAAAAACCAAATTATGTGCGTAAAACAAATTATATTCATCAAAATAAATCCATGAAATTTTATCAAAAATATAAATAAATCCATCAAAGATGATCGAATTTGTAAACAAATGTATCTTATACGAAATTCAGAAACATGTGGATGAAAATAGAAAAATAAACAATGAAACAAAAAAAGCTCAGGTAGTATCTTTCTTTATTCCTTCCAAGTTCTGACACGAAATCATTTAAACTCTATTAATTCACTGAAAATAAAAATTAAAAAATTGGTATTATGTCACCACATGAAGAGAGAAAAGATAACGGGGATAACAAACAAATAGTGTTAATAAGAGAAAGTAATTGAACAAACAAAATTTTCCACAACTTACAATCGAGATTTGATTCGGCTCATGTTTTTTCTCGCGCCACACATTTGATCTTTTTGAAGATCTGTCTCAAAAGAAACAAATATAGAAAAGAGAAATAAACACATATTTGTATAAAAAAAAGTAGTAAATTGCAAAGAAGAAATAGAATTAAAAAAACAGTACACTAATAGAAACAAATATAGAAAAGAGAATAAATATATATATATATATTGAAAAACTATTTTATCAAAGAATCAAAGAAAGATAATATAATGAAATGAGTGACAAATAATAATTAGTAGAGAGGAGTATTGGCATGTTGGCATTCATGTTGCTTTATATTGAATTTTTTTTTCTTGCACAAAAGTCTAGTAATTGTGTATTGGCATGTTTTTCTTTTAATTACTTACAAAAAAATTGTTTCCTTTCAAATGATTGTTTTAATTGCTATTCAATTTTCATTGCATGAAATCTTCTAGTATTAATTATGATTGATTTAATTATATACAAAGAAAATAATTGGTTATGAATATTTAATGTCAAAACAATGTTAGAAGAGGAGTCATTTGGGAGTGCCATGTGTACAATAGACTTTGAAAAAAAGGTCCCAAATAATATATATATAGATATAGATTGCATGAAATCTTCTAGTATTAATTATGATTGATTTAATTATGTACAAAGAAAATAATTGGTTATGAATATTTAATGTCAAAACAATGTTAGAAGAGGAGTCATTTGGGAGTGCCATGTGTACAATAGACTTTGAAAAAAAGGTCCCAAATAATATATATATATATAGATATAGATTTGGCATAGTTGTGTGAGCTTTGTGTTCTGTTTCATTCTGTGAGCTTTTTTTTTTCCTTACTATTTTTGCTTATCGTTTGACCTAACTTTTTTTCTTCTTCTCATTTCTTAGAAGTGAGAAGATAGGTCAAACAATAATTTTTAAAAGCTCTAGTAAAAAAAAAAAGCTTCTGCATTTCAAATAAAAATATTAATAAAGTAGTTTCAAAATAAGATGATAATAGTTTTTTTTTTTTTCGAAAGAAAACTAAAAGAAAAAGAAAAAAAACTAAATAAAAAGGAAAAAAAATAACAAGATGTACTTATCTCCAGAGTACATGGTTCGATTCTCACAAAAGGCAAAAACTTCACTAGTGAGGGGAGTGGAGAAGATCGTGAGCTAGCAGTGCCGGAATCGTAGAAGGCTCGAGATGTTAAAAAAAGAAGCACCTCACGACCTTCTCCACTCCCATCACTAGTGGAATTTTGTCTTTCGTGAGAATCAAATCATGTACTCGTACATGTTCAATCATTCCCACTATCAATTGAGCTTAAGGCTCAGACTGTTACATCTAACTCTAAGGCTCATAGTCTGATGCCTCATAATCTGATACCTTCAGGTTCTTGAAATAGCTTCAGATTCTGGTCCTTCAGGTTCAGGTGCAGTCTTCAGAGTTCATTTAAGTGCTCTCAGCTTCTCTTTCAGAGTCTACTTCTAACAACAAATCTTCAAAGTATATTCAGCTATGATGCCTAGGTGCGGGTATGCTTCTGGTACGCCATTTTTAAAAAACTAAGGTACGGGAACATCCGTATAATTTTTTTTAATATAATTATAAAAATAAAATAATAGAACTATATTGTTAAACCAAATAATTAAACATAAAGAATATCACACAAGTAATTTAAATTATTCAAAAACATCAAAATATAAAATTAAAAGACAATTAGCTAAAAAAAGTCAAATTGTTTCCCTCTCCATCATTATTTAAAAAAGCGGCGTCTAGTTCAGATTATTCGCAACAAAGACTTGCAACTTCAAGAATACCAGCTACATAAAATAGATCTCATTTATCTCTACCAATATCACATATTTTTGTTTGTCCTTACATTAAACTTTTAAGATGTTGATTTCACAAATTCTAAAATATAATTTCTATCTTTGGTTACCATTCTCCTTAGCATTCTCCTTATAAGTATTACTATTTCTCTTTCTCGAGAGCAGATGAAGATTTCTTTGAATAAAATTGGATTGAACATATTTCTTTTCAATGAATAAATCCAGCTACTACTTTATTATTGTTTATTACTAGAACTGCTACTTTTATATTATAAATAAATAAAAAACATAAATCTTCCAATAAATAAATAAAAGTGAATAAAAGAAAAAGGAAAAAAATTTGCGTTTAATCGGATTCGTGTACCACACGCGTTGTAAGACCCAAGATTCCACTGTACAGTTTTTCTAAGGAACTTTAGTGTCGGCTAAGTTTTTAGGGTTTTTGATGAAGCGGTTTTGTGAGTATCATCGCAATTATAGGTTTTTGCTGTAATGGAGCCTGTTTTGTGCTCGTGCGCTGGAAAGGCACATACTTTTGTCCTGTAATCCTCTTTGGTTAATACGAAGGTTACTGTATATTCAGTTTAACGAGTTTTGGATTATTCTCGCTTTTGGAAAAACGAGTAGGAATTTTACCCGCTGATGTTAAATTTTACGGCTTCTGAATTTCGTAGAAATTTAGATGGAGGTTTTATATATCGGCGCGAGTTAGAATCTAGTTTCAGAATATTTTTGGGAGCTAAGGATAAAAATTTCAGTCGGAGAATCAAGTTTAGCGATAATTTTTAGAAATAGTTTACTATGAACTTTTACCTCGTAGATTTTCTATTTGTCGAAAATTAGACCGTTAGCAAAGTACGACTCGCCGGTGAACGAGCGCGAGAGCTGATCAGTAGTGTAAAGCAAAATATCTAGATATTTATTCCAAAAAGTCATCATGACTTAATTAGATCCAATGGCCTAAATTGATCCATGACTTCCATAGATAGGAAAGGCTAGTGAACCAAATTTAGTTTGATCTGCTCTTCTTCATGAGGTGGCCGAAGCAGCTCTTTCCTTTCCATTTCTTCATAGAATATCTTATTCCAATTAATTTCTAACTTGTGAGTTTGTGAGAATTTTGAGAGATAAAATTCAAAAGCTTGGATCATGTGGCTTTAGGATCAAACACCACCACCTTGTGCACTAAGCTCCAAGAGGTAGAAATCTTTTCCCCTTTTATTTCTCTTGGCCGAAAATGATTTTAAGGGTAGGGAGTTATGGTTGTTATTTTGTTTTAACTTATTTCCTTTATTAATATATAGTAGATCGATACTAGTGAGTGTTGGATCTAAAAGAAAATTTGTGATCTAAAGTGTTTGATTTTATGCTCAATAAAATTTGTGTTAAGTTTTGATTTTCTTACTCTTTTCTTTTGTTAAGATTGTTGTGTGAGTTATTGTGATGATAGATTCAAAAGGAAATTTTAATTTTGATCACTTTAAAATCTAGAGACTTTGAAGAAAATTGTGAAATGTTTGAAATGAATCTGTGATACTCTTTTCTAGCAATTGAAGCTAGCTTGACTTGTTTTATGAGTGCAATTTTGGAAAGAAAATGTTAGAATTGAAAAGCCCTAAAATTCTATGAGTTTATGAAGTTGGGGTTTTGAAAAAGTTGTTAAGTTTTAAATTAAATCAAATTGAGTTGGTTTATGTGAAATTAATATTTGTATAAGTGTTTTAGCTATGTTTGATTTTCGAAAACAGTGATTTTGGTGTGTTCTAGATTCTGGCCGAAATCTTTAAGGGTATATAGGTCACTTTAAAATTGTTTTTGTGACCTGGAAACTTAACTATTTGATCCGTCTTTTCGAGACGAAGATTTTGGCGTATGGCTCGTCTCGATCGGATAAAAATTAAATGAGTTATGGTCGTTTCAAGTTTGTAACTGTTTCACCGCCATTTTGAAATTGAAGTATAGTAGTAGAAAAATAATAGAGATTATTTATTTTTCTATGAAAAGAGAAAAATGTTTGGAAATTTATTTGTTTTTTTGGAAATGAAAATTCTTGCGTCTAGAGTTGCGTTTTAAAAAGATTTTAGTTACGTACGTGCTGAAAGTATTTTATTATAAGTCGTACGAGAAAAGTTTTAGTTCGAACTTGTTTAGTTTTAAAAGATTTTGGAACTTATGGTTTGAGGCATAAGTTGTTTGAAAAGTGATTTGTTTTTGGAAAAAACTTTAAAATAGTTTGAATCTATTTGGTGACGTTTTTGGACAAAACTATTTGTTATAGCGCTTTTGTGAGAAAAACCATTTATTGAAGTGTTGTATTTTCAATAGTTGTTTTGAAAAAGGATTTGGCTTTTTAAGTGATTTAAAATAGCCGAGGTTTATTTAAAAGACGTTTCGTGATGAGAAACTATCTTTCGAAGTGTTAATGTTTTCAAGACTTATTTTCGATATGACTTGAGCCTAGTTAGTTGTGAGAGAACAACCATAGGCATTGAACCCATTAGTAGCCGAACTAGGACTTATTTGAGTAACCAATTAGAATGTGGTATTAACTTAGATAAGTTATCTGTTGTAAAAGGTTAAGGGGATTATCCGGATTGAGGACTTGGTTGAGATAGACAGATATTGCTCGCGTAGCGTAAGTTGATGTGTTGGAAGCTTGCCGAGGTAAGGGCACCTTTCTTTTTGTCTTATTTCCGTTATAGCATGTGTGTATGCTTTGTTTGTGGTGTGTTTTGAGTGATTGACATGTATGTGTGATGTATTCTCGAGATGAGAAATTGTTTACTATATGTGCGATGTTTACATATGATTGTGAGAATATATGTATGTGTTGTGATTGGATACATACGATTGAGAATATATGTATGTTGTTGTGGTTGTGATTACATACGCTTGAATGGTATGTAAATGTTTGCATGAGCATATATGAATGTGCATGTCAGATGGGACTGCACAGGGCATGTCAGATGGGACTGCCCGGGGTCTGTCAGATGGAGACTACCCTATATATGTTGAAATAGAATATTATGCTCATGCATTTCATAGTTGTGTATGTCAGATGGGACTGCACGGGGTGTGTCAGATGGGACCACCTAATCCTGCGGGATTTTATTGAGTCGGTGTTTGTCAGATGGAGACTTCACCTGCCCTGCGGGGTTTAGTAGGGGATGGACCTACGACTCTCTGCGGAGAGGTTAAATTCCGGAATTCATGCATGTGAAAAAGACCCGGCTAGGGTGATCACAATCATTTAGAGTCTGCATTGATAGACTGGTGTGCATTTCAATACTGTGTGCAAGTACATGAACTGCTAAGTGTTTATTCGCTTTTATATATACATGCTATTTGCTGTTGTGTTATGTGTGGTGACCCTTGCAACATTTCATTTGCGGGCTCCTCCCACCCCAGATGATGCTGTAGGTCGCGAGGGCGGCGGCTGCTCAGGGCCACAGTGAGCTCGTGTTGGAGCTATAGTTTAGAATTAGACTCTGCGCCGGTGTGGTTGTACATCGTGCTTTTTGGTTAGGCATAGGATTCTAACTTGTTTTGTTGCACTTGTACTTTGAGTGCTTAGACTTGTGGATTGTAAATTATTCAGGTGAATACTTTGCGTCTCGGATGCACTATATATTATATATGAGTTCGTTTGTAAATTTAATGCCGGCTCACTGTAAAATATTTTATGCGCAACTCTGTTGTTTGTTAAAAAAAAAATAATAATGCCCCTTTTTAGGCTTTGAAAAATCGGGGTGTTACACGCGTACCATAGAAGTACCACACAAGTACCCATTGCAAAAAAATAAAAATAAAATAGGTACATCATCGGTGCGTACCCAAGAAGTACCGTACGTGTACCAATACCCGGTATCAGTACTCTCCCTAAAATGGAGTACTCGTGCTTCATAGATTTAGAGTTATCTAAATTTTAACTTGGAATCTTGCACACTTGAATATGCATTGATAAAATCAATTGAATTTTTAATACTTTATTATCATAAAAACTAAATAGAAAGATTAACAAATCAATTTTGTTCCAATAATGATTTCAATGGTGAAATTCGAGGTAGTTACGATGGTTAAGAAAAGAAACAAGCAGGAAACTAGAAAATCGATACATAAATCTCTAGAGGATAGGCTTACATGAAATCCGAAATACTGATAACAATACCTTGATCTGCTAAATTGCTGAGGGTAACCACCTGATTTCTTCATTCGACATGTTAAGCAATCCTAAACATGTTTGGCATTTGAAACATGGAAGTCTTCAAAACCATCAACATATTATGAAGCTCATATAGCACAGAGATAACTTCTTGCAATATATCCTCTACACAAGAGAGTCCGGAGGGTGTTAGAGAGGAGCGATTGCATATGATAATAATTTGTTTTTACTTAGTGTGTGTATGTGTGTACTCGCGTGTGCCTGCATCCATGTGTGCCAAAATAAATAAATTATATAATTATTATCACTAAATCATAAAATAGACTTAAATTCATATAATTTTGATGGTAAAATCTATTTGAAGAATTAAAAGTTATCAGAGAGATTCTAACAACTGAAAGTATAATCTTTAACTTCGTATATGACTAGAAATATGTCATAAAAATTATTATCGTCGTCTGTAAATATAAGACTCTCTTGAGATTTTTCATCGTCCGTAGCTTTCATTGTCCTTTTTCATTCTCACTATAATTTATCGTTTATAATTTTGGTTTTCCCCTCACTCTCTTGAAAGGCTCAATAAGAAATAAAAAATAATGATAAAAGGTTTGGTAAGAAAAATGAACTCTATAATTACAAGTAAAGTTATTATGTGACATCTATTCTATGAGCTAAAGAGACAAATATTATTCATGATTTGTAATTTTGAAACATTTAATACTTGTTCTAATATTAAAAAAGGACTTATTGCAAAAACATAATCATTAAAAACTACTATATAAATAGAAAAAGAGGTTTTTACTATATAAAAGTAATCAAACCATTTTATATTATAGTACATGCAAAGGTAAAAATTAAATGGCTAATAAAATTCTCAAGTTTGTCCATGTTGTGATACTTTTTGTTTCCTTTTTTATCGTTGTAGTAGTTGGTGCTCGTAGAAAATGTAAGCTTATTATTATAATATATTTTTATTTATTTTATGCACAATCTTTCACCCTTTTACTAATAATTCTTTATTCTTCTTTTAAAATAAAGGGAAGTGCCAATCTGATAGTGAATGTTATGAACACTATCCAAATGCTGCACCAGGATCATATACGTGCTTTGAAGGTTATTGTTGCTTGGTTTGGATCATTAATGACGTGTAGTTTTGAGGGTTTTAAGCCCTCAATAATGTATTGAAGGTTTAAAGCCCTCAATCTTTTACGTATAAAAGGCTTAAAGCTTCATACAATTTTATGCAATAAATAATAAATAATTTTTTTTCTAAATAAATAAATATAACATTATATATATAAGTCTAATTGCTACAACTCTAGAAATTCCAAAATGTAGTAGCTTCAATTCAATTAAATATTGTACTATGAAACCAAATATTTATATATTTTTATGCTCGAAATTATAGATATTAATAAAAGTTTATTTTCTCAACCAAAAAAAATAATTATTTTTTTTATTTGTTCAATTGTTTTATATTTGTTTTATCGTTTGAAATTATACTATTTTATGAATTTATTTCCGTTTATTTATTTACTCACTTTTTCCTTTATCCAAAAGTGTAACTACTTTGTTTAAAAAAAATGTAATCACTAAAATGTAATTTAGTTTCTTTTACCTATAATAATCACGTCTCTTTTTTTTCTTCTGTATTTTCAGGTTATAATTATATTTAAATATCATCTAAAACATATTTTATGTACTGTTTTATTTCTATTATTAAGTATGATAAGAAGCCAAAACAATTTTTTTAAAAAAAATATCCAAAAAAAAATTGTCTATTGAATTGATGATTCTTCAATTCTTCCACTACTAAAAAATAATAGATGATCATATATTATTATTATTATTATTATTATTATTATTATTATTATTATTATTATGTTTGACCCTTAGGTATCCACATGATGCAACTATAACTGCAAAATTATTATTATATTATTATACAATTAACTCTCATGATTGTTGAAATTCCTTTCAATAATTATATATAAAAAAAAGAGTATGTTTTACCACAATGGTCTTTATGTATATTGATATTCACACATCAATTTGTAATCTTATTCATTTTTGTTTTTTCTAACCTTCTTTGTAGTAATTTCAACAAGTTATATGTCTATTCTCAAGTAAGTCAACTATACTATTCTATTTTCAAATGTATTTTCCTCATTGTTTAATTTTGGGATAATTCTTTTTTCCTTTAAATATAGCAATGAAATGTATATTAGGAAAGACATTGCTACAATGAAATATATATATATATATATATATATATATATATATATATATATATATATATATATATATATATATATAAACCTGTTTTTTTATTGATGCTTGCTTTTATCATATCTATGAAGAAGAGACCATAGATGGAATTGGAATATTCCATGGAATTAATTGTATAAGAGCCAAACATGTTAGAATTTACGTGATACAAAATGTTTTAATATTTTAATATTAAAACTTACCAAAAAGTGAAACTTCAAACTAAAAGCTTGCAATGGTATTTAGAAATTTGATAAAATAAATTAGGGTTTTCACCAAATTATCAAACTACCCCTAATTCTAATTGGGCTTACTATCTACACCTCCCCCACTTGGGCCAAACCACACTAACTCATAAATCCTAATTAAATCTAATTAATTAATGGAAATTTTTTTTTCTACCCCAACATTTGTCATTTTACCCCAACATATTTTAAAAAATTCTCATTTTACCCTTATTTAACTTTAATATATTTTATTATTTTTTTTGTTTTATTATAACTTCTCCGGTACACTGTTCACCCACCCAAAAAACTGTTCCAGTATGTAAGTGTTCCGGTATGTTAATTGTACCGATACACTTTTAAACAAGTACACCGGTATTGAAATCTGGAATGAATTTTTTTTTACTTCACCGGTACACTTTTCACAAGTGTACCGATATGTTAATTGTACCGGTACACTTTTAAACAAGTGCACCGGTACACTTTTAAAGAATAAAAAAATTTTACTCCACCGGTACACTTTTCACAAGTGTACCGGTATGCATAAGAATAGAGTGTACCGGTTAAGTAGATACTTTACAAAGTGTACCGGTGTGTTACAAAAAATTTTACCGGATAAACACTTCACGTATGATCGAATCTGTATATACAAAGGAATGAGGGAAATTAGGAAAATCTCAACAAATCTTTTTAAGCAATCAATTCAGCTTGTTAATTTCTCTTTGATGTTTCTCATTCATTCTTGCTTTCTTTGACTGCTACCTGTGATAATAAATGTGAGACTCAACACCGTTATCAGCTTGATCGTGATAAAAGGATGCTACTCTTTAAACTAGTATATGGACAAGAAAAGAAAAATTTAGTCGGCAAAAATATCTCTTATTTTTCCTTATTCATTATCTTTCTGTAAGGAAAAAATAGCTGATACTTTTTAGGCATATAACATGGTTAACAAAAAACTAAAGAATAATTGGAATTATGTGTTAGGCAGCCTACTTTGTTAACCTGCAATGCCAGATAATATCTGTAATAGTATAGTATGTTACGATATTCCACAAAATTATTTTCCTTCTTTCTGTATAGTGGATTGACATTTCTAGCCGTTCGTCAAAGCTTTATATTAGATGTATCACATATGAGATGTTTGGTGTGCAGAATTTCACACCAGTTGCAAGCAGAATTTCAGTTTTCCTTGTTTGATGTACATCTCTAGTGAAACAGTTTTCTTGAAATTTGACGGGCAGAATTGCAGATGCAAGATGTTAAAAATGTCATGGTTCACAATATGTCGGTATGTTTTGATTTATTTATCTTTTGATATCATAGGCTTATCCACCTGTATATTGAAACTGGTGTCTTCTATAATATAAGTTTTGTTATAGTTATTTGTTCATATCCAACTGTTCCAGTATCATAGGCTTATTTGTTCATAAAACTGGTAAATTTTTTTGTAACACACCGGTACACTTTGTAAAGTAGCTACTTTACCGGTACACTCTATTCTTATGCATACCGGTACACTTGTGAAAAGTGTACCGGTAGAGTAATTTTTTTTTTATTCTTTAAAAGTGTATCGGTACACTTGTTTAAAAGTGTACTGGTACAATTAACATACTGGTACACTTGTGAAAAGTGTACCAGTGAAGTAAAAAATTTTCATTCCAAATTTCAATACCGGTGCACTTGTTTAAAAGTGTATCGGTACAATTAACATACGGTACACTTACATACTGGAGCAGTTTTTTGGGTGGATGAACAGTGTACCGGAGAAGTTATAATAAGACAAAAAAAATAATAATAAAATATATTAATGTTAAATAAGGGTAAAATGAGAATTTTTTAAAATATGTTGGGGTAAAATGACAAATGTTGGGGTAGGAAAAAAATTTCCCCTAATTAATTAACGTTTTTATTAACAAATAAAATACTTAACCACACACAATCATGTCATATCACCAAATTCCATTAAAATTAGTAATTATAGAAATCGGGGTGTTACAATGTACGTGTGTAGTCTTAGGGCTATTATATAAGGGTTAATAGACTTTTAACCCTGTAATTTTTTTGTGATTGGTAACTTGAATCCTTCAAAGAAGAGAGAGTATAGAGTCACCAATCGCCTCCAAGAGGGCAAGCGTCCTCTATATGCTATCGTTTTCAACTTCATTGACTCCCGCTACTTCAACGTTTTCGCCACTGTTGGTGGCAATCGGTTTCTCTTCCTTTTTCTATTCTTTTCCATTCAATTCTATCATAGCCTTTTTCCTTGCACTTGAACGTTTCAATTTTTAACCCTTTTTCTTCTTCATTTATTAGGTTACCATTTATCATTGCCTTCAAGGAGGAGTTATTGCCGTATTGCAGTCTTATGTAGATGCAGATGTAAGCCAACACTCTACTCTTTTCTGCGCTAACAATTATTTTTGTTTTTTATTATTATTATTATTATTACATAAGAAACTGCATCAGTTTTAATCTATTTTTGAGTCTATTCGAAGCAGAGGAATCAGATTATTATATTTTAGGTTTAAGTTTATAATCGGAACATTTATTTATATCTCTTTGGTTAACAACCATTTTGAAAGAAAATAGAGATATATAAGAAGTGCAATGTGTGATTTGCAATGATTTAAATGTTTAGATTTATGAGTTTTGAAATCAATTGTCTTCTATCAACATATGATTTTGTCTCCCTCATACTACAATTGTTACAAATGCAAGTAGCAATATTATTTCTTGTTGGTAACATTTTCCAAATACTGGAAAATTTAAACATGTTGCAGTTATTAACGAATGGAGTAATTTTTTCCTGTAAAAAATAATTGTAATTTATAACTCTAACAGAAAGATTGTCAAAAAAATGGAAAAACTCTTGACAGAAAGAACAAATCCTTTTTTATTGACTTAATAAATATTTAATATTTAATAATGCCATCATTAATTTTTCAAGGACATAACACAATACATCTCTATATACTTTTCCAAATATCAAGAAAGCCTGCATAATTGGTTCAAAATGCATCTTAAAATAAATAAATCATATTAGTTATTATTTGCATATGTATCATCACATATGCATCTACTCCTTAAACAATTTTGAAGCAGCACCTTTGTCTAAGTACCATTTCAATTCCCCTTCATTAGGTGAAACCTTTTCAACAGGCAAACTAACAGTTTTCTTATCATCCTCAAGTGCAGTGTAAACTGCAGTCGATTTACCTGCGCCGGTAACAACCATTGCGACATTGGAAGAAGCATTGATCACTGGAAATGTGAAAGTGATTCTCTCTGATGGTGGTTTTGGGGAGTTATGGAGGAAAGTAACCCATTTTTTATCCTCATTTAGAAGAGGATGACCTGGGAATAAAGATGCAACATGTCCATCTGGACCCATACCTAGGAGCATGAGATCAAATTTTGGTAATCCATTCGTTGATGCTATCACATTGCTTGTAACCAAGCGTCTTAGGGTTGTTTCATAAACATCAGCTGCTCCATCAGGTGGTAGGGAATCATCAATAGCATAAACATTGAGATTAGGAATTGGAACCTGGCAAAAGAATAATAAAATTTGCTGTTATAATAATAAGAGACCTCACTAAAGACCGACAATATGATTTTTTGGCCGGAACTAACTATCCGCGAACTTGGTATATTCTTTGCACCAATGATACTGTAATTAAACAAATGGTCTAGACATCATTCCAAAGGTTGCATTGATCAGGGATCGAACATCATACCAAATTGTAAAGGGACACAAGAATTTATCACACATGTCACATTATGCTTTTCATACTCTTTATTTTTATAAAGCAATAGTAACAATTTGTATAATAATCAACTTGTCACATGAATTAATTACCTTGGAGAGAAATCCATCACTGGCAAGCTTATAGTTACTTTCTAAATGATCCTTTAGGACAACTCTCTCATCAGCCCAGAAAACATGCCATTTTGCCCAATCAATGGTTTCAGCATAAGGAGATTCAACCAATTTCCTGAACTCAAAATACAAAATATTGACAAAGCTTTTTGCTCATATCACAGCTACAAATAAATAATTAAGGTGGCAATTTAAGTGCTTAAGGTTCCTAAATTGCTCCATTTAATTCGCTTATATTCGAGACCAGAGATAGTAATTGATATGCATCTTTTCAGAAAAAGTTTTGAATTGTAGTTGCATCATAAACATGTACACCGTTTAGAATATGTTCAATGCAGTTTTAATTAATCACGACCGTGTTCAATTGAAGAGACAAAAATTCCTTGATGTTACTAGTATTAGCGACATTTTTTCAAATGTAACATTGTTAATTAATAAAATGTTGCTAAAAACCTTACATGCAGAAAAGTGTTATGAGATTATACTCACCTAAGGTACTTGATCAATGATCCACCAGACAAAGCAACAGTGAAAGCACCTCTTTCTTTGGTATATTTGTTAGAAAGTTGAGCAACATCATAAGCTAATGACACAGCAAGATGTTCCTTACTAAAAACTTCAACATTCTTATACCCCTTTTCCCACTTAAGTGATGCTTCAATTTTTCCAACACATCTATTAGGTGAAAAAACTTTATTATACCTTAGAGGTTGAAAAGCAATTTTGTTCCCAACTTGAGTTGGTAAAATTGATGTCTTTAGTGATAGTGGATTTGATTTTTGTGCACAAAATAAACTACTTTGGAGAGTGCATGAATTAGACAAAGTTGTTGAGAAGGCCATTTTGTTGTATCTTAATTAAGATTTGAGTATGCTATGCAAGTATAGATTATGTTGTTTATCATGTTATTTATATGTTAAATGTTATATTCTTTTTTCAATGTTAGAAGTAAAGCAAATTGTACGGATCCTTTTGTTACTACACGGCAAGAATCACCTTTTGTAAATAACAAGCAAGGATCAAAACTTCTCTTTTACAATTGCAAAGTAAATAGTTAATGTGAAATTCTTCAGAATGTTTTCCTTCATTTAAAATAATATTTGTTATGTAGCTTCTTCTTTTTTTCTTTTCTTTTTTGTAACTATTTGTTATGTATTTTATTAAGTAACATACATTTAATTCCATCGAACATGTCAACTTTAGCTTGGAGGCTCCTTCACAAGAGACTTCCGACTAAGGAAAATCTGGTTAGAAGAGGAATATCGATAAATTCCTCTACCCTTTGTGTGGGGGGATGTGGGAATCCGGAAACGGAAAACCATTTATTTTTTAATTGTCCCATGTTAGGTTCGGTTTGGAGAAAGATTCTGAATTGGCTAGGAGCTCTGACGGCGCTACCGGATGGGGGATATAACCATTTATCTCTTTTAAAAAATATTGTCCCTTGCAACATTAAGATCCGTGATAGGATTTCAGTAATTTGGTTTTCAACTATATCAATTATTTGGAAAACTAGAAACGACATGATTTTTAACCATATAGGCTATGATTGGGAAAAGGTGTTGGAAGAAGTAAAGATCCTGTCATGGAGAATTCTTAGAGCTCGCTTGAAAGGATTTGTGTACGATATAAGCACATGGCGCACTAATCCTTTGTTTTGCATAGGAGCTGTTTGATTTTGATCTGTTCTGGATGTGTTCCCAATACTGAGCTAGCTTTCTGTTTTATGGTATCAGTTTATGTGCAGGTGTTGCTTCCATCAGAGTCGAAGTGAATTGTGCTTTCCTCTTATAATCTCGGTTTGCTCTTGGTTGTATCTCTTAATTAAGGCCTTTGCTCATCGATTTCGGGTTGGATGCGGTTCTGTATCCATACACGCAAATCTCATTTAGTGGCGGGGCGCGAGATCCTAAGATGCAATGGTTGAAGAAGCTGCACCTTTATTTCGAGCTCTGATAGGATGTTTCGGTATTTGCTTCCTCTTCGCCCGCATTTTTTCAAGTTGAGTGGGGTTACTGTGTTATATTAGAGGCGCCTGCTATTATGGTTGGATGGGATCCTTGCTTTCTTGGTTTTTATTAAGTGGCCTTTACTTTATAGTCTATTCTGTATTGGGGCTGTTTGTTTGGGTTTCTCCTTCTTTTGTGGCTTATTGAAAGCTTTGTTTAGGACCTAGCATTTTGGAGCTTTTTTATTTAAAGCTACTGAACTGGTTTGTATTTTAGCACTTCTTGTGCTTTGTTATTGTTAATAAATTTCTTTTGCTGTTCCAAAAAAAAAAAGTAACATACATGACCTGCCCTATTAAGCAAGTTTATATAGTTGGAGACAAGTGTGTTTTAGGACATGTCTCCTGTATAGTCTCCAATATTTTTTTTTTATTTCTTGTTTTTTTGAACTTGGAAAACATAGGAAATATGAATCTTTTATTTTTTGGATAATTTTTTTGGAATGTTACTTTGATGATTTGGTAGGTAATTTGTGTAGTTTGATTCAAGTTTATGAATATTACATTTTATTATGGTGATTTAGTATATTTTAACGTTGAAATTAAGTTGAAATTTTAAATTATTAATGCATTATAGTATTATATATGTATAAGTACTATGGAAGACCGTCGTGACTGAAGGAAGATGAGGAGAGAAGCGATACGGGGAGAGAAAAGAAAAAAATTGCGAGGTCCAATCAAGTGTGACTTCCCCATTATATATATGATCTGATGAGTTGTTTCATCGGATGACTTTTAATCATGGTCCACCCATAATTTAGGTGAGATACTTAGTTGGACCCTCATATAAGAATCCATCTATTATTATGTGTAGCTGCTTGACACATGAAATTATGTGAAGACGGTAAACAATAAAAACAAAAACATGTTAATGAAGAAGAGTATCGATAATTCCAATTAATACATAAAAATATTATTATTATTAGCCGCCTTCCGTGCCCGTTTGTGTGATTGATATTCTTTTTTTTTTGTGATCGATATTCTCTATTATGTAAATATAAATAACTGCTTAATCTCCTTTTTTTAGTTAATTGATAACTACATAATATTTTTTGTTGTTGTGGCTAGTTATTAAAAAGAAATATATATATTTTTTTTGAATTTTTAAGGGTAAAATAGGAATAATAAAAAAGTTATCCCAAAAATTTGTATCCTTTTTATATATAGTAATAGATTATTATTATTATTATTATTATTATTATTATTATTATTATTATCTATTTCATAAAATAATAAAGATGATATTATCATCCCACATTGATGTATTAATTACTCCTACAACTAATTTTATCAATACTCTTCACTATAATTTATCGTTTTTAATTTTGGTTTTCCCCTCTCTTTCTCTTCAAAGGCTCAATAATAAATAAAAAATAATGATAAAAGGTTGATAAAAAAATATAACTCTACAATAATTACAACGTGACATCTATTCTATGAGCTAAAGAGACAAATATTATTCATAAGGGAAATGTTTTTTGGCAAGAAAAATCAAGGAGAAGAATTGCAAGAATAAATCTTCACCCTTGATTATATCCATAACCACCCATGTTTTCCACAAAAAAAAGAAATTAAATGACATCATCTTTTAAGATTTTGCCATGTGTTGATTCTTGCATTTCTTGTGTAAAATTTTCATGTTAAATAGCAATGCTCCTCTCAAGTTTATCTATATTGTGATACTTTTTGTTTCCTTTTTTATCGTTGTAGTAGTTGGTAAACAAAGTAAGTTCATTATCATAATATATTTTTATTTATTTTATGCACAATCTTTCACCCTTTTAGTAATAATTCTTTATTCTTCTTTTAAAATAAAGGGAAGTGCCAAAATGATGAAATATGTTAAAATGATGAAATATGTTATGTATACCAACCAAATGCCGCTCCAGGATCAATGACGTGTGTTGAAGGTTATTGTTGCAGGATTTGGATCATCGACCAACCCGACCCGTATATATCTCTCTTAACAATAAATTATATTCCTTATATTTAATTTAATGGTGAGAAGATAAAATACAACGATTGAAAGAAAACACACAATAATAAACTCTCTAAAAGGAAACTATCTTTGCCATAAATCTATATATATATTATTTAAGAGTCTTTCCTCAAAGCATAACGTATACGTGGCAATTCCACAATGATTCTACTCTCACATTGTTTTGGCAATTAATGAATTAAATGATTGCAATTAAATAATGAATTAAATGATTTAGTTAAAAAAAATATATAAAAACAATCTCTAAGCAATTAATTAATACATTTTTTTTTTGAACAAATCAGACCACATAAGCAAAGACAATATAAAAAAAATATTTCAAGCAAATCCTTAAAAAAATAGCTATTTTGAATTTTGATCAAAACCTTAAAAAATAGCTATTTTGAATTATGAATTATGATCAAAACCTTAAAAAAGTAGTTATTTTGAATTTTGATAAAAGCTTTAAAAATGCTATTCTTAGAATTATTTCCATATAGCTATTTTGAAATGCTAATTATATTGAATTTTGATCCGCAATTTTTAGAATTAAATGCTATTTATTTACTGTTCAAAGTCATTATACCTAAGCAATTGAGTTATGTTCATGTGTTGTCATTATACCTACAAAAGGAAAGGCAATATTCATTTTTTTTTCAACATAATCTCCCCATTAAAATCTGTGAATCCGTATTAATGGCCCAAATATCTCCCCACGAAAAATATATTAATTCTACCTAATTTGACTTTCACACATTTAATAACTAATAGAATATTCCTTAGGTTTATGCTTTATTTTGACCCATTTTACATCTATAAATAGTCTACACAATGTCATTTTCTATTCATCACACTCAATTTCAATACCAATTCTCTTATTTACAAATTATAATGGCTCCAAAGTACGATTCAATTGCTTCTTTGAATGTCTCAAAAGAAAACTGGAATGTGATGGTTATGTTTGTGCTTAAAAAGAAACAATTCAAATAGTTACCTATTTTAGAATTTGAGAATTAATTCATGTATACTATATAGTCAACCATATGCAAAACTTCAGAGATACTCCCTTAATTGTTGTTAGCCTCACAATTCTATATATACATGTGCATTTCCATTTCAAAAATATGGTAATGATACTATTATTTTATATTGGTTGAATAAAATTTTATTTCTTGAGTAGTTTTTCCTTTTTATTTCACTCTCACTATTTCCTTTAATTTGTCATTTTTTCTTAGTTTTGCAGGTTTAGTTTATTTTTATTTTTAATTGTTGGATATTTGCAGATTTTGCAGATCTCTTGCTATTTTGTAATGCATTTCTAAAATATTAGTTTCAAAGTTATTCTTGAATTTGTGAGTGTGAGTTTTATTCGTTACGGTATGTATTTACAAACTTTTGTTTGTTCTGAGCTATGAGTTTATTTTTTATATACTGGACATGTCCTGTTCACATTTTTTGTTTATTCTCATACTTCAATCTTCAAACTTATATTTATACTTTTTATTTGATTGTACAGGTCAACTAAAGGGGCAAGTGACAAAGTAAACATTGATGCAGTTTGATTTTATTATGTTTGCTATATAGACCAATTCGTTGTTTTAGATTTAAAGATTGTATTTTATAATTTATATGATTTGAATGCAATATTGTAATATAGTTATATGGGGATTTATTTCAACCAACAAAAAATGAATATTGGTTTTTTTTCTATACTATAAAGTTTGTCTCTTAGTAATAGAAAATATATAGAATATGTGTTTTAGCAATAAAATTATGGGATAGTTCTTAATTATCAGCTAATGCGTTTTTAGGTAGGTAATACAAGACGATACATTAATTTATGAAATATTAGTCAAGAATTAGTTTAATAAATTAAATTTACGCATAATAGTTTTGCACTATTATTTTTTTTGTTCAACATATATACGTTAAGTTGATTTTATGTTTTTATGGATTATTGGTGGAAAAGATAGTGGGAGATATGATAAAAGTCATCACATTTTTACAAATTTGTTCAATCGCGCTCAATACTAAAATTTCTTTTTACACGGGAGGATTAATTCTTTATAAAATTTATCTAGACGATTTTCTATTGACGGAAAAGAAAGTGGGAGTTATGATAAAAATGTCTTTTTACATGTGAGAGTTAATTCTTTATAAAATTCATATAAATGATTTTAAGATTTTATGGATTATTATTGACGGGAAAGAGAGTGAGAGATATCATAAAAGTCATCACATTTTATAACTTTGTTCAATTGTGCTCAAAACTAAAGTGTCATTTTTTTTAGATATAAACAAAGTACTCTTTATATAATACCCTTTTCCAAGATGTTTAACATAAAAATAAATAAATAAATATATAAACAACGGGAATATGTAAAATTAAAAGTTAAAAAATTATTAAATTTGTTAGTGGACTACACATATGAACACACAATTAAGTACTTGATTTCAAGAATACAATAATAAATTACTGTTAAAAAAATTGGTATATTAGTACATTAATGATATATCATGAATCTCTCCATTTTCATTTATACCTAAACATGAATCACTCAACATGTTTTAATTCTCTTGCTTGAAATGAAAAGTTTATATTATCAAATAATACATATAATTAAATTAAATGAATTATTAATGGATGGCAATGAAACTTGATGAATTAGTCCATATATAAAATAAAAAAACTTAATGAATTAAATTAAATGGAAAATAACCAATCAAATAATAATATGTACATGTTTTATTAATATAATAATAATTATAATATGCACGGTAGGCAAAATTTTTACTATTTTAAATTATACAAGAGAACTAAAACTTTCAACAGTATTTGAGATCATCTTAAGAATGACGCAATGAAAAATTTCTTTTTAAAATATTAGTTTCTATTATTAGTTAATTTTAGTTTTTATTTACCTTTTTGTAACAAAAAAAAGGACCAAAGTTCCAATTCAAACCTTCTCCGGCGAAAATTAACAATAATTTTTGTAACATTATATTTTTTACATGAGGCATTTTTATATAACATTTATGCGAGATATTATATTTTTACTCATATATTAATATACAAAACTATTTTTTTGTAAATTATACAGGGTATTTTTTTTATTTATATGAGAACTATATTTATATTTATATTTATATTCATATATCAGTATGGAGAAATATTTTTGTTTATTTTGAAATTTATATTTCTCTTTTTTATTTATAATTTATAAGGGACTTATGTATTTATTTATATATTAATATGGGAACTATATTGTTTATTTTTTATATATTAATACAAGGACTTTTTATATATAAATTATGGGAGGTTCATATTTATTTAATTTTTGAAGAAAATTATCCGAGCTTCTATATTTGTTTTATTTGAAGCTATTGATGTGGAAATGAAATAATAAAAGATATATTGGAATAATTTCTTTAGGTTTTCTGTTTTGTAATTGTTTTCTTTAGATATAGTGTCATTTTAATTATTTAAATTATATAAAATTGTAAATATTTATTTCATAATATAAATCATTTTCCATAAGCAATAAAAAAAAATTAAATTTTCAGTTTAAAGTAAAACATACTTTTTATAAGTCAATAAATCTACAACTTATTTTTTATAGTCATTTATTAATACGGGGTCTTATTTGTAATTTAGACGGGACTTATATCTACTATATTCATATATTAATTTGAGATATTTTTTCTAATTTTTACGGGGCATATATTTATTCCCACATTTTAATACGGGGCCTTTTTTGTTTTGTAATTTCTATAGGTACCTATATTTATAATCATATGTTAATATACATGGTCTATTTTTCTTCTTTTTCTTTTGTAATCTATAATAGACTTATATTTATACTCACAAATCAATATATGTGGCATATTTCTTTCTAATTTATGAGTCCGTGAGTCTATATTCTTACTCATTAATATGAGGACTTATATTTATATGAGATTTATATTTTTAGTTATACATTAATACAAGACTTTTTTATTTTGTTGTAGTTTTTTTATTTTGTTGTAGTTTATATGAGATCTATATTTATAGTTATATATTAGTAATCTGCTGTTGAAAAAAAAAAGTTATATATTAATAAGAGGTCCTATTTATACACATATGTGAATACAAGACCTATTTATTTGTAATTTTTACGGGACCTAACTTATATTCATATATTATTACAGAGGTCTTCTTTTTTAAGAAAAAATATACGAGATCTCTATTTATAGTGATATATTAATATGGGGTCTTTTTTTTTTATAATTTAGACGAGACTTATATCTATACTCATAAATTAATTTGAGATTTTTTTTTCTATTTATATGGGGTTTATATTTATTTTCATATTTTATTATGGGGCCTTTTTCATTTTGTAATTGCTACAGGGACCTATACTTATAATCATATGTTAATATACGGGGTCTATTATTTTTGTTTTTATTTTGTAATCTATAAGAGACCAACATTTGTACTCACAAATTAATATGTGGCCTATTTCTTTCTAATTTAAGAATCTGTGAGTATATATTCCTATTAATTAATATGGGGAATGTCTTTTATAATTTATATGAGACATATATTGCTATATTAATAGAGGAGTCTATTTTTTTTTATGATTTATATATGTGACCTATATTTATACTTATATATTAATATAAGAATCTATTTTATTGTAACTTATATGAGGGTCTTATATTGTAATTTATAAGAACTAATATTTTTTCTCATATATTTATACAATTTTATTTTTATTCAGAAATTAATATTTTTTGTCAAATATATAGTGTTTTCATAAATTAATAATAAATTTAAGTTTTCACTCTAAAGTAAAATATATTAAAATATATTTTTTTATAAGTCAATAAATCTAAAAACGCATTTTTACCCGTGCTTGGCACGGGTCTGGATACTAGTTTGTGTAATTCAAGTTATTTTCTGCAGTTTACATTATTTATTTTTATGTGATAAAAATGTACGCAATTTACATTACATGATGAGTAAATTTTCTATTTTATATGAAGGTTACTTTGTTTATAAAAATTCTTTTGAGAATTTTATTTCATTTGTTATAAGTAGATTTTTTGTTATAAATTATGAAGTAGAAAACTTACATTCTCTTTAATTCTAAATGCAGAATATGTGGTTAACCATGAAATCCACATTTTGATAAAATCTGCCATTGAAAAGTTATTTATATCTTATATTTCATATTATTATTGAGTTACCACTTGTATTAGTAAATCTGCTATATTCATGTGCAAAATATGTGCTTGAGTTTGTGAAACTCTATTAGTGAAATAAAATAAAATGGTAACCACACATATATACAAATAATTTTGCACTAGAAAATAAGTATCCCACTCTGTCAAATTACATGATTATAATATTTGTATATCAGTGATCACTAATAAAAATTCCACTCATTCTTATTTATATATGTGGGATCAGTGGGAGTGTGTATATAACATTATATACTCTGAGCTCATATGAGAAATCTCACTCATATTCATATATGTGAGATAAGTGAAAATGTGTTATTACAAGAATATCTTAATTTACTGACGAATTTATAAAACATTTATTGATAGCATAAGGCATAAGCCCTCACAAATTTATTGAGAGCCTAAACCCTCACTAAGTAATAGAAACTGAAAAGCTCTCACTAAGTATTTTCAAAGTTAAAAAAATAAAATAAAAAAATTTCTAATGGCTTAAACCACCAGAAAAAGAAAAATTCTGACGGTCCAACCCACCATCAATAAAGAAAACTGTTTTTTATTTTTTATTTTTTCCTATGACCCACATTTCTCTAAACCGTAACTTTCTCTCACATTTATCTCTCTCACCCTTTATCTCTCACTCTCATTTCTCCCACGCTTATCTCTCTCACTCTCATTTTTCTGTAAACTTCAAAAATCAAAACACAACCAAAGTTTTTAAAATATAATAACACCACCACACAACACAAATCTCTTTGAACCGCACAACATGTAACAGCCGTATTTTAATAAATAGGGTTTTTTTGTGTGATTGTTTATTTATCTGTTTATTTAATTAAATATATGTGATTTTGTGATTTTATGAATAATTATGTTTTGGTTAAGTGAAATGTATTTTAGTAATCTATTAAAATTATTAATCTAGTTGAGAACTTTTAATTAAGTTAGAAAGAGTTAATTAATTAATTAGGAGAGTTAACGAGATATTGGTTATATGGTTTTAGCTATTAATGGAAATAGTAGTAAAAGAATAGAGTTTATGAGGTGTTGTGAGAATTAAGCTTTAGTTAATGGACCTAGGTTAGTTAGTAAGGTATTATGGGGATTTTGCATTAACCTAAGTTTGAGGTATAAGAAGGAAAATTAGAGAGAGAAACTCATTTGTCATAAAATTGGAAAAGGAAGAAAGAAAAAGTGTGAGAGAGTTTTGAAATAGAGAAAGAATGAAATGAGAAAACAAATCCCGTATTCCATGAAGCTGCTTCACTAAAACTTCAATTCCTAATTCGTTAACCGTAGGATTTTGACAAGATTTTGAGGGTATGTTCACAACACCTGAATCCAACTTTTGACCGTTCGGATCGTCGAAATAAGGTCTGAGGAGGGAGAAATCGAGTTCGCAATATTCCATATTTTTGGAGAAAAATAGTGTCAAATAGAAGAGTTAGAGGAAGAAGGAGACTTGAAGATTGGAACTAGGAGTGGTGGACTAGAGTTTCCAACCAAACTAAGGTATGAGAGTAGTTATGTAATCTAGGGTGAGCATAGAGAAGGGGGATTGTCCATATCCCCACTCCCAAACTCTGTACACCCATTTCTTTTTGGGTTTTTGTGGTGGATTAATTGGGAATGTGTTTATCTATGTGATGTTGTTGTTAATTGAATGATTATAGATATTTATTCATGTGTAATAGATAGATTGTGTTGTTGATGTGAAAAATTATTACTTTATGAGTTATTGTGTTGTTGATGTGAGAAATTGGTTTTTATGAAAAATGGGTAAGAATCTTACTTTTAAGTTGTTCTTAAGTATTTTGAGTTGTTATAAGAGTTTTTAATCATATATATTGCTGTGAATTCGCTTGATAAACTCACACCAATAACCTTGATGTGTGGAGCAAATAGAACCAAGTAACCAAAATAAGTTGATAGGGTTGATGATGCAATAATTCAAACAATAACCGGCGGAAGAAAAAGAACACAATCAATTTGTTTACCCAGTTCGGTGTTAATGAACCTACATCTAGGGGAGAGAGCAACTCTCCGTTCCACTATGATCAACGAGAAACTTTACACAATAAATTCCCAAACAAGGGTTACAAGAATTAATCCTAATTCTACCCTAGTCCCGAATATCTTCTCGTGGCCAAGAGACTCAATTTGACCTAGTCTACCCAATGTGTATCACAAATCCCTTACATGTTTGCTCTTTTTTTTTATGAATAAGACAATCCCTATTATAGAAATATATGCCTACTTATTTTAAAAGACAATCTTCTAAAATAAAACCAAATCTCATAGTTTTAAATATATCTTATTTAAAACAAACACAATCTATTTTAAAACAAAACAAATCCAAGTCAGAGTATCCTCCAAGAATATATATTTTCCACAAAAATCTCCACAGATCTTTCCAGGATTTTCTGACTTCTTGTTACCGAGATTTTAAGGCATATCCAACATATATGTTTGGTTAATGATGTTTGCTCAATTTTGACATGACTTTAAATATAGAGTAAACTTAGTGAATTCAATTAATTGAAATTGATGAGTAATTATTGAGGTATGAATTGATATCCTTTTTAGATGGTTATAATGTGATGTGTTTGTATTCTACATGAGTTTATGATGATTAATTGAGTTGATGTTTTATGATGATTTATGATGATGAATTGAGTTGATGTTTTATGATGATTTAATTGTTGATGAAATGAGTTATGTAAAATCAATTGATTGAAAATTAAGGATTAATGGTTGTTATTTGATTTCGATATTATTTGGAATGTTTAAATATGAAGATAATTATTAATGATAATAATTATGAAGATGAAGCGTGATATTGGATTAAGTTATTCAAATCATGAGATGTAGAAATGTATAAGTATCATATGTTTGGTAGTTGTACATTCATGCATTCATATATGTATATTGAGCAGATACTTTAGGTGAACCCTAAAGTATAGCAGATATTTTAGTAGCTGCGGTTGACTAAAATATATTTGGATATATGTTTATCCATGCAGAGTCCGTCATGACTTAAAAATGAACAATGAGCAGATGGATATATGTTTATCCATGGAGACAGTCCGTCATGACTTAAAAATGAACATCGGGGTATATATTTATCCTTGCAGAGTCCGTCATGACTCAAAAATGAACAATGAATAGATGATACCACATGCATTTAGTCGTGTCTAGGGTGACATGACATGAATATGTGACATTAGCTTGCATTAGGAAGATGTGTATTATTAATTGGTAATTGATACTTGATTTTGAAGTGATGATTGTGATTGCTTGTTGTTGATGATGTGATTGTTTGATCGATGTACCTATAAATTGCTATAATAATGTCTTGCATGCTTACTTACATGTATGTTGGATCATGTAATATATGAGATATATTTATCTCGTTAGTTTATGTTGTTAAATGTAAGTATGCCTTATTCTTACATTTGTTTTGGGTTATGTAACTAACTCTCTGTTTTGTGTACTTGCTGGACCTTTGGGGGTCCAGACTCTCAGGTTGTGTGATACGGTGAAGCTCCGCTCTGATCGCGTCATGGGAAAAGGTTCATGATGTGTATATATATATATAGTCTTTCATTTCTTATCTTATTTTATTTAAGGTTGTATCATTTTCAAAATAATTTTGTATAAGTGATATTTTTACTAATTAAATTATTAGTATTATTTTGACAAAGAATGTAATATTCGAACAATACTTTTATAATTCAAATTTTATTTCCGTTGCGTATTTTGAAATTTCCTTATAGAAAAAAAAATGGATACATGTATTACTATAGATTTAGAAATATAGGCCCATAAAAATTACTACTATAAAAAAGTGGCATAAAATCAATTTATCAATGTAAATGTAATAAAACATTATTATTATTATTATTATTATTATTATTATTATTATTATGAGTTAGGATCAAATGATACCAAGGTGTCAAAATTTATTTGACACCAAATCTCATCCATTCAATTCATTTGATCCAAAGGTTTAAAAATATCACTAAAATAATTAATGTACACCCATAACACATAATTAGAAACAATAAATTCATAATGAAATATTTCCTATTTGGTTTTATTTTTAATTCAAGCGTTTTTCCCTTTTTTTTCTTTCTTTCAAATCCACGTTTTTCTTTTTGCATAATTCCCATTGTTTTTTTTTTACCAATTCCCAATATTTTTTTGTGAATAAAATAAAATATTGTTTTTTGACTAAAAAATAAATATTTTCGGTTAAAATTATCGATCATTTTTTTTTTACTTTTACCACCAATTCAGGGGTATGTTATATCATCAAGTGGTTTCAACCTCACCGATTGCAGTTGCGAGTGATCGAATTGTAGTTCTTCCTATCAAGTTCAACGTAAATTACCATTAAACCAATTAACGATTGATATTATCAATCAACTATCTTAACTTCCAACAATATATTGCTTAAGAATTATAAGTTATAAAACATATGTTGCTTAAAACAATTTAAAAATTAAACATTTTTTATGAGTGACAAACAACAATTATGTTTGTGCCTATATTAGATTTGCTCACCATAAAATAAATTTTGCCATGATTTTTAATTATATAAATTAAAATATTCGTTTGTCATGATAATTAGCAAATAAAAAATTTGGAAAACAAAAAAAATTTGGAAAACAAATAGAAAATATTGTGCATTTATGATGATAAAGATTTGTTTTTAATTAGGTGATATTGGTATACATTAATTATTTTGAAGATAATTTTAAACCATCAGAATGAATGAATGAGATTTGATGTCAAATAAATTTTGACACCTTGATGTCATTTGATCATAACTCTATTATTATTATATTAATAATATGTAGTTGCTTGTCACATGAAATTATGTGATGCAAGCAAGGGTATTATTGTGGTGCAAGAAAGGGTAGTTGAAGACCAAATACAACTTAAATAGTTGAAGACGAAAACAATATAATAAAAACAAAAACATGTTAATGAAGAAGAGTTATTGATACTTCTAATTAATACATAAAAATACTATTATTATTATTATTATTATTATTATTATATATTATCTATTTCATACAATAATAAAGATGATTTTATCATCTCAATTACTCCTACAACTAATTTTATCGATACGTACTCTCACTATAATTTATTGTTTATAATTTTGGTTTTCCCCTCACTCTCTTGAAAGGCTCAATAAAAAATAAAAAATAATGATAAAAGGTTGGTAAGAAAAATGAACTCTATAATTACAAGTTATTATGTGACATCTATTCTATGAGCTAAAGAGACAAATATTATTCATGTTTGTACTTTTGAAACATTTAATACTTGTTCTAATATTAAAAAAGGACTTATTGCAAAAACATAATCATTAAAAACTACTATGTAAACAGAACAAGAGGTTTTTACTATATAAAAGTAATCAAACCATTTTATATTATAGTACATGCAAAGGTAAAAAATAAATGGCTAATAAAACTCTCAAGTTTTTCTATATTGTAATACTTTTTGTTTCCTTTTTTATCGTTGTAGTAAATACATCTCGTAAAAAAGGTAAGCTTATTATTATAATATATTTTTATTTATTTTATGCACAATCTTTCACCCTTTTAGTAATAATTCTTTATTCTTCTTTTAAAATAAAGGGAAGTGCCAATCTGATAGAGATTGTTATGAAGACTATCCAAATGCTGCACCAGGATCATATACGTGCTTTAAAGGTTTTTGTCGCTTGGTTTGGATCATTAATGATAGAAATTTTGGAGGGTTTTAGGCCCTCAATAATGTATTGAAGGCTTAAAGCCTCAATACTGTATAAATACCATCAATAAGTGGCCTTCAATTTCAATAAAATTTGACAAACCATTATTGGGTGTTAATGACCCTCAATAATGCATATGGCGAGATATGAAATCTGCAACACTTTAACCAGTCATTATTGAGTGTTGATGGCCCTCAATAATGCTTCATACATGACCAAATTCATACTGTAACATTTCCAATCATCTCTATAATAATATTCCAATTTATTTCATTTCTACACTTTCCTTCTCACTCTAATTTTTTTTTCTTTCTATCTTTCACATTTTTATCACTTCTCAGTATAATACTTAAAAATATTGAAACTTAAAGACAAAAAGTGATTTTTTATTAGCTACTACATTAAAAAAACAGTAGAGAAAAATAGTTGTAATTTTTTTCTGTCCAATTTTTTTTTAAAGAACAGTAGAAAAAAGATTACTAAAATAAATAGTAAAAACTGTACAAATATAATATATCACTAAAAACAGTAGAAATATAATTAAACTATTACTAAAACAAAAATTAGTTTTTTCTATAAAAAACGGTAGAAAAAATCTTAGTTTTTTAATTACTAAGAATTGTTAATAAAACTGTTAAGAAAAAAGTTAGTATTTTTGTTTACAAAAAATATTAGTTTTAAGAAAAATTTTTAAAGTTAAAATTAAAGAGTAGATAATTAATCAAAGAAAGAAATACAACACTAATTTCTTTACTGTATATCACAGAGCCAGAGTGGCAAACTCACTTAGGAACAAACAAAACTAAAACACCTACCCAACACCACAAAATAGCTCTGTCGAAAGAAAAAATCATAGTGTTGTGTTTCTTTCTTTATTGCAGTGAAAAAATTAGTGTTTATGTGTATTTCTTTGGTGATTTTCTTCTTTATGCAAAGCTGTTAGTGCAGTGAAATTTGCAAAAGTGAAACTTCGTTTTTGCATTTACAAAAGTAATTATTATTTTAATAATAATTTTTTATTTTAAAAAAACAATTTCTGATTTTAAAAAATCAATTTAATTATTTTAAAATCATATATTTTTTTAAATAATCTGATTTTTAAATAAGGGTCATGCTAAACAGTGCCCCCGGGGCACTTGTTAAGCATACCAAAAATAGAAATAAAGAATCTGGAATGATTGCTGGCTTCCCAGACAGCAGGGGCACAAAACTTGGACCCCAAAAGGTGATTCTACCCTGCAATGGGTTCAAGAGCTAATGATCCCTGAGACTAGGTGGTGGAACAGGCAGCTAGTTAAAAATACCTTCATACCCTTTGAAGCTGAACAAATTCTCCAAATACCTATTATGAACGTATCTAGAGATGATGTTTTCACTTGGCCTAAATCTAAAGATGGGGAGTATACGGTTAAGTCGGCTACCAAGCTATAAAAGACTGGAATGAAGATAACAATAACCCCTCAACTAGCAACAACAACAACCCCAACCCTATATGGCAGAAACTCTGGAAAACAAAGATACCCCCAAAGTACAGCACTCTTATCGGGCGCATCCTCAACAACGCTCTACCTGTAACCCACAACCTCCGGAAAAAAGGTATAAATTGTTACCCCCTATGCCACAGATGTAAAAATAACATTGAAGATCAGGATCATGTGTTTAGCAAGTGTATTTGGGCCCAACAAATTTGGTTCGCCTCACCTCTTACAGTGAGGTTTGTGAAGCAAAACCAGGCCTTTAACGAATGGTTAGAAGATCGAATCATCAATGGCACGACTCAGAGCATAGAGATCATATGTGCTATTTGCTATCATATCTGGAAAGCAAGAAATCTTCTAATATTTCAAAACAAGAGCATACCTGTTATGGAGGCCATCAACAGCAGCCTACTCAAATCTCTGCTTCCTCTACCCACCGGACCAACCAAAATCGTAGTAACAACGTTGAGAGTTGGAAACCTCCGCCCCAGAACAACTTGAAGCTTAACGTGGATGCTCACCGGCTTGCCGGTGATGGCCGTTGGGCTTTGGGTTTGATTTTGAGGATGGAGGACGGAAAGCTAGTTGGAGCTAGGACTAAGTTGGTTTGCGGGATTGATGATGCAATCGAAGCAGAAGCACGAGGGCTGGATGAGGCGATTAAATATGCGACACTGTTCAACGATCGGAAAATCATTATCGAGATGGACAATAGCGAGGTGGTGAAGGTCGTTCAAAGAAATCGCTACCCTAGGAGATATTGGGGTCAGATCGTGCGCAGAAGTGGAAAGTACATCAAAGCAAACTCAAACACTATGACCCTCCAATGGGTTAGAAGAACGGGAAACGAAGCGGCTCACCAAATGGCCAAATGGGCCGAAATAGAACCAAATAGGTCTTGGGATGATAATTACCCCTCCCTCCCTCCACATTGTAACCCTTGTTCAAAATGAGATAAAGGCTTGTTCTGCCTCTATAGTATAAATAAAGGTTTCCTTTTGTCAAAAAAATAAAAATAAAATAGAAATAAAAATAAACTTAATATTGATAAAAGAACTTTTTACATTCTCGATGCATTTAATGCACAAATCCCAAGATATAATTTCTATATTTATATGCTTAACTAGTGTCTCGGGGGCACTGTTTAGCATTTTCCTTTAAATAATTAAATTTTTTTTTAATTAAAGATACATGCAGCTGCCAGTAATTTTACCTCGAAATCATAATTGAGGGTTGCAAGCTGTCAGGAATATATTGAGGGCTACAGGCCCTCAATAATGCATAAAGTTGCTGAAGGCACTATTGAGGGTCCTGAGCTTATTACCGACGAAGCTTTTTTTGTTGGATTTTTGCCCTCAATAATGGTTTCATTGTTGACGGATTTTAGTCCTTTTGGCCCTCAATAATGCATTATTTTTTTGTAGTGATCTCTCTCAACAATAAATTATATTCCTTATATTATATAAGGAATATAAGTTATATTTAATTTAATCTAATGGTGAGAAGATAAAATACAACAATTGAAATAAAACACCCAATTGATAAACTTTAAAAGGAAACAATCTTTGCCATAAGTTTGTGTAATTCAATTTATTTTCTGCAGTTTACATTATTTATTTTTCTGTGATAAAAATATACGCAATTTACATTACATGATGAGTAAATTTTACATTTTATTTAATCATTTTATTTTCATTTATTTTATATAAATGATTGAGTATTGAATCCTTTTATTATACACCTTGTCATTATTTTTAGCAAGATCATCCCTAATACAAACGAGGGCAGATGACCACCAAGTGAGTCCACTATGTGCTAAACCTAAAGTAACTAGATTATCAGTGAAGCAATTGCCTTCTCTAAATATGTGGGTGATAGTAAACTGCATAAAGCATAGCCTGGATCAACAGACAGTTGAGCCATCTATTCAACAATTAAAGGAGACTTGATAGCCAAGGAAGAAAGCTTTCGGTCACTTTTCATCCATAAATTATTTTAATTCTTCTCAACTGCAAATTAAATTTCCAGAATAAAGAGGATTAACAATCCCTAAATTCAAAGCAAAAACAATCCATATGGTAACCACAACGATTTCTAAAAAGAGAAAAAAATGTAACAAATATGTTTTGTCACAAACAGAACTAGATGATTGAAGGTGAGAAAAACACAAGAAGGGGGGTTAAATTGTATTGGCTTTTTCTCGATTTAATAGTTGAAGACGAAAATAATAAAAACAAAAACATGTTAATGAAGAAGAGTTATCGATACTTCCAATTAATACATAAAAATACTATTATTATTATTATCATTATTATTATTTTCATAAAATAATAAAGATGATTTTATCATCCCACATTGATGTATTAATTACTCCTACAACTAATTTTATCAATACTCTCACTATAATTTATCATTTATAATTTTGGTTTTCCCCTCACTCTCTTGAAAGGCTCAATAAGAAATAAAAGATAATGATAAAAGGTTGGTAAGAAAAATAACTCTATAATTACATGTAAAGTTATTATGTGACATCTATTTAATGAGCTAAAGAGACAAATATTATTTATGTACTCTCTCCGTCTCATATTGTAAGCAAAAAATAATATTTCACATTTATTAAGAAAAGGTGATAATTTGAAGTATGATTTTTTGTGTTTTCTTTGAAATAAGTTTTATGGGAAGATGTAAGAAGAATTTTTATTGGTTATTGATTATGGAGAAAAGAAGAGAGAGATAGTAAATTAAATGCAATTTGTATTATGAGAGTAAGTAAAAATAAATTTTGAAAATGATGAAAGTGAGTTGTTTTTGCTTATAATTTGGGACAAGAAAAAGTGATTTTTTTTTGCTTATAATATGAAACGGAGGGAGTACTTTTGAAACATTTAATACTTGTTCTAATATTAAAATATTAAAAAAGGACTTGTTGCAAAAACATAATCATTAAAAACTACTCCTTCCGCACCAAAATATAAATCACTTTGGTCATTTTACACAAATTAAGAAAAGTAATCATTGTTGTATGGAAAAGAGAAATTATGAGTTAGTTTACAAAATTATCCCTTATTAATGGTATGAAAAAGATAAATTGAAGAATTAAAAGAAAAAAGAGAAATAAATAGTTAAGGGTATAATAAGAAAAATAGCATTAAATACTTAATTGGTAATATAAAATGACATATAATTTAGTACAAATATTTTTTCTCAAAGTGACTTATATTTTGGTACGGAAGTACTATGTAAACTGAGCAAGAGGTTTTTACTATATAAAAGTAATCAAAGCATTTTATATTTATAGTACATGCAAAGGTAAAAAATAAATGGCTAATAAAACTCTCAAGTTTGTCTATATTGTGATATTTTTTGTTTCCTTTTTTATCGTTACAGTAGTTCGTGATCATTATGGACAAAGTAAGCTTTATCGTAAAATATTTTTACTTATTTTATGCACAATCTTTCACCCTTTTAGTAATAACTCTTTATTCTTCTTTTAAAATAAAGGGAAGTGCCATAGTGATAGACAATGTTATGAATTCCAACCAGATGCTGCTCCAGGATCAATGACGTGCTTTAAGGGTCGATGTTGCAGGATTTTTATCATTGAAAGAAAACACCCATAATGATAAATTCTAAAAGGAAACAATCTTTGCCATAAATTTGTGTAATTTAATTAATTTTCTGCAGTTTACATTATTTATTTTTCTGTGATAAAAATGTACGCAATTGTCCCGTGAGCTTAGCTCAGTTGGTAAGGATATCAACATTTTATATGTAGGAGTCGGGATTCAAACCCCGTACACTCCACTTGTCTATCTTAAAAGGTAGAATTTTTACTCACCAGACTACTTGACAAAAGAAAATGTAAGCAATTTACATTACATGATGAGTAAATTTTACTTTTTATTTAATCATTTTATTTTTATAAATGATTGAGTATTGAATCTTTTTTTTTTTTTGATAAGCAAATAATTGAATTATAAGGAGCACAAGGGATATTGAATCTTTTATTATACACCTTATCATTATTTTTAGCAAGATAATCCGTAATACAAACGAGGGCAGATGACCACCAAGTGAGCCCAATATGTACAGTTGAGCCATCTATAATAAAATATTAAATAGATAAATATCATTATTGCAATTAACCATACATATTTTGCTCCTTAAAAGCGCACACACATTTTAGGATACTTAAACAGTATCCAATTACATTCAAAAAGTGAGAAAAAAAAACAATTATTCTAAACATCTTTTATTGTCTTGCAAACAAGACAATAATAGTATAACATTACTTAGAAAACTTTATTAATTTTGAATCATGACGAGTAGTCCCATCATATGCTTTATTTTATCTTTAGTAGCAATTTAAATAACGTAGCAACATTTCTTCTAACATTCTCTTTTCAACATTCTCTTTTACCCGATGAAATTCATGCCGTTCACACCATCTTAAAAATAGATCTCACATAAAGTGAAAAAATCTACTAGAATTTCACTCAATAAGAGAAAATGTGTTGGAAAAGAGCGTTAAAGCGAATGTTGCTAGCATTAATCATATATTCTCATCTACCTATAGAGCCTTGAAGCAGCACCCTTGTCCAAGAACCATTTAATTTCTCCTTCAGGATTCACTTTTTGAATAGGAAGCTTATCAGCATTAGGAGATTTCTCAAGTGCAGAATAAACTGCATCAGCTTTACCAGCTCCAGTCACAACCATTGCAATATTGGAAGAAGCATTAATCACTGGCAATGTAAAAGTTATTCTCTCCGGTGGCGGCTTAGGCGCATTCGTGAGATATGTAACCCACTTTTTAGTTTCATTCAACGCAGGGTACCCTGGAAACAGTGAAGCTACATGCCCGTCCGGTCCCATGTCTAATAGCATAAGATCAAATTTTGGAAATTCGGATTGTGATGATTTTGATATCACATTGCTTGTCACTAAGCGTCGAAGATTTGTTTCGTAAACATCAGCTGCTCCATCGGCGGGTAAGGCATCGTCAATTGTGTTCACATTTAGAGGGGGAATTGGTACCTTCCAAATACAATACAACAATGTAAATAAATTCTTATAATAGTTGGATTGTTAAAAATATATTTTGATACACACAAATTGTGTAAAAGAAGAAAATTACACTGTCAAATAATCATAAGAAAATCATACGAATGGTGATTTGTAATTATTTGATTGTATAAAAGATTTTACACTTCCTATGCATAAAAGTTAATCTCATATACGTAAAACTATGCAATGCGCACAATAAAAAAAAATATTTTGCTAACTAGTACCCTCGGGACACTAGTTAAGGAACTAAAAAGGGAAAGAAAAGAAAAAGTATGCATTGAAAAAACAAAAAGTTAAACCTTTAAGATGTTGACTCCACAACTTTCAAGATAATATTACTATATTTGGTTACCTTAACTAGTGCCCCGGGGGCACTAGTTAGCATTTGGCTAAAAAAAATTATACTGACATTCAATCACATTTTATTGTGGTATAATGTCATAATATTATTTATACTAATGTTTACACACATGCTTATCAAAAAAAAAAAAAATATTGTGAGATGTAATTAAATGTTTGTGTAAATTTTGTTACAATGTGAATGTAAAACAGAGTTGTGACCAAGAAATATTCAAATGTTACATAGCAATTTTTATATAAGTATGTATGCATCTATTACCTTGGAGATGAATCCATCGTTAGCAAGTTTGTAATTGCTATCAACATTAGTCTTTGGCACAACTCTCTCATCCACCAAAAATATGTGCCACTTAGACCAATCAATAGACTCACGGTATGGAGATTCAACCAGCTTCCTGAAATTGTAACATTAACAATTCACTCATAATAATTAACTTTGCAAATCTTCATGCTTAATTTATTTTATGTGATCATCACTAGTTTAGTTACCACCATTTTATTTGTGAACTAAAAAGGAAAATTTTCTATGTGTTGCCAATTCCTTAACTCGAGTAAATGAAATTTGGATTATGTGTAGTCGAGCATTTATGATTATCAACTATCAGATAAAGATCGGACGATTTGTATTTTAAAATGTATTTTAAAATTTATTTATTGGAGTCAAAATACAAGTCGTCAGATTTTCATCCAACCGTTGAAATCTATTGACTTTGTGTTTTCCATGACCGTCAGGAATTCAAGTTAAAAATGATATGAAAAAGAGGAAACAATATACCTGAGGTACTTCACGGGCCCGGGAGACAAAACAACGGTGAAACGTCCCTTCTCTTGAATGTATTTTTCGGAGAGCTCGGCAACATATTTGGCCAAAGACACAGCAAGATGTTCTTTGCTTAGCACATGCACATCTTTGTTGCTATTCATTGATGCCTTAACTAAGCCAGCAACATGAATTCTCTTAGATTTCACTTGAATTGGAGAAGACACATTGTGTCTTAGAGGGTTATAGAGGTATTTTTGTCCTAATTGAGGTGACAACAATGACATGGTTGAGGATTGTGTTTGTGACCTATGTTTGGAATGCAAAATGCTTTGAGGAGTGCATGAAAGGGACAGAAATGTGGAAGTAGCCATTGGTTAGTTAAAAACACTTTGTTTGAATTGAAGATGTAAGTATTGGAATGTTGCATTATAATTGGTCATTGGCCACCTTATTTATGTAAAATTTGTTAGATTCTTATGTTACTCTAGGAAGCAAGGTATGGATCCTTGTGTAATTTTTAGAAGCAATAAGGTACAAAATCATTCAAATGTATTTGTCAAGTAAAAACCTTTAGAAGCATTAAAAAATAAAGCTAAATTTGTATATGCTTTATAAAGTTCCGGATTGTATTACCCCACTCATTGATTTGGACATGAAAGTACATATCTTTTGTAATAAAATGTGTTGCTTAATTTATTTTAACATTCAATAAAAAAATACTAAAATAAAAAATTGTGTCAAAAAAAAATCAATAAAAATACAATATTAGGACTTTTATCATTAAAAAATATTTTTTTTATACAAACTTGAAATACTTGATACAAATTAATATATAGTTTTATGTTAAAATTTATTAGGTATTGCGCTGTCTAAGAAAACTGAAAACACTGTACAGTTAGGACCTATTTGTTAGGTGAGTATATTGTAATTTTACAGGATCTGAATCCTCTCAAAAATTGAATTCCATGATTTGGAATTTTTTTTCTTCTAGCTAGTAGTATATTTTTTAGTGTTCTGCTAGTAGTATATGATTGCCTTAAATTCCCTGTTTTTTTATGATAAAAATTCAAAAAGAATACTTGACGAAAAAAAATCCAAAAAGGAAAACATTCCCTTAATAGAGAAAATTAATCCATTTGTATTTTTTTCTATAAAAATAAGTAAATAATTTTATTTATATATTTTCTATCTTTGTAACTATTATAAAACAAATATCGAGAACAACACGGAATAAATCATAGAAAGTCCAATTTTACAAGCTAATGTTATGGAAATGAATTGTCTTAGTTTTTTTTCTCTCATATTTCTCAATTGTTCTAATCATCATCATTATCTATCTTTTCTTTTTTTTCCTTCTCTCTCTTCTCTGATATTGTGAATGTGCGATTTTATTCTCTAATTTTATTAATATATATATATTATGGTCACACACTTTTGTTACACAAAAGTGACACAAATAATATAAATATCCTTTTTATACATCCATTTCCATAACATTACTCTAAAAATAAAATAAAAATCTCATTGTTTTTCACTTGCACAATTTTGGCTCCCAATATTTCATCAATTTCACCAATTTTGGCTCCCAATATTTCACCAATATCTAAATTTTAAATTGCGCAGTATTTACAATCCTAGCAATATTACACAATGTACAATACTAAGTAAAATAGATATGGAGGAAATTGAGAGAAAATCAGGGGATTCCTTTATTGTACAAGAGAAGGACATTGGGATCAAAATAAAGCAAATAAAAGTTAAAGACCAAGATAACTCTCAAGCACAATACTTTGATGACTAAAGAAGAAATTAAGTTAACATAGACACCAGTAAAGTAACATAATCAAGTACTAATGAGTTTAAATATGAATATATGATAGACATAATATTCCTCAATTCATATATATAATATATTAGTACTAAATATTTATTTTAAATGTTTTATATGATTGAAATGCAAAAGGGATAGAATATATTAGTACTAGTGTTGGTGAAAAATGGTCGAGAAAATATATTCCTTTCTTACATATCAAAGTGTAGTGTTGAATTTGATTTTAACTTATAGCATTTGCTGTCTAACAATTCTCAAGTCTTAAGGTTATGCGCTTGTACACAATTTTTATTTTTTCAATTTACATAGACGAAATGATAAAGTTATTATAAACTCACACACACAAGTAAGGAGTCGGAGTTTAAAATTTGATCATGGCATACAACCTAACAATTTCTACATTTTTAAGATATGAGATAACATCTTTTTCACCTAGCTTCATCATCATCTTCATGACATTTTTAAACAAAACCCATATTTCAAATAAATAAAAAAATACTTTAACCCAGAAAATTTTTATAAAAAAAAGTGTGAGAAATTGAAACCAAGCAACATGAATCGATTCTCTTTGTGCTAAATTTTTTGCCAAAATGGGTACCATGAAAGATTAATTCCTAGCCATCACCACACTCAATGTACGGAAGGGGTTGGTCAACATCTTATAACAGTGAGAATTGAACTCACGCTTTTGTAAGATATGAGACAACTCTTTATCAATTGTATTAACCTGCATCGATACATATTGTATATATTTGCGCCTAGTTGAGGTTTCATTCCCAAATATTCATTTCATTCTGAAATAAGTGTTGCATAATAATTTTATTCTAAAATAAGTGTCTTTTTTTTTTTTTTGCTTTCGCACCGGTTCCGACCCACCAAAGGTGAGCGACTAATCTGGCTCGTGCGTAGAGGCATGTGCACTGGCCAAGCGTTGTTCCCCATGGGAATCGAACCCGGTATTCCCCGGGCACGTCCTTGGAAGGAGCTCCTTGCCACTGGAGCCCAAGCAACTTGGTTTTAAAATAAGTGTCTTTTTTTAAAAAAAATACAACATTAATTAGTTTTAATTTTACTCCCATTTAATATTGTGAATACAACTTACAAGTGATTAATTAATATTTCAACATGTTCTTATAATGTGTGTAAAAAAAAAACATGTTTTTATAATGCAAAAGAAAACGTGGGTAGGTGATCTTATAGAATGGTAGGTGTGCTTAGTTAAGAAAAAGATACGTGTACTTAATTGTCAATTCATCACAGTTACTTAGTTAGTTAGTTATTCATCTATTTCAAAATAATACTATTAATACTAAAAATATTTTAATTCAAAAGTGAAGATGATCTCCTATTTTCATGATTTACTCCCTTTTAATAAGCATCTTACCCTTCAATCACATAGTTCCAACATCAAATCCTTCACCTCTTGTTTCTTCCTGTTAGAATAGGAAAATATTTATTAAGATATGCATAAGTTTTATTATATTTGTTGAGAAAATATCTCATTAGATTAGTTTATTCTAAGTCATATAATTTAGGGATTTAGTTTAGATTTAAATATATTCACTTGGCTATAAATAACAAGGTAGTATCATACTATTTAGTATGTAAATATTCAATGTAAATATTGTGTTTAGTTCATTCACATCATTATCAATAAATATTATATTTTCTTATTATTTTTCTCTATTCTTCCCCCCTAAAACCACAAATTCAACACTTCCATTAGATTTTATAAAAGATGCGATTAATTTTTCCACAAGTTAATTTTGTATTGCACATTGATCTTTTAATTCTAAATTCTAAATATGCATGCGCAATTAATGATTACTATATTCTTTTATCAGAATATTATTATGTAGATTTTTTATGTTTTTATTTGGTTTTATTTTTAATTAGTTGACTTTTTTGCTTGATGATAAATCACTTCGTCCATTACCACACGAGGCATTATAGTTGACTTTGACAAGGGCAGAAATTTATTTATGCAATCAAATAAAATATAAATTTAAAGTCAATCTTTTTCTTTCATTAAAAAATATGTCAATCTTTTGCCGCATGGAATATCGAAATAGGAGATTTCCTTATAAATAAAGATTCTGTAGCTACGAATTTAAATAGTAAATTTTCTTCTTTTTTTGACAAAATATAGCAAATTGTCTTAGTATCATCGTACTATAGCCGGAACACTATGGACAATAATACCACTAGTGGACTTGAGGTCGGAGCAGAAAGAAACATGAGTTGCGAAGATAAAGAGAAGGAAATTCCTTCATGTTGTTTGAAGGCTAAGGTTTCAGTCCCTGAACATGAGGCAAAGTGTCATTCTACTGTTGTTTCTGGATGGTTCTCACAATCTCAATCATCATCTGGTCATCATCAATCATATTATTTTAATTTTTTACATTCTTATATTTATGCATTACCTCTTCACTTAATTAAAGTTTTTATTATCATTGCCTTAGAAAATAATTTGTAACATATATTTTTTTTATGACAGGTAAAGTGGTTTATTTCAATAATCCAATGTGGCCAGGTTTGTGCAATTGCATAATATTTGTAATATTTTATAAGGTTACCATTAAGTTGTTATTGAATGTCAATATGAAATCCAAGTATGAGATTGAAATATTTTTGTTAATTACTTTAGGCTATGGATGGTGAACTACATGTTTGTTGTTTAATTAAGTGGTTGAGTTCATGTGGTTAGTAAGATACAATCAAGGTTCGAGACAATGTAAGTTTGAATTATGATTGAAACAATCCTCAACTAAATCTTACTTTATCTTTTGGTTGAATTCTAGATTATCATAATCCATTCCCTTTTTACGAGAACCAGAAGGTTAAGACTAAAAAATATATGTTTGTTGGTTTGTTACTAAGCCCTTTATTTTTGGACAATTTAATACTAAGCATATTTTGCTTGTTTTTTTATATAAAACATTTTGGAGAAATATCTATTTCTCTAACTACTAAAATAGGACTTTTTTTGCTTTACAATTATTTATACAAAAATTAATTTACAATCATACTCGTATTCTGTGTATTGTTTGTGCTAATTAATGGTTTTGGTATCTATCATTAGGAGAAGCACATTCAATAAAAGTAGAAAAAATACTGTACAAGGAAAAATCAGAGTTCCAAGAGGTTTTGGTTTTTGAGGTTTGACATATCTTCCTATTACTTGCTACTCAAGATTCTTTTTCTTACTATAATAATTAATTTATTAAAACAATTTTTTTTCAGTCATTAACATATGGGAAAGTGCTTGTACTTGATGGAATTGTTCAGTTGACTGAGAAGGATGAATGTGCTTACCAAGAGATGATAACTCATCTTCCCCTTTGTTCAATTCAGTCCCCCAAAACAGTATGTTATTTTGTTTGATCTTATTATCATGATGAAATTAGAATATATTTAGTCGTGAAAATCTACTAATAAACTTTCTAAACCATTTTATTTTGATCAGACAACCCACAAACACGCATATTTTAAATTTTACTTTAAATATGATTTTCAAGTTTTAGATATTGACGTCTAATCTTGATCAAATGGTTTCTGATGAACTGAATGTTGACTTTTTGATCTAAAAGTCGGCATTCAGCACATCAGAAACTAAAGGTTAGCATTTGGTACATCAAACATTTTTTGATATTCCTAATGCTGTTGATTCAGGTTTTGGTTGTTGGTGGTGGAGATGGTGGTGTTCTGAGAGAAGTATGCCGCCACGGTTCTGTAACTCATGTTGATATTTGTGAGATAGATAAAATGGTTATTGATGTAAGTTATGAAAAACAAAATGTAATTCATTAATCATATAGTTAATTTTCTAAATGTGAAAAACTCATTGACATCATTGATCATTGATTCATTAGGTTTCTAAGAAGTATTTTCCAGAGTTAGCTGTTGGATTTGAAGATCCAAGAGTTCACCTGCATGTTGGTGATGGTATCTATCAATGATTGAGTGTTCAATTCTATGACTTTTAAACTTATATTAGAAATAATCTAATGTTTTTTCTTTTCACCAAATTTGTGCAGCTGTTGAATTTCTTAAATGTACTTCTGAAGGAAAGTATGATGCAATAATTGTTGATTCTTCTGATCCAGTGGGTATGTATGTATGTATGTCATTTCATTTTTATTGTTGATTCATCTTGTAACTACTCAAAGGATCTCTTAATTATTATCTGTTTGGTGGTTTAGGTCCTGCTCAAGAACTTGTTGAGAAGCCATTTTTTGTGACATTAGCTAAGGCATTAAGACCTGGTGGAGTACTATGTAATATGGCAGAAAGTATGTGGCTTCATACTCACCTTATTCAAGATATGATCTCAATTTGTCAACAAACATTTTCTTCTGTACATTATGCATGGACAAGTGTTCCAACATATCCAAGGTAGTTACTTAGTTACATTTTTCAATTTTATCATTCATGTTATAATATACTATTACTTTTAAGACTCATCTTTGTTCTCTTCCTTGCTTGGTATGCAGTGGTTTGATAGCCTTTATCCTATGCTCAAAAGAGGGGTCACATGTTGATTTTGTGAACCCTATCAATCCTATTGAAAAAGTTGAAGGCACTGCTAAGAACATAAGAGAACTAAGGTTCTATAACTCAGAGGTTAGTAAATATATATGGTACAAAAATATGTTACTTCTACAATTTATTTTTTTATTCATCTGAATATCTCCTATACTTATAATAAATAAAATGTTCTTTTCATTCCAATAATGTCTTGTTTTTCTTTCTGCAGATGCACAAAGCTGCATTTGCTCTGCCAGCATTTTTGAAGAGGGAGGTGAGACTGCTGCATGACACTGCATCTGTATCACATTGCAATAACAATGGATGTTAATTTGCATTAATTTGAAGGCCCTCAATTCTCAGTTTTGATCAGTTATTTGTGTGATTTCTATATATCTATACCAATATACTATACATGAGTTTATTTAATTTTGGTCATTTTTGTTGGCCTAATTTTCTTTATTCTGCAAAATTATTTTGCATTTTTACTGTTTTTTTTTAATCTTATTGTCAAGTCAATAGTTATTATGAGTGTATTTTTATACGGTGTCAACAAATGATATGACAAATTTGTAATGTTCAAATAACACCACTCATTCCTATTGCCGGTACTAACTAAAAATAAACTCAGAGGATACCCAATTTATGCCAAAAAAATAGATCAATAAATAAACTCACAGGAATGTTAAAAGCCATCTTGAGCCTAAGGGGAGTTTTTTCTATAAGCACGCCTATATGAGTCGACACAAGTGGTTAAAAACTTGAGGATTAACTCTCCCTGTTCCTATGATTGAGGTTTGATTCCAAAGGTAGATGGCATCAAACAATTAGGAAAATCTCTATATGGTATCTACATTCATGAGTTCAGACCAAGCATTTCAAGAAGAAAATAAATGCAAAGCAAAAGTTAACCTGAAAATCATTTAATAACAATAACTTATATATATTTACATAAACAACTAATAATTTAATATGGACACAATATTTTACATAAATGTCATTGCATGTTCACCTTTCATAATCAATAAACCAGACATATCCAACCACATTAACTATATACTATTGATCTTCATCAGTAAAGTCAGGTTCTTCAGGCTTCTGAAGTAACATAGCAGGTATTCTCTCCGCCATCCTTGTCTTCCTTGCGGTGCCACTGCGTCGCAATAATCTGAGTGCATTTGCAGCAAACCTTGAAGCATATATGGTAGCACCTAGACTTGCTGAGCTACCACTAGCCTTTGCCAATGCATCTTTCAGCCTGTTCTCCTCTTCAACAAGGGACTCTTCAAGCTTCTTCTTGCTATACCGCCGCCAAGCAGCTTGTATAAAACATGCAGCCCATGTGCGCCATTGTTGCGAGTAGAATCTGAAAGTGTGGCGCAGCTGCTTGCTGTGAAGGCGTCGGAACTGAGATGCCACAAACTTCAGATCGTCGGCTTTTAGGGCAAAGGCTTCGACTTCTACGATGGTTTGGACCGTCCTAGTGGAGATGGGAAGGTTGGATGAGGAATGAGGATCTAAGGCCCATGTGAGAAGCTCCTCTCCACAGAAGTCGCCGGCTTTTAAGAACTCAGAGTTGAAGAAGCCGGTTCTTCCGCCGTTGGTTGTTATGGTCAATAGCTTGCCTCGCATTATGAAGAGCATCTCGTCGACAGGATCCCCTTCCCGAACAACGTAGCTTTGTTCTGTGTAAAGTATTGGTTTGAGACGGTCACACATTGCGTCCAAAAGTTGTCCATCCATTTTCTCAAACATTGGCACCTAAATTCATACACGAGAGAAAAACATCTAGTTATTATTACAAATGTTAAATAAAAAATCAACTATATACTTAGTATTTGATGTTCCGATAGCAATGATATTCCATTTGCATTTCAAGGGTTGTCATTAAAATCCATAAGACTTCGATTCGATTAAATGAATCCAGAATTAAAGTTGGAAAAACTTACCCTCATCAGTAAATCTAAGCAAAGATGACGCTTAATGTCCCTTCTTAAATCTTTGGGAAGATCATGAATTAAACTGTCTTCATCTACACCTCTTGTTTCTTGCCATTTGTACTGATCATACCGCCTAATTCGCTCTCTCAGGCTGTCAGGAAGCAACCGATGAGACATCCACTGTTCTGCATCCCTCCTCTTTACTCTCATTTCCTCCAATCTTGTCGTTGTTGACTGCAAATATGTCTGTTCCAAAACAAATCAAGTATAATCAGTCAAAACCTAGAAGAATATATTAATAGTAAAAGAACGGATCATGTGTCTACATACCTGCATATTTCCAATGAGGAATGAAAATAAAACCAAACCAGCTATGGAAATGAAAACTGCGAAATTGATTTCCCAAAAATCGGTACTCGTTGCCAGGTTCTGGCCAAGAGAACTGCAATAAAGGCATCCAAATTCCCAAAAAGGATGAAGAAACCATTACAAAATATAAGATAATGACTTATAGTAAAAAGAATCAAGGAAGCACACCTTAAATTTTTTAGGCCCCACCAAAAACAGTAGAAGAGTTTATCGGTAAAATCTCTTGACTCCACAACACCGGATTGAAGGGCGTCAAGGAAAATCCCAAAATCAAATTGTTTTTTATCTTCCTCCAATATTGGGCAAGAAGTATTCAAGAAGTTCGAAATTGACTTAAACCCTCCCCGATCATTACAATATATATCTGCTTTGTTACACATGATGGGATTATTTCGACAGGCTTTTAGCCAGCATGTGGTTTTTCGTTCTATAGAAAACAAGTACCAAAAGGCACCAAGGACCTAAACAAAACAAACAATTTAGCAATGAGAAAGATACGAAGATGACATAATTTCAAACATGCATCAAAATTGTAAACATGGAAATAGAATGTAACTAATTCGAACATAAACATATAATAGAAAGTAATCTATTACCAAAAATAATTCCATAAATATAAGAATGTAGCAAGGACTTACATGACTTGCAAGCATGTAAAGAAACAGATTGAATGCAGCTCCCGCCCAAGCTGTTTCAGTGAGAATACCAGATGTTCTTGTAACTTCCTTATATAATGGAACTATTCGTAATAACCGAGGCACATATTGGAAGAAAACAACAACTTTCAGCATGTTCTTTGTATTGAGTGATTCAAAGCCACTCATCTTCGGGATGATAATTAGAATCACCACCTAACAATATTTTATCAGGTTGAGTCAATAAGCTTACAAATGAACACATCAAAGTGTAAAATTTTGAATCTAAGCCTCAAAAACCCTTAACATACTAGAGAGGCATACCTGTGGGAGGGGAAGAATCGCAAGAATGTCAACTAAGAAATATGATGACAGATACCTCTTAGCAATTACCCAAGAATCTTCGACCAAAACACCTCTTCCAAATACTCGAGAAGAAGGAGCAATGAATCCAGTACGAAACTGGAAAATCATGTGGATTATATAAAAAACATCAGAGAAAGTTCTCAAAAAAGTGGCTGTAATCTCCATCCCTCTGTCCAATGAAAGGCATTTATTTTCGCCATCAATCACAGGCACATAGAAGAACAAAGGATCCAATGATACAGCAATAACACATAGTAAGACAAATATCTTGTTCCACCGTTGAAGGAATGGTCCTTGTGGATCGAGGATTTTCCTTTTAGAACCAAAGTTTCTAGAAAGAGCATTGTCATTGTGAAAAGAGTCGAATGTTGTTCTAAACCTCTTTATCCTCTCAGAACCAGATTCCAGTCCTCTTTGAAACTTCTCCGAAAATGAACTTAATGTACTTCTAAATCTCCCCGACTCTGTTGTCTTAAATGCAGCATAATTTCTCTCAGAAACCTCTGAATTAGAAGCCCGAAACCTGAACATCACAAAAAAATTAAATAACAGAAACTTAATGGATGATTCTAATTTATGCAGTATAGTTCAGATTGAAGGTATGTCTAGTGTTTGACATGTATTGGTGTCCAACACGACACATGTGGTAACATTTTAATTACTTCCATTTTCTTAAATAATTATTGGTGTCTGTGTCAATGTTTTATAGATTCTAATATTCATCGACACAAAATGGTCTAATCAACAAAAAATGCTTCTAATATTGCCCAAGACAGCAACAAAAACTCATAGAGAATGTAAATTACAGCACGCATAATCAAACTCACCGAACAAACTTCTCTTGTTGAGTAGTACTCATGACTGCAGCTTAGTTGAAAAGCAATACAAAGGAAGATGAAGAATGAATTTTACTGTCTACTTCCTGAAACAAAAAGAGACATTGAAAATTAGAATACAGTATTAGATACTCCATTTATCAAAGTAGCACATAACTATGTAAATATATAAAACAAAAAATGATGAAGTGTGTCTTCATTTTTTACTAGAAATGATAAAAATTAGATCTTGCATTGAGTTGAAAATGTACACTAAATTTTACATCAAACTTGCTTAAGACTAAAAACGCTCAAAGGTTGAACTTAATTTCGAACTCAAATAATTTTTAAACAAAATCAATTTCATTCAAATTGAAATCATGTATACCAAATGCTCAAACTAAACACACAAATAATCAATTCAAACTTAAAACAATGGTGTCATTCCTTTCCTAAAACCCCAAATTAAGCAAAAAGAAAACTACAATTTGACCCAAAATAAACTTACCCATCATCACACATAAATGTATACATCAATCAATCATCATGATCATCATAAATATGATTTGTAAAAAGAATATATCCTTGACAAACCACTAAATATAATTCCAAATGATGAGTGCATTCCCATAAATTGCATTTCCATATAAAAACAAACACCCAATGAATAAAAAAACAAAAAATGTCCCCTTTGAAAATCCAAACCCAAAATTGATGAAACCAACACATAGACTAAATACCCAATATGTAAAAATGTGATCTTTCAAACTCCAAATGATGAAACTAACACATTGGTTAAACACTAACCCAATATATAAAAATGTCCTCCCCCTTTTGAATTTAAAATAAAAAACGAAACCTGTTGAAATTATTTTAATATAATACCTAAAATGAATGATATCGAATAGGAAGAAACATATAAAGTAATGAGAGATTTTGTTATTGAGAGCAGTGCAGTAACATAAGAATAGAATAGTAGAATAGTATTGATACCTGAAGAGAAGAAGCAATTGGAGAGAATAGAAACAGTGAAATGGATATATATATGAATAAAAAGAAGAAAGGAAGGTTCGAGGAAAGAGTAAGAAAGTTTATTCAAAAAAAAAAAAAAAGAGTAAGAAAGTGACAGATGGTAGAAACTGAAATAATAGTGTCACGGGTTATGGTTTTGAAAAAAGATGAAAACTTGTAAGAGAAGAAGAACAAGTAGTAATAATTGGGGTTGGGGGTTAGAGAGACATACACACAGACACGGGGAAAGGAAAGGAAAGGAAATGGGAGAGAAGGAAGGTGGGTGGAAGGAAACAAATGGAGAGACAAGTGTGTGTGTGAGTGTGAAAATGGTGAAGAGAAAGAAACAATTATTTCATGTGAGTGGGTGTGGGTCCTACTTTTAAGGTTTGAAAGAAAATGGAGAAGTTTTGTCTGTGTTGGTATTTGCAGTCCGTTTGGGTCAACAAGTACGTTGTTTGGTTGACAAACAAGCGTTATCAATTATGATTATCAATCAACGACTACAATCCAAATTTAAAAAAGGATTTTATGAAAATGACAAAAAAAATTAATTTTATGATCTTATATTTAAAGGATGAATAGATTTGTTTTTAAATACTTTCTATCATCATCATTATTATAAAAAATGTTTACTTTTAACGTTCATAGAATGTTAGATGTATCTGATTCATATTATAGGCTAGATACATTAAATATTTTATTAATCTAAAAAGTAAATGTCTTCTTATAATAAGGATTGGATGGAGTATAAAACTTGATCAAGAATTTACATGACTTAAAGATGATTGTAACAAAAAAAATGATTATTTTATTTGAATATTTTAAAAATTATTTAATTGGTCATAAATGATGTACTAAAAAAGTTTGATTAGGGGTGTTCACGGTTCATAAACTGCACTGAACTGAACCATATAAATGGTTCAGTTTAGTAACTAAAACCACTTTTTATAAAAACTGGTTTATTTTTTAAACCAATTTCAGTTCAGTTCAGAACCAGTTTAGAACCAGTTTACATTTATAAACCAGTTTAGTTTCGGTTAACTGATTAATAACCGGTTTTTTACTAAAACCGGATTTTTTTTTGGAAAACTGGTTTTAAACCAATTTTCTGTATTGTTTTTTTTTAAAATGGTTTTCCAATAAAAGAAATTTCAGTGTTTTTTCTTCCGAAAAACAGTTTTAGTTTTTTTTTTCAAGAAAAATAGTCTCGATTTTTTCTGGAAAAAAAGTTTCCGACTATTTCGGGAAAAATTTACGATTTTTTGGGAAAAAAAGTTTCCGAATTTTTTGCGGAAAAAATTTTGGATTTTTTTTGGAAAAAAAAGTTTCGATTTTTTTCGGAAATATAGTTTCCGATTTTTGGGGAAAAAAGTTCCCGATTTTTCTCGGAAAAAAGTTTGGATTTTTTTCGGAAAAAAGTTTCGATGTTTTTCGGAAAAAAAGTTTCCTATTTTTTCGGGAAAAAAAGTTCCGATTTTTTTCGGGAAAAAAAGTTCAAGATTTTTTTCGGAAAAAAGTTTCGATTTTTTTCGGAAAAAAAAGGTTCCAGATTTTTTTTGAAAAAAAGTTTCGATTTTTTTGGGAAAAAAGTTCCGATTTTTTCCGGAAAAAAAGGTTCCAGATTTTTTTCGGAAAAAAGTTTGGATTTTTTTCGGAAAAAAAAGTTTTCGATTTTTTTCGGAAAAAAGTTTGGATTTTTTTCGGGAAAAAGTTTCGATGTTTTTCGGGAAAAAAGTGTCCGATTTTTTCCGGAAAAAAAGTTCCGATTTTTTCAGATTAAAAAGTTCAAGATTTTTTTCGGAAAAAGTTTCGATTTTTTTCGGAAAAAAAGGTTCCAGATTTTTTTCGGAAAACAAGTTTCCGATTTTTTCCGGAAAAAAAGGTTCCAGATTTTTTTCGGAAAAAAAGTTTCGATTTTTTTCAGAAAAAAAGTTTCCGATTTTTTCGGGAAAAAAAGTTCCGATTTTTTTCCCGAAAAAAAGTTCCAAATTTTTTGCGGAAAAAAGTTTCGATTTTTTTCGAAAAAAAAGTTTCAGATTTTTTCGGGAAAAAAAGTTCCGATTTTTTTTGGAAAAAAATGTTCCAGATTTTTTTCGGAAAAAAGTTTCGATTTGTTTCGGAAATTTTTTTCCCATATTTTTGGGAAAAAAAGTTTCGAATTTTTTCAAAAAACAAGTTTCTGATTTTCTCGAAGAATTTTTTCCGATTTTTTTAAAAAAATGTTTCCAAATTTATTGGGAAATTATTAAATATTTTTCTTTAAAAAAAAAGAAAATAGTTCATAAATTTAAACTGGTTTTAAACTAGTTATAAACTGAATTGTAATTGTTTATTAAAAGTGGTTCAGTTCAAAAACTGTATTGAATGGTTCAGTTTAAAATATGGTTCAGTGCAGTTTGAACCACAGTTTGGTTCAGTTAACTGAATTTTTGAACACCCCTAAGTTTGATGGTCATTCTTTGTCTTTGTAAATTGATCAAAATTCCCTCATGTTCTCTAATTTGCTTAATTAAAATAATTCAATATTAAAAAATGTGTGGATTAGATCGCACGGTTGTCTTCTTCCTTATTCAATGTCTTGATTTCGAACTTAAATTTTAACATGTAGCAGTAGTAAATATTTTAGAGAGCTTGTGACTTATCGAATTTTATATGTTTCATAAGAGGTTAGTCTTCATACATTTATGTAGGAGAAATATCCGATTTAAAAAATTAAATAAAAAACAAAAATTCAATGTGAAGCACGCGCTATCACAACTTTTTAAGTTGAACAAAAAGTAATTCATCATAGATTCATAGTGCATATTGAACCCACCCCACTCATAAAACTTGAATTTTAAAATATGCTAAAGACAAGCATTATCCACTGATTTTAAATCTTTATATCCTAAAGACATAAACCAGAAAGTGCCACTGTTTTTAGTAAAAAAAGCATTGTGAACATCCAATTGGATTTTAAAGAATTGTTAGGAAAATCAACATAAAACATTTCTCAGAATCATCAACATGATTGTCCTGTTGGGAAGAAAGTTTGATGGATCATATATACCTAGAGACGAATAATGGCATAAAAAATGAAACAGTATCAGAGATTCTGGAACATGTATGCTTTTATTACGAGTTTTGGAAAAATCATTGCATGGATATATACTGCTAATTTATGCTTTCCTTTGCGCGCAAGAAATCTTAAATTTTCAACATCCTTACCATACTGTCTCACAAATATGTCATTTGATTCATGTAATATACACTAAGCAAAATATCTACATTTTCCAGCCATGAATAAGAACTGGCACTAGCAGTCCCCAGGCAACGCCCCAATATGTAAAGACTTGGGACCTGGAGTGTGCTCCTCTCCAGGTCTTAGGTTCGAATCCTCCTAATGTCACTTCCTGTGTTGGGCCAATCTTCTTTAAATGGGCACCCCGCAAGTGGACAGTGGGATTGGTGTCATTCCATTAGTCGGTCCTTAATTAGACTAGTGCATCAACATGCTTCATGCTCATGTTAGATTGATCTTGCAGCATACAGGCTCGATCATCACACATAGTATTAAGCATTCATGGGAATTTCATAGAAGTTAAGGCATCTTCTTATCAAAATAAATACTAGAAGTCAACTTCATGCATGCTGCTGTGATTGTTTTACTTAATTTTCAAGTAACAATATAAAACAAAAGATCAAAAAACAAGAGGGAAAAAATTGATTTCTGGAGAACACATAATACTCTGATGGTAAGTGTAAAATTATAGCACATTCCCAAGCTTCCAATTCTTCAACTTTTCTTTTTATAAAATTAAATATGCCAAATGTGCAAATGCGCCACGAACTACATCTCAAGTCATCATTCATGGGAATATTGCACATACTTGACAAGAATCTGGGAGTTGATTACAGTTTCTTTTTCGGCGAGAGAACACAAGTATAAGGCCCAAGTACAACCTTTGAGTATTGACAATGGGGAAGATATGATGCAGGATATAAAGGAAGTTGATCAAGATATTGACCAAAAAGCAGTCCCTCTCATAAAAAGCTAAGTTGATCAGTTTTTGATTATGAGGAAGTGTCTCCTATCCTATCATGTCCAAAAACAAATAAGCTCTCTAAATGAACCAGCTCTTGTATTCCAAAACATCTCAGTTGAGAAAGTGCTCATTGTCATTAATTACTTGCACACAGTGCTTTCTGCATTTCAAATTCTACCTTTTGGTCTGGTATACTTTGATTTAAAGTATAATGCAATGAAATTCAAACAAAGATATGTTGTTTCATTAGATTATCAAGCTTCTCATATATAAACTATTTCTACATAAAGTAAAGGAAAAATATCATTCTTACAATTGAAATTGAAATAGAGCAAAATCCTTATGATCAAACGGTTTCCTAATTTGGCATATGATATGTGCACTTGATATGTGCACAAAGTAAAGTTGAAAATGCCATAATTAAATACCTCATTGATGAAAACAAGAAGAAAAATTGCTATATATTGCTCCAATTGGAAGAAAGCTTTCTTGCAATGGACTCCGGCTCTAACACCAATCTCGTCAATCATCCCAGTACTTAAATCAAACAAAGCTAGTTTATTGTCTTTTTTTCTGATCAATATATTCCCCTTCTTCCCTGCTCCAATTGGATACTCAAGGCAAGGTAAAGGTTCTAACAATAAAGAGTTTAGTCCATGATTCTTTTACCCCGAGTTCACTCAAAATGGAAATGTGAAAATAAGAATTTCACTTTTTGTCCTGTCCCTCAACTCCAGTTTGTCCAGTATCAGAAACAGTTTTAAAATCAAACACAGTATAGCTAAAATTATCATATACAATCCTTTATTTTGTTATCATGTATGATCCCTTACGTTTTAATAGATAAAACACATCCTAAATACTACTTTTGTCCCTAAATATAAGAGCGCTCTGAGAAAAATACGGAGATTAAGAAAATGGATTGTGTTATTAAATTTGTTGATAATTGGTATTGCTTTTACAATTTTATCCTTTAAGAGAGATAATTAGCTAATATTATGTGGATATGTACTGATACATGGCTTAGGTGGATGATTGTAATTGATCCATAAATAATATTTAATATAAAAAACTTAATAAATATTATTCGTAAATCAATCGATAAATTTATTAGTACAGATCTACATAGTTAAGTTTGTGATCGTCATAGGTGAATTGAATGAGATTTATTTTTTATATAGTGCAGATAAATTAAAATTTAAATGGCACATGATGAAATAAGAAAACCACTGAGAATATTCCTCTCTCAAACAAATAAGCAGCTAATGGTAATGGCTGGTGATGAAAGCAAGAGAAACACAAAAAGACAAGCAAACTGTTAGTTTAATTGTAATAATAATAAATGGACCCCATTTTCACATAAATACACACTATTTTAACATAGATATTTTACATTTTTTAATCTAAATAATAACAACTGAACTTACCAAACATAACAACAACAACAACAAGTGATGATAGATAATAACAAATAAATATCCATAATAATTTAATTAATTCGTTTACTTTTTTTGGGATAATAACAAATATTTCTTAGCTAAGTAGTTTCCACGATCCATGTTGGTAGTGACTCTGAATATTCAATCTAACACTATCATCATCTTCTTCTTCTTCTGAAATCTGAAGCTTTTCTGAATAGTAATAATAGAGTGAAACGGTGCGTTTTGAAAAAGAAAAATAAAAATGAATGGAATTGGAAATGGAAGGTTTAGTAACATAGAGATGGAGTATATAAGAAGACATCACCGGCACCAACCTGGACATAATCAGTGTGCTTCTGCTCTTGTTAAGCATATTAGAGCACCGGTTCCTCAGGTTACCCTTCTTTTTAATTTTTAATTTTTTTAAAATTTTTAATTTATTTTTAATCTTATGGTTTTGTTTAATTAAATTTGTTGAGTTGAATCTGTGTGTTAGTGGGTGTGAAGATTTTATGTTTTGGATATATGGTTGTGATTGTGTTGGATATTCAGTTACGGTTGTTGGAATCTGTTTTTTTTTTGTTTTCCTTAAATAGTATCTTATTTTTAAAATAAAAAATAAATAAATAGTTATGGATTTTAATGTTGGGATTGGTGGTTTGATTTGGAGGGAAGGTTGTGGTTATTTATGGTAAAGAGCTATGAAAGATAAATATATATACCAGACACGACACTGACACAGAATACTGGTAGTAATTTGAGAAAATGAAAGTGAATTAACGTAACTACTTATGTCGGTGTTGTTGTGTATGAGTTTTACACTAACATGTGTCGGATACTGGACATGTCTTCGGTTTGATATGAAGAATTGGTGTTATTTAGGTAAAGAGTAAGTATGAAAATGTTTTGATACTGTTTTTGGTCTATTTTATGGTTGACTTGCTTGGCTGTACAATGTGATTTGATCTGTTTCTAATTTTTAGGTTTTGGTAACAATTGTTTCTGTTATAAGAAGAGCTTAAGTTGAAGATTATCTACTTGTTGACAAATAATGAAAAACATGGTAGTAGATGATCCTTGTGAAGCATAGCTTGATCTTGGATTTAACCATCTCAATCGTTGATTGGAAATTTAATGGTTGGGATTATTTGTTTTATTACTCGAAAGATAATTGCTTGCTTTAGAGAAGTCAAATCATAATCCTGGTGGATTCGGACCAATAGTTGTTCTTATTGTATTTTAGCATGGAAAGTGTAAAAATATTAATGTAGAACTTTTGTTTTTGATTGAGTGTGGGGTTCTTCTTTTACATTCTGCAATTTTAGCACATCAAATGACCAACCAGCTTGGATTGGTTGATGCAGAAGTGTGTTGCATTTCTAGTAGCTATCCTCTCTATATGATGTTTGTTTATGATGCTTACATTTGGTTTATCTAGGTATGGTCTTTGGTAAGAAGGTTCGATCAACCGCAAAAGTACAAACCATTTATAAGCAGATGTGTTGTAAGGGGAAACCTTGAGATTGGGAGTCTAAGAGAAGTTGATGTTAAGTCAGGTCTTCCTGCTACCACAAGTACCGAAAGATTAGAGCTCCTTGATGACAACGAGCATGTTCTCAGCATCAGGATTATCGGTGGTGATCATAGACTTACGGTATGAGTGATATATCCTTACAACAAATGACCAGAAACTTTTTTGTTCCTCTTATGTATTTTTGCTTAAAATCTTGTGCTAATCCATGCCCGAATTGATATTTCATCTTGCAGAACTACTCGTCTGTGATGTCTCTCCACCCAGAAATTATTGACGGACGGCCAGGTACACTAGTAATTGAATCTTTTGTGGTCGATATACCTGAAGGGAACACTAAGGACGACACCTGCTACTTCGTCGAAGCTGTAATTAAGTGCAATCTCAAATCACTTGCCGATGTCTCAGAAGGACTTGCTTTGCAAGACCGCACCGAACCAATTGATCGGGTATAGGACTTTTTAATACGAAGTTGCTTCCACAGACATATAGCTGCCACGGATGAAGCTTCAGCAGTTTTCCTCTCGGAGGCTTAGGAGACGGACTGGCAATTTGTACTGAGTGATTTGATTCCACTCTCTTTTCTGTAGTAAAAGAAAAGCAGTATTTGAGATGTGATGGGAGTCAACCAGTGCAGTAACAAGTGATGATAGATCAGGTGCTTCTTGAAGATGTATTAAGGTTTTTTGTTTTCTTGGCATGTTATTTGTTGTATATGTATATAGGTGGTGGTTAAACATGGTTTGTAGATTTGTTTTGATTGGTCCATTGAAGTTTCTATCTGTGGTAGCTGAGGTTAATTCTTGGAGTTCTTTAGATATACTTTATGTTTTTGTGCTTCCTTTGTACATAATTTAGTTCCTTCCTTTTTTTCTCTTTATAGTTTTCATGGAATGAGTTTCTACTAAGGTGAGTCCTACAAAAACTTTAGAAGATAGGAGATGGAAAAAGGACTACATTGTGAATGTGGAAGATTTGCACAGTATTGTTTGCATATATTACAATTTTATTAATTGTGTCAAGGGGATTAGGGGACTTAGTTCCTTCTTTCTGGCCTATTGTTAGATCAAGTAATTTACTATTATTTTATTTCATATTATATTACCATTTTATGTTTCACCAAGGAAAAATCAATGTGTTTCATTCATAATAAGAGTTTATACGTAGGAGAAGCATGGAAAACGCAAAAGTCGGCATGAGACATGGTTATCCTTGCTAACGAGTGAGCAACTACAATCGCTTCTCTCTTAACGATGTGAGAGTTTATAGAAATAAATTTGTGATAAGAAATAATACATCCTGCTTCGAAGACTATAAAGAGAAGAGGGACAGTGGATGGGTGGAAGATGATATTTATATATCATCATTAAATTTATATCATTTATCTTCTAAAATTTAGATTAACATATACAGTATTAATTTATTATTTAAATATTATAACTATAATTTATTAATTTGATTAATTGCACTATTGTTGTATGGACAAACTCCCACATCTCATTTGTGAACCAGTTGATGACTGCGAGGAGCTCCTAAGAATGACAAAAATGGTTCCAATTTATCTCATGTTTGCTGATGACTTGTTGTTATTGGGACGTCTGATCTAGCAATTGGATTGTGCCTACTATTTGAAATGCATATTTGGAAGTTAGTATTCTATTAGTAATCGGAGAATTTCATGGTTCTAGATCATATGCATATGAAAGATAGAGAGCGTAAGACTCTTGAGGTATCATTTTAATTGATAAAATTGTGAAATTATACAATGGGTGATCCTATTTATAGACTCAATAAAGCTAAACTCCATAACCGACTTATTAACCATACCAACACTAACAGAATATTATATCCCAGAATATTATATCCGAAACATTCCAAGCGATCTAAACAATGCTCAAGTTGCTAATCTTGTGAATTGTAACTGTGATTGGAACCTTCAAGTTCTAAGTCATATAGGTTTCCGAATATTCTATAGTAAATAATATCGTAGGTCGATGTGTTGATGCTCTTGCGAATACGAGTTATAATAATAATAATAATAATAATAATAATAATAATAATAATAATAATAATAGCAGAAAACGTTGCAGACTGTTTGAGTCGCACCCTACACAAATTAGTCATCCAAACCTTGCTGATGTTTGTGGAGTTTGTCCTTCTCTATAGTTTTTTCTTTCCTATGCGTAAGAGCTCTTTGCTACCATATTGAATCAGGTGTTTTGCGAAAATAATATGAACAATACTCTATTCATAATGAATACCTTAAACGCTTCTTTTATTGATTCATTCATTCATATATAATATAAACACCTCGTAACTCCATTCGATCATCAATCAATGAAGTTGATTCACTCATCGGATGTCTCTCATCTGTCATCTCTGTAAACGGATAACCATCAGTAAACGGGACCAGGGTTCAAGAACATTGGATTGGGAAACAATGATGCTTCAGAGAGTCTTATTTCTTTCAACACTTACATTGACAATTTAACCTTGCTAACAGACACTTTCGTCACAATCTCATAACAAATAAGAAATTCTTAAGAAAAATGAAGAATGCATAGGCTACTAAACAGAATTATTCATGTCCAATAAATATATGTCTACAAATTACAAGGTTCTCTCCAAAAAAATTATTGCCCTTGGCAAGAGCTGTAGTATTCTAATAGTTGACCTTTGTCATCTTTAGCAGGACTATTTGCTACACGTTGATATTCAAAGGTGTATAACTTACTTCCTATGATCATCTTATGACAAGAATAGCACGAGCTAAGGCGGGAAACTGCAGAATAGATTAACAAAATTTACCTGTAGGACTTCAAGATATACTGTACAGAGCTTCCCCTATAATTAGTACAATAATAGACACGAAGTAGAGAGAAAGATTACGCCAGTACAAGATCTCCTTCTGCTTCTTCTTGTTCCTGTTGTTCTGGCAGTCTTCCTTCCCGATATGGGAGAAGTAATCGCCTGATTTCTTCTGCATTTAGTGTCTCACACTCTAATAATGCATTTGCCAGCACATGTAATGCCTTCTCATGCTAAAAAAATGTAAAAGATAACTAGTTATATTTTTATATGCCGAATGGTATAGATATCATATCAAACATTGCATAATTCAAGGTTGCCAACTTTTTTCAATGAATTTATACACTTCAAAAAGTTTCTTTTGATTCTAATTTTCTAATTTCAATGATCCTCGCGGCTCAGATAATGTTGCCTTGCTTTTTAAATGGGCCGTTCCAAACCTTTTTTGTGGCTCAAATTCAATAGGATCCATTTGACACCCGTTCATTTTGATTAAAAACCAACCACACTTTCACCACAAAAATGTGTTAATGTCTACTAGTTGCTTGACTCACTGGACTTACTAGTGGGTTAAATAATTTCTGTTACAAGACTTCTCAAAACTAATCATTACTGTGTGCGCATACAAAAGTACTATTGAGTTAAAAATAAAACTCCTTATCTCCAAACATTTTGTAATTTCTTCTCTTTATCTCAATGAAAGCAAGAGGTTTCCCGTTTTATATAATAAAAAAAACTATTTGGACAATAATATTCAACAAACCTTCTTCAGAAGAGCTTTCACACGATCATACGCATCTCTAAGAAGTTTAACAACCTGCAAAACAGGAAAAGCTCAGCTCCAACAATGAATTCTACTATCAATATTCTTAGAAGAGAAAATCAACTAATCCAAAAATAATTTCAATTATCTAAATGTTAAAAAATATGATTTATAATACTTACCTCTGCATCAATGCGTGATTGCATTTCAGAGCTTGGTCTATCCTTTATATGAATTGGTCCGATTGTATCACTCATCCCACAACTTGATACCTTGTGAGAGGTTAAAATACAACAAACACAAGCAATGAATTTCAGCAGAAACTAAGAAATGTCCGGAATTTAAGTTACTACTTTTCAATATTCCAAGTAACAACATCAACAAAAGGAATATGCAAAAATAAAATTTTGAATAACTTTTGTAAAGAACTAACAAATGCCACAACTGCACTATCAACAAAACAGGGGAGCGAAACAATACCATGTATTGGGCAAGCTCGGTAGCAGATTGAAGATCACTACTTGCTCCAGTAGTGACATTATCCCGACCAAAGATAAGCTCTTCTGCAACTCTTCCTCCCATACAAACATCAAGACGTGCTAACAACTGCTTCCTACTTATTGACGTCTCATCGCTTGAGGGAAGCTGAGTGACCATTCCTAAAGCAGATCCACGTGGCATGATAGTTGCCTTGTGAATTGGATGTGCACCATCAGTGTTAAGCGCAACAATTGCATGGCCGCTCTCATGATAAGCAGTAAGCTGAAAATTTACAACCATTAATTAACAACATAATGAGCGTACATCAATGGATGAATATTTTATTAATTGTAAACAAAAGGTTATTATTTGAAAGATATTTACTGTTGCTCATTGGTACAGAGAGAATAATGTTTCATAATACCAGCACAATCTAATTATACTAAATAAAATGGACTAAAAAGATGCCCAAAAAACTCCTAATTTTTTTTTTTAGCACAAGTAGGTCGTCAGGTGTTACTCTGGGATACTGGTTTAAGGTACATAGAGTTTTTTTACAAAAACTAATTTACCTATCATATCAACCTAACATCTAACAACTGATTTAGCATCTAACGATCATTACGTGGCCATCCAATTTTCTATTTCATTAATATAAAAGACTGGTATTTTCTCAGTCTATTTCATTGCATAGTATATTGAATGGTCAAGTTACCGAAAAATTTCGTGCATTTATTTTTAGTATTTTAATGTTAAGCCTGCTGCAATCATAAGATATATGTTTACTATTATGATTAAAACTATTATATTTAGAATTTTAGATATATGTCAAAAAAAACTACAGGGAAGACTGTGGAGTTTTAAGATAATGCAGCACAGAAGATTCATGTTCAAAAGTTTTGAAAAGATAACAAGATTAGAAAGTACACCAATAAAATAAGCCACAGTTCTTAAGTACCAAACTGAATTTATTGACACAAATTCCTATACATACCTTTTTTGACTCTTCCGATACAAACATTGTTTTTCGCTCTGTACCCATAATTATTCTGTCTTTTGCAAACTCCAACTGAGAAGCTGTTAATTTCTCTGCACCTTCAACCGCAGCTTTAATGGCAGCAATGTTCACCAGGTTTGCAAGATCTAGTTTATGTGAATATATAATTACAGAGAACATCATTCAGATGAAGATTCATACATTCAAAGAAATTATGTCCAGGTCAAAAATATTTGAATGTTAACTCACCTGCCCCATTGAATCCTGGGGTACCACGAGCTATTTGTTTAATATCAACATTATCAGCTATAGGTTTATCTTGCAGGTAGAGTTCCAATATTTCTTGCCGACCACGTACATCTGGACTTGGTACAACAATCTGGAATTCAAAATTGTTAGTCGTCTTATCTTCTACTATATTTTATACACATTAACTGGGTGCAATGACCTGGATTGAAAGAGGAACTGGAAAGTACTTTTGACCTATGTTTTTTTATTTTCCTTTTGTTTAGTTTGTTAATTCTTGAGATAGGCCTTATTTTCATATTTCTACTGCTCTTCTCTCTCTTCATAAATTCATTTATAGGGGAAACAATGACTATAAGAACTTACATGTCGATCAAATCTACCAGGCCTCGTTAAAGCTGGATCAAGAATATCAGGCAAGTTTGTTGCAGCCATTAATATTATTCCCTGCAGCATAAAAAATGATAAATAAACTTGGAAAAGAGACGAACAAATTGCAACCCACACTGTTCAAAGATACCTCATTCTGCTCAAATCCATCCATTTCAACAAGTAGTTGGTGCAATGTCTTCTTGGTGTGGCCCTCCCACTGTTTCCTGGTTGATCCAACAGCATCGATTTCATCAATGAAAATAATGCAAGGAGCCTACAAAAGATAAAAGAGGTTCCACAATCAGAAACATGTAAAAGTCCTGTGTTAGAGTAAACCATAATAGGAAACTGTGTTGTGAGATCATCGACAAAAAGCAACAAACCTTCTTTTTGGCTGCTTGAAATAAGGATCTTACACGTCGAGCACCAACTCCAACAAACCTGAGCATGAAAAGAAATATAAATCCAATCATCCATAACAGCCAACATTTTAAACTTTCCTTAAGTGGCTACAGTATACACGCACAAGATACCCATCCACTGACTTAAAAGTTTCAACTGCCAGAAGACACAGATTAAAGTTCAAAATTTTGTTAAGAGGTTACATGAAAACATTTTAGCACTAATTTACCAATGAAGAATGCCACGCATCTAAAAGAAATAAGATATTATGGAATGTTTATAACTCATCACAATGTTACATGTATTGTAATGTTCAAATTGTCTTGGACTTATTTCCTTGCAGTGCAACAGACCCGCTACAATGAGTATTTCAAAAACCTAAAAATAGCCTTAAGATAGAGACAATTTTTAGTGGCACTTTCGGATGTTTTGCACACTAAAAACCCTAGCATTGCCTTTCCTTCTCTATTCTGCTAAAACTTGCATTCTCCACAAGCAGAACAAAAACGGGAACCTCTTCCAAGCCGCCACCGTCAACCCAGACACCGCCGACCCTGTCGCTGCATCTTATTCTCCAAGCAGCACACTTTCTGCGTGATTCAATATACTTATATGCCTTGTTTTAATTACTTTCCCCGGTTTTGTGCAAATAGAACAGAGAAGGCCACAGGTGTGTGTCCCCCCCCCCCCCCCCCAATTCAGCGATGTCAAATTCATCCCAGTCTTGATGATGATCTTTGATTACTATTGACTAAAAAGTATGTTTGAGTTTTAATGTTTAGTTACTTCAAGTAGAAAGACTTAAACTTGTTTGTTTCCTTGACTTTTGTTGGTATTTATCTGTGTTTTGCTGAGGTGAGGACTTGTCACTTTTTAATTTATTGCTAATTATGAATATTTCATGAATTTGTAATTATTTGGTTAATTTTACAGTAACTACTCATTGGTAATTATGAATATTTCATGAATTGGTAATTATTTGGTTAATTTTACAGTGACTATGTTTTTACAATATTAATCATATAATCTGTCCAGAAAAAAATTCAAATAGAGGCCATCCCACCCCATGCTATCCTGGTATCGCAGTTTTTGGGTTGGACACATTGTGCCGTTATCCGGGATTGACAACTTAGCTGTTAACAACAACAGATTTTTATGCACCTTTTTTAATAGCAAAATGTACCCCCATTCTGATATAACATGTGCCACTTCGCAACATAGTTTGGCAAAAGAAGACTTACATCTCCTCAAACTCTGACCCTGCACGATAGAAAAATGGAACACCGGCTTCTCCAGCAATAGCCTTCAAGGTCCCAGATCAAGCAAACAATCAGATCATAATAAGAATGAATTTCAATGGATTAGCTTATAATGAACATTGCAATAAAGCATGACATTAGAATTATGCAAAGAGTGCAAAAAGAATATCAATGTCACAATGAGAGTTCAGATTTAAGCCCTTCAAAGAACTTCCCAAAAATGTCTGACTATAGAATTTAACTGACCTTGGCTAGCAGAGTTTTTCCAGTTCCAGGTGCCCCTGTCAGAAGAATTCCCTGAAAAGAGGACCATCTTAGCCCGATTTCATAAACAATATATTATAACTATATTGCACTAACAACAAGCATGATTATTTTTTTATATATATACATATAAAGGCAGCATGACATTTTATTTCAATAAAAGCAAGTTCATCCACATGGCATAAACAAAAATAATAAGAATACATAATATCATGATTGATGACCAGAGCTTAACATGTTTGTTAGTGTGCACAGCACAATGTGCATAAAGAGATGTACTAAATATGTTATCAGTTCCTAAACAGTGATGGGAATAAAGACTTCGTTACTAACAATTGAGAATCCATACATGTAGAGTAGAAAGATATTAACAAAAGCAATAAGTAAATTATAAACAAAAAGACCAATAACTTCTGTAGACCTTTGGCAACTTTCCTCCAAGGCGTGTAAATTTAGCTGGATTTTTTAGGTACTCCACAACTTCCTCAAGCTCTTGCTTTGCATCATCACAGCCTTTCACATCCTTAAAAGTTTTTACATTCTGCAAGGTGAGACAAAGAAAGATAAAGATTAAAGTTATGATTATATAACGCATGGCAGAATTTCTAGTTTTCGGATGTATCGTATATGCAAGACCTTACATATGACAAATAAGGAATTAATAACTCATTTGGTAGTATTAGATATACTTCAAGACTAATGGGGCGGTCATATTTCCCAGCTTTATTGTTGACTGGTCAATGAAATATTTAGTAATGGCATGATTATGGGGACTATCTTGTTTGGATAATAAAATAATTGTTCACGTATTACGTTTATCATGACATGCTATTGTTCATTAACCCATTGCATTTCAAATCTTCTCACCCAAGATACTCACTGACAACCCAAATTTCTTCCTAATACACCCCTAAACTATTCAATCATGTATTTTCGAAAAGAAGAACAATCGATTGCCATATTGTAATAGAAATGAAAGCAAATCACTGGGTTAACCTTTTCTGGCATTACTTCCTTGTTTATCTCCTTTGGGGTATAGGAAGAACTTGAACCAACACCTGAAGAACCAATCCCACCCAAGCTTCCGACATATTTTTGAAGTGCAGTAGTACCCACAAACCTGACAGACATATAGTAGGAATATTAGAATACAAAAATCAAAGGGTGGATGTTATATACACCAGAATGAGAAAAGGAGTGAAATAGGGAAACTAGAGGCTCATACCAGGTCAATCCAATAGCTACAGTAACTATAATAGTTGTGAAAAGGTCGTTTGTAAAACGTGATTTGTTTGATACTTTCTGATCAACCTAAAAAATGAAGCAGCATCTTGAGATTCCAAGAACAATCAAACAATAGAATCTCGGATGCAAATTGAACAAATTATTTTTGTAGTTAGGCTAACCACTCAAAGCATAAAAAGAAAGTCTTCTAATAATTTTTTTACCATAACCACATGCAACGGCTGCTTCTCAGATATTCCTGGGTTAAGAAAAGTCTCATCTGTGTTACCTGACGCCCGTTGTTTCAAGTCTTGCAACTGAAAATATATGTTCACCATAAGTTTCCAAAGCATAATACAAGTAAATTATGAACTGAAATTGTCAAATGATGATGTTACTATGATGAGAAAAAGTTCATGTTATCAAAAGGCAAACTTGCAAGAATCACTAGACAAGAACTATCTTTTAAGCTCATCATAAACTCTATCTAGTATTTTAAGATAAGAACACAAATCAAATACTTCAGATCCAGAAGCATATATCGGAGAAATACTACCTAATAATTTATAGAAGGAAAAGCTAACATGCCCTTAAGGCACTTGTCAGTGTACTATAGATAGTAATTTGATATTGAAAATTGTGCATTTTATCTTTTTAGAAGTTAAAAATTGTTTTGTTCAAGACACAATTACTATTTGAAGAAGTCTTAATATGTTCCCTTAGGGCACATGTCAGCATGACCCTTTGTAGAAGTAGGAAAATAATAATTATCCAAAAAATTTAGTAGAAAGAAAACCAGCAAACCTTTTTTCTCATTAGATTGATCAAACAATGTCAACATTTTTGGTACTTCTGTCAAGAAAGAACCAATCCTCAAAAAGTCCAATTTAATGCTTTCTCCGTCTATAGTTTTTCTCAGTCACCCTCTATCTCTAACTATAAGGTATCCTGCATTCTGTCCACTATGCCTACTCCGTATTCTAGTCATCATCTTTCTACATTGCTTAACCACCTTGGGTGAGATTCAATCATCTTCTTCTCAACAGATGCTATGCTACCCCCTACTTTCTCTCAAATGCATTCACTTCTTATCCTAGCGTATGTCTACACATTCACACTGCATCCTCATTTTATTAACATTGAACTTGTGCTATCATTGGATTTTAGGAACCAAACCTCAGCACCACAGAGAATATCAACTTTTGTGGTTGCGCGAGAAAATTTCCTTTGAGCTTAAGAAACATTTTCTACCACAATTATGAATTAAAACTTGTCAACTTCAGACATTTTTCCATCTCATTCTCACAACTTATTACAATAGAGCTAGGTTAAATGACCTAAAACAATAGCTACATAAACATAATGCATAGTTACACTCCACCTCCACTAATGAACAATGAAGCATTGTAAAGTCGGGAATAAAGACTGAAAGTTGATTCAAAATACAAAAGAACAACAAGAACGTGATAGATTCGAAGTGATTACCAAGCTAGGAAGGCCAGAAGGTTTTCCAGATTCCGCATCAGGAAGATATTCTGCAATAGCATTAGTGATAACTAGAGCTCTAAGATATTCTGCAACTCCTCTACTGTCCACAGCTCGGTCCCTTTCTTCAAATCTCTTTATCACAGACTCGGGACTATAATAAATAAATGAAAAAAACATAAAATAGTGGGTTTTGATCCAGCTCAAGTCTCAAGAACTAGCGTTAGAAACTCAGCAGAAAATAATTGTTATTTCTATTGGAATTTTACCATGTTTTTCTAAGATGGGTAACACATGGATAACGATCACTCATGTAGAATAGTTTATTAGGTGTACTGTGTCTATGAAAATGAATCATTCAATGAAGAAAAATGTTTTCGTTTGTAGCTAATTTCTGTTCCTCGTCTCTTTCTTAGTCTTAGTCTCTAACAGTTAAAACCCTAATTTTCATAGCAACAATAAAAATCTTGCTAAAAAGTATAAAAACGTAAGTAATAACAAATGAAAAACGAATAAAGACAAAAATCTAAAAACGAACTAAGCAGTACTATAGATAGTAAACCTAGGTAATTTTTCCCTCATGTCAAATTCCAATTTTCCCAAGTAAATTGTTAAATGTCCTACAATCTTTTTTGTTCGGATTTAACCCTCCGGTTTCCTAGGGCCCTAGCGATCCATAATTCAGCTGGGAGGCAAGTAAAACCTCGTCAAGGATTGCTTCTACCAGGATTCGAAATCAGATTCTCCCGAACAATTCATCCTTAACTAAAGCTCATTTAACACTTGAGCCCAACCAAGTGGTTTACATATCCAACAATCCTCAATAACACTACAATTCAATTTTCCAAATACAATAAGTAAAATTTTCTTCTATCATATTCCCACACTACAATTCATTCATTCATTCATATAGTAAAAAAAATCAGCAACAATTTGAAAATTCCACATAAACAAACCTATGCTTATTGAGCTCAACAAAAAGTGCACTCTGTTTAACAGCATCCTCCCGATTGGCATCGGCTTCCGTAATCAACTTCGCCAACCGTTTCTCCTGGCGCCAAAACGGCCACCAATCAAACAATTCCGAAAATGCCCTCTCCATACTTTTCTTCGCTCTCACCCAAAGTCCAATCAAGAACACCACAATCGGTAACCTACCATCATTCTCAACCAATTTCGCATCCTTCTTTTCACTCTCTCCATCAACAACACCTTCAAATCTCGATTCATTCAAATTTGAATCCAAAACCGTAACGGTGTCGTTTTCTAAAGAATTTGTAGATTCCGCGTCAGCAGAATCGGAAATAGGTTCGGTAATAGGTTCGGTATTTGGTTCGGATAGGTTGTTAGGGTTAGGTTCGGAGTGAGGGAGTGTTGTGTTGTCGGGGTGGAATGTGCAGAAGAGGGGAGTGAAAGGGACGCGAGGGTGGAGGCGCGTGGGATTGAAGTGATGGTGAGGTTTGAGAATGGAGTGATTGTGGTTTGGAATGAGGAATGGGAGAAGAGGTTTGGAGAGAAGAGAGGTTTGGAGTGTTGCCATGGTTTTTGTGTTTTCCTTCCCTCGTTGGGTTGTGAGGGTAGGAGAAGATGCACGTAAACCTTATCCAACAATGAAATTGGCGCCGGCTTCAGATTTTTGTGTGTAAGTGAAGCGTAGATTTGATTTTGAGATTGAGATTTTATAAGTACACAATACTTCCGGCCTTAAATATAAGCAAATTTTCACTTTTTAGATTTATTAAATAATCAATGTATCAAGCTGTAATTGTAGACCAAATACATTGGTTTTCCAATGTATCTAAAAATGAAAATTTGTTTATAATTAAGGCCGGAAGTTGTCTTTGATGTTTTGTAAAAAAAAAAATTGTCTTTGATGTGCTAAAATTTAATCACGTCCCAAAATAATTCTTCTTTAAAAAAATTTCATAAATATAATGATTTTTTTTTTAGGTTTAAGAGATATAATGATAATGATGTTGTCAAAAGAAATAATCATCATTTTTGTTGTAAGTTCCCGATTTTTTTGTTTTAATCTATGTATTTTTTTTGTTGCAAATTAGTCCTTGTATGTTTAAATCTTTTTGTTTTAGTCCTTTAAAACTAAAATTCGCAGGAAAATCCGTAGGAAGCCAGCAAATTTTAGCTTTAGGGACTAAAATAAAAAAAATTTGCACATACACGGACTAATTTGCAACAAAAAAATATACATGAACTAAAACAAAAAATTTATGAACTTACAAGCTCGAAAATGATGTTTAATATTTTTGGACGGAGAGGTAGAATGGAACATAATAACTTTATCTCTATGACCAACTTTTGTTATGTTCGTTGTTTAAAATATTAAAATAATTTCTTGTGCAATAAATATCGTATGAGAATAAATTTGTTCAATATATTAAATATTTGTTATGTGTTATATTGTTGAGTACTTGTATTTTGTGAATTAAACTAACGGAAGAAAAGAAATCTCACTATGGTATGGTATGATATGGAACGATGGAGACTCAATGTTATAAACTAGTTTAGGTTTAAATACAATTTATTCGCTCAATTAATAGTTATTGGGGACATTATTAAAAGGGTTGAGTTTAAATTATGGATTTTTTTTTTCTTCCTACACGATTATAGTGTGTGTGTGTGTATCTTAGACTAATGTATCCAAATAAAAGTTGCAAATAACAAATGTCCTTTTGATCCATGGATGAATCATTTGATGACTTTTAGGAGTATTTTTCATTAGAATTTGCCTCCTTGTTTTCTCTCTATGAGTCATTTAAAAATTTTATGGAAGTTACTTTAGTTGATTCATCATGACTACTAAAAGGTAATCACTCGTTTTCTAGAATTGGATGACAACCTTTCCGAACTAGACTAAACATGTTGTTGTTGTTGTTGTTTTTGTTGTTTTTTTTTCATAAAACTAAACATGTTCTTGAGGATCATATTCTTGCTCATTTTAGTAATTTATTCTTTAAAAGTTCAGTTACATTACCATATAACAACAAAAACAATATGAAAAAAACAACTAATTTAATTTTGAAGAGAGGAACAACATCAATGTTTTTGAATTACAATTAACACCATGAATAATTGTGAAGAGTATTACAACAAAAACAACACAAAATACTCCAATTTTGGACATGTAAAAAAGTTATAACAATGATTCATCCTCACAAATGTTGGCAACTAAACATGAGGGTTGCGCTCATTACAGAACTTAACCCAACACCTCACGGCATGAGCTGACGACAGCCATGCACCTCCTATGTCCGCGTTCCAAAGCAACGATATAAGCCCTAGGAGAGTGATGAAAGGATGAAAATGGTGGATGTTGGAATAGCGGCTCCAAAGAGATAGGAGGTGTACATGCAAACACTCTGACAACCAAGTAAATAACCATTGTAGTTTGAGACTTTAAGCTTAGAAAATTGTGTACACGAGTATAGAATGAGTTAGATTTTATAAATTTTTGGGACAACTATTTACTTATCTACACCACTATTAGGATTTTATGACCCAAAACTCCAATTTGGACAACTATTTCCACAGACAGGTGTAGATAAGATAAGTGTGTATATATGGTGTGTCTATGCTATGGTCAGTTCAGGAGCTAGTGACTCATGGTTATCGAGTTTGTTGATGAATTAGGCCTTGATTTAGTTAAGAACAAACACAAATATATCACTTATAGTCTCAATTGTATAATCACACAATCAGTCAATTAAAATAAAAATAAGTCTAGTCAATTTAAAAAACCCAAACTAAGATTTCAAAACTCTAATAGTGGAGATTCAAAATAGAAAACAAAGATATTGAGGATATATGTTGTTTTTTAGTTGGGGAAGAGAAGCAAGGTCGCTCGCGAGACACGTAGACCTTGTTTTGGTGGGATTTTGTTCCTGGTTATGGGATTAGGAGGTAGATCTCGATTAGGTGGGATGTTGTTTTTGGTGTTTATTTTTCGGTGTTCGCATATATATGGTACCATTGTGCCACTGTCATGTATTTCCTTTTTTACCGATCTTTGTTCATCTTGTCTTGTGTAGAGATCTAGTTTTCAAGATATTGAAGTGAGAGTCTCTTAGGTCAAGGGTGAAAAAGAAATTAAAACGGTCAAAGTACAAATAAATAGGATGATATGTATATTTTTAAAAGTAAATAGTGTCTTGGTCTACGTATATGAAGGTCAACTCTGGAAGTAGCTTAGCAAAAACATCATAAACTAATTTTTTAAAAATATTTTAAACTCGTGAAAGAAGTCCTTTACAATCATATCAGATCATACCAATGTTGTCAAGATCAAGATCTTACATAAGATTGAAAGGTGATAACAAAATCATAAAATATAATATTGCAACTAACAAGATCAGATGATCCTACCCAAAGAAGTCCTTTATAATCATATCAGATTATACCAAGATTGTCAAGATCAAGATCTTACATAAGATTGAAAGGTGATAACAAAATCATAAAACATAATATTGCAACCAACAAGATCAGATGATCCTACCCAATTAATTTTGTAGGATCAAGATGGAGTAGCAAGATCATAAGATCCTACCAAAACAAAAATAATTCTAAATTTGAACTACTCAAAGTTTTAAACATAAAACAACCAAGAATCAAATCTTAAATATAAACTACTCAAAGTTTTAAATCTTAACAGATTGATGATCAATGAAGAGAAGGGTAGTCAATTGAGAGATGATTACAAAATTTAGGGTTTTTTGTCATATATATATAATCGGGTCAAAATTGACCTAGACAAAAACGGTCCAAAATTTTCAACCATGATCGTATAGAATCATACAATTTTACTTCATTTTGGATTCTACACAAGATTTGGATCATTGGTGAGCAAGATCCTAAAATCCTAGAATTTTAGGATTTGAATCGAGATTCTAATTAGGGGGGTGTTATGGACTGGGCCAAGAGTTGGCTCAATCCCATTCCTGCTCGACATAACAAGCTAACACTTCTGCTCGGCTCGACGAGTTATGAGCCTGGCTCAACGTAACTAGCAAACGATCCTACTCGGATGTACTACGTCACCACACTCTCCATGTGCTCCTATTTACCAGGACACGATTTAGATGAACTTAAATGCCTTTCCACACGATGCAGAATAGTTCATCACCAGGATGAGGGAAACCTAACAACCTTTCCCTCCAGTTACGGAGACATCCTGGCAGTCACTCGTATTGGACTGCTCAACACGGGCCATTAGGAGGACCGTTGGCTCAGCGTTGGGGGCTTATATAAGCTCTCATAATCAGGAGAGCCAGGTATTCAATTGTATTCTCTCACTTTACACTTTTTTTACGAGAAACCAATAGAATTCATGAAGAGATTATAAAAGAAATTTGCATAGTTTTTACAAATGCTACCAGCCAACTAAAAGTGTTCTTAAAAAATTGATTACATCCAAAAAATTCAAAATAAACATGGTCAAATTTCAAAGTGGAAACAGACTGAGATTCAGAACTACATGATCAAACATAAGAACTCAATTTAAATGGCAGTTCTCATTTCTGCCAATGTGTTGACTGTTAGCCATTTTCGGCTTAGTTGAAGCAAAGAGCAAGGCTATTGATGAATGTGACCGGGATACTGCATCATTCCAGGGCCACCTTGTGGTGGCATCGTACCAGGTGGCATGTAAGGATTATGATGCATCCGTTGTTGTTGTTGTTGCATAGGGTGCGGTGCTGGTGGACCTGTTCCCCATCCAGCCTGAGATTGAGGTATAAAATTCTGGTTGTTACTTGGAGCGTACTGAGCGGTATTGTACTGTTGAGAAGGTGGACCAGTCATGGGAGCTTGTTGTTGCCCTGAAACTGAGGGCTGAACGTTCATAACTGGTGGCGGTGCAGTAGGCATGGTATAGTCTCTGCTTCTGTCATTATTGACCTGTAATAACACAAATCTTAAGAGTCTGAGACAACCAAAACTCCATACTAGAAATATAATTTATGTCGATAACAAATAGCAACTGCTAATGGATCGATCATATGGGGCACCTATTATATGGACAGCGTAAGCTTATTACCTTTATACTCAGATCAGTATGACGTGAATAGGAGAGGTGAAGCTTGCAAAATCCCCCATCATAGATGCAGTGTCCTTCCAAGGCTTCCTTGGCCACGATGGCTGTTTGAACATCTGTAATCCATAGAATTTAATATCTCAATAATATCATTAACTGTAATTATAAAATAATAAAACAGGTAAGATGTTTCTAATTACCAACCAGGTGAAAATCACAATTATTCAGACTCAAACACACATAATCTTTTGTTTTAAGTGAGAGGCGAGCAACCCCTCCCCCCAAAGGTTCAATAATCCCTTCAAAAAAGTTTTTTTTTATTTTTTTAAAAAAATATCTAACATTTTCTTTGCTAGGCTCCCAAAACATGAAATTTATAGATCCAACACAGTCTTCATCAATGTTTTAAAAACCGGCTCGGTTTAGTCTCAAAAAACACTTATTCGAGCTCAATCTTGAAATTCAAAAAGAACTCGACTTGGTGGAAAAAACCACCTCCACCAACATTAGTCTTTAGGTTAAACGGGTAGAAACTCCAATATATAATTTAAAACCTAAGCAAGATAGAAGATTTTGACAGTGAGACTGGTATGCACAAATATTCAATAATAGAAACATAATATATAGGAAGATTTGAACAAAGATGAATGAAGTTATTGAAAGACCCTAACCTGGATATTGAACTAGAGCCTGTAAACCACCATTCTTATCAAACATTGCAATCTTTTGGATGGGTCCAAAAGCAGAAAAAACCTGTTAAAAATAATAGAGAAAAAGCAGTATAATATCAGATAAACAGTGATGTCAGCCCATCATTTCAAAAATAGACAACTGCCAACTGCAGCTCAAAGTACCATGTGCAAGACATCCAAGGTTACAGCATACTGCATGTTCTCAATTGATGCAAGAAGAACATTACTCTCGGCTTCCAGTCTCTTCCCATCCAAGCCCATCACGGACTGCAAAAATTGTAAATCTATAAATATATTTAGAAAACCATAATCCTTTGTAAGGATGTCAGCATGCAGCCGCAAAGTGTAAGAGTAGATACCCATCACCTATGTGAATGAAGTGCATATTAAGTTAAAAGGCTTCCTTATGCACATTCAAGAAGGTTACATGTCTGTTTAAAAAAAAAAAAAAAGGTTACCTGCCCGTTTCCCTCCATAGCTGATTGAGCAACAGGAAGGTAAGGATTAGTGTAGTCCCTGAAACAAGAAAAAAAAAAGTTACATAATTAAAAATAAAAATATATATGGTTACTGCCGTGCAACTAAAAGGGCTAAAACACTATATATCAAGGGTGATAAAAGAAGGCAGTAATACCTGCTTCTGTGACTTTGAAACTTGACACTTAAGTCTGAATGTCCAGAGTATGTGATTTTAAGGGTACATGGTCCCACATGCCCAGGGAGCAGGTAGCTGATACAATGGGAGAAAAAAAATTGAAAATCAATCATTCTAAACAAACAACAATTGAGCAATAATAATGTTTAATGTATATAGGTTATCAGGATTCAGCAGCACTAATGAAGATGCAAATAACTACAAAAAATTTCTACTCGTGATTGGTTCAGTTGGAAAGATGTAGCTAACCATATGTCACACAGTCAACGATCCAAACAATTATAACAAGCGCAAAAATAGTGTATAAACTCCAGAAATCGACAAACATGACTATTTACAACAGTCTATCGTTTAACGAAAAAATGCACCACATTAACAACTGTACATTCAACACAGTTGAATTAAATACCATGCCAAACACAGTTGAACTAAATACTATGCCAAACAAGTAATACAACTGTCACCTAGGTATGCTTCTTCCATCCAAAGCATCCTTTGCAGAAGTGGCAGTTTCTTGATCTGAGAATTGCACCAGTGCCTAAACAGTTGTATTTAGAATAAGCTTGTGCCCATTGAAAAATAAAGCCAAAATAGATAAGGATGACTAATCAACAAACCTGGAATCCAGCTGTCTTCTCAAAAGTAGTAATCTTATGCACAAATCCAAAGGCTGAAAAAACCTGCATATGTGAGCAATAAAATCAGAATTTAAAAAATTAACAAATCTAAAATCAAGATTTAACTCTAGAATCAATGAATCTAGGAACCTAAAACTAACAAAAAACTGCATAAGAACATTAACAAATCTAGAAATTCAAAATAATTAAAAAAGCTGCCAATTTACATAAACTAACAAGCATCATTGTGCACACAAGAAAGAATTAATGAACACTCATGATTGGAAAAAACTATCACTATGCATCTGCTAGAGGCCATTAGGATGGTTTTACTGTAGAACCTACTAGTGGTGTTGGTAGGGCAATATTATGGAGAGTCAACTCTAGGGTAAAAGAAAATGATAGTGGGGTACTGTGTAAGTAAAGGGTGAGTTGGCAGTAAAAAAGTCCGAAGGAATGAAACAAAAAAAGGAAGGGATGCAAAGAGGAGTATCTAATGTCAACGAGGAAAGGGTGAGCTACCCATGTTTGATGGCATAGACCAAGACAGATCGATTATAATAACTGAAGTTTATTTTGAAGTACTTAACACCTTTGAAAAAGTGAATCAAAGATAGTCACACCCACAGAGGAAGTTTTGGTTGGGGGTTAGGGACTTATGGGAATACCCAAATACACTCCAATTTGTCATTTATGGGTCAGCCACTACTTAGCCCTAACATGAAACCAGCATTTGTGTCTCTCATCATACTGAGGAAGAACGTTGCTAGTTGTCAGAATTGTGTGGAGGGTCATATCTCCTACCTAGAGCAGCCAGATCGAAAAAATAGAGTTTGTGTTACACTGTTACTGTTATGGAGGGAAGGTTCATCCATTTATCATTGCCTGGAGAAATAACTTAACATGCCTGCGTTAACGAGAATGAAACAATGCATTTTAATGGGAAAATCACAACATTGGAAATCAAAAACAATATGAATAGCTGAAGTATTGTATATGATGGCAGGAGGTAGTAGTGCTTACTGATAGTAGGGAACCCACAGTTTTAACTCAACAGATTTAACACAAACTCTAGTTAGTATTTCAACTCCAAGACAGTCTTATGTCCTGGAATTGGGAGGAATGTACATCAATTTGGGGGTAGTTTGGTTGAGGAAGCTGGGGAAGGTCGTGGATTGGAAGAACATGACAATGACATTTCAGTAAAGATGGAACAGGTTGCTTTGAGAAAATAGTCATGAGAAGATATCTCTTTCAGTAGTCATAGTTTCGTTACAAGAGATGCCCTTGGTTAACATAAGGCAGTTGATGCCCTCGTTTGCATGAAGTTGGCGAATTACATACTGATATTTGATACCCGATTTGGTTGGAAGGAGATCGAACTGCTTGCATGGTATTGCAAAATCAAGCAAATGATGCGAATCATTCTCATAAGAATTGCTTGCATGGTATTGCAAAATCCATCGTTAAGATCAAGATTTATCTATCCACAGTGTCTTGTTGGATTAGAAGAATCGTTTGTCATACTAACCACTTATGTAAATTTATTGTTGGAGTACCATTCTTCTCCTTCTAGAGGCCATTCTAGTTAAGTGTGAACATATAGAAGCATTGATGGAAATGAATATAGGTTGGGAACGAAAAGTTGTATCCTAGACTTTGTCCATCATCATGTGATGTTTGTCAAAGGTAGAAATATGCAGCCACAACCGCTGCAGGATTACTAAAGCCTCTATGGATTCCAAACCAGATTTGGGAGGATATTTCTATTGCTTTTATCATAGGTCTTCCCAATCCAAGGATCATGAAGCAATATCTGTTGTCTACGTTTGCCATCCATATGCAGCAAAGATAGTGCCCAGACTTTTTGACCAGCAGTTTAGATTTCATGAAGCCCCTCATACTATATATAAGACACCTTGTACTTGAGCAACTTTTTGGAAGGAGCTTTTCATATTAGGCACTCATTTGAAAACGAGACATCCGTTGCATTCGAACAATTAAAAAATTGGGCATAATGGTGACGGTGGTCTGAAGTGTGGTACAATGCATCCTTCCATGCCTCTACCCAATTGAAATTGTCTATGGAAGAAAGGCTACCCAAGACTACTTTAAATTTGAATGCAATCCGACCAAACTTGAGGGTTGAGGCAGTGGATCATGAATGGGTGGATCGGGATGAAGCTCTTAATCAGCTCAAGCAAAACTTGGTAAGACGGATCCAAATGAAACAATCTGCGGGTTAACAGTGTTCAAGACTCTGCCAAGATAGGTTTTCAATCTTAGACCTTATAGACGCCTGTCTATGGAAGAAAGGCTACAACACTACTTTAAATTTGAATGCAATCAGACCAAACTTGAGGGTTGAGGCAGTGGATCGGGATGAAGCTCTTAATCAGCTCAAGCAAAACTGGATAAGACAGATCCAAATGAAAAAATCTGTGGGTTAACAGAGTTCAAAACTCTTCTAAGATAGGCTTTCAATCTTAAGAGTTTATAGACGCTAGTCTTTGCATATGGGAATTAATCATAAGCTGGATACTCATTACAATGGTTCATCTCAGAATCTAGAACAATATAGACCAAAGTTAAAATTACCCGCAGATTCATGGACTTGTCCAGTTTTCCATGTCTCCAAGCTGAAGAAGGTAATTGGTGATTATTCCCTAAAGGCTGCTTTACCTAAGGAATTGGAGGTAGGCGTTGGCAGATTCAGTTGTGTCTTGGCTAGTAGGGAGATAATCAAGTGTAACATCAAGTGTGATTATCCTATTAGGCAGTAGTTTGTAATGTGGAAAGGAGATTTTAATCACGATACTACTTGGGAGTATGAACCTATTCGACGAGGACAATTTCCAGAATTGAACTTTGGGACAAGGTAGTGCTTTTACAGAAGGGCAATTGTTTTACATCAGAACCTACTAGTGTTGCTGTGACAGATCATGGGCACACCCTACTCTTGGAAAAAAAAAGTAGGCAATAGAGTAATGAGTAATTGAAGGATAAGCTGGGAGTAAGTTGGTCACAGGGATTGAAAGAATAAAAAGGAGGGGAAGCAGAGAGCGAAAACACCGGAGTTTCTTACGTAGTTTTGGACTGAGAAAACTCTCTTAGGGAGCCTATAGTATATGTTTATACAATTGTTATTAGTATTACTATCTTGCTGTTTGGGGGTATCCTAGCGGCATGTTTGAGTAAATTAATATATCTTATGAAATACTAATAGGATACTGGTCTTATCCTAATAGGATACTGGTCTTATCGCATATTTTGCGGAATAATAAATTAGACTATTGTAAGCAAAGATTGTGGGCGTTATTGAAACATGAAGAAAACAATCCAAAACAAAAATTGTTCAACAATGCTAGCATTAACTGCAGAAAATTGGGATAAGGCCTGGGGAAATATGGCTGATCCAATTTTGATAATGGTTTTCTTAAAAGAATGACAACTTCAAACATAAAACTAAAATGATTATTATATTAAAGATTTCAAAGATAGTGAGAGGTGCTATTCACTTTGTCACTTATATTCAAACAAATGCTTTGTGAGGAAAATTGCTTACCAAAATTCACTTTGCACAAATGAAAAAAATAATGGTAAAAGTAAAACCTAAACTACAACAATGTAGGAGCTGAGGGAGAGAGTAGGGAAGAAAGAGGCAGTTCTAAGGAAAGGAGAAAGGAAACAAACACACACAAGCTCTTTCTCCAAAAGCACTAAGCTGCCATCGAAGATATTGCCTTGATATGGGCCTGCCGATTATTTACATACATGTCAAAAAAATTACCATAGTTTGACAAAGACAAAAACCTAATCACAAAACTAAAAAAACACACATGATGACATTTTTAGCATATATAGCATAGACACATACGCAATTTCTTACCAAGTGCAAAACATCTATGCTCACAAGGCGTGCATCTGCACCCTCAATTGTTACCAACAGTACATTTCCAGCAACGTCCGCAGCAGTTTTATTATTCACTATTTCTTGTCTATTGGAATACTGCAGATACACAGTTTTCCCCCGTACTTGAGCAGGCTCTGATGATGAAGCATAATATGATATCATCGCAATGGCTTGATTTATATCTGCCTGCAGGTTACAATATATGATTTATAACTAAAATCAGTAGCTTCATTTGAAAGGAAAAGCAAAATAGAAGAAGAAAAAGAACATATCCTACTTACAAATTCAATAAAAGCTTGATTTCGATTTGCTCCAACATTGCACTTTGTGTTCACAACTTTACCAAATGGCTTTCCAAGTTCAATTAGCTCCTCTTCTATACACTCCCATGGCAAGTTTCTCAAATGAAGCACCTTTGATGGTGGCTGCGTGTAACGAAACTGTGGTTGAGTAGACACTGATGCCATTTCAGACTATAACCTTAAACCTGTTAAATGTAACCACAAAAATATGCAGTCCCTTGGACTACAATATCCATTTCGAAATCAGATAATCCATCATAGAAGTATTGAGAAGTATAAGCATTACGAAAAAAATGTCTTTATCTAGATAATTTTCAAAAAAGGATCAATTTACGAAGCATGCTTTATAAAGGTTCAAACTTTCTGTTCCACCAGCATCCTATCTTTTTTTTTAAATTAATTGTATCAACTGTCAAGAACATAATTGTGTGTGTGTTAAAAGGTATGTCAACAAGATGAATAGCCAAGACCCTCTAAGTGGGATCAACTATATGAATCAAACAACGCTATACTTTTCTATCATAAATCATGTCGATAGCCAAACAATTTGCTTCTACACATTTAGACTAATTGAGACCCCATTGAACCACTAATTTAGACTAACAACTAACATTGGTTGTTTCAAAAACAAAACTAACCAATGGGCCAAGAAAGTTCCATCTCAAACCCAAGCTATACCTAAAAGTCTAAAACTAAACTAAATCTTGCAAGATACACAAATTCCAAGTCACTATAACAAGATGCAAGATTTATTATACAAAACCCCCTTCCCCAAAAAAAAATCCACAACAAAGCATTGTGCTTTCACAACCTAGCAGCATGCTAACATCCAATTCATGGACATATACAAACTACAACTAAGGCATGAAACCAAAAATGAATAAATATTCCAAAACTCTGGTCAAAAATCCATTATGCGTTAATTACTTAAAATAAAATAAAAATCCATAACAATTCATATTAAGAAACGAGGAATAAAACGATATGATTTAAGAGAATAACAAAGAGTATTATCGGAAATTGAAATTCGCATCAAATTAAAGGATATCTAGCAATTGACACATGCATCAGAATTCAGATATAAAAATAAAAAGAAAGAAGAAAACTTGAAGGGAAATGATATGATAAACATCACCTGAAAGAGAATACGGAGGGAAAGGGATTGCGAATTTAGAGATTTGTGGAAATTAGGGTTCCAAAAGAGGCGCTGTATATCGTAGCTGAAGTTAAAGATGAGACTCGATTATGGCGTGTGATGTGGTACTTTGTTTTTCCCAAGAAAAAAAGAAACATTTTTCTTTTAACAATTTATTTTTTCCTATTTTTTACTGTACTTCTTAAAATATGTTTATAATTTATTCTTTCCCATTGGCCAGTTTAATAAAAAAATCAATTTCCATTTGAGTAAAAAGTGCTTAAAAAATATAAGTAGAAAGATCATTTTTTTTTGTCAAGTACAATTTTTCTTATTTTTATAAAATTAAATATAATTGTATTTATTTTGTTTTCATTAGATTTTTTTTTCTCATAATCAATAACTAATAACAATTATTTTTTAAATCTCTCCATGAAATTTATTTTAAAGAAAATGCAAAAAGTCTAAAACAAATACTACTGTTTGTCATAATATCATATTTTTATTTCACGCTTCAAGGAGAATTCAATTGATCAACTTTTTTTGAACCTTATTCTTTTTCTCTATAAAAGAAAATACTTGGCGATGTTGACAACCACAAGCTTAATAACATCTCCTTCAATAATGTTGAATTTATCAATGTCTACTTTCAAATCAATTAGAGGTTCAACCAGAGGCGGTACTAGGGGGTGGCTGAGAGTGGCCACGGCCACCCCCGAAAAAATAAGAAATTACTAGTATACCCTATGTATTTTTATAAAATTACAAATATATATTATATATATTATGTGCGGAGAAATATTTTCAAGAGTTAAGTGTAGCCGAGCGGATGAATTAAGTGTCCAGCTTTGAAGGGGACCTGGGTTCGACTCTCCTGCACTGCATGTATATTTTTTCCTTTTATTTTGAAAAGAATGCCATTTCCATTGGTGACAATACATTTTCTCAACTCAAGCTACTAAACCCTTACCAAAAATACTCAAGCTACATTTTCCTAATACAAAATTAATTTTCATAAGTATATATAAAAAAAAAAAACTGCTTTCAATTAAAAACATAATTTTCTTTTTAGTATATGTGTAATATAATAATATAATAATATAATAATATAATAATATAATATATGATTTTCTATTGATCAATTTTGTGTGAGTATTAGTTCAAAGTCAATTATTGATTATTGTTTCAAGTCACTTGATAGTTGATACACATAGAGTATTATTTTAAAATATGTAATTTAATTTATTGATAATTACATTTTTGTACACAATTTCTATTTTCTTTCTTCAAAAAATGCACAGTTTCTATTTTCTTTCTTCAAAAAACACACAACTATTTTATAATAATCAAATTTTTTATAGTATTTATTCAAAGTCAATTATTGATTAATTCAAGTCATTTAGCACGTATAGAGTATTATTTTATAGTATGTAGTTTTATTTTATTAATAATTAAATTTTATAAACAATATTTTTTTTATTTAATTTCTATACTATTTTAGCGGCCCCCTCGAAAAAAATATCGTGGTTCCGCCACTGGGTTCAACCATGCCCACAACTACCTATATAATTTTTTAGAAAAAAAATCAACCATTATAGGGTAAACCAAAAAAAAAAAAACATTATAGGAAATTGCAGGATGCTCAATATCAGCCAATTTCAAAACGTCAAAAATTGCACCTTTTTCATAACAATTGGAGATGGAATGTACGAGAGGTAATAAAAGCACAATTTGTAACAGTTGACCTAAAAAGATACTTTTCGGAAGATTCGTTACGACACACGACATATTTGAAAGATAACTTATGAAATCCCAAATAAAAAAACATTTTTAACCCTTGCCCATTTTGGAAGATAGGTACCAACGAGGGCAAGAGTTATTATGCATAAGCTTATTCCTTATGCATGGTGCATAAACAATTCTCCACCATCAGATTGTAACTGATCTTTATCTTTAAAAAAAGTATATAAAAAAAAACGAAACAGTGAAACACGTGTAACCACTATTGTTCATCATCTTCTTCGAGCAGTCCATCGTTCCTTGTCCCGCCGCGGTACCCTCCACGTTCCGATTTCAATTGGTTTCATTCGCTGAAATTAGTTTCATCATCGATTTTCTTTCCACCGAATCATCATCCTTTTCGATTTCGTTTTTCCTTCTTCCGATCTGATTCACTCCTTTATGTAATCAGATTCTTGATCTTTTGCTGTGATTTCTATTTTCATCATTTTCCCCAAATTCTAAGGTTTGCGATTTCGTTTTCCATCGCATTTCAGTTTATTGAACCATTCTTTTCTGCTTTTGATCTCATCAGATATGGTGAAAATTGATTTATTTTATTACAAAATCATTAGACAATTATTTTGGTTTCACATACAAGACTATCAAAACCATTAAACCATACTTATGGTTTTAGTTATAATCATTATTTAAAACTATTTAACAATAATAATTTCATTGTTCTTTTATTTTATTAGAAACCATTGCACAATTATTTTGTTTTTTCATATAAGACAATCGAAACCATTAAATCACAATTATTATTTCTATTCTAATCTTTATGCATAAACAAGACTTATGCACCATAACCGGACCCCCCAACGAGCCCTTGTTCAGATTTTATCTTAAGAAATATCATGACAAATGTTTTTAAAATTTTAGAGGACATGTGAACAATTCGAGAGGTTTAAAGAGCGAAATTCAAATCTTAAAAAATACTAGTTTAGAAAAATAGATAATGGGCTGCATAAATTGGGCCCAATACCACCAACTCCAAAAAGAAAATTTCTCTTTACCACATGTTTTTTTGGACCCTACAAAATTCCATTTTAGCCTATTAGAATTATTTGAAATTTATTTTTCGAAGTGAAATTTTTTTTGAATTCTAGAACCCAATTTTTTTATTTAGATTTTATGTTTTTTTCATCTAGATCTTATGTTTTTATGTCAATTTTTGTTGTATGTCGTTATAAACATGTATTGTTTGCGGTTATTTTTTTTATTTATTTTAACTCTCTGGTTCATAGGGGAATGAGTCTTAGTAGTCTAGAGTTCCGCAGTAAGGTAAGTAAAGTCTGGCAAAAAAATTGCTCAACTAAAAAATCGATAAAATGGGCTGCATAAATTGGGTCCAATACTAACTCTGAAAATAAAATTTCTCTTTACCACATGTTTTTTCTGTACACTGCAAAATTCCGTTTTTGTCCTTTGGAATCTATTTTTTTAAATGAAAAAAATTTAAAAACTTTTGGATTATAGAACCCAAATATTTTATTTAGATCTTATATTTTTTCATCTAGATTTTATATTTTTATGTCAATTTTTATTATATGTCGTTATAAACCAGTATGGTTTCTAGATTTTATGTTTTTATGTCAATTTTTTATTTAGGCACTTGTCGTTATGTCAATTTGTGCTGATTGTCAATTTTGAAAAGATTGTAGCAAAACTCTCCTATAAAATATTTAACATTGGATTTTCAAAATTGAATTTCAACCCAAAACCATGTTGGTTAAGCTAAAAGTGTTTCCTTACCATCTAATTCTAGTTAGAGAGATTATTAACCTCATAACTACGATATATATGATACGAGTAAGATAATATTATATCATGTACAACGGTGTTTTTCACAATTGAATTAATAAATCTTATATCCCATTTAATTTAACAATAAGATTAACCGATCTAATACAAAACTTATCTTATTTACACACATAAAACTAGTAGGACAATATATTGGTAGACATGTGAAATCAATACAACAAAAAATCCCCTGATATATACTATTGATGATTGATGATGATCATGTGTATTGGGAAGATATGAAACACATACATAGCAGCTTTTAAATGTCCTTTGAAGACACCTCCATGCTTTCCAAATCTTGAGTAATGAAAGAAAAAGACAATTCTATGGGAGGAACAAGAATGCACATAAAGTACACTTTTTTGGCATCCCCTACTACAATGTTGCCACGTTGAAAAACTTTAACTGTGAACTTGCTGGTTTGGTTTCTGTGAAACTGAAAAATCAGAAAAGTGTGTAGGGAATCGTTGAGTGAAAAGAGTTAAAATTGAAAATAGAAACTGAAGTGTACAATTTTTGATATAACTGAGTAAGTTAAAGCCACTAGAAGGGAAACAAATGCTTGTGCTTTGTGTATATGAATGAGATGCGAGTTTCTCTTTCACACCTCAATTTGGATATGACGTGTTATTCTGTTTGTGACAATTTCATTGTTTCAGGACCATTTCACATGGGTAATTTAGTATTTGATGCTATGTTAGATATTTATGTCGGAATTACCGTAATTCACTATAATTTTATAAAAATGTATTTGATTTGCTTAAAAATAAATGATTGAACACAACTATTTATGAGAGTAAACAAGTTAGCAAAATTTCTTCCTTCCAATTATCCCGGTCAAATAAAAAATTATATCATAATGCCTTATTTTTCAAAATATTCTCCGCGGTGTTCCACTTTTTTGTACATTACGAATTCTTTTGCAAGTGGCAAGATGGCGCCACTGATTTATTTTTATTTTATCCCCTATTTCACGGTGACAATGGTAGTGACGCTATCATGCCACATGCAGCTGAATGCAGAATGTACAGAAAAGTGCAACACTGCAGGAAATATTTGAAAAAGTAGCACATTGTGGTATATATTTTATATGATAGAGATATTTGAAAACAAATCAAACAAAGTTGAAATTTTATTTAGCACATTTTTTAAATTTAACACCGTAATTAAACATAGTTTTCAAATTTTAAATATTTGTTCTGTCCTTACGATTCTCATTCTCATAATATTGGTTTCCACGATAAGGTACATTTGAGTTGTGTTGTATACGATGTCGAATTTGATGTCAATTTCCATACATATTGCAATAACACAAGTTACAGCCAAGAAAACCATGATACTTTAGTTTTGTTAGGATCATCATCAATAAGTGTACATAGTAGTTCAGTTTTTTTGCTACAATATAATTATCAATCAACGTGTACCATAGTAGTATGGTATATGATAACATGCTATCACTTTATTTTTTTAAAAAAAAACCACAAAAATGTTTTCCACTCTTTTATATAGTTCTTACACGATGAAATGGCAGTATTGAAAAGTGACTCTGTGTGTTCGAATATGCTGGGATCTAACTAAAAGTTATAGTAGTATATACCTTTTTGAAAATATTCTGATCCTTGGTTATGGTAGGAATGATTAAGTGGGAAATCAGTTATAAATGTGCCATGCATTTTAATATATATTACAAATTTTAATTATCTTACAAAAAATAATTAAAAAAATTGTTTTACAAAAAATATAGTATATATTAAAATTAACTTTTCGACATTTTCCGTGAGTAAGGTCCCATTTTAACAAATTTCCAACATGTAAATTGTAAATTAAACATTTATCATATGCTTGGGACCAATTTCGTTTTTATAATGGCACATAATGTGCAAAAACATGTACTATCTTTTATTCTTACATGCTTCATGGACCATGGTTGATGAGTCACTAGAAATTGAACATCGGTCGAACTTGGGTTCAAAGTATCATTTTCAGACAACCAAAGAGATAGAAAATAGAATCGACTCCGACTGTATGACACAATAACTAATGTGGGTGATGGACTCGACGGGTGACAGATAGTACACGAGGTTTTTTTTTTTTTTGACAGAAAGTACACGAGTTTTGTTTCATGTAAGATTAGAGAAAATTCTCATTTATCTATATTAATAAATATTTTTCGTAGAAGTTATTATCCTTACAATCTTTTCCCATAAAAATAAATTAAAATATATAAATCGGAGAATTAACACACAAAAAATTAATATAAAAAAAACTAGTGACAATATGCATCAAAAAACTAATCAACATGTTGTGACAATATTTTTAAATAATCAAATCCTTTAAGCATAGTGTCAAAAATCCTTTAATAATATTATTAGAGTTTTTTTTAGAATAAAAAGGGCTACCTTAACAAGATATAAGAAAAAAAAACAACTAAAAAACTCCGGAAGGGGTGCATAGCTTTTTTCCAGTCAACATAGCATAAGAGGCAAAATCATGAACTACAAAGAAAGTCTTAAGGCCATCAAACTTATTCAAGAGTAATACTTGTATGGTTCGAAACACAAATTAAAAAGATTTAGACACACAATTACAAAATGAAAAAGGTAGAAAGAAAAAAAAATCAATTTATTATTATTATTATTATTGATTTTTGTGAATGTGACTAAATTATTTAAATATAAAGCTTTATCCATACAAAAATATCTATACCTTTGTTGGCCTCACGGTATAGACATATTGAAAATTGTAAATAAAATCCTCACGGTATAAGCATATTATAGAATTTTGATTATAGATAAATATCGAGGAAAAATCAATTCCTTAAATAATCTTAATTCATTAGTGATACATCATAAATGGATTATTTGTAGTCGACTTTATTAAACAACCGATTAAAAGCAATTTGTAACCAACTGCTTAGTAGAAAAGATTATCAAAACTTTTATAATTTTTTTATATATAGATGAAATGACAAATTATTGAAAATCCACAACATAAAGTGGAGGAATCGGAGTTTAAACCCCAACTACAGCATTTGACCTAGCAATTTCAACTTTCCTGCCAATTAAACTATGATTTACGGAGATAAACCATTTATTGCTAAGTGACAATTGACTTCAAAACATTGAAATAGAGTAATAAGGTTGTACTTTTTAATATGAGTATGTGATTCTGAACTTAATATGATGTCAGTTAATTGATGAATCATCATAAACTAAAGAGCTTGTGAAAATTTATTTATGTAATGTGACCCCATAACACCATGTGAGATATAGTTTGCAAGGTTTGAAATTAGAATGCTCTCAGTTCTGTCTCTCACCCAAGCACATGATTTTGGTGATAGGCTTCTGCTTCTTCTAGTCTAGTGACTCATATATCACCAAAATGGAAATTAAAAAGGCATAGATAAGATAGTATATAGGATTCTTACGGATGTTATTTAAATCTTATATATAAGAAAATAATGTTGGTTTTAATTTTGCAAGAATCATTTATCTTTATGGGATATGGATAAATTTATTGTGAGGATTAGGGTCTAATATATGATAGCAATATTACTAAGAAAAATTGTTGTGTGGTGTGTGGTATAGTAGTGGCAATTGATTAGTGCATATGGTTGTAATTTTGACTGTATTGTCGGGGTATATACTCTGATTCTCATTCTATTTAAAGTTCTTGATGAAGTTATTAATATTAACCTTAGTGTTAAAAAGTTTCACATTGATTGCGAAATGATCTGAATATATTTATAAATATAGACAATTATTATTTTATAAGTCAATTTTGTAAAGCTGAGTTAGGTCAAACTCTCAATTCTTAGATGATATTAGTCTCTCCATAATACGCTGAAATCAATATGTATGTATGTATTTTATTTTATTTTTCAATTTTGATGAATGTTAACTAAATGAATATTTATATAGAAGGACTAAATTGATTCATATTTTTTAATTTAAATATTAAATTGATCAACCCTTACCATTTCAAAGACTAAAAAGTTCTAGAGCTGTGTTATTTTGACAATTCAAAATGGACAACCGATAACACTATACTCAGAATGCATTCAATCCAAGATGTAATAAAAAATTAGAAAAGTGGATGAATAGTACAAATAAAAATTGTCCGACAATTAAATGGTTGTCGAAATAAACTTTCTCGAAGCCTAAAATACCTATTTACTCTAACAAGTTTGTTTGTATAAATAAATTGATTATTTTTTCTTCTCATTTTTCTTTGGACTAGTTCTACTTGACACAATTTTTCATGCTTTCTAGTTTCTATGTGACTTTGCTTCTGCATCACATTTGATTTTGATAGAACAAATAAATGCCAAAGCTTAAAAACAGGACGAGGGAGTAGAGTAGCCACGTATTTTTTTTATGTCAAAATTATCCAAAATAGAATATTTGTTCCCCAAATAATACATTATATAAAGCAATAAAAATTCCATAATTCCCATTCCTTTGGTGAAGGAAGAAACGACAAGAAATAAAAAGAAGCAGTTGTTGTCTTGAAAATGATGTTCATCCAGGTGTTCTCAATGTTGTTTGGTGATTCTTTAGTAACCAGGGGTTTATATGAATTGCATTGCATGTGAATTTGCTAGCTTTGTTTACTTGTTTTTTGAAATGTGAAATGAACTATCTTATGTATGGAAACATCCATTGATTAATTAAGTTGTAGATTATTTTTTTTTAAGAAAATGTTTGTTATTACGAAGGACTAAGTAACAAAAATTAAGAATAACACTATCACCATCCATATAATTTTCATCAGACATCAATATTATATATTTACTTTTAAGTTAAAAAAAAATTATTTAAAAAAATCCGTGATACTAAGCCATAATCGTGAAATCTGCAGAATTGTCATTCGTGGTGTATAGCATTGCTATCTGTTAAGATTTCTATAATTTTGAGAAAATAGAGAAAACTTTAGAAAATCATCAAGATAATAGAAATCATAAGAATTCATATTTGATAAAAGATGATAAGAGAATGATAATAGATTGATCAAAAGATAGGGAAACTAGTACAATGATGACTCTTATATATAGAGCAATTTGAGCTTAACGAACTAACTAACTAATAACCAACTTTAACAGACAAATAGAAACTCTAACTAACTAATAGAAGCTTTTTGCAAATTATCAATATTAACACTATCTTTTTTATACAAAATTCAAAAATAATATTGTATACTTATAGAGTTTTTGGCTTTTATATTTTCTAAAATATTCTCGTTTATTTATATTAAAACTATTTATTTGTCTCCCAATTTTCTTCTTCATTATATAAATTCAGCATATATGATTCAATTTTAAATGATATGTTGATAGGAAAATTGTTAGTTAATTATTTGATTAAATTATTTATTTTAATTAATTTTATATATTTATAGGAAAATAATTTTTATGTTTACGTCTGCTCATTATATTCATTTTAGACATATATTCTTGAATTTCTTTAAAAAAATACTGTTTTTTTTTTAATAATATGATTTATTAATTTTGTATTTTACGCATATAATAAAAGTTCATTTAATAAATTTGTGGATTATAATATGAGTCGTCTTTTTCTTTTATTATTTCTGAGTTGCGTGCATTTAAAAATTATTTATAACTTGAAAATTAATTTTACACTAAATGTCTTACCCGGAAATAAAAGCATGTCTTTTTCTAAAATATTGTTTAACTCAAAAAATAAATATTTTTATTATAAAAAAATAAAATAAAATAAATTAGTATGTTTCTTGTGAATAAAACGTGCAAGCTAGTTGCGGGTGGAAAAAGACAAACTTAGATTTATTTTCAAATCAAACTTTGGTTGGTACTATAGTAGATTTTTTTATTTTTTTTTTTGACTAAAAAGAGGTATTCATTCGTTCAAATTGAAAATACATAGATTCATTACAAATTCAAGATTGCCAAAAACTAAAAAAGGTGAATCTACAAACAATCTTGCAGCACCTAGGTTAATAGAATACAACGGCATTATGAAAGTGCCTACAAATATGACTAAATAAAAGTAACCAGAATAATCATATTCCCGGATCTGCAACGTTGACGTCCAAGTTTTCATCAGATCTGTAATAATTGAGGTAGATCTGTCAATTTGAATCAACAAAACACCGTACCAGAACAAAAAACCAACAAACGTCGCACAAGACGACGACAAACACAACGCCGCACAAGACGGCGACAACCTGAAAAAACAAAACAAGAATACGATGAAGCGTGGATAACCACTTATTTAAATAAAAAGAAAGACAAAAACGGTGTTGAGGGGTGATTTCAGGCCAAAAAATAGCCAAAAACCACCCCCTATGGTGGAAGAATGAACAGAGAGAAAAAATTGAAGAAAAATGGGTGGCGGCTAACCCTAATTTGTTCCTAAGAATAAGGATTTTTTTTAAGTTGGTACTATAGTAGATAGTAGTAGATACTAAATATTGTTGGGGATAACACCCACAAAGATGAACAACAAAGAACACTAAGAAAGAATAGAGAGAACTATGAATAAAATTGAAGAGAATGAATTAAGGGAAAAGTTATCTTTTATTAATCACCAAAATCACCTATATATAGGTGTATGTACAATAGGTGGGAGAGGTAGCTTGAACAAGCCAACTAACAAATCTAAACCTCTCTAACTAACTAACTGAAATACAACTGTACAAACAAACTAATCTAACTAACAAAACAGAAAAACATAACTGAACTGAACCAGAGGTTCAGAGCCTGAGAAGTATAAGAAGCTATGTTTGTTCAGAAGTTGTTGCTTCAGAACCTGTTCCATCAGAACCTGTGACCTTCAGAAGCTAGGAAGGTCAGAATCTGGTTAAGGGTCCCGTGGCCATCAGAAGCTGTTGTATAAGAGTCTGAGTCAGAGTCTTGTGAGCATCAGAAGCTGCAGAGCTTGAATTACAAATTCAACACTTCTCCTTAATTCAAGCTGTCAAAGCTCACAACTCCCATTTCTCTTCTGAGCTTGAGAAATTGGTCTCTTTTCACAGCCTTAGTTAGAATATCAGCTTGTTGATTGTCAGTAGAGCAATATTCAAGTTTCAGCTTTCCTTTAGTGACTTGGTCTCTGAGGAAGTGAAATCTTGTCTCAATGTGTTTGCTCTTCCCATGGCTAACAGGGTTCTTAGCCAGGTTGATTGCTGACTTGTTGTCGATCTTCAACACCACTGTAGTGTCAGCAATAATGTTCATCTCACTGAGAAGTGATTGCAGCCAATTTGCCTGACATGCAGCTAGGGACCCTGCTACATACTCTGCCTCACAGCTGAAGAGTGCTATGACTGACTGCTTCTTAGAGCACCAAGACACTGGTGCATTTTGAAATTTAAACAAATAACCACTAGTACTCCTCTTGTCCACCTTATCACCACACCAATCTGCATCAGAAAATCCACTTAACTCAAGTTTTCCATTGTCCTTAGAGTATGGAAATACAACACCATAGTGGATTGTGCCATTGATGTATCTAAGTATCCTCTTAGCTGCCAATAGGTGACACTTCAGTGGTTTACTCATAAACCTGCTTACATAGCCAACTGCATAACTGATATCAGGTTTAGTTTGACATAAGTACCTCAGTGAACCTATCAATTGCCTGAACATGGTAGAGTCCACTGCATCACTGCCTGTATCTTCTTCAATCTTGGCTCTTGTATCTGCAGGTGTGACTGATGAATTGCAGTCAAGCATTTCAAACTTTCTCTGAATCTCAGTGGCATATTTAGCTTGATGCAATATCATCCCTTTTGGAGTTTCTAAGAGCTCCATTCCCAGAAAGTAAGTTAACTTTCCTAGGTCAGTCATTTCAAACTCACACTTCATCTGTGATTTGAAATTCTCTATCTCTATAGATGAGCTACCTGTTACTAACAGATCATCAACATACAAACATATGATTAACATGTGTTTGTCATCACTGCATTTCACATAAACACCATACTCTACACTGCACTTTCTGAAGCTTTGCATAACAAAGAATTGATCAATTCTTTTGTTCCAAGCTCTTGGAGCTTGCTTCAGACCATACAGAGCCTTATTCAGCTTCAGAATTTTGCCTTCCTTGCCCTTCAATTCAAACCCTGGAGGCTGCTTCACATACACATCTTCCTCTAAGGGTCCATTTAGAAATGCTGACTTCACATCTAAATGAAATAAGGGCCATCTTCTACTACAAGCCAATGCAATCACTAGCCTTATAGTTTCATGTCTTGCCACTGGAGAGAATACCTCATCATAGTCCAAACCTTGCTTCTGAAGGAATCCTTTGGCCACAAGTCTTGCCTTGTATTTTATCACCTTGCCTTCAGGATTTTGCTTGACTTTGTACACCCATTTCACACCAATTGCCTTTTTATCAGAGGGCAATTCACACAAGTCTCATGTCTTGTTCTTCTCTATAGACTTCAACTCATCAATCATTGCCTCCATCCAAACTTTACTCTTCAGTGCAGCTTTGGTATCTAAAGGTTCAGTATCTGCAAGCATTGCATAATGCACAATTTCTCCTTCATTGTCTACTGCATTGTCTGATACAATCTCACAGTCAACTAACCTTCTTGGTAATTGAGTGTTTCTCTGAGGTCTTGGTGGTACAGTAGTGTCCTCATCATCACTTGAAGTATGCATGTCTTCATCACTTGCATTACCTTGATGCTGATTCACAAAAGTGGGAGTGTCATTAACAGAGCTTGCTTCACCACCTAAGTCCACTGCACAAGTTTTCTTAGATGAGAGCTTCTGACCCTAATCCCAACTTTCATTTTCTAGTACCTTCACATCTCTGCTGATCTCTACTTTGTCACTTGTAGGATTATACAGTCTGTAGGCACCCGTTCTATGATATCCAACAAATATCATAGGAACACTCTTGTCTTCCAGCTTCTTTCTCTTAGCATCAGGTACATGTTTGTAGCACAAGCTGCCAAACACCTTTAAGTGACTTACACTTGGCTTACTCTTGGACCACACCTCTTCAGGTACCTTATCCTTCAGCCTCTTAGTTGGACTTCTATTCAGAATGTAAACAGCAGTAGCAACAGCTTCACCCCAGAATCTCTTGGGCAGATTCTTCTGCTTCACCATGCTTCTAGCCATATCTAGAATACTTCTATTCCTCCTTTCTGCAAGACCATTGTGCTGAGGAGTATATGGTGCAGTAACTTCATGAATTATGCCTTGTTCCTTGCAATAATTTTCAAATTCTATAGAGGTATACTCACCTCCACCATCTGTTCTCAGAACCTTCAATGACTTGTCACTTTGCTTCTCAACCAGTGTTTTGAACTTCTTAAACACTTCAAAAGCATCACTCTTAGCTTTTATATGGTATAACCATATCATTCTAGAGTACTCATCAACAAACGTCATGAAGTATTTGTTTCCACCAGTTGATAACACATCAAATGGTCCACAAATGTCAGAATGCACAACATTTAACACATTACTAGATCTCAGAGGAAGATGACTTTTAAATGATGATCTATGATGTTTTCCTAACAGGCAAGTAGTGCATGTATCAACTGGAGTTATGACACTAGGCAATCCTAACACCATGCATTTTGAATTAAGCATTGACAAGCTCTTAAAATTCAAATGCCCATACCTCTTGTGCCATAGGTCACTATCTTTCTCTTCAGCAGTTGCGGACAAGCATGTAGCTTCAATAGCTTTGATTTGAGTCTTGTAGATCCTGTTCTTGCTTTGGGCTGTTTTGAAAATCAGTCTCTTCTTGGAATCAAAGAGTTGCAGAGTCTCATCCTCAATTACTATCTTGAAACCCTTTGAGATTAATTGCCCTATGCTCATCAAGTTACACTTCATACCAGGGACATAGAGAACCTTTTCAATCACAGCTTTCTTCCCATTCGATCTTTGGATCACCACATTACCCATACCTTCTGCCTTAATGGAATCACTGTTGGCCAATCTGATCTTTGTGTTGAGACATTCATCAAAGTCAGTCAAGATGCTTCTATTGCCAGTCATATGGTTAGAACACCCTGAGTCAAAGTACCAAACCATGGAATCTGCTGCTTCATCAGCAATTGTCACCATGAAACTGGTTTCATCATCAGAACCTGAGATATCATGTGCTACCTTGGCCTCTTCTTCATTGTCTTGACCTTTCCTTTTCTTTGGATTTTTGCATTCATTGGCATAATGCCCATATTTGTCACAGTTGTAGCACTGAATCTTGCTCTTGTCCTTCTTCTTTGACTTATCTTTCTGTTTCCCTCCTCCTCCACTAGAGGATTCAGGCACTGTCTCAGCATTCTCCTTGCTTTTCTTGGAGTCTTTCTTGTTCTGCCATTTCTTCTTCTCACTTTGATACTTCTTGAATTTTGAGAAAAGAGCTTGCTCATCTTCTTTGCCATGGCTCCTCTCACCATGCTTCAACTCATGAGCTTCAAGAGTGCTTTGCAGATCCTCTATCTTGATCTCACTCAAATCTTTAGTCTCTTCTATAGTCACCACTATATGCTCAAATTTAGAAGTCAAAGTTCTTAGTACTTTTTCCACCGTTTCTTGCTCACTAAGATTACCTCCACAATTCTTCATCTGATTGGTGAGAGTCACCAATCTTGTGAAGTAATCAGCAATTGATTCATCACTCTTCATCTGCAACAGTTCATACTGTCTCTTCAAGGCCTGAAGCTTTACTTTCTTCACTTTTGCATCACCACCATAACTCTTTTGCAAGATATCTCATGCATCTTTGGAGTTCTCAGCATCTGCAATCTTCTCAAACACCTTTGAATCAACACATTGATGAATGAGAAACAGGGCCTTGTTATCTTTCTTCTTTGCTTCTCTGAATGTTGTTCTTTGTTCTTCATTTGCATTTTCTGGTAGAGGAGTGATTGCTGCATTCACTTGTTCATACACTTCTTGAACATTGAATATCACCTTCATCTGCTTCACCCATCTATCCCAATTCTTTCCATCGAAAACTGGCAAATTCGCATGGAAATTGTTGTTCCCAGCCATGGTTGATTCACTTTCAACCTGATTCTTCTTTCAAGAACGAATCAAGATCCATTTGGATCGTACAAGCTCTAGATACCACTTTGTTGGGGATAACACCCACAAAGATGAACAACAAAGAACACTAAGAAAGAATAGAGAGAACTATGAATAAAATTGAAGAGAATGAATTAAGGGAAAAGTTATCTTTTATTAATCACCAAAATCACCTATATATAGGTGTATGTACAATAGGTGGGAGAGGTAGCTTGAACAAGCCAACTAACAAATCTAAACCTCTCTAACTAACTAACTGAAATACAACTGTACAAACAAACTAATCTAACTAACAAAACAGAAAAACATAACTGAACTGAACCAGAGGTTCAGAGCCTGAGAAGTATAAGAAGTTATGTTTGTTCAGAAGTTGTTGCTTCAGAACCTGTTCCATCAGAACCTGTGACCTTCAGAAGCTAGGAAGGTCAGAATCTGGTTAAGGGTCTCGTGGCCATCAGAAGTTGTTGTATAAGAGTCTGAGTCAGAGTCTTGTGAGCATCAGAAGCTGCAGAGCTTGAATTACAAATTCAACAAATATATGCTTATGACAATTTAATGCGAGAGAGAAGAAGTATCTTTGATAATATAGTAAACTCTCTTGGTTAAAAAAAAAACAGTAAACTATCATTATAAAAATAAAAATAGTAAACTGTCTTATGTTTTTTTTTTTACAAAAATAAACTCTCTTCTGTTCTTGATAATAGAAGAACATTAATAAGGAAAGGGTTGAATTGCAATTGCATGAAATAGCATGAAACAAATTGCCAATATTTAAAAATTACACACTTTTTCTGGTTTGCAAAATTACACACTTTTTAATGATAAATTAGGTGTACAATGAGCAATATGCTTATGACAATTAAGTTGGGTTCCTTTAACTTTAGGATGGGTGATTAATTTTACCTATTTGTTTTTTTTTTCATCAACCTATTTTTCCTCTCGTTGAATCCACATCATTCATTACAATGTCTACGGAAAACGGTGTTAGTTTTTTGCATTTAAATAGTACACTCAAAGTTGTATTTTTTTTTTTTGAAATATAATTGTGGGGTTCATTGTGTGGAAATTTAAATAGTTGCTGAATAATATATGTGTGTGTGTTTTTTTTAATATAAAAGTTAATATGTGTGTTTTAACCAAATTAAAATTGGCACATTTTTCTTTATAAGCTTAAAATTGCCACATTTGAGGAAAGAGTACTGCATGACATATAAGTAATTGGACCACAAATGAACACATACATATTATTCAGTTAAGGCATGAGGTGTAAGTATCCCCACAATTTTTGAGCTCACACTCTTCACCTAGTTAACCTTTCTCTGAGATAAGTGATGCCATTATTCCCAAATCAAAAAACATAATTATTTCATACACAAGCATATGTATGTTTAAATAGAAAATAATTGATAGTTTTTTTTAATCACCGGTGAAATGAGGTAAATTTTTTTTTTTATCTGAATCTATCCTAAATAACAGAATACAATGAATATTGGTATTGGTTGACACCGATATATAAGTTATGTTATACTGTTTTATAAGTCTTTATTTATTTTTCAGCTGAAATTTATATTATTAGAGTTTATTTTCTTGGAGAATTAGAAAAGACAATAACCACTAGAAATTAATTTAACACATATATATTTATTGTTAGGAATTAAACATATGAAGATATATAGTTCAACCTAGAAAAATATCACATTGAGCTGTTTTATCTATTCAATAGAAGACTTACATAAAGTTGCATGCCCATCTTTGACATAAATCTAAGAATTATGCACCTTCAATGATTAGAGCATAAGTTTCACATTTGGTATGTCATATTTTAAATAATGTTGTAATTTGCATACAATCAATTGTGTAAAATTATTTTACATATATATTCAATTAAAATATTTCATAATATTATTTTTAAATTAATTTTTAAAATATCTCTACAAATATCCATTGTAAACAGTCTGAGATGATTATATCTCTACAAATATCACATTGAGATATTTAAATTACTTTTTTGAATTATGCTACAATAATGTCTAATTAAATTAAGGTATTAAATTAACATGAACTTTGTTAGTCTTTATTCCTCTCCTATAATCAAATAAATCTAAATGATACCAAAATATAATTTCGTATAAAGTAACCCATTTGGGTTGATTTAGTGGTGTTAGTTTGAAACTTTATAATTTGTTCCTCTCAAAGTCTCAAGTGTAATTTTTTTTGTGTCAACTTCAATGGGTTATAGTCCATATAGAACAAAAATTCTGGCTTTAAATGCGGTCATCGCAAGTGGGCAATTCCTCAAATTAATCGGTCATTAGACTAAATGCCGAATTAAAAGAAGTTTATCCTATTAAAAAATCGATGTCTTTTAAAATTCAGCTTTTCACTGGAAATAAATCTATTTCCATGGAAAGAAAACACAACTAACAATAACAAAACTTTAATGGGACAAGCAAACTAACTCGAATTTATGTGATGAATACATCCATTGACAAATTAGATGTAACTAATAAGAACATAACTTCACTTTTTTGGGAGGAGGGGGTGTTAATAAACAAACATAATAAAAACTAGTGTAAATCATCCTCTTAGGTCTTTGAACATTGTCACACATCACAAGTTGTGGTTTTGTCACATTCTTTTCCAAGTTTCCCTTTTTCTAAACCACCCTTTTCCATGTCCAAATTCTCTAGGTTTCCCAGCTTATGAAGATCCACTTTGTTTGGTTCTTCAATAACAACTTTTCTTTTCCAATATTTACAGTGGAGAACCAGCTGGAGGATTCCTAAGGGAGTTCCAATCACACTTGGTCCCTATTAAAAGTAACAAACAACATCATTGTCAATAAGATTATCTTGATAATTATTGTATTAATTTCAATTATCAAATTATCTAAATATTACACTAACCGCAACGAATATATCCCTAATGAGAAGTCCATATGTAAGCCACAATACACTAGCTAAGAATGAACACAATGATAAGGGTAGTGGCATGAATTCCACACTCTTTGTTTGTATCACTTTCTTCTGCAATAATCAAAATCAAAATTATGTAAGATAATTAATATAATTTAGAGGATTGTACCATAAGAAAAAAAATAAAAAATGGCACCATATTAAAATAAAATAGGAAGTTACACCCATTTACTCACTTTTTTTTTTCAATTTCTTTTTGTGTAATAATTATTTTATAATTAATATATAGAAGAATTATTGGACGGTAAATATGAACATCTCTTTCAAAAATTCAGATCTTAACTTTTCACGTTTTAGTGATTATATAGCTCTTTCCACTTGATCATTAACTATGGTTGATAATTAATTTTTTAGTTCTATTACTTTTCTAATTTAATTATGAGTTTTTCAAAATTTTAATCATTGTATTTTAACTAACCACTAATTTTTTTTCTCCCTTCAAGTTTATAGTAAGAGAAGACAAATAATAATAAATTCACAATAGAGAAACATGTCAAAGTGTTTTATTTCATTTTCTTTTTCAAAAACCAACTTTTAAGACTATGAAAATATAAAACCATATATGAACTTACTCATTCACATTATTAACATTTCAAAATAACTTTGTCAAATTAATAAATAATTGCAACAAAAAAAAAATGCATGCCCTCCAATTATATGATTCCGAGCATATCCACACATATTAAATCGGTAATATCGGACATGCATTGGAAAGAAAGTGAGCAGTGCACTAAATACATCAATTTTCGAAGACCGATTTTTTTTTCCTTTTAGAATAAAGGTAGTATTATGAACGAATCTGATTAATATTTTATAATTGAAAAATAATTTTAGAATAAAGATAATGTAAATGAAAAAATTATTCTTATAATAATTCAAATAAACAAAATGTGTAGTATTTAATTAGTCCATTATATATTAGAACTATGCTCTGTTCTGTTCCCCTGTTTTTTTTTCTTTCTAGTGGTGACTCTGTTTCCTATTGTAAACAGAGAGATTGCATATAAAATTTGAGTGGAAGAAAAAGAGAAAACTCACCATAACAATCAAAGGGGAAGCATACATTGCTATTGAAATCCCCAAACCAATGCTACCAACAAGTAACTTTCTGTGACGATGATCAGGGAAGGCAAAAGCTGATGCAAGAGCAATGGCACAGAACGATAGAAGAACTGGTAAAGCTATCATAGCTACCTTCACCTATAAAAAAAACTTTATAATTAGTTTCACAAAATACTTACTTTTTATGATATATTTTCACATAATTATAAAGTTCTTTGATCCATATATTATTATTTTTTCAAATTTAATGGTAAATATTTTTGACTAATGAAGAAATTTCTAGTCGAGTCAAAAATTAAAATACACGAACTCTGCATTCATTTTTTTTTGTCAATCTTCTGGTTCTCAGGAGAAGAAGTTCCGGTAATTTGAAGTTCAGTCAGAAAGATTAAAGTTTAGTAAAAAAATTCTTTCTTCTAAAAATTAAATTCAGACTCTCTTCTGAATGATTCGTCTTGAGAAAGCTCATGAACCACTTGAGCTCGTTTATTTTTTTTTTCATTCAAAATTTTCATTTCATGCAAATATGACAAAAATTAAAATACTAAGAAAACTTTCATGCACATAATTATTATTTTCTTAGAATAATAATAAGATGTAAAAATTTGGTAAGGTGTTTTACTATTTTGTACATACCTTTCCTTTGGGTGTAGAATACAAAAAATAAATTAGAACATAAGCTAGCTCCAAAACAATTCCAACTCCATTAACAGTAACAAGAGGAAAATTTTCCCACTTGTAGCTAACTATTGGCAATCCATACCAAGTAAAAAGGAGACAGTTCAATAGTGCAATAATATAAGGAACACATGAAAATTCCTCAGTGCTTTTTTTCCTTATGACCCTTTTGAAAGTAACCCTGCAAAATCAAATCAAGATGAAAAAAATAAAAAATAAAGTTCAATGATTCATAATCTCTAAATAGTTTGTGATTTATAATGTTATGTAACATACATTGGTGCAGCATAAAGGGACACTGAGGCAACATTTCCTGCAAGAAATTAACATTTAAATGAGTCATTTTTTTTGTGTGTGTTAAGGATTTATGTATCATATAGTAATTAGTAATGCATGATAATGTTAAGAGGGTATGGATTATGTAATGGATTAAAGAAGTACCAATAACTGCAACAGCCATACGAAGGCTTTCTGCCATGTTGAAGTTATTTGCTCTTTCTAGTGATATGAGATGAAGATATTTTGTAATGGTGAGTGAGAAGACACTTTGAGGATGCTCTATTTATAGTACTTTATGAGTACTATTCAACACCTAGCTAGTAGAGGTATGCTTAAAGTATTAAGGTAAAAAAAGAATATGAATAAAGAATATAGAGAATTTAATCAAAAACAAAGGTTCTTAGTTAAACTTGAGAAACTATTCCAACAATGGTTAAAATTATGGTTAGTCTTCTTTAACCATATGAAAAGATGGATCGAGATTCGTCACGGTAGATAAGCACGTAGTTTTCAATTTCGGCTGTCAATTATTGATCAGATGGTTCACATTGATAAAATAATAAAATCGTTTAAAATTATTTTAGCAGCACGTGTCAGATCGGATGGTCCTAAAGTACTACTGTATGAAAATTGTGTCTTTTTTACAATAGCGTATCTGCTTCGTAAAAAGAGGGTATATGCTATGAAGCACGGATACCGACACGACACAGACACTAACACATCGACACCGATAATAATTTGAAAAAATAACATAATTTAGTGTAATCATAAGTGTCGTGTCGGTTCGGACACAGACACGTGTCGGACACGCCTAATTTGAGAAGTGTCCGTGCTTTATAAAGTATATGTCATGCACAAGTTAGAATTTTTTTTATGTATAATTTTATTATTATTATTATTGGATAAATAAGTTTTATTACTATTGGATCAAATGAAATGTAATGTGACATATTAATTGAATTGTAAAAATAAACTTATTTCATTTGTGCATAATAGACAAAACATTGTATGATAAATTACTTTTGGAGTAAGTTGTCCCCTCTAAGAATAATTTTTTAGAATTACTCTTGCTTAATAGTTTTTTTGCAGACATTATTATGTCTTACTGATTCAATTGTTAAAAAATAGTTCTATTTTTTTATGTAGAGTGTTGATGAAGTTACAAACACACACAAATTATGAAATATTGAGTTAGTAGTATCCGGTCAAAAATATCCTTATATTTTAATACAATTGATAGAAATGTTAAAATTATTAGTATCGGACTTCATGACCGGAGTTGAAATGTTGGTCCCGAAATGTTGGTCCCTCTATTTGGTTTGTGTAAGTTTTCAATAAGTTGTCATTTCGTCTATCTACAAAAAAAAAGAATCAGGTGAAAATATTTAACCTAATAAATCATCATTGTCAGTTTAACCGGCTCTTAAGAATAATAAATAGTTTTTTTAAATAAAAGAAATTGCAAAAGTATCATATGGCAAAATAAGACATTCCAACTAGTTCTTATTAAGTACTAGATCAAATTTGTAAGTTTCATAAAATTTTAAAAATATTTAATGAAGTAATTTCATTTAAACATATAATACACTTTTTCAAATACAGCTCCTTCTATTTTATTTTTTTTTTGGTAAAAAATACAGCTTATTCTTATTCTACCACATATAGGTAGTATTAGATATCGACTACAGCTTGGTCATGAGTCAAGTACATATGAGACAAAATAGAACATTAGTTGATTTTTGAAAACCAAAATGGAACCTTTTTACTTAAGAACTTCAAATTGCAGGCACTTCGTGTGAGACACTTCCTAAAAAATATAACAATAAGATTGTATTTATAAGTATATATATCTGATCAACTTAATTAAACTCGAATAAATACAAATCTTATTGTCATACTTAAGTAATAAATATTATTATATACAATTTAGTAATCTTTGTAAATTATAATTTTCTAACAACTTGTGTAATTTAAACATATCGACTAGCTTCCATCAATTTGTTATATAGAAATTAATCACATTGATATATTACTAGAATGGATTTTTAAACAAACTTTGAGGATTTTGGAATTTCAAAAAAGCTAGGTCAGGCATCAAAAGTGAGCATATTTAATAAGTAAGTGAGATTCTTGTCTACTCCACATTTTCTTAAAATCAAATTTGTTGCTTCAATCGAATAAATAAGTGAACCTGGACAATTTTTTATACCAACCTTTTGATTTTTAGGAGAAAAGAGTTTTAGTAATCTAGAGTTCACTTGCGAAATAAATAAAGTCTGACCACAATTTTTTTTTTACCAAAATGGAATTCGAGATCTTCCGAATTCGAATGATTCATTCTAGAGGTAGATCATTAAACACTAGAGCTCAATATTTTAGTTGACAAATCTAATTTTTAGGAGAGGGGGAAGTGAGGGAGCATATAAAAAGCTTTTAATAAATAGGCTTAATTAGATTTTTTGTCTCCTATTTTTACTATTTTGCGCACAATTGATCCCCTATTTTAAAATTTGACAGTTTTAGTCTTTCCATCAAATACTTTGTCTAAATTATGGTGATATGATATGTTTTAAATTAAATTTTTAAATTAATTTTCTTACGATTTCATCAATGTTAGTATTTTTTCATTATTAAATTATACTATATCACATCGTTTAAAACATATTATCACATCACTAATTTTTAGATAAAATATTTGATTAATTAAAGAACTAAAATTGCCAAATTTTAAAATAAAAATAAATTCTACAAAATGACAAAAGTAAGAAAACAAAACTGCTATTAAGTCTAATCAATAATACTAGGTCAGACTCATAGTCATAGCTAACATTTTTAAGAAACCAACTTCACAAATCTAATGTCTACTCTAAGCCTATTTTAACCCTAGCTATGATCTGTAATCTGAATTTCTTTTTGATTTCCTGTTTTAGAGGTTAATGTAAGGTAGAGACAAAATACACATTTGCTACTAACTCTGATTAGAGAATTTAGATTGGAAGATGGCACTAGATTTGCACCATCTCTTTTTGACATAATTCCTGCGTGTCATTTGAAATTTTAAGTAAGATTAGAATATGTTTGTTATGTTCCTTCTTTGTTTTTATGGATACAATGTGATAAGTGGCTTATGCTTTTATGTTGGTAAAGCATTATAGATGCCAATAATGCCTTAAAAAATATTACTAATTCAAGTGCTCTTACCCTTCATGATGTGGATTCCATTTTCTTGATATATATGAATTCATTTGACAAGCAACAGATTATTTTCATTGGAAATGTACTGTTGTGGCTTTCTATGTTTAGAAAGATAACTTTTTATTTTCTTCTACTTCCCTCAAATTTTAAGATAGTAAAGAAGATAGCCAATGCAAATTTATTTCATTATTCTTGCATGATTGAGGTGTGACAGACATGTATCATATCATATATTATAATTATAATTATCACACATATTTTGACTTCTACAGCAAAAGGTATAAGTGCACATGATGTACCAATTTTAGATATACTGGTAATTAAGAAAAAAGAAATTGCACTAGCAAACTCAATCTATATTTTATCTTTCATTAATAATAAGATGCGCTGTTAAATTGTTTTTAAAGACAAAGTTAATTCTCTTGAAAACAACATTTATAATTTTAGGGGACACAACATTGTTATTTATAATCTTTCGAATTTTTTACATAAAATTGTCAAATAACCGATTATTCCAAAAACTTAAGTTGTTAGGATATGCCACATCAATAGTTTTATATTATTTCTAACACGCCCCCTCACGCAAGAATCCATTTGGGCTTGAAACTGGATAATGCATAGGTCCACCTACCATATGCTTAAATTCCACTTTTTAATTAGAAAGTGAGGGGAGCGAGGATCGAACTCTAGACCATTTAGTCATAGATGCTCTGATACCATGTTAAATAACCGATTATCTCAAAAGCTTAAGTTGTTAGGATAGATCACATCAATGATTTTATATTATTTCTAACAAAGACTTACAATCTCTGGTGTTAGTAAGCCGAAAGTGTAAAATGCAAGTGGTATGAAAGTATGTTGATTGTCATAACATGTGCTCTCATGTTTGACTAATTTACTTGAAACAACTTTGAGGATTGTCTATCCCATGGTAAAAGTCTCAATCCTCAATCTAACAAGTAGCGAAACTCCAGTCAAATCCACACATGCATCCGCCTACCCACTCGTACACCGTACATCTGCTAGTCTGAGAGTCGATCGTCCTTCCCGTGGGTCGGCCAAAAAGTTCACATTAACCTCTTTTTTCACATATATCAAAAAGGACGACTCGGACAAAGTCGTGCATGTATTTGAAGCCCGAAAGCTCTCTACAATGCACTGTGTGCTTCCCAAAGTTATCCATACACCCCTTATGATAAACATGACAAACTTCATCAATGAAAAATAAAGCAATGATGAGGTAAAATATAGTAATCTATATAGATAAAGTATAGTAAAAAATTATTTTTTTTTTATTTAGTTAAAATTCACAAAAATAAGTAAATAAAAGTATAGTAAATTATTTTTTATTTAGTAAATAATTTACAAAATTCATATTTTTACTGTTTTGACTAATTGTTTTATATTTTATGAAATTCTTGATTTGTCAATTTTTTATTTACTATGATTTGTCAATTTCTTTATCACATATTAATATTTTATGAACTATCACTATATCACTATATTAGTACCTCATTTCTTTTTCTTTTTTTATCAAAAAATTATAACACAATCTTAAATAATATTTTCAGTAATTTTATCGATTTAATTGTTTAATAAAAAACGTATTTGAAAACTAAACTAACTAAAAATATTCATAGCATATACAAGTAATATTTTTTTTTTGGACTCTACAAGTTACTTCAGGAACATGTAATAAAATTCACACGAGTATAATATTAAAGTCAAATTGGAAGTCTGTTATTTATAATCTCATTAAATATATGGTCTCCACTATTTTTTGTTTCTTTTCTTTCAAGCTTTTACTTTTTTGACTACATTTTTCATTTGTTACACGAAATAATACTAGAACCCACATGATAATCTAAAATTAATAAGTTAACACATGAGATAGAAACATTTTACATGAGTATATATATTCATATCTATGAAAATATATTATCACATATTAGATAACAAGTACAAACATTTTACATGAAAATATATTCAATTATCATTATATTTTTTCAACAAAATATGATTATTATTATTATTAAAATACTTTCAAAAATTTTACATCATAATAAAAAATCATATATATATTTTATTTTTTTTGAGTAAAAACTAAGCCGTGCATTGCATCTGCACATGTCACTTATACTAGTTGTTTCATATTTTACGAAATGTTTGATTTGTCAATTTCTTTATCACACATTAATAACATTTTTTAAAAAAGGAAATACGGCATCAGCAAGATGCTGAGAACCCTAGAAATATATCAGAAATCTAAAAATAAAGAGAATACATGAGGAGGGGGAGGGGGGACCGAAGCAAAACGTTCCCTAGGTCAAAAATCTAAAGTTGGGAATACGGATTACGAAACTTTTCCCTAATAAATACACCTCTTGCAAAGGTAGAATAATGTCATTCCTGAATTTTGAAAAGAAAACCCTTAATTATCACACATTTATAACATTAAAATTGAACCCAAATTTGAATATGAGAATGAACCCAATTTTTTTTTTTTTACAAGAAAATGAACCCAAATTAATAGCATTAAAATTGACACCAAATTTGAATATGAGAATGACCACAATTAATAACATTAAATTGATTCTAATTTTATAATATTTTTGGTTTCCTAGTTTCAAGAAAAATAAAATTGACATAATACAGAAAAATAAATTCAATTGTTTTTTATTTAAAATAGAAATATAACTTTGTCAACAAAATAAATACAAATATCTTACAATCCATATGAGAAGGGGCCGAGTAGTTACAAATATCTAACAATCGTGAGGTGCAGTGCTGGATCCAACACTGAACATCACGATATTCTTTACTTCCCTTGCTGTAGAGTTTTTGTCTTTCATGGGAATCAAATCATATACCCTATGATTCAAGTACATGTATCCCAGAGTTCAAGAACATGTTTAATCCTAAACCCTAAACCCTAATAATAACCAGCTAAAAATTCAAAAATCTCTTGCACAAGTTGTGAAGAATGTTTGCGTTATTTATAGTTTTATCTCAAAACTTTATAAAAATAACTTAACAATGTTTAAAAATGATGAATTTTTTACTCTATAAAAAAATAATGTAGGAAGATAATTCAATCAAAACATTTGAACTAGCTAAGATTTTAAATTCTTTACAAATTTCAAACTCATCAAAATACACTCTAAGAATTATTGTGGTACGATAATTAACTCGTAAAATGTGATTGAAAACAATCCCTCTTAAATTGTTTTTTTTATCAAGTAGCTTAGTGGCTAGAAATTCCACTTTTAAGGTGGATAAGTGGGATGACCGAAGTTTGAATTTCGACCCACTGCATATATTATGCGATGTCCCTGCCAACTGAGCTATGCTCACGAGACTAAATTGTACAATTTAAAATGCTAAAAGAAAGATCAAAATTATAATAACCACAAATTAGCTTATTAATATATATATTTTTGGGATTTGGATCATGATCTCCTTCCACTATTATCTCCAAGAGAGTGAAATTATGAGAAAGATAGAGAGCTAGGAGAGAGATGCATAGAATAGTAGATAGAGAGGATCCAATTTGATATTTTTGTTATCTTCATATTTTTGTGGTCGTGCGGATAAATGACATGATGTTTAATTTGTAAACAATTTTACCACGATTTTATGTTAAATTACAACTTAAAAACTATTTTTGTTTGCTATTTTGATTTTTTACACTATGTCAATCTCCTCAAAAGTTCACTGATCTAAGATATAAAAGAGCTGCTCTCTCAAGTTAATGTTTTTATCCATCACACACTTAGCTTAAATAAGTTAATCAATGTGCAAATTTCTTTACTAAACTTGAAGCCTCCTCAGATGTTGATTTATTGACTCGTGATTCTCCTCCATAAGGCATCTTTGATCTTCTTAGAAATGACGCAATGAAAACCTTTTAAGTTTTCTTTATTTATTTTACATCCTTAATTAAAAAAGCACTTTGAATAGAGAGCGCCACATGTAGAGTTGTCAAAATGGGTTAGCCCGAATAGCCCGAATTTTTTCTCGACTTGGGCCTTAAAATTTGAGCCTGGATTTTTTCCGGACCCATTTAAAATATGGGCTAGCCCGAATAGGTCACGAACAGCCCGAGGCCGAATAAATTATAATAAAAAAATTATAAAATAAATTTGAGTTAGTATGTTACATTTTAAGTGTTAATTTTTTATTTTATTTGGGCATAGTCAATCTAATATGTTGTTGATTTATTTTTCTATGTGAATTAGTATTTCTAAGTTCTCTTGTGTTGAATTTATATGTGAACTTAAATATGAGTAACTCTCTCTACCAAAAAAAATAAATAAAAAATATGGGTAACTCTATTTCTTTGGTTTTCTATGTTATTTTGTTGTAACTTAAATATGTTGAGTTTATGGAATGAAAGAAAAACAACATTAGCAACATCTATTTTAATTGAGCACCAACAACATCATTACCAATGAGCATTATTTTTTGGAGTCCATATTTCATCCGGGCTTTTTAGCGCGTCCGGGCCGGTCCGAGACGGGCCGAATCACTCGTTTTACACCTCTAGCCACATGTCACCACAATGTAAATTGAAGAAAAATGTGAAGTACCAAATTAAAAAGGGGAAAAAGTAAAATCGCTTAAAATAAAGAGGAAAAAATTAAAATTACACAATCACGATAGTGAAATAAATTTAAGAGTTTAAAAAAGATGCACCGACAGTGTAAATTAATTTTATATTGACAACCAATAAAAATGTTTCAATCTTTCATGTCATATCAAGAAAATAGGTTAAGCGAGGTGATGTGGCAGAAATATAATTGTAATTAATTGATGGTTTAAAATTATTTTATACTACATATTCTTTTTTCTCTAAATTTATTCATATTTTTTTTTAAAATTAGATTTAGTCCTCTCGTGTACGAAAATTAATCATTAGCTAAGTCAACCTAATAGAAACAGCACAAAAATGAGACAATAATAATATTACCCAATAAGAGGGATAGGATTATATTATATATTCAATAATTCTTTAAAGTTGCTTGAAAAAACAATTGCTAGTGTGGAATAAAACTCATCTTTGTGAAAGGAAATTCAACGATATGCCGTTACTAAAATAATCATTAGCATAAAAAAAATCATTAGCATAAACATGTCCTATTTTAATGCTCAGAAAGGGGGTTTATACTTGTCGAAGGTAATGCTCCAATATAATCCATCCTAAGTTGTCAAGTTGTTCCACTATGCAATATTGTTTTCAAATAATTTATTTAAGAACTCTAATTGGGTCTCATCATAAGATTGGAAAAGGAGTATTAATTAAGAAACCTTGACGCCACTTTCTACCAAAAATCTTAAACAAAAACCGATATGGATGTTGAGAGTGAGAGTTAAGTGTGAGTTAGAAATTTCACAATAAATAAAAAAAATGTTAAACTGTATAAAGTGTGACGACTCATATATTTAAAATATTAAAATTTTGAATGAAGATATAATGTCATATTATCTTTTTGAGACAACTCAATAGCTAATTTTGAGACGACTCAACAGCTAACGAGCTCCTTTGCTCGGAATCGCTACACCGCCCCAACTTTCACATGCTCCTATTAACCAGGACACGATCTAGATGGACTTAACCGTTTCTCCACATGATACGGGACATCTCATCACTAAGATAAGGATTAAATGACGGTTCCTTACTCCAACAAAGGAGAAATCCTGGCAGTCTCTCCTATTGGACCGTCTTGCACAATCCATTAGGGAGACCTTGGCCCAGCGCTGGGGGATCTATAAATACTCTCCTTCACTGGAGGGCCAGGTACAACCCCCTTCGGTGGTGAATTGCTGCTCAACATTACAAAATTACTCATCAAGTGAAGGATTCGCCGGTTCGTTATCGTTTCTGATCTTCATGTTAGATCATATCTTATCAAATTTGAGACTCATTAACATGCTAATTTGCATAAAACTAATGTGTACGATTTTGTATGGTAAGGTTAATTAATGTGATATGATAAGACACATCAAAAGTGATTTCAATTTAAATTACTAAGTGTATGTTTCGTTTCAATTCTGGAATAGCCAGAATTGATTCTAGACGTGTAAAATTAATTTTGGTTTGTTTAGTTTCTCAAAAGTAGAATTGATTTTGTCTCCAGAATTTATTCTATTTGAAGTTAGAAATCGTAGCTTCTGATTCTAAAATTGATTTTGACACTCAAATTTTTTGTTCAACTCACTTTTGCATGAATATATCTAAACATAAACCACTTTATCTTCAAATTAATTTTGGCCAGAATCAATTATATCAAAATCAATTTTTCTCACTGCAGAACCAAACATAGACTAAGGATGTGGGAGACCACTGTGGTGCAAAATTTCTCCATTTGAATGAATGCGAACCAGCCAAGAAATTTTATAGAAAGATGTAATCCTAAACACCCTTTTTTGTTAGTCATGTCAAGTGACACTCTTTGATTCTTACTAGTACTAGCAAATTGGCTTAATTAACAGACTGGAAATTCAATGTCCTAAAGCATGAGCGCAGCAATTGGTTTCTGATTCTTTTCGTATGTTTGGTTTTACATTTTATGATGTGATGCTATTGGCAAATAAGAATAATAATAATATTTTATGACACACAGACCATATAGGCTATAGTATTAGCTAGCATTGCTGTTCATACAAATAATATATCCCCTCCAATGGTTTGTTTTGCTTGCAATGGGATACAGTGTGAAATTCAAAGCATCACTTTTTATTTTGACTTCAATTCAATGCATGTCGGCTCAATATGCTTTTAGATGAAATTGGATTTTATATTTGGAAAATAATTGAAGATTTATTTTGATTTTTATAATTTTTTATGATTTAATTCTGTTTTTGACAAATATAAAATTTATATTATTCTTGAACTTAGTAGGGAGGACCACAGTTCAATCTCCCACTACTGCAATTGGGAGGGGTCTGAAACCACTTGATACCAAAACTAATCCTCGAGTTAGATTAAATTGGCGGTGAAAGTAAAAAAAAAAAATTTAAATTATTCTATGATATTTTCATATTAGAGATAAATTAGTCTCTTTATTATAAGGAATCATAGAAAAGTTAGTTTAAGTATAAAATTATTAGAGATTAAATGAACTTTTAACTTTTTTTTTTAAATTTCTCTAATTCAAAATTGTTGAAGAACATTGACTTTATTTTAAAGAAGAACATTGACTTTTTATTTTGTCTTAACCCAATTGAATAAAATTTTGTGCAAAGTTTAATCTATTTGTATTCAAGAATTAATTATATAATCTCGCAATTGACTATGAACATGTTCAAGCAACTCATGCATTTTCTCAATGTTTTAATTTTAATTTGTGAAAATGTGGTGTTTGATCTCCATCTCTTGGCAATCACGGATCATTAGTCTATTTTACACCCAAACTTCAAAATAAGTGGGATCAAAATACTGGTCAGAGAGGATGATTGTGATTGACCTCATGTTTAGATCAAGTATATATAGTGATGTGGTATATTCACAGAGATTGTTGATGTTCAAGTGCGACTATCCATATTGACTATAAATTATGAGTTCAAATGTGAATGATAGTTTTTCATTGACATAAACGAGTCTCGAATAATTCAAGTATGAGTTGTCCACATAGTTGTTCACATCATTTGACTCTATGACGACACACTAGGATCTCACACCAGCTCCCCTATTAAGTTGAACCATGATTCTTATATCATTTATTGGAGAGTAAGGACCAATGTCAAAAACATCAACCAGATAAATATTCACTTATAATAAAAACAGATTAAATATATAAAATCCATATCAGACATCAACACTACATATACTTATGCAAAACCTTATAATATTAAAAATACGAGTTATTTAGCTCTTTTATATATCTAATAATATTTTCTCCATTTGTAGTCAACATGTGACTAATCAATCACACTTGAATTCCAACAATTTGTTGCTAAAAAGAAAAGAGAAGATAATTATTTTGATGAACTTTGTCAATTTAGCTTTTTTTTTGAAAAAAAACTTTATCAATTTAGTGTGATAAAAAATTTAAAACCCAAAATGACCAATTGATACATTATCCACAATTTTATCTGCACCATTAAGCGTGTATCACTCTCCAAATAGGGTGTCTGGCTTGTGCATATTCGATAAGAGGAATGGATGGATCAGCAGCAACACACACACAAAATGTTTTACCACACAAATGTAATATCTATTAAGATTTAAAAACATAGAATATGTTCTAATTCTAAATCCGAATAAAAACATTGCTTTATTTTACATGTACTGTTTGTTTTTTTGTGGTTGCAAGCACAAAATCTACAATGTTTTTGATTCTATACCGTCCTTAATTGGCACATGAGTCTCCAACGAAAAATAGAAATTCAGATATATTCATTCATTCATTCATAGAATAGCTTCTTTGAGCATTTTATTTTTGAAAGACAGTGAGAACTTATAAGTTTATGACATAATTTGATTTGTCACGATCAAGTATAGGAAACCTAAGTATCTAGCCTATTCCAATCTTATCATTTATACTTAATGAAGAATTCACCTTTTTCATATATTATGGCTAGTGTTTTTTCTTCTTGTTTTATCACTAAGATTCACTATATTAAATCTTAGTGTAACCAGTGATAGGGATTAAAAAGAGATAAAAAGATGAAAACTAGTTGCAAGAGGGAATAAATTAAAGGATTTCAAATTGAATAAATCACTGATTTTTTGTTTGAAATTATAGGGATATTATACCTCTAAAATTTGCGAATAGATAATTCATGGATTAATTAATTTGGCATTAAATTAGATACACATTAGCAAAATGATCAAGTTACAATGTAATTTAAAATAGGGGTCTTTTCTGCCTATAATTTCATGGATGAATTGACAATTTACTCGTTTATTCCAAAGTAGACAACAGGCTTGACACGTCAATATTCTACATAGAATAGAAATAAAACGAATGTGAAATTTCTAGTCATTAGGTTACTCGATTTATTATTCTTACTCATATCATCAAACTTTCAATCCTTATTGGTGAAAAATATTTGCACTAACCCAAATATTTTTGAAATAAATAACCTTTCAATAAGCTTCTCTTTGCATTAATGAAGTCAAAATTATTATATACAAAGTAGGAAGGCAAATAGTTTTCACCAATAAGGATTGAAAATTTGAAATGATACGAGTAAGAATAATAAATCGATTGACAATGTTTCTATATTTTTCTTCGACACGGGTTGACTTTTTTTTTGTTATATTCAAACCTTGCAATTTATTAAGGTTTTAAATTATTATCAAATAAAAATTTAAGGCTTTCAAACTTTTTTTATTTTTTTAACAAAATTCAAATTATAGTACCAAAAAAGTTAAATCCAAATATATATTATTCAATGCTTAGTAGTTTTTGTGTGGAAAAAAAATAAATGTGTATCATAAGTAATGGAAAAAAATTAGAAAGTGACAAAGTTGCTAGAAGATTCAGATGTCATGTACAAATTAACTATTGCAAACTATAATGTGATTTTTTTTTTTTATTATAAGAGAGAAGCTTATAAGAAGAGTTATTTATATAAAAATATATGAGTTATTACAAATATTTTTAAGAATAATATACATTTTTAGGAATATGAATTGATAATTGAAACGATCTGAGGTAGAATATTGCACCCATTGATTTGTGCATGAATACATTGGTCTTCCTTATTTGAATGTAATTAACGACATCAAAATTATTACATCCAAATTAGGAGGACAAATATATTTATACACAAATTAATCGGTGCAATATTCTACATCAAATCATTTCAATTATCAATCCATATTTCTAAAGAAGTATCTTTCTATAATTATTCTTAAAAATATTTGTATTAACCCAAATATTTTTATTTAAATAACTCTTTTTATAAGCTTCTCTTTTCTAATAAAATAAAAAATTCGCAGTTTAGTTTGCGAAAGTTAATTTGTATATGCCATATGAATCTTCTAGACGCTTTGTCAAATTTCAATAGCAAGTTGGTTCTTTCCACATGAAAGGCACAGTTAATATGAAGGAGAATGAAGATCAAACCTCAAACTTCATTTCCATCAAATTTATCGATAACATGTTGTTGTGGAAAAGGAGCATGATAATAGAGTCTAGGTGTCCTATAGAGTCGGAGGAGATTTCAAACATGGTTAGCAAATGACAACACAGTATAGAGAGGATTAAAGATATGGGACAATTTAGTAAGTGCATCAAAATGAAGCAATGGTTAGTGGCAGATGATTGTTATTGCAGGTGTGTGTGGGTTGAAATATTAGGATTGCCTCCCCAAGCTTGGTGCATAAAAAACTTCGAACAAGTGGTGAGCAATATAGGAAAAATTGAATGGATCAAGTCTGATACAATTTCTTGCAAGTCCATGGACTCTGGGAAAATGCTAATCGTAACAGAATTATTGTCATTCATTGAGAATCCATTTTTACTTTAATTAGAGGATTATCAATACAAGATTGGTATCATAGAATTAGAAAACCATGTAAGGGTAATCCCTTGTTTTTATTGTGTACACCAAGGAGATTAGCATCACGATTGTTTCAAGAACGCGTTGTCGGCGACGGAAAACAAAGTATTAGAATCAAACGGGGCAAATGATAATGGCATGAAAGAGAGTGATAGATTGGAGGGCACCACAATTGTTAACATGAAGAGAGGAATTGACACAAAAACGCAAGAATTGGATACGGTGCGTGCTTGGGAGAACGAAGAAGAGATTGGGGCAGTAAATTATATTTTGATTGGAAATATTGGATAAATTAACCACTCACTTGAAATTGCGGCTAATGATTTCCAAGGAACGAAAGTGTGTGATTTCGTGATTCCCGAATTGATTGAAAACGATTTCCTTCCCCCACGTGATTTTGAAGGCCAGTCAATTTCCAAAGAGAATTTAAATGCTCTTGATGGCAATCAGCACTAGCCATCTAGGATTGAGGAAGAAGAGGCGTGCTACAAGGATGTTTCGGCAGATTGGGATTTCCTTTGGTATGAAACCCTACTTTCTCAAACAATCGCATCAAACATTTCTTATAGTTCGGGTGAGTAAATTAATGGGCTGAAACAACTAATGGGTCAAGCTAGTTGTGTCGCAAGCCTTTGTGATAGCCCAATTGGAGATTATTTAGAGAAAGAAGAGGTTGTGAAAATGTCAAAGAAATTAAAAGAGCCAAAAGCTAATTTTAAAAAAGGGAACGACTCAACTAATTTAAATTATCGAGATACAAGGCCGACACAGTGTGTTAATCAGCTGAGCCTCTATTTTTTGGAGTCTAAAAAAAATTATATAGTACTTGATCTTTAAACTAAAATAAAGAGACTGGTTTAAAAAAATAAAAACAGTAATAGATATTAATTTTCCTTTACTATGTTACAAAATATAGTTAATAGTTTAGTATTGATGACAATTGAGAATGATCACTTACAAAATATGCAATATGAAGACTCAATCGATAAATTTACTTCAAAAATTGCTAGAATAAAACTTTTTTCAAGTAGTTAGAAGACATTATTTTTTTGTTATTGATTAGAATATATAAGAATTTATTTTTATGCAAGAATAAAAATATTGTGTATGTTATTAGTGAGAAGGATAACTATTTTTATATTATTTACAATTTAAAATGAGATTTATTCTTTATAATTTTTTTTTGTTTTCTCATTAAAGAGATTAAATGATCGGAACTGTTTTATATATCAAAATTTGAAGGTCCGATTTAATGTGGTTGAGTCAGATTAGCCCTTTTTTTTTTTTGACAAACGGATTAGCCCATTTTATGAAGCTCTAATTTATGCTACAAAATGCGTCAAAATAAAATAAAATTAAGCTACACAATGCTAGAGTAAGAAACTATATGCATACATACCACTTTGACAAATCAATTTATTTGAGGTATGAAAATTCATTGATATAGTAAAGGTAGATAGCATATCTATTGATAACTAGTGTCTAATGTACCTAAAAGTATATGCAAATGGCAATATGACTATTCATTCACATCATAAAATAGAGATGACATCAATCATTTTATTTTATTCCTACTTCTACTTCAAGGGACTTTTGGTTACACATTAAGAGTAAAACCATCGTACGTATAGTCCTGATTTAAACATGCAAGCATATAGTGCAACATTGCATCACTCTTTTTGCTTTCACTTACTACAAACCATGCTGTTCGTTCATTTGTTGGCCATGCGCGCACTACTCTTGGAGTTCTCACTTCTTGCTTCTTTTGGATCAATCAATTCATTACAATTATTGTGGAGGAGAATAGGGAAAAGATCTAACAAGTTGTTAAAGATAAATATTTTTTAAAAGAAAGTGAACAGACCAAATTATAAGATTGTTAAAATCACGATTCAAAACATAAAAACAATATATTTAACTTTTTTAGGTTAGAAATTCGAGTTAAATAACTGAGAATCATTTTTGGATAAAATTATAGACTATTTTGTGTAAAATCATAAGTTTTCACTTTTTGAGATGATTTTATCATATATTTTTTTTTGTAAATTTTAAAAAGCCCAAATTTTTATTTGGTCCATTAATTTTCTATCAATTTGAAGATGAAGATTGAAAATGGAAAAAAATACTAAATTTCTCGACAGGAAAAAAATACTTGTTGAAAAATCATCCTACATGAAATTTTTGTTTGCCACTTAATTAGTGGATGTTATATAAATACAAAATTTGAGAATAAAATACCCTACATGAAAACACCCAACATAAAAAATTCTCATATTTATAACATCCGCTACTAAGTAGCGGCTTCTTAAGTAGCAGATATTATAAAAATAAAATTTTGAAAAATAAAATCTTTTAACATGATTTTTTTTTTATTTTAAACATAAAATTCACTTTTTAAATAGCGGATATGAGTATTTTAATAATTTTATAAACCGCAAGAGAAATGAAATAAAATAACAAAAGTAGATCTCTTATGTAGAAGGCCTACATTTTATTTGATAAATTAAAAGGCCCGCATTGTGTATGCATGACTTAATTGTTCTATTATCACATTTTAAACTCCACCTAGAGAATGCTATATCGGCCTATTAATTATCACATCATGCCATGTCACTAAATTTAAAAAGACAATTTTATAATTAGATAAAATATCAAAATAAATTAAAATTAAAGAATTAAAAGTATAAAATTCTAACTCCAAGAATTTGTTTCAGGGATAAAAAGACAAACCTTATAAGGCGTGTTTTTTTGTAGTGTTAAATTTAAAATGTACTGAATTTGAGTTTGGTTAGTCCTTTTGAAATTTTTTATAAATATTCTTTAAATCGTAATACTTTATATAGGAGTACCAATTCCTTACTTTAAATTTATTTATCGAAAAAAGAAGTATAATTTTTTTGGGAAAAAAAAAGAGACCTAAAATTGCATATGTAATCAAATCATTGTTTGTCATCTCTAGCAAACATATATCTTACTATAGATGAATATTATGCTAAAAAATAAAATAAAATTATGGAGTAGCTCACTAGCTCCCTAGTTAGTGGAACTATTATAAAATTTTATCCAAGCACAATTTGGAAGCTAGCTTTCCGTAATCCATGCTTTTACGACGTCAATATAACATGCAATGGGAGGATTAATATAAATTAAAGCCAATTATTGAGTAGTATTCCGTTAGTAAAACTTTTTAACTATTGTATAGAAGCTATGAACATAATTCGGTTGACAGAAATATTACATGTAAATTTTATGGGTTGAGTTTTTAAACTTAATATATCTATTTTTTTTATTCATTATAAAATGTGAAATTATATAGTTAATAGTCTGTTTGACAAAAAAAAACTTTTTTGACTATTTAGTGTTAAATCGGTTAAAGCAATTTGGACCTATTAAGTAAATTGATAATGAGTGACCTCTAATTATTGAGTATGCAAAAAATCTAGTTGAGAAGAAAGAACTTGTATCTAATAGATTCTTTAACAGAAATTAAATCACCATTAAAGATAGGGAAACATTCATATATCATATTAAAAAAACAAAAATCACATGACTCACAATATATAACTTTTGTATTTTTTTTGTTAAATATATACATTAGACGATGTATGACTTGAAAATATATTTATAAGTGGTGACTATTTCCTACCTCACCAACCAGATTTTGTAAATGTTAAATTAATGAGTTCAACCCTAAACTTTATAAAGATATGCCATAAAAATGAGTTTAAAACTTTAGTAAAAAAAGAGAGAAAATAGAAACTCTCCATTTTATAAGCCGATTTTTAAAGATTAAATTAAGTTTAATTTTAATTTTATGATGATATCAAAATTCAAAACACATTATAAATTTGTTAAACCAAACAATTATGTCATTTCGTTAATTAAATTCGCTTTATATGTATTAATTAAAAGTCCAATAACAAACTAAATATAATTTGAAAATGAATTTAAATATGATTTGAAAATATATTTATAAGTCGCGTGTGATTATTATTTTACATGTCAGTTGATTCAGTGGTAATTGGCGTGGAACTTAATGGGAATGATCACCGTTCGATTATCGTAACTGCGATTGGGAGGGGGCTAGAATTGTAACAACCCGGACCTTCAGCACTCCCGGTACTATTACCTCACGATCTTCTCAAACCCCCTTCACTATTAGAGTTTTTGCCTTCCGTGGGAATCGAACCCATGTACCTGGGGATAAGTACATGTTCAATCTATTCCCACTACCAATTGAGCTACTAGCCTAATTGGTAGTGGGAATGGATTGAACATGTATTTATCCCCATGTACATGGATTCGATTCCCACGGAAGGCAAAAACTCCAATAGTGAAGGGGGTTGGAGAAGATCGTGAGGTAATAGTGCCGGGAGCGCTGAAGGCCCGAGCTGTTACAAGAATCATTTGATACCAGAACTGACACTGAACCAGATTAAACTGGTGGTGAAAGAAAAAATATAATAAAATTACATGATTTGTTATGAGAACCAGTTGGAAGGCAGAAGAATTCGTCATTTCCTAGCTGGAGTTTGCTCCCTTTGCCGATATCACATGATCAAAGTAAGAAAAAATAGCTTCATGGAAACAAACATTTAAAAATCATACTATTTAACAAAGTTTATACCGCTCTAATTTAATAAAGTATATAGTTTTCCCGTTGATTTGGACCTTATGATAAATTCTTGATGGGCCACTCACTCGATCAACACTTTTTGGTGGACATATATTTGTACGGTTTTAATTTGAACCACTAAATAAGTTAGAATATTTGTTGAATTTTGACCTTGTTATAATAACCAATTGGGGAAGCAATATTGTTGCTCTATAGTAATCAATTTAGTTGGATCTTTGTCATTGCCAAGTAGTTCTCGAGTAGGATGCATGATTATTTCTATAGGCAGATTACGCAGCATGAACAAAGTGGGCATACACCAAATTATGCATTCGTATATATATCTACAATATATATTATTGACTCACCTAACAATATTTATGTATAATTTTAATTTAATTTGTCTCTATATCGGTTACATTATAGAGTACTATTACAAATGGATACTCAAATATCTTTTACTATAGATAGCATATATATTGTCATGATAATGGAATTTTTTTGACATGACAAACCTAATTTATCTACCTAGCTATGTCATTGATCAATTATATACATTAATCATTATCTATCTTCTTCTTTTTTATAATGTTTTTTTTTTATAATGTATTTGTCTTCTTTGTTTATAATAATTTTTATTATAAATGATAAAAGTAGTAAAAGAAATATAACATAAATGATAACGGTGTAAGAGGTCAAAACAAATTTTTAAATGTATATATGAAAATAATAATTTATTTATACAATATATATAATGTAATTGAAATTGGTCAAATGGTTAGCATCATTGAGTCTAACAAAACGTGGTTCGGAACTTAGATTTTGCCTTTTGAAATTTTGATTTATGTCTTGCAAGTTGCAAAAGAAATATGTGAGATGTTAAAATATCAAAACAAATTGAGAACCGAGCAGGCGGACCGTGAGCTATGGGCAATGGATGCGACAACCTTAGGCTCATTATTTTTGAGAGCCCATTTTTTTTATACATAGCTATTGTTATAGAAAAATTTGAAATCTTTATGCTGTCAAAAAAATAATAAGAAGAAATCTTTATGCTGTATTAATATGGTCAATAAAAAGTTGCAATCTAAGTCTATGAGCATCAACAGATTCAACACTACCATAAAATAAATGGAAGATGTGTTATTGTATTTTGAAAAATATCGAGAGGAAGGTTTTACAAAAAGTATAGATTTTGCAAAAATTGTGGTACTTGAAATGAATGTTGAACTCACCTTTTCAACAAAGCGTCTTGTGATTACAAAAAAAAAGTATTTTGGAGTGGACAATGAGGACCATGAACATTAGTCACTAGAGGAATCATTTAAAGTCGAGTATTTTCTTATTGTTGTTGATATGATAATTACTTCTTTGAAAAAGAGATTTGATGAATTGAAGACATTTGAAAGTAACTTTGTATATTTATATGATTCACGAATGTTAAAATAATTAGATGATAATGAGTTGAAAGAATGTTCTATTAAATTTCATTCAACTTTTTCTCATGACAATTCATTAGATGTTGATGTAGATAATATTTTCTCTGAGTTAAATGTGTTACAATTTACTTTGTCAACTGAAACAATGTCTGTCATTGATATTCTTAATTTTTTCAAAGATACATATTGTTATCCAAAAGTATCAATTATTTATAGAGTTTTATTGACAATGCATGTGACTGTTGCATCGGCAGAAAAAAGTTTTTCAAAATTGAAGTTGATTAAAACCTACTTGAGATCCTCAATGTCACAAGAGAGATTGAACGATTTTGCAACTTTGTCAATTGAGAAAGACATGTTGGAGAACATTGATGTTTGTGTGATTATAAATGATTTTGCATCTCAAAATGCTCTAAGAAACCGCTTCTTATTAATTTTCAAGTTAAAGTAATTTTTTTTGATATTTTATAAAATATTATTATTCTTTGATACATATTATGTTAAATAAAATAAGTTTTTTTTCTTCTATATTTGACCTAAGATCCATAAAATATCAAAAACGACGCTGGACCTAGCAGTCTGCCTCAGTCCCTACTATAAGGTCGACCAATACATAAACACCAACCTAAAAAATATTGAAATTAATATGACCGCAAATGTAATTTTACCTTAATAAAGTCATTTCAAAATCTCATTTTAAATGGAAAAAAAGGAGAATGTACAACTTGTTTAGAATATCATGCTCAATTATGTAAAAACATGAGATGATTATATTGTGATAAAAATATAATTATATCATGCTCAATTATCATTCTTTTCAAAAAATAACATTTTAGCTCCAGCATATATGTGACAAAAATATCATTAATTTAGTGTTATTTATTATTTAGATATATTTTAGCTCCAGCATATGTGACATTTTAGACATACGTACTTGCTTTTTTGGATAGATATAGAACCATTAGCCAGGAAAAATTAATTAAAATAAATCCACAGACAAATTAAAATTATTTAATGTTTAGATATAAAATTTTAACTATTATATATGTACATATACTTGTTGTTTGTAGCTATCCAAAATAGTATATGCAACTTTTATGAGTGTAAACTTACTGGACTAGCTTTACGATTAAATGCAATAGCGTTTTAGGTATTAAAATCTAATAAAGCACTCGAATCTATCTTAAGTTAATGCATATATTCTCTTATTTAATAATCAAATATTTGATTGAGGTAGCATTTTCTTCCTTTCTCGATCATTCCACACCAAGCATTTTCTGATCATTTCTCATTTGGATATATACATATATAATATTTTATTTTCAACAAATTAAATGAATTTTGTTTTGTATGATTTATATTTCAACCAACAAATACCAATATTATTAGACTAAGGATCCGTTTGAATTAACTTATTTTTGAATTTATGCAAAATAATTTATGCAAATAAATAAGATTTTATATTAATTTATAAGTTCTCATTAATGAAAACTGTATTTTCATAAACTACCTCGACAATCTTATAATAATAGATAAAAACTTATTTATTTGCATAAGTTGTTTTATATAAGTTCAAAAATAAAATAATCCAAACAAGAACTAAATATCTTTATTTGACGTTAAAACCTCACGGTTATGTATATGTTTTTGTAGTAATTATTACCAATAAAAAAATTGAATTTTGTTACTTCCAAAATATAAATAAAAAATGAAATGAATCTTTGTCATGCAAAATGAATGTTTGAGAATGCGTCACTTAAGCTCAAAATCGATTCTCAATTGGTCCCTTCTTCACCAACTCTATAGGAGAGGACAGAAACAGTATTAACATATATGCTCAAATTTTTACGAGTGATCGATCATGTCGGACAACAAAAGCTATATCAATGGGAGCAGTTGAAATTAATTTGCCAATAACTTATATGGATTTTGACTAAAAGACCCTAATATTTTTGAGGTCAAGAAAATGATATACTAAATACATGGCCACTATCATTTCTACATCTTTTTTATTCAAGATGTCAAACTTTTATTGGAGAACAATTTTTTGCATGCATTATCAATTATACAATACAAAGGCTTACCCAACCTTAAGGAGAACTAAAACAAACTTTTAAAATGAAACTTTTTTACTTATTGAGTGAAAGAGTCAAACAAAAAGAAAAATACAAAAACTTTATTTTTTAATACAAAGATTCAAATATTTTTCCGTTATTCATAGAATACAAAATCTTGCATTATTTTATATATTCCGTAGCACACAATATTTTTTCTCTTTTTTGAAGGCTTTTTTCTTTATTATGATGCCCTTTTTTACAATAAACTTATGACTTATGAGAGTTATTTTTCTCTTGATCATTTTTTTTATATTTTTAGAAACCTAAAGCCCGTGCTTGAGTTGTATTACCCTTAAGCCGGCCTTAGATTTATTTGACTTTTGAATTAGATATGATCGATAAAAGTTATAGTACTTTTTAACGTTTAATTTGAGCGGCCAAGATTGACTGATAGTGTAAAAAATGTTGATATTATAAGTTGACTAAAACACGAGAATGTAAAAATTGGAGAATTTGTACGTATATTGACATGAACAGTACATTTATTTTCTTTTTTTGCTACTTTTGAAAAATAAAATTGGATGATCTTTTTGTATTAACTAGTATTTATTGTTAATTTTCTACAAAAATAAAAGTAAAGTAATTGAGATACTTTGATAAAAAGTACGTCCTCCATTTTTTTATAAATTTTCGTTTTAGAATAATTTTTTAATTCTTATTTACTGTTATTTAACAATTTAAAGTTACATAAATTAATGTACCAAAAAAAAATTACATTAATTATACTATTACTTTCACGACAACTCCACTTCATATTTTTCTATAAGATTAATTCCTTTCTCAATATTATAATTATTACTTCCATACCAATTATTAAAGCCCGCAAAGCTAGGGCTTTAGGCCCATCAAAAAAATATTTTTTTAATAAAGGATATAGGCCTCCAAAAAAAAAATCTTTGAAATTTATATATATATATTTAGGCCCCATTTTTTTCATATAACGCATTATAGTTGAGTTGGCCGAACTTCAGGAGTAACATTGGGAGGATGCGTGTTCGAAACATGCGGAGGCCTGTTTTCTATTTTTTACCTTATTTTTCATAATCTTCCAATTCTTCTAATTGTTAATAATAAATATTCAAAAAGATAAATTGTTTAGAGATTATTATTTATTTCAAACAAAGATTATTAGCCTATACCATAATATAAAAAATGGAATACAAAATTTAACCACAAATTTTAGTTGAATTTTCTTTTTTTGAATAATTTGTTCTTAACAATATTTTTTTCTAAAATTTACACCAACATCGAAATATGAAAGCTGGAATTTTAATAACTTTGAATAGCTAAAAATTATGAAAATGAAACAAATAAATTAAAGGTTTAATTGTAGTTTTGATTCTCATATTTTTACCATTTTGTGTAATTTATCTCTTTTTTTAAAATTTAACCGTTTTGGTACTCTATTATAGTTTTTTAACTATAAATTGACGATATAATATTTTTTAAAAGACGTAATATATAATCTGATAATGAGAAAATATCAATATTAACGAAATTCAAAAAAGACAATATTATAGAATAAAAATCATTTATTTTATTTTATTCATATTATACAAGTTTTTTCTAATCACCAAAAATAAAAGGAAGTTTTTTCAAATAGTATTAATTTTATTACAAATATAATTGCTACATTTTACCAATGTTTTTTTAACTATTTGTAAATATAAATTTTACGTTTTTTTCTTGCACTATGTTTTACTAAAAAAATATTCTTACTGCCATAACAAAAAAATTCTTACAATGTGGTGAACTTTATGTTGAGTTAAAAATTATGTTAGGCCTCATGTTAAAGTTTGTTTTAGGCCCCACTTTATGTTGGGCCGGCCTTCCTTTCTTTTGGCAGGTTAATTTCCAGTCTACATGACTACAAACTTGAACATTCTAGAAATTAAATGTAAGCTTTGTTGCGTACATAAATTCTAGTTCAACTGGTGGAAATGTCCAAATTGTTAGTGTTAGATGTCATGATTGAGGTTCGAACTATGATTCCTTAACTTTGTGTGTGTGAGTTTCTAATAATCTGTTATTTCGTCTATCTATAAAAAAATATGTAAGCTTTGCATGAATTCAAGTAAAATGTGGATTGAGTTAGTTTGACTTATCGAGTTAAACATACCATTTGTATCCATGAACGCCCCTAATCTGGACACATGCAAAATTATTATACTACTAAGTTAAAAATGAAAGAAATAATAATAATAATAATATTAATTCTTTCTGAAATTTTCTAGATTAAAAAGTAAATAAACGGATATGGTGATGTATGTAATAAAATTAAAGGGAGAGTGTGAATAGCAATTACAGCGTGATTTATCCAATTTCACGTGTTGTATCTATATGCATATGCATATACTTGTTTAAAATGTGGTGGGTCAATCTTAATACGAGCAAACAGGGCCTTCATTTTTAATAACAACAATTTATTTGAACAGTTTTTGCACCCCTGTTTTTTATAATACACTCTTATTTATTACCTTTCCTCATTTTGCTCTTAGTCTAAAAGTATATACCAACACACGTTACGTTAGAAAGTATAGCTAAGAATTGTACTTAAATTAAGAATTTTGAATAATCCAGTTTTGATACAATCTTCCAAAAAAAAATGTGTCCACATTTATTGTCTGATAATCTCAAAACACAAACTCACTGTAAATTTTTCAAAGATAGAATTGTCCTTTCTAACCATTTGTCTTTGGATGGTATACCGAATTCGAACTCATCTTGAGCTTGGTTTCAAACACGCTATGCAAACTTTCTCAAAATCTATACAAAACCCAATTCATTAAATCAAAATAGTGCATTATTAAATAATCAAGGGTTGCATCTTCTCTAACAACTTCGTTTCATATTAAATTTCTGATAAGTCAAACGAGCATATCTAAATCGCAAGTTCTAACAATGGGTCATCTTATGAAGCACGGATATTTCTCGTATTAGGCGTGTCCGTGTCAGTGTCCGACACCTACACAACACTTACGATTACACTGAATTATGTTATTTTTTCAAATTATTATCGGTGTCGCCGTGTCAATGTCCGTGTCGTATCCGGTGTACGTGCTTCATAGGCTACAATAGAATCACATAAAATTCCAAACTAAGGCAAGTCATGATCAATTACACTAGCAGTACTTACTTACTATAGTTAATTAATACAAGAAAATAACAAAATGCTATTGTTACCCTAATGTGCAAAAAAGTACAAAAACTGTTAAAAAGATAAAAATAAGGGATGTTCATTGATTAATTCTTGGTCTTGTCTTGATCTAGTAAAAACATTTCTTTAACAGAATGTTTGTTGGATTTGTTGAGCAAGTTCTTCAGCACTGAGTTGACATTCAATTCCAATCTATACAAGAGAAATTTTAAGAAAAAACATTATTTTCAATGGACCAAAATTGAACAAATAAATAAATAAGACAAATATTGATATACATCATACTAGATGCTATGAATTAAATAAACAATATTGGACCATATATATAAATAAAATGACATGCTTTTTATTAGACATTTTTGTTTTTTTACCACTAAATACATATAATGCCAGAATGAATTTATGATATACAATACATCCCTGGCTTCTCAGAAATGATCAGTAGGGAAAAGATGCTATGTGTACTGTATATGTCATTGATTATTATTACACTTTGCAGTAGTAATGTACTTCACTACTGTAGGCTACTAGCAAAAAAAAATTACCATTATAATTTATTACCACATTATTCAATATTCATTTTTATCTAGGTTATCATTTTATTTTCGATAACAAAAATTGACATAATGCGGTTGATAAAATGAAGCGGTCGTAATATTGCAATATCATAATGTGGTTCATAACATAACATGATGCGGACCTAATATTGCAGTAGTATCCACAACGACATCAACCTACAATTGTATCGTGTTTGTAAATTATGAAAATATTTGAAGCCTGATATAGCTGCAAATCTGCAATGCCTGCAATTGCAATTGAGACAATCGCAACCATTTCTGTGATTGCCACCTTAATTTAAAACATTAAATTCTAGTTCAAATTTAGGTGGAAAAAAACACTTATTAATGTATGTGTTGGGGACCAATATTTTCACTTCTTCCTCTTTTCAAAATATACCTAGTGAACAACTCCTACGGGTCCTTTGTATAAGGGACCATTCAAAAAATTACTAGATGAATTTATTACTTTTATTTTAATTATATCCATAATTAAAAAATTAATAGTCATATATAAAATGTACACATTAATATTTCTACCAACTTTTTCATGTATGTGAGAAATGTTGCCTCAAAAAAAGTGAAAAATGGAAAGGTTGTGCACTAAACGTTTTTTCCATTTATATTTTTTATTAGCACAAGGATCATCAATGTATAATTGTAATTAACAAAGCAAATGAGCAAAAGATTAAGATTATGTTACCTTAATAGTGAAAGAGTTTAACATGGTTTCATCAGCAGTATTAACACTCGCATGAACAATTTCAAGAGCTAGATCTTCAAGAACAGACATTATTCTCAAAGCTTGTCCGGGAATTCGCGATGAAACTGTTTTCAAAAGCAAATGTGAACCACAAAACTTAACCTCAACATCAGCTACCGAAGACTTTGAATTTGCGACAAGCTCGTTGATGTTGTCGTTGATGGAAGACGCCGAAGAAGTAGGAGATGGCTCAGATGAAAGATAACCACCACATTGTTGTAACCATTGTTGTGAATGTGGAGTTCTTGGACTAATTGGTAAGATTGTTCTAGGACTAACTAGTGGTGAAGGTCTTGGACTTGAAATTAATAGTTTTGGACTTAGTACTTCATTGTAAACTTTTCTTTGTTTCTTGGATTCTAGGCATTGTACTAGTTGATGTAACTCATTTATGTAATCAATTACTCCTTCAACTATTGATGCTTGGTCTCCCTAAATCATATAGGATAGTAATTAGTTGCATTTTTAAAAATAAATAAAAATTAAAGAAGCAAAAGATATATTAATTAGCATGAAAATAAACATAAATTACTACCACATAATTAAAATCACAATTTGAAGATAAAAATAACTATTTTTTTGTTTCTTTTTAAGTATTGCGGTTTGATCTTCTGTATTATTCACATAATCTATTTTGATCATGATTTTTATATTAATTTATAAAAACAAATGTAAGCATATTATAAGATATTGTTTAGTTTGTCTCGGCGCATACTTTCAAAATATAAACCTTTCACAATTTTTTTAATAATAAATAATTAAATATACTAATGATCAAAGTTGTACATTAACTTATATGCAGTCGTCAAAAGTGACATCGAAAAAAGAACAGGGGTGTAATAAACTTTGTTGATATATATAAGCACACTCTTATCATCCATTTATGTAGTTTGTCGCCTTGAGTTTAAGTTTATGAAACATTATAAAAAATTGCGATGTAACTGGGACTGCAACTGTAATTTAATTCAAAACAATGAAACATGTTGGTAAAAAAAAAATTAAATATGTGACTTACTCGTTTGACATAAAAGCAAGGCATAAGTGACTTCAAGATAGATAATTGCTCATTCATTAGCTTCCTTCGATTGCGCTCCACCGCGATATGCGACATTCTAGGTTGTCCATCATTGTTATTTGGTTCCTCTATAGAACTAGGAACAATCTTCTGTCTCTTGCATTTTTGTGATGTTTCAGCAACCTCAGTTTCAAAATCTTGAAGAGCAGTTGAAGAAGTTGTTTTTGAGTTTTGCTCATTTATAATGGGAGGAAAGTTGTTGAAATTTTCCAAAATGGAAAAGAGATCTTCTGATCCAAACTCTGTCTCATTGAAAATATTAGATAATAATAAGGTGTCATCATCTATTGGAACTTTTTGAGTTTCCATTTTGTACTTAAGAGAAAACTGAAAAAGGAAAATGATGAAGGATTTATGATAGTTTCAGTTTTTGTACTTCACTGAAAATGTGGTTTTAAAAATGGAAAGAAAGAAAGGAAGATTCCAAGATAGCAGAAAAGAAGGCAGAGCAATAAAGCAGAGTGACAGACACCAAATCAATTTTCAAAACTTCAAATTTAAAGATACATGTTGTGTGTGTGTGTGAGAGAGGGGGAGGGAGGGAGAGAGAGATAATGGTATTGTAGTAATGCTACTCCATTACCATTATTATTATAAGTAGAGTGCTCAAATCCAAACCAATCCAAATAAAAACCGCAAACCGATCCAAAAAAATCGAATATTTTTGGATGTGTTTGAATGTTCTTTTTGTGAAAACCGCTGGATCGGATCGGATTTTGGATTGATTTTTCAAAAACGATCCAAACCGAACCAAACCGCATATATATTTTTTAATACTTATTTAACTTTTTATTAATATGATATATTGCATTAATATATTAATTATTGATTTTTATTTTCTCAATAATACTTATTAATTCAATTTAATGTATTTCTTTTTGCTATTTCATAGATTTCAAATATAATTGATAATTTTCATTGTAAAATATTAATTTTTAACATATTATGTACTGTGTTTTACATCAAATATATTATTTTACCGTGTCATTATAATATTAATATTTAATTAAAAAGATTTAATTTGTAATTTGGATATCCAAAAACCGATCCAAATTAAACCGCACAAAATTGGATCGGATTTTTTTTATTTAGTCATCCAAAATCGAACCAAACCGCAAGTAATATTAACTTTGGATCGGATGAATTTTTGCCTCAAAACCGATCCGAACCGAATCTTTATTGGTCGTCTTTTTTCAATTTATGTGAAATATTTAAAGGGTCATGGACAAAATACTTTTAGCATATATATAAATGTTATTGTTGGGTTAATATGAAAATAATTATATTTTGATGAGGTTAGTTATTCTTATTCATCATCATTACAAGGACCATAAGAGTAGTACAACTAGGATTACTATCAGTTTTGGATTCCCAACGAGGGTTTGTTTGATTTTGTAATTTAGCAAAATTGAAGAAAGAGGCTGAGAGGAGGATCATTGTGGACTCTGCATTAAAGTTGTCATTCATAAATACCTCTGCTATCAATATCATTCATTGATGTACCTACAGAGAAATAGTTAAACTTTTGTTCAAAATTTCTGTTATTGAATATTTTTGTTTGAATAAGAAATAATAATTAATAATTTACACTATAGTGCCTAATCTATTCCAACCACATTTCTGATTTCTTGTCACTGAATGAAGTTGACTATCCTAGAGTACCAACTGCTTTTCCTGCTCATTAGTGTGTTCTGCTCAGGCTTCTCAATCTATTTTCTTATTTTTGATATGATATTGTTGTGAATATTGTGATTCGGTTTCGCATGGTGTTTATCCGATCATGAAGAGAGTTTGAAGGATCATCAGAGTAAGCAAAGGAAGAGTGGCAAACATCACCTTAAAAGATGGTTTTTTCCCAATTCTAAGATGGTATCAGAGTCTCTCCAAGATCCGTTTGGGTCATCTACTATCAAGTTTTCGCTATCAGATTACTCACTGTTTACATTCAGGGCATAGTCTGGATTTGGGTTTATGGACGACCACTACACTATAGTCCCACTACTTTTGACAAAATAAGGGTGTGTTTGATTAAGCTTTAGTTTGATTATTATCATAAAAATTATTTAGTAGTTTGGGGAAGATTTTAAGACAATGTATCTAGTAGTTTGGGGTTGAATTGATACACATTGTATAATACTTTGTTAATTAATGTGTTACTGTTGGCCACTAGTAAGTAGTTTGGGGAAGATTTTAAGACAATGTATCTACGCAGTTACCTTCTTTTTGGGGAAGAAAATAGAAAATTGAAAGTGGAGAATGTTGTGCATATATGAAATCTCAGTGTACAAAATGCCCGGGCAGTGAAGGCACTCAACAAATGCATGTTGTTAATTAATATCTGAAAATTAAAGCATGTGTGTTCACATTGATCTCATAGAGAAAATTTAAAATCATCATGCTTTTAAATCCCCGTTTTTAATATACTACTCTGCTTTTTTATTTTTGGTCAAGTACTACTCGATCCGATTTTATGCTTGTTTAAATTATAATTTATTTTATCTACGGTCACATACACTGCGGGATTGTAATATCATTTTATTGACTAACTTAGTGAGACATAAGAAATTAATAGGTACAAAACTTCTCATTGTTTATCGGACACTGAAGCGTACATGAGCGACAGATATAAATTGAAACATTGAAAGCATATTATCAATTTAAAGAATACAATACATTAAAAATAAAATGTTTAGTTCTTTTTTGTGGAGCAAATTTTTAAAGTGTTGACATGGGGGGTGTACAAATGCTCATACACATAAGTTTAAGTCTTTCTACTCAAACACACAAGTTCAAGTCTTTCTGCCTTACAACCAAAGACTTTCTCAATTTGATTTGATGTTTATGCTTAAGACCCAAAGAGCGGTAAACTTAAATTAAGCTCTGAGTTTATAACTCTTAGTATATTCTAAGATACAAAATTTGTAAGAATTTTAAGTGTTTTTGCTTCACATAATGAATTAGTATTGCATGTATTCTTCAAATGCTTAGAGTCTGATATATAGGAGAGAATGAGAGAGAGTAGTTGTGAAGATATGCCAGCAGAAAATAGATACGTTGAAAGCTAACGTGAATTCCAAATTACTATTTGCAGTAGAAGGAATGATCTGTTGGAGCTTTTTCCAAAATGATCATTTAGACTTGGTTGACTGTGAGCACACTTTGCTGTGAGTATTAATGCAGCTGAGACAATTTCTTTTACGGCTAAGATAATGACATGATCATTAGTGTGAAATTAATAAGAGTTAAATTTTTTTCTCTGTTATTTTAATTAAACCAAAGTTAATTAGTCATTATTTTAATTGTAAAAATGAGAATTATAACTTATATTAGTACTTCAAAACAACATGTCGTCTTTAAAATTTTAAGTGTCGGACTACGATAGACCACCCGATTCAGTGGCAGAAAATAATATTGGGGTGGGCCATCAAAAAATTATAATAAATAAATTAAATATGAAAATTTTTATGGCATACAAAAATTATCTGATTTTTTTAAAAAAAAAGAAATATTACTTATAATAGTGAATATTGAATTTTTTTGATGTAAAAATTAGTATAGTATTTAAAAACAATGAAGTTGTATTTTTGCTTATTAAATTATTTTCTCTTAAATAAAATAGTTGGCAAGGAAATTTTTCTTATTAAATTATTTTTATTAATTTAAAAATTAAGTGTGTTGATACATTCAAATTTTCAAATGTGTAATTTAGAGCATTACTATTGTTTAAGGATAGGTATTTGCTTGAGTTGTTTGATTTGCTATTTTGTTCGTCACATGTTCAAATCCTTAAATTGATAGTATTTTTTAAAACATAAAAATTAAAATAATGCAAAAATTTCAGGCTGTAAAGGTATGGGTTTGATCCTTACCGCCTGAAATTTAATATATACGTGTATAATTTTATTAAGCTATCATGGATATATTAGTAATTTCCTTTTCTTTTGGGTGGGGCCATAGCCACCCCTGTCTCCTCCACTGACCTGATCTACATTATAATTTTCCAACAAATTAAATATATACTACTACGTTTGTCAAAAAAAAAATTATATAATACTACGTACTATATAAATGAACAAGCAAGATAGTACTAATGCACCTAACAATTTAGCAAGAAATTCATATATAAAGAAACAAAATTAGCAGAATTAATATACAATGGGTAAATGAAATTAAAATGTAGGACAAATCACAAAAGCTAAGAAAGACAAAATTTGGACAGATGGAGATGTGTGTTTATCTAATTGATCGGTAGAAGAAATTAATTAACGACTGCAAGTATAGGACAAGACAAAGTTGTAGAAGTTAGTGATGTTTATCACTAGAAGGCTTAAACATCATTTCCGTTCCCATAAGTTTATAAATTTTTTATTTTAGTTTTTGTATCTTTTTTTGTTGTAAATTAGTCCTTGTATATGTAGATTTTTTTTATTTTAGTCCTTAAAGTTAAAATCCGCATGAAAATTTGTTGGTTTTCTGCGTATTTTAGTCCCTGAACATACAAGGACTAATTTACAACAAAAAAATACAGAAACTAAAACTAAAAAATCACGAATTTATAGGGATGAAAATGATGATTAAGCCATTAATTAATGACTTCAAGTAGTAACGTACGAATTCATATATTTGGATTTTCATATACGTAGGAGGAAAAATAAGCAATGTGCATTTGAAGTAAATAATATTACTAAATAACTAGAACAACTTTATCAAACCAACAAAAATAAAAAGAGCCTATTAAAAAACAAGGAAAAGAAAATGATGGACTGCAAATTTCATTCAAATATGAAAAGAAAATTTCTTTTCCAGCCCCCCATATATCTTTTATACCCCCCTAAGGTACGAATATACCCTTGCACGGTATCGTGGTTTGTAGAAACCGCGATTTTAGCTTTCCGCGGTTCGCAGAAACCGCGACCGCTTAATATAGGAACACGGATTTTCATTTATGTCAGTTACGAAGGTTTTCTAAAAACACAACATAACAACTCCTAAAACCTCATAAGTGCGATTTTTGCAAGAACATCAACTTCCAACTTCAAAACATACTTAATCAAGTAAGTTACATACATTTTTTATCATTCATTGTGTTTGTCTACAAATTCATTACTCTAGGTTTTTTTTTTTCTTCATAAGAAAAGTTGTATATTTCAATTTTTGATTTTGTGGTTTGAAAGGTTGATTTAGTTGTTGAAATTGTTGATTATTTGTTATTTGTCAAATAAATTACATGTTTACATGATTGCATGTGGAGTTTCATGCTTTATTTGAATTTGATGTTGTTTCCATTGTATTGCATGCTAAGTGTTTGACAAAATGTCTAAATGAAATGAGAATATTGATTTTGCTAATTTTTTTGTCTTTGGTTGGTCTTGTTCTCCGGATCTCTCTCCTTCAAAGTGGCAAGTATATTTTTTGGCGCCACCAAATTCCGAGTCAATTCATCCATAGTCTCCTTCTCGTTCCGCTTCAATCGACCAACAATCAAATGCCCTTCAAGTCCTTTATCAAGCTCGTGGTTGTGTGTGCCGTTGACAACGGTCATTTACCATTTGTTATCGGTTACATGCAAATAACCACGGAGACGAAAGGGACATTGGCATTTTCTCGTCCCGGTTTTTTCCGTTTTCAACTTCTTTCCTTTTGACACATAGGTACCGCTTCGCTCGCAAACCAACATGAAATACGGTTTCCGTCTATTATCACCAAAATCAGATTTTCCAATTATAATCCCAAAATTCAACTTCACGGCGACACTACGAGCCCATTCAATTAATACATTGCGGTCTTCATTTCCCGTTGTAGTCTGAAAGTGTGCTCCTGTGTCGATCTCAATGACAGGAGGCTTTGAACCCGAAGCTTTATACTCAACAATGCCTGGTGCATTGATGCCCAAAACAATTTGGCGATGTGGTTCGCCTTCGTCCGACATAACTGAAAATTATAAAAACGCGTAAAAAAAAATTAGCGACATATAGCACACATATTCATACTCGTTTACTTGTTTTAATAATTCTAATCTAACATGTAAATTGTAACTAGGGCAAGGCAAGACATAAAAAAAAATTAGGCAGCATATATACAAAGGCAGTGAGCAGCAGAAATTTTTTTAAAGTTCCAGGATTTCGCGGTTTATACAAACCATGGGCACCGCGGTTTTTAGAAACCGCACGATTCAGAAATCGCGACCTAGCTAGTTTAGGCCAATATGACAGCTTTGAAAGAAAAATTAAACCGAACATTACCTTTAGTTTGAGCTTCAATGCGTTTCCCAGACGTTAGTTGACCCTCCAATGTTGATTTTAAGCTACCAAAATGTTGAAAAACGGATTTGGATCTTGGAGCTTTTTTTGTAGTTTGGTGATGAAGTTTGAAAGTGAATGACAAGTGATGAGCTGGGTTTCAGTTTCATATACATATATGTGCGCCATGGTTTATAGAAACCGCGAAATTTGTTCCTAAAGGTGCACCGTGGTTCGCAGAAACCGCGGAAAATGTTACTAAACTTCTACCGCGGTTCGCAGAAACCGCGAAATTTGTTCACAAAATTCCACAATTTTGAGGGTCAAAATTGGATTTTAGGGGGGTATAAAAGAGATACGGGGGGTCGGAAGAGAAATTTTCATATGAAAATCGGGGGAATGTGAACTATATCATATACAAATATCGTTCAAATGTGACATGTGAGGACGAAATTTCATAACAACCAACTGAGCAATGAGGCCTAATATATTTTTTATTGGAGGCCTAAATATGTAATGTAGTATATATTACTACGACTATGTTTTTTTTAGGCCTAAAAGCCTTTGAAAAAGATGATTTTGTTGGGACCTAAAGTGAGAGTTTAAGCCGCTTTATATTTGGACCGGTCACAATTTCAATCATATAATATATATATTGATAATGTGTTAATTAATTCTATTATACTTAAATAACTAAAATAATATAAAACATCTAATAATTTAATGCATACAATGATATAACAATACAGTTCAATTAACAAAAAAAGGCAAAAAAAAAATTGTTTGTTGCTTAATGTGCTTATTATTAAAAGGGATTAAATGCACTAGCACTATTTTCAAGATTATATTAACCATTTTGTTTCTTTAAGTAGAATTGTTTTTTTTATTTTGGAATTTTAAGGCGCACAACTTTCAAAAGTATATTTTTATTTTTTTAAGCATTGCCTAAAAAGAACTGTTTAAGTTTTAACATGTTCCTAATTAAAAATGTGGAAAGATAATGATGGTGTAAAAAAAAATGTTACTAAAATCTACATGCTAATAAAATGTTGATTGAAACATGAACATCTTAATTGAGAAGTTAAAAGACATTTAATAATGCATGGGATAGTGTGACATTAAAGTTTTGAAATTCATTGGAAAATAGCATATGGGATAGTGTAACATTAAAGTATGCATGTTTATCGAAGATTTTTTAAAAACATCAAAGTTTTATCGGGATCAAATGTTACATTGGAAATCGTGATTAATTTAGCATCTCATTCAACTTTAATTTGCACATTTATAAGCCTAAAAGTTTGATCTAATGGTGAAGGATTTGAGTATAGTACGCTAGAAGTTATGAGTTTAATTCTCAACTCTATCATAAACAAACAAAAAAAAAGTTTGCGCATTTATAAAAGTTCATTGAAAATATTAAAAGTTAGATAGAAAAGCTAAAATGAACATTAATAAATATAAAAGTTTATATATGCATTGGAAAATAATGTGGAAAACTAGTGTGTCATTAAAGTTTGCTTATTTATCAATAGTTTCTTTAAAACATCAAATGTTGCATTGGAAAACGATGCATCGAGCAATATGTATTAAATATTAAGTGTTTGAGAAGATAAAACAACACAATTAATGTAAATGCCTAGAGATGCAAAAATTACAATTTAAAAATTAAAACAAGTGAAATTTAAAACCAAACCAACATTAACCTCTTATACTTCTCAAATTTTTTACATACATAAACCCAATACTAATTTTGATCACCAATGAAATCAAAACAAAATAAAAAGCAAACTAAATAAAAAGAAACCAACATAGCCACCAAGTCATGAAGTTTTAAGAACATATTATTTTAACCATAACTTGAACCATTGAAAAATTATTCTCACTCCATAAATGCATGCATAAGTCCTTTTACCATAATTTTAACATAGGCTATCACATTAATTGAATATCAACGTTGCCCATTAGCATTGCTTTTGTTCGAACCACTAGCATCAAACCCATTCTTATTGAACCCAAATTTAATGGGTATGCCATTGGTTTGAATCGTCCGATCTTTATGGCCGCGATAGTTTTTGAGGTAAAGCTTGAGAGGCCCAACATAGTCATCAAAGCCGAACCTTTCCATGGCCAATATTAAATCAATTGCTGTAACGATCTTTCGATTCTCTGCCTTGCATCGCTCGTTAGCCTGAGTCGTAATGATGCCCATAAATTCAGACGCGCACCATTGAATTGACTCCTTAGCACTATTCTTGATTTTCGCATTTAGGGGAAGAGCACGCCGCATAATTCTTGCCAAATGCACAATGGGAATCTGCGCTTCCTCGCCTTCTATATAGAAACAAAAAATATGATGTTATTACAGCTAAGAATAACAAAGCATATTTTTAGATCAACAATGAAGTTTGTAAAGCAAAAATTTAGGTACTTGTGTGGTGTCTTATTTTCTTTGGTTGCCCCACTTTTTCCCTCACTTCACTTCTTATTGGTTTTCTTTTTGTCACCTTTATATATTTATTTATTTAGTGTTATTATTCTTTTATATCATCAGTTTAAAATATAATAATATATAATATTAAAAATTATAGAAAAAAATTGTAGATCTGTCTCATCAAAATTAGTTTCAAGATCTCAAAAAAATTAATGTAAATCAAATTTGGTATCCAAAGTTGATAACATCACACTCTAGAACAATAAATAACAATTGTAAAATACTAAAGATTAATAAAATTGAGTGAAATAGATATTTTATTTTGTCGTCCCTCAAATGAAAATTCCATTAAAAAATAGAGTATTTTGTCAAAGATGGTTATCAAGTGATGCACAATCAAACCACAATTTCTAGTAGATCTTTAAAGAGCCAAATAATGCCTTGAGAATCCAATTAAGGGGGAAAAAATTAAAAACAACTGAAGGAAAAAAATACTAGTACCACTGTACCAGTAAAGTAAATAAGAAAAGTACAATTTTCAACTATTGAGATCGTCTTTATTTCTGTAAAGAAATTAAAGATACCCTTTTTTATGGGAAGAAAATAAAGGTTCCCTATGGGCATGTTTGAATTTGATTTATTTTTTCGCTTATAAATATAGTTTATGTAAATAAATAAGTTTTTATATTAATTCATAAGTATTCGCAGATAAAAATTATATTTTTATTAGCTGTTTTTTATATACTATTAGTATTACCTCGAAAAACTTATAATAATACATAAAAAAAATTATTTACATAAATTGTTTCTCATAAGTTTAAAAATAAAATCAATCCAAATAGAACCTATATCTATATGATAAAGTATATACTAATAAAAAACTTGTACATTCAATCTTTTACGAAATTAATAAAAAAAATATCTAAAATATGTATCAATAACTCTTTAAATATAACGATTCTCTTCTTTTTCTTTTTTACTTTTGAGAAATAAGAACGTCTCAACTCAAAATAACGAAGATATGAGTGTACATATGTTGTGTTCGTTAGAGCGCTCACCTGAACTTGATTTTGTTGAACGATTGTGGTTAGATGAAGGGCTTCCGTGCTCCATAATACCTAGGACTTAAATTAAACTGGTTGAACAATGGATGAAAATTTTAGTCTATACTCTTCAAATTTATAAAGGAATAACGATTTGTTCAATAACTTAGAAACGTAAAATTGTTGTGATGATGTCCTATCAGACCATACACGTGTATAGACGTGTATTGGCGATGAAACCCTCTTTTTGTTTATAGAAATTAATAAATTTTAATTAGAAAAATAATAAGGCACTTTATATTGAATTCCAATAAATGTACAAACTGTTGTATTTGGATTTAATAAATAGCATCATATATGGTTTTAGGAGAATTATAGTATCATTATTTAGAGTTTTGTTAGTATTTGTTAGGGTTATATATGTTTTTATTCTCCATAAATTATCTTATAAACAATTTTAGTCTTGATAAAAGTTTAAAAAAAATCCCTACCAAAAAAAAAGGTTTAAAAAAATTTAATGATTTTTTTTGCATGCATATGCTTAGAATATTATAAAAAGTTCTTTGGAAAAAATTCTTTGCCAAATAGCCTATTGGCTAGAATGCTAGATATTCCATCTTTAAGATGGAAGTGAGATGACCGGGATTCAAACTTTAACCCATTGCATGTATAATACAACGTTCCTGCCGACTGAGATAAGCCCAAGGGCACAAAATTTAGAATTTTTTAACATGGATGTATTAAATATGATATTTTTAAACAACAAAAGCTCAAGATAAAAATAACGAAAACTTGGACATAAAAATCAAATCGTGAGTTATTTGTTATGTGGATGAACTTTTTAAAATGTTGTAAACATTTTTGCAAAAAAGAAAAATTCAAAAATATATATTGGCTTAACAAGGGGGAATAAAATATTTTGTAAGGACTAAAAAATACTTTTTTTTAATGGGATAAATATTTAAATTAGATAATTTATAGGGATAAAAAACATATAGAACCTTATTTTGTAGGTAACTTTTTTTTTAAGGCTAATGAAATGTAGACTGAGTGAATGCAGTTGTAGGTCTATGTCAGCAGCATCACAACGAAGCAAGTTACCTCAAACATGTTGGCACTCCAACCCCTCACAATTATGTGCAACACCTCTAGAAAATATACTATTAAAAAATAAAATGTAAGAGATGGTACAATTTGGGGGACTATGTCAATTACCAAGGCGACAATTGTTACGAGCGAAAATCAATTGCCTCATTAAAAACCTTGCATGATTAATTGAATAAAATAAAATTATGGTCGAGACAAAAATAGTGCAGTGGAAATTCGAAACAAACCTAATAAAAACAACAGTTAGAAAGACCAAACCTATTGCGGAGAAAACCTTTCTAATACAACAACTAGGTAAAGAGTTCCACCAAATAAATCATTACTACCAAAATCAGTGTTTGTCAAACCATTAACATAAGTATTCTCTTATCTATAAATGTGAGAAACTATAAAACAAAACCCTATGATACCAAGACAATGAGTTCATCTATTTTGAAGAGTCAATGGACAATTTTAAGATTGATAAAAACTTGAATCATCAATATAGAATCACACTGAATCCATATATTCATCAACCATGTATGGTGAGCAATTTTAATTGAAAACATAGTTGATCGAACTTAACAACAATGATAAAGAGATAAAAATAGAGCGAAAGACATAGAGATTTTATATTGATTCACACCACACGTCAACAGCTATGTCCAATACCTTCACATTGAAGGGTTTTGCTGAAATCTAACTGATTTCAATCACTAGAGCATCTATTGTGCAATTGACTATACTTTTTTGATAAACAAGGAACATGGGTTTTCTTTTATCAATCTCACCTCGAGTATAGCAATAAATATATTGGTTTTTATCAAAAAAGTAAAATGTCGAATTCACAGAGACTTGACAATAGTCTATCATTTCAACAAGTTCTAAATATTTTTAAAGTTGGTTTAAGAGTTTGATTTATAGTGAAAACAAGTGATGAGTTTGAAAATAGCAATGAAAGAATTGTGTTCAGATTAGATAACATTATTTAATCACATAACTTATGGCATTGATCATAAACTCTATATATGTATCGAATATGTTTACACCTATCGCTCTTCGTACGTTTTCATGTCTAGCAAACGGTGCAAGTTCAGTTATACCTATAACTTCTGATAATCAATTATATAGCTTCATTACGATTCAATAGTATATGTGATTATGAAACTAGACCTATGTCAAGCAATTAGATTTCATAAATGAGTTTATTCCATATCCCTTGGATAAGAAGTCTATGTCTACCACTCCTAAATCAAAAAATCAATTTGAGACAAAATTTCAATTTGGTATTTTAAAGATAATAAACATCTTAATCCTTTTTATTGGATAACTAACCATACTTACAATAAGCTTGTAAGACATGTTAAACTTATCTCAAAAATAAAAAAGAAATTGTAAAATTATACTAGTATATATCTAAGTTCATAGACATTGATTTTCCAATCTGAAAACACATTGATTACTACCCACGAAATGTGTGTGAGCAAAACATTACTGCTCTAAAACTCTTTCTCTCTCTGCCACAGGGAGTCCCACATATCACATTGTTGATTCTGTAATGTTTCCATGACCCTTTTACAGCTACAGGCCATGTCTCCGTCCCATTTCCGTTGACAGTTGGCGGCTAGATTTGGTGGCTTCAATCATGCATGTTTAAACTTTAAATTGAATTTGCATTGTATACTCTAATGTGAGTGAAGTTTTAAATAAAAATAATAATAAGAGTTGTTATTTTTTTTTTTAAAAACAATATCAAGTTTGATATGTTGTACCTCTATTATTTATTCTTATGTTATTATTCAACGAGTGTTTTTTTTTTTACAAGCAGTTATTGTTCAATGGTTAATAATATCTAGGCTTAATTGCAGTTTTGGTCCCCCTATTTTCATTTTTTTTGCAGTTTTGGTCCCCCTATTTTAAAATTCGACAGTTTTGGTCCCCATAACACATATTTTGTCTAAAATATGATCATACAACATGTTTTAAATGAACTTTATGAAAGATTTTTCTTACAATTACATCGATGTTGGTATTTTTTTCATCATCGAATCATATACCACGTTGTTTAAATCATATCATATCTTTAATTTATAGTTAAAAATTATGATGGGGGACCAAAATTGTCGAGTTTTAAAATAGGGGGACCAAAATTGCAAAAAAATGAAAATAGGGGGACCAAAACTACAATTAAACCTAATATCTATTTTACATTTTTTTTAACTCTCTGATTCTAGAGTTTAGCCAATAAATAAAGTATGGTTCAAAATTTGTTTCCCCAAAGAAATGAATTCGAGTTCTACCGAATAATTGGATTAGGAAGGAGTTCATTAACAACACTAGTTCAAGAAGAAAGGAAGTTTTTCATTCCAGATTTCTTTTTTTTTTCTTCTTTTGTACCGGTTTATGACACATCAAAGGTGGGCGACTAATTCGGCTCATGCGTAAAGGTATGCGCACTGATCAAGCGTTATTCCAAAATTTTGATTAGGAAGGGAAGGATACACACTCATTTTGAGTAGCTTAGTTACACAGACATCTATGACTAATCTATAATCTAATATATTGCCAAAAAAAAAAATTCTACCATCTAATATATTCTTAACTTTTTTATTGAAAATACTTATTAATTTTTATGTATATTTAAGATAATTAAACAAAAATGAAAGGCAACATAATAACAAATTGTACTGCTAATTGCTTATTAAAAAAATTAATTGTACTGCTAACCCTTTTTTACTGAACAAATTAGTCCTCTTTAACTAAATTAAAATTGTTTTAGGTCTTTAATTTTTTAAGTCTAAAGTCCTAATTTGAGTTGTTCCACTGTTGAGCCGACATGTCTTTTACAGAAGCTGCATTTGAAACTTATCCCTCATTATAAGGTTAATAATACTTGTTACTAAACTGATACAGTATATTTCATGGTTCATTAAAAGCTAAAGAAACATATAAAGTTAAAATGAAATGGTGAATGCTGCATGCTAATCTATATTGATGATCATAAGCAATTATGAAACTACCACTAGTAGTTGAGAAAATGCAGTCACAATAAAAGTGGGCACAGGGGAAGGAACATACTAATAATAACCCAGAAAAAAGAATGCATCCGTTGTTCTATTTTGTCTTATAGTTGCTAGTATTAATTTTGAAGATCTTTAGTCCCTTTCATGATATATATAGGAAAAGGTGCCTGACATTTCATGTGCAACCATTTCACATACTATTAATTTTCATTTTCATAATATATATATATATATATATATATATATATATATATATTATAGAGTTATGAGAATAGGACAGAGTGAGTGAACCTTTGCAAATTGTGTCTTAATATATTCACATAAGTATAAAAAAACAATCTTGTACAAACGACATAAATCAAATGTGGCCTACTTATATATTATGAAAAATAAAAGCCTTACGTACATTTTAGCACAACATTAACGTTGAATGCTATTATTGATGGCATTTCGTTGCATGTACTTCATACAAAGCCAAAATTTGAATTATATTTGTTTTTCACGATAGTGACTGCATCTTTTCTTCATATTTGATGATGTTTTCTGCTTTTGTATTAGCCCCACATTTAGCCATAGAATTTAATGTTTCAAAATAACATGCAAGGACTTTTACCCATCTCCCCCTTTGTTTCATAGATAATAATACCCCTTCTTTCCTTTTTTACTATCACAAATACTTCTAGAATATTTACATCTGCATATTAATTTGTGGACTTGTACAACAAATGATCTAAAGAATGTGTTAGTATAAACTAATTACAGCAACATAAACTATATTACTTATAGTGTATGATCAATAAACTCTTACACAAATACTATTACTTGTAGTGAATGATCAATAAACTCTTACACAAATATACAGGTTTGCAAATTAGTTTCTAAAATTTGTTGTTTAATTAACCCTGGGAAACATGTTTCTTGTACGAACATCAAATTAAATAAAAATAATATGTCCGAAAAGTAAGTTTAAAAAATAAATCAAATACTATTAATTTGCAGAAAACTGAAAGAAAAGTATATTTAAATAACATGTGGTTCCGAAGCACCGATGACAGTGTATAATGGGTTGGGCTCCATGGAGAAGGTGTAGGGGATGGGCTGGAGGGGTAAGGGAAGAGTAAGGAGGTGTGCAATCATGTATAAAAGAAATGCTTTATGTGGATCATAGAGTAATTTTGGTATTTTAAATTGTAAATGCCTAAATGGAGAGGAGTGCGTGTGGAAAAAATTGGGGTGCAGATAGCAGAACCCTTGCTACAATTTGGTGCCAGCCATCTCCAAATATAGTAGTAGTTATGCATATGATCCATGTTTTTTACTACAAAATTCTATGAGCTACTTTTATTACTCAATGATTTCTTAAAAACCGCATCCCTCCAGATTTACCAATCTAGACAGGGTAAAAACACTTTTTTTCTCGCATCTGGAAGAGTAAATCCAGACAAAAGCGTTGTTTTTCTATCCGGATAGATAAAATCCATATAGGAGTAGGTTTTAAGAATCGCGGAAGTAGCTCCTGAAAATTACTACAAAGTTTTAAAGATTTGCGGTGTTGACACGAAGACATCCAAGATTCCTTTAGTTTGGTTCTCTATTGCAAGGAATAGCTTCTTTATGAGAAAGCCATTAATCACCAAGAGAAGCTAAGACTGAGGATACAATATGCAGTGATCCAGTGATGACAATAACAGCTTTTTCATCGCTTCTTCTGTTTAGAATCTCATTTGCAATTCTCAAGCAACACTTTAAAGAAGACTCAGTTGCCAATATGGTCTTACCATCGCTCAGATTGCTTTCAGAGCTTACTGGCTGTTCCTTAAATAATTCTCTGTATTCTGTCATTCCCTCGTGACAAATGTCAACGCCAAGTTCTTCAGAAGCTTTAATCCATGAATCTCTCAACAAAGAAGCTGGTGTTGTTCGAGTTACAGCTCCAGCTATAGCAGCTTCGGTCAAAATAACAGTCTCGACATATGAACCTGAACAAATGCGATAGCATTTTAGTTTTAGACATTCATTTCACACTAGATTTGTATGCTTAAGTAATTTGACTTCTTTAAAATGAGTGTACTCCAAAGACAAAATTGTAAATGGTAATCAGAAAATCAACTGAATGAAATTACAACTTCGTGGTATAATATATCTATGCTCACTGATTTTCGAATCAATGGTTTAAACCATTTTCCCAATAAAGGCATTACAGGCAGGCTCAAACTAGAAGTCATGAATCAATTCAAATTGATATTTATTCCCCCAATCAACAAACTTAATATCGTATTAAAAGTCTGTTGGTCCCCACTTTATGAAATTATATTAGTTAATTACAACGTCAAATTAACATAGTTTACCTGAGAGGATCTCTCTAGCAAAACCTGCATGGTCTTTGTCACACGCCATTGCAACAACAAAAGCTAATCGAACCTTGGGAAACACCGTCCTTATTGTATCCATCAGTGCTTTGGCAGACTCTTTGGTGTGGGCTACAAGATGAATTCAGACAATCTTAACACGTTTTACATGATTTTACAAACATAAACTGTCAAACAGGAAATGCATTTGAATTTGCATCAGATTTTTCATGATTTCTACATTCAAATTTCATTTAGTTTAGCATGCTTCATTAAAGCTTTTACATATTTTGTTCAAACTACTGCTCTGTGCGTCTGTCTCTTGTTTCATGTAGAAATAACTTCCTTAACTAAGGAAAATCATATGATTGAAGACCCAAGAAAGTTTGAAGTAGAAAATAAGTAAATTGGGCAAACCAGCAAAAATCACACGCTTCGGGTCAAGAGCTAAAGTGAGATGACCAGCTGGTTTCACCTTCACTCTCGTGAAACAGACAATATGAAAATAAATATTAACAATGTGTCCAGTCTGCAATAGAAAATTATCAGATTTCATGCATGTCCTTCCTTAAAAAATTTACACAATTTCTATAAAATTTCCCAAAGCAAATGAGCCCAATTTTGTTGCTAATAAAACCAAGTCATCAGTTAATGCCCCATTGTAATAAAAAGAGAAGAGTAGTCAACCTCCATCAAGCAGTATTGTTGCTCCAGTAAGCCCTAAGACCTTGGCTTCGTTTGATGTTAGAAGTTGACTCCTTCCAAGGAGGTATGTACGCTCTAAACCACGCCTAATAGAATCATCAGAAATTCTCCATCCTAATCATCAGATTACCAAAGCAAAGAAAATTGTGAAAATCAATGCTTAACATTATGAAATATGAACTGGTAATTTACTAGAAATTTTTGTTGATTACATAACAATGTAGAATTTTAAAGGTATGCAACCCAAGGCCCAATTAATGCACCATGGGGAAAAACTTTAAAATAACTGATTTGAAGCAATCAACGATACTTAAGCATTGCCAGCACAAAAAATACAAGAGGAATTATACTGCATAGCACACACAAGTGTATGCTAAAAGATTTGCCAGGGAAGAAGGAATCTTCTGAACTAGAGTAGCCATATATTCTGTTTATAAGAAAAGAAACTGCCAAGCGTAAGTTAGAAAAGGTCTACCTTGATTATGAAGACAGAGTGCCACACAAGTTGCAGTTGCTGCATTTTGAAGTTGGTGAGCACCAGGCATTTGCAGCTTCAAATCATGTAACTTACAGGACTACATGAATAGTTATACTCAGTAAATTGCTCATAAACTTGCCCGTTATCAAAAATAAAATATAGATGGAAAATCGGTTAAAATAGCACAGCAAAGTGGTAGAGAGATGAGTGATATGGTGCAATATAACATGTGATGCCATGCCAATTGAAGCTCAAAACGTTCTCTATTACTGGTTTATAATTTTGGACTCGCTACTTTTGTTGTAGATTACCACATTCTAGTGGAACTATTACTCCAAGAAAAGTTGTAATGATGGAACATTATCAATATGTTATCTTCGGAATATGTTTAAGATGGTATTTGGTATTAGAAATGATTACACTTACATTATTGGGAAAGTTAAGAAAGAATAAAAGTTTTCCATGCTTTGTACAAGAGACAAAAAAGGCTTCACATGCATAACAGAGGAATCCCAAGAAAGTAAATTTGTGAATGAAATATAAAATTTCATTGACCACATTCATTTGTAGGAATAAAACCTTAATGTTGAAAGAAAACATTCAAGTGCAAATAGGAAAATATATGTCGTCAAGTTATTATATTATCTGTTAAATTAAATGTGCTTCGAACATCGATCTCGCCCTAAAAAACTATCTCAAAGGATGAGGATGTTCAAGCACATATAAGCTGTTAAATGAGCATTGCGCAGCCTCGAAGCCTTAATAATATGTTTATTATGGTGCACAAATGCAACTTCAACACTTACCCTTACACACAATGTGGGTCTGGGTCAAATCACATTGCCTGCAAAATCCAGCTCGGATACAATGTTATGTGTTTGGATCTCATTTCTAAAACCAAGCTAAGAGGATAAGAGTGCAGAAACACACATATAAGCATTGCTTAGCTGGGATACTTAGCAATGTGGGACACAACTGCAACTTCAATATTATCCTCATTTATTGGCAAACACGTAAACTAATAAATAGCTCATCTAGACTTTAATATTTAATTGTATTTCCGACACAGTTTGATTATAATCCCGAGAATAATTCACTTGAACCAAATATGGAAATAAAATTTTGTTACAAATAATATTATTCTAAAATATTGAATGGTACAAAACACGATTGTTTAAACTTTCCCACAAACTCCATTCCTAAGAATGAATTTCCCAGAAATGTGATCTAAATGGAGACAATATTTCCTGCACTAAACACTACCTAACTACATCAAATTTAAAGAATGCTAAATCCAAAATTGCATAACATGTTCCCAAGATGCTGACCGTGCACTAAGTCACTTGCACTGCAATAGCTAAACTAAAAAAACATTGAAAGCTATAGAGTACAAGCTCTTACCAGCTTCAAGTCCTTGACAGTTTGTATTTCTATATCACAAATTTGACAAGGCTTGCCGTTGAGTATGCTGAAACTTTTTACTGCTAAGTTATTCCCAGAGTCATATGCTGACACCACAGGCGAGTCCATGTTAACTGCTTTTTCTCGAATAATGTGCTCAATATGAGGGAGAAATGGCCCACCCAACACCAACTGAAAGGTATATTTTAGTCAGTAAAATTAAAGGACAAAATGAGCCTCTTCCAACTGAAAGTAATTTACAAATACAATACAACAGTTAAAAAGGAACAAAGTAAATTTAGAATATGGGTTTTCAATTTTTCTGCTTGTTTAATAAATGAATTTCAAAATAATAAATGAATTTCAAAATCTGTATTTATACATTGGAAACAATACAAGAAAAGAAACGATTGACTTCATTCTTAAAAGATGTTTCTGTCACAACATTAAAAAATGCATAATTTACCTAACATTTTGATAGTGTTGTTAAATAGTGGCTATAACAGCGCTATTGCATAGTGCAGCGGTATTTGAAAAAATCACTATTTTTCTACAATACATTATCTAGTACAAAATATTGTGAAATAGTAGCTAGAGTGGCGCTGTAGCACAGTTGCATAGAGGAATCTGTCACAGGACTATAGATTAAAAGATCTTAGAATTTTGAGAGTTGGGTCTAACTCAACCCTACATAACCGGCTTGTAAGGTGAAGATTGCCTCTACTGATAAACCTATGTTCATGTCATCTCGCATCCGATGCGGGACTTAACACACCCCCTCACGCCCAACACTATGGGTTTGGTGCATGGATATAAATGGTAGGTGGCCCGATAGCAGACACCTGATAGAACAGGTTATACAACGGATCTTGGAGGAGGCTCTTATACTATCTTAGAATTTTGGGAGTTGGGTCTAACTCAGCCCTACAAAACCGACTTGTAAGGTGAGGGTTGCCTCTTTTCATAAACCCATGTCCAGGCCATTTCGCCTCTTTTCATAAACCGACTTAACAAAAATAATATTTTACATTAATCATTATTGGCTCCCCTTTTTAGAACAAAAACTGCTACTTTTATAAACATAAGAAACATTCACTAAGAAAGTTGTTGTAATAACAAAAATTCATTCACGACTACAAGAAATGGATATACCATGTGAATTTCAGCATATAACATTAACATGAATAGGAGATCTACAGAGAGATGCACCTAACTGGGCAACCTTGTTTTATGATTCCAGCCTTTGCCGTTGCAATAGTTTCCAACGAACCCCCAAGAGCTGCCAAATGCTCCTCACCTACAGTTGTTATTACTGCTGCAGCAAGTCTAGAGCTTGATATAATATTTGTCGCATCCCGTGCACCTCCTAGCCCAGCCTGTACAATAAAATAAGGCTTTGAAGGACAATACACAAAGGAGTAAGCACTAAAGTGGCTAGTGGGTTAGTCGGTAAACAAAACGGTTGCATCAGTAGTCAGTTAGGAGTTAGGTTTTATATTGCAGCAATTGAACAGATCAGCGACATGTTGGAATAAAAGTTAGGTCAGCTACTTTGATGTAAAGAGTAAAGACCACAGGGAATTCTATCTCTGGTCCTGCATCTCTGCGCAACAAAAATTTCAGAGTCTCTTTATTCTTCAACATTATCTGTTTCCCACCATCCCCCCCCCCCCCTTCCTTTTTTGCCTACACAGCTAGCTCAGATTCCAATCAGGCCCAGTGTTGTCAAATGTCGGCTATGGCAGGTTTTTGGCTTTCCACCATGGTCAATTTTGTGAAGGAGGCGGTGAAATGGCGCCATATATGGCAACGCAACATGTCGACCGATATGACAGGTTTTTGGCTCCCCACCATGGTCCACCATCGACAACACTGATTTGGCCAATGTTAACAAACTCAACGAAGCCCCAATGCACTAGCTTGACCCAGTAAAAAGGAACTTCAACTCAAGAATCTTTCGGTGGGAGAGATAACAAAAGAAAAATCAGAAGAATCATTTGATATTAAGTTTGTAACAAGTTGCTGGAAAAAGTAAAATATATAACGGACCTCAATAACCGCAATGTCAACTTTCTCATCAGCAAACAAGATGAATGCCATGGCGGTGAAAACCTGAAACATTTCCCTAATTGGTTTAAGTTACCATAACTTATAATATCCATATAAAACTACAGAGTAAACATATAAACAAGAAAAAATATCAACCTGGATTTCAATAGAATGCAATATTTTGTAGCAGTTAAGCTGACTAATAACTATAAAGAATTGGAAATGCAACAATCTAAAACAGAACAAATAGGAGAGCTAAAGTGGCCAGTAGAACTGAGTAAACAAAATTCTAAACTCTCAATTGGTCACATGAAATCACTTGTTACGTGGTGAAAGAGGGGAACCAAACAACAAGATCTGGATCAATGCAACAAACCACAATAATGAACTTGCAAGTTGCATCTACATTATAGCAATAGTCATATTCACTTACATTGTCCACGCTTAACCTATTCTTAATCAATGTGCATTCACACAAAATTTCCAACAAAAACTCATCAAACTAACTCCATAACTTAGCACAACAATTCGATAACAATATTCCACAGTTCAATACCTCAAAATGGCTTATGCAACCATTTTCCGCTTTCATTGCTTGGTCAAGATCCTGCTTGATCCTATGAAAGAGACTGTTCAGCAATTTCGCCGAAACAGGATCACCCGATCTTCCTAGCAGAATGCGTTCCCTGATAGTCTGGATATGTGGACTGCTCGAGAAAAAGAAAGCCTGCCCGTCAATAATATACCAATCGTAAAGAAATTATGGTTTGAAGACAAAATTGCAAGCTGTTGAAGTTATATAAAAGTAAATAAAAAAATAAAAAATAAAAAAAAACTTAGATGATAAAGAAACTTCACCTTGTATAACAACCAACAGAATAACCTTCAGTCCTCAGAATATTAGATATAAAAGCAGCCGTTGATCCTTTTCCCTTTGTCCCAGCAATATGAACAGCCTACAATTTCCAGTAACTAAAACACTTATTATAACTTACTTCGACTGCATAAAATTGAATGAACGTACAACATATGCATGAATGACCCTTAAAAATAAGGTTTATTTTCTTCCTGACCCAAAATGACAGCTAAAAGGAGCACACCAAAGCTAATGGCAAAGACACTAATGGCATTTTGATCGAGGCTCAATTGATACTGAATGAATTGCTCTTCCTCTCTTACTCCCTCTCATGTGTATCTTCTCACACTCTCCAACTAACTTGCCAGCTCAGCACTTCCATATCAAATTGGGCTTTTATGATCATGGGTCCTATCAATTACTGCTAAGGTCAAAACCACAAACTGTTTCACTGGTAGCAGGCAAGGTTTGAAATAAAGGTCTAGGACTGCAATCCAAATCGACATCAGGGTTTCTATGTGTTCAAGACTACAACACGGCTGTGATTGAGCCTGCATTTGATCTTGATACTTGCAATATCAATTACTCTTTTATCACAAAAACTCTTTCAGAATCCTTTAAAATTATAATGCAATACATTATGCTATTTGAACATAAAAATCCAGACACACAATATATCTCTATCTCTCGCTTAGTTTTTGTATTCTACAACATACACACATTTCAAAACTACAAACAAAAATCAAAGTATTTGACATCAAAATTTTGATTTTTCAAGAATTATTTCCTGTTTAGAGAAAGTGAGAGATTGAACCTTGAATTTGGAATGAGGATTCCCAAATCGGTCCATTAGGCGTCTCATTCTACCAAGATCAAACCCGTCGTGAGAATCAGTGCCTGCCCCTGTGGGAACCCCAGATTTCTCGTAATTTTTCAATGAATCAATGTAATCGAGTAAATCTTTCATTTCTAGATCCTCTTGGTATGAACACATGGTTCGTATGGAACAAACTTTCCTTGTGATTCCTCTTCGTGATGATGACAACAGAAATGGTTTGAAGTGTAGAAGCATGATGTTTGAAACATGAAGTGCAGGCACGGCGAGTATGCAGAAATAGAAGTGATGAGGTTTTATTTACTTGGTCGTAACAAGAACAGATGAGGTTAAAGTATGGATTCTGTGGAAGCACTGCTCAGTGCTCATCCGCGCTTCGCCGATGACGTTCATTTTTTGGTGTCAAATAGTACGTAATGTGGGAAATCTCGGAATCAATCTCAGGTCCCTGCGCTGCTTTAATATGAGCCAAGGTCGGTCCTGACTATTTGGAGGCCCGGATAGAATAATAAAAATGGACCCTAATAAAAAAAACACAAAAAGTTAAAAATAAAATAAATAAAAAATAGTCCTCTATTTAATTTGTAAATAACATCAATAACATAAAAAATAGTCATTCACTTTTGTTGCTAACATAAAAACTAATCATTCATCTTTGTTACTAACATAAAATTTAGAGCCTGGAATTTCTCATTGTTCTTGATCAATTCCGCAATGTTAAAGTCGAACCGGTAAATAAAAAATTAAGAGATAAGTAGCAAATAAAATAAAAACTAATTCAATTTCAATCACATATTGGCAATTACAATTAGTCCATTATTCTGTTGTCAAATTTCAATTTGGAGTAAGCATTAAGAAAAACAACCTTGTTTAGTCCCAATATTCTGTTAAATTTCAATCACAACTTAACATTAGCCCTGTTCACAAATTTGCAATTCTTTGTATATATGGAAACATTCCTGCATAACTAATTAGTAATTACTGGAACACGACGCTTAAACTCTTGTAAATCACTTATGTATGCTATTTAAACACTAGTTTCTTTAAATACTTATTTACACGAAGGATCAACAAATGAAGTATCAACAACAACCTTATTTATTAAGCATTATCAAATTTCGATTTCAACTTGTACCAAACATTTACACAAATTAGCAAATAAAAAATGAAGAAGAAGAAATTAGCAAACTAACCTTGAATTTCGTTCTCCCTATTTTCGGTCACCGGTGGTGGTGGTGGCAGCAGCGGCGAGATGCGGCGGCGGGATAAGGTCCGTTGGTTGACAGAATGATACTGAAGGGTGGAAGAAAGGGAGAGAACGGTGAATGTGCGGAGAACTGGTGAAGAGCTCTAGATTATACGAAAATTTTACCTCCCCTACATTTACTAGTATATCTTTATTTTTTTTTGGAATAAAGGGCCAAAGCCAAAAAAAAAAAAAAAATTACAAAGTTTAGGCCCCGTTTGACTCAGCTTATTTTTTATTTTTCTATTTTTGCTTAAACGAAATAGAGAAATATAAAATTATATTTGACATTATTTCTCCTTAAAAGTAATAGAGAAATAAAGTAAAAAATAAATAAAAGTAAAGTCAAATACAATTTTTTCCTTTTTAAGGAGACGGAAAAAACATATTTTACTAATCAAGGGAGTAAAAAAACCATATTTTACGAATCAAGGGAGTAACTAAAATTTGTAAGTTAATTCTATTTTCTTCGCGTCAAGTATATCTTTACCCTATTGAATTGATTTTGAAAGAGTAAAATTGAAAAATATATCCTAAAGTTTTTTTCGTTTGTAAGCAATTAATTTAATCCTACAAAATGTATAATTTTTTGTAAGTGTTTCGGTTATAAAATTTTACCAGAAAAATTTAAAAAGAAATTATACAAAAAATTTACCCAAAAAATGTATTATATATTTTGGTGTACAATTTTAAAATTCGTAAAAATTAACAAAACAAAACATTTATTAAAAAGAATTTAGTAGTTTTTTAATAAACTATAACACTAAATACATATCAGAACAGTTGATTTGAGGTGATTGGAAAAGTTAAACATGATGGTGAAAAATTAGAAATGTAAAAAGTTTGACAAAAAGGATAACATTTGAATATTTGATATTTGTAGAGGTAAAGTATAATTTTAGGATTAGGAGGGAAAATTTTCTAATTATACCAAAAATTAAAAAATACCAAAAATATTAAAAAATACCAAAAATTAGAAAATTTGAGGCACCTGATTTTTAAAGATCTTGTGTTGTGGGTTTGTTTAGTTCAAGGTCATACTTAATTTGAGTTATATTTTAAGTATATAAACCACAATATCAATATGAATTATTCGAAAGAGTTTGAATGTAATTTATCAAATCAATAATGACTGATTATATTTTACTTGCTCATATTACTAAGCTTTTCATCCTTGTAACTAGAGGATTAATAAAATATAAAATATATCAAATATATAAGAGGGACAAATTTCATCTAGACCACACCTTATCAAGAGACTCGTAAATACTACTTATGTTATGTTGAGGGAAAAATCTACTTTAGATCACTCATATCCTATCATAGCATATTAGCATGACTCATATAGTGTCCGGTTGTTAAATGACTTTATAACTGTCTTGTTATCAAGAGCATGGGACTAAACCACTCAACTCCTCATGTTCGGACAATAGTGTATATAGATTTAGGAGTAACATATTCTATTAACACTATAAAAATAATTATAACACTTACATAACATGTTATGTAGTCCTATTTTAGTGCGATAATTCAATAGGAATATCACTCATAATATTTCAATAATATGCAAGTGTATGAACTCAAGTTTTCTTTGCAAAGATGAAATTCTTATATTGCTTCATCAATCTTCTTTCATTATTTAAAAACTATTAAATCATTGTTATTGTCACCCTTATTGTGGATGAAAATGTGCAACCATCTGAAAAGATGATCGCCACTTACTCAAGATAAAAGCAAAAATGTATTAATATGAAAATGTACATGTATAAATTTATTCATATATAACTTGAAAGCTTTGTTCAGTGGTAAAAAATATACATTTTGAATTAATTATTTTTTAAAAAAATAATCAGATAATTCCAAATTTAAATCTTACTAGTGTCTTTGAAATAAATGTAAATACTTTTCCAAGACCTCTTTGAGTCTTACGTAGAGTTGGAAACAGACCAGGCCGGCCTACACGAGCCTACGACCTAGCCTATTTGTTTAAATAGAGCAGGGCAAGACTTTGCTATAAGTTTATTTAGCTAAAAAGGTTAAGCTTCAGGCCATGAAAAAAACTTTTAGGCTTACTAGGCCGGCCTATTTAAGTAAATATGAATAATATTTTTACATTTATTATTATTATATCTTAAAATTTGTAATTTGATTAAATTATAAATCTATTAAATTTTTCAGCAGTTTAAGTTTATTAATCTACATTAACTTTTCACATATATAAATGTATTATTATAAATTAAAATTGAAATACGATGTCATATATAGTCAAATTCTCTAAAATATCATGTTAAATATCAAAGAAAGTTTAATATCATTGATTTATTAGTTCATTAGTATATTGAAAGATAAATATAATTATTTATTTAAATATATTCATGTAAAATAGGCTTTTAAACAGACTAATAGGTCATATCAGACTTCCAAAAGGCCATGCACAGACCTAAAAAATAAGTCTAACTCTACCTAACCTATTCCCAACCCTAGTTACGGTTTTCTCTATCTTGAACTAGAGACAACTTTATCTCACCCTAAATTATACTCAAAAAAATTAAAACTGTTAAATTTGAATTCATTATTAAACTTTTTTTGGAAAGACACTTAAGTTAGTTCGTAGCTTATAAATTCATTCGGTTAAAAAAGACTTTATAATAGTTTTCAAAAAGAGTTTATAGCTTATTTTACTAATTTATAGTTTATTTTTCAAATGATATTTCAAGTAATTTATGAACTTATAGCTTATCATTTTTCTTCAAATTTTATTTTTGTCAACTTACTTAAAACAAATTAAATATTATTAATACATCTTTTTGTGTGATTTCATATTCATAAGTTAATTCAATCATAATTTACCAAACACTAAAAATTCAATCAACTAATTTATAAATTATTTAATATAAATTCATCTATATTATTTATAGCCTTACTTACATGAATGAAAAAAATATAAAACACCGCCCTCAGTTTTTGATAAAGGCACCGCCCTCATTTGTAGTCCCTTTTTTCTCCCTTAACAAGATTCCTTCGTTGACAAGTCATTCTTTTTCAAGTAAAAAATAACAACAAATAAAAATAAATAAATTCCTATAATAATAAATAAATAAATAAATAAAATAAAATAACAGCAATGATTAGTGGTGGGTAAAAAACCAAAGTCCGTCTGAACCCAACAAAACCCGCCCAAAAATTAGAGATTTGAGCGGTTTATAATGGGTCGCGGGTTAGCGGGTTGAAAAACTCGGTTTGAATTGGGTTGGTACGGATAAGTCCGGATAGAGGAAATTGGACCGACGGTGCCCGAACCCGCCCGCACGAGTAAATTAAAACGCTGAATCTAAATTCTTCCCATGTCTCATTTCACACTTTTTCACTTCACCTAAAACCCATGTAAACTGAAACAATCATGAAACATTTTAAAACGCAAAACTTGGTCATTCTTCATCTTATTTGTCTAACTTCGTTGAAATCAAATGATATATTTTTAATTTTATTTGAGATTTTAATTTTTTCTTACTTTTTATGTCAATTTAGTCTTTCGAAGACTTTCCTTTTGTGTTTGATTTATGATTCTCTCATATCTGGTTGCATATTTTCTTGATCTAAACTCCAAATTTTGGATTTATTATTTTTTTAATTTTATGTTTAACCGCTTCAAACCGTCCAATAACCCGCTTAAACCGCAAGCCCGAACCCGTGGAAACCACTCTTCATTTTCGGGTCAATTGGGCCTTACTTTTTGACTCTGCGGTTTAGACCGGGTGACGACTTTGAGCCTGAACCCGCCCATACCCGCTCATTACCCACCCCTAGCAACGATAACCCAACCCAATCAATCATCGAAGAGAAAAAGTGCATAAATCCGAAGCCACGCCAAAATTTATTCTCTTTCTTCAAAATTCACAAACACCTTTCCCTTCAATTCATTGATCGCGTTATTCCTCGCAAATTCAAAGGAGGATCTCTCTTGCGTTTTCTCTAGGTAACCACATCATCATCATCATCATCTTGATCTGTTTTTTGAGCTTGCGTTTTCGATCTATTCATGTTTTGCGTTTTGATTTTTAGCTGATTATGGATTTCGATCTGATTTTTGTTAGGTTTCCGCCATGGCTTCAAAGCGGATCTTGAAAGAACTCAAGGATTTGCAGAAGGATCCTCCAACTTCTTGCAGTGCTGGTATTTATTTTTTATTTTTTTTGAATTTTTTCCTGTTACTTTGATTTTTTTTTATTTGATAAAATAAAATATTAGGTGCTTGTTTGTTCGTAATTGTTTCAATTTTAAGTTTGGTTTTGATTAGTTACATATTGTAAATGCATGTTGAGAAATTTATGTCTTTCGTTTTTGTTTTCTATTGGTTGCAATTTGTTGTATGTATGTCATTTATCCATGGGATGTCAACTCGGTGGTAAGAGCTTTACTTTGTAAGTTGTAACCTCGAGACCGATTATTACAGGGGGACCAATCCCCCCGTCCACTTATAGTGACCCAATTGAAGCGAGAACTTTGCTCTGTATGGATTTGGATCCTCTAATGCGAGTAAAATGTAAAGTGAGAAAATTAATGGTTGTGATTATAACAACCCCATGATTTGTAGTGATGTATCTATTATATCTACCTTTGATTTATTAATTAACAATTGATATTACTTACTTTACACTCTAAAGTGAATCACTCACTTTAGAGGAGCCAGATCCGCTCTGTATAGACTGAACCAAAACAGAAAATGGGCATCAGTGTCGGTTATTAATAATAATTTTCTCTTCCCCAATTTAAAATTAAAAAATATATACCGTTTGAGATTGGTCTTACTGTTTGTGGGTTAGGAAATTGTTTTGTTTGGTTTTGTGATATTGCTGAAAAATTGATTGGTTGGACTTCTAGTGGTTTTCATAGTTGGGGGTTTATGTGGGCTTTTGGATTATTTGTATTGGTCTGCTCAATTTCCATTTCATGTGTCTTAAGGTAGATAGAATGCATATTCTGTAACATCTCTTTGTGCATGTATCAAGTTATATTCATGTTTTGGTTATCTGATAATGAAATTGCCTAGATCATGCATTTGTTGGTGCTGCTGTGTGTTTTATGACTAGATTATGCAGAAATGGAAGTTGGAGTTAATGTTGTTAGAACTAGTTTATCGTTACCTTACCTGAATCTGCAAAATATTTGGTCATTGATATTTTTAAGTGCTGATCATTCTTACTTTTATTTCTTCTTTTGGATTTTTCTACAATACATTAATTGCGGCTACTGTGTAGCATGTTTTTGTATTATTGGCCAAGGTGAAACTACTTTATCAAATTATCAGATAAATAAATCACTTAAGTCTGCCTCATTTCTAAGCATCCAATAATACAATTATAGTCTTTGACAATATCAGTTAACTCTCCAATTTTCCTTATCTTTCTATTACATTCCCTAATTTTCTCTGCAATATAACAGTTAGAAAGAAGGGCAGTTGACAATAATATTAAATTTCTTTCGTGAAATAAGAAACGAAACAATAAATCTTAAAAACTGAAAATTCAGATAAGTAAAAGCAATCAGGCATAGAGACAATAATCTGAAAAGGGGGAAAATTGGATAACGTGCATTGTGGTTCAGGAAATACGGGAAGATAATAATTTGGCAATAAATTATACAGATTCTTTTAGCCTTAGGCCAAGTAACCGATTGTTTAGGCCTAACTGTCAGTATACTAATTGACATAACGGGTAATTAATTGGATATTATGTATTACTGATGTTTGGTACATCATCTATGCTGGTACTCTGAAAACAAGTTGTGGTTATATCTTATTTTGACTTTGTTTTAAAACATTGCAGGCCCTGTTGCCGAAGATATGTTTCATTGGCAAGCAACAATTATGGGTCCTCCAGACAGTCCTTATACTGGAGGTGTTTTCCTAGTTACTATTCATTTTCCTCCAGATTACCCCTTTAAGCCACCTAAGGTTTGTATGTTAATCGCATGTCTGTTTATATATTGTCAATCATGACTGTCGTCAATTCATTGGCAGTTTATTTGAAAGAATGCTGCAGTGCTTTTCCCTTGTTTTGTTAGATTGCTTCTTTATAGTTTAAATATTCTTTTCTCGACAGTGATCGGGATCTCATGCATGCCCTTTTTTCTTTTCTTGAAAGTAAAAGGTCACAAGTTTGTTGTTCTGTTGAAATTTTAATTAGGAGTTACGACTGTATTCTTTACGCGTGTATGAACATATCTATATCTATGTAGCATGCAGTCATGAGCACCATCTAAGAACATCTGATCTCTTAGCATGCTTATTCATGGTGATGAATCTTTCAGGTTGCATTCAGGACGAAGGTATTTCACCCAAACATTAATAGCAACGGAAGCATTTGCCTCGATATATTAAAGGAGCAGTGGAGCCCTGCTCTAACCATTTCCAAGGTTTGTTTATCAATTTTTTAGATACTTAGATAGTTAAATAAACCTTCAATCTTTAAAGCACGTTTCCTATTCTCCCAATCCAATCCATATCTAAACCAAGATGTGACTGTTCCATACACTTGATGACAAGACAAATTGTGTTTACTGAACAAGGGATTCATCAGTGTACTAATCCCTATTTATTACATTTGATATTCTTTTGTCTTCATGTTTGAATGGCATCACCTTATGCATGTCAAGCATGGTTGTTGTTGTCTATAATGTGATTTGAGTTTGGATCACTCCGATTCAAAATATGTTCCTAATGTATCCATTTTCCCCTATTCCCAATGCTTCTTATTCTACCAATGCAATCCATTTTCCCCTATTCTGCCGATTCAAAATATGCTTCTTATTCTACCAATGCAATCCATTTTCCCCTATTCTTCTTACTGTCAACATTATTAACTGAACAGGGGGATCATCAGTCATCACAACATATAATCCCTGTTTATTAATTTTATGCTGTGAATTTTTAACTTATGTCAGCAGGTTTTACACAAACATCTAATCATATTTTTATCTTGCCATATTATAATGTTACTTAAAATTTGTTTACACTGACAAGATAGTAATTAGTAAACCATATAATACTTTATAAACACTACTCTTGAAGTTTAGAGGTTGGTTTTCATGAAGTTTGGCATCTAGTTTTAAACAACACCCATGCGGGGAGTTAATAATACATCAACTAAAAATGTTCTCAAAGAATGCTACACAGTCTTGATGTCCACCAGTATCTTCCACCGATATTTACTTATCCCTACTACATAATTGATTTGCAAAGAATCTTGAATGGCTGTTTTGCTTGAAGTTTGACATAATGATGTTCTTCAGTATAGAGTACAGCAATAACTTTACATGTATCGTGATCTGGTTGTGGAGTTATATCTAGTCGTTATTTACATTATTTATTTCTTTGACATCTATAGGTGTTGCTCTCTATTTGTTCCTTGTTGACGGACCCAAATCCTGATGATCCTTTAGTTCCTGAAATTGCCCATATGTACAAGACAGACAGGAACAAATATGAGTCAACTGCAAGAAGCTGGACCCAGAAATATGCCATGGGCTAATATGGTATGTGTGAGGAAGAGCCACTTTTACTTAAAGTGTCTTGGCCTAACAGCCTTTGTATGAAAGATTGTCGTCTTCAATAGTTCAATTAAGGCCCCTCTAGTTGAGAATGAATTGGGGGAAACCATTTCTTATGTTGTTTGTATTGCAAAATGCAAAAGCTACTTCTAGAACAATGAAAATGTAGCCTAATTAAAAGTTTGTTAAATGTGTTAACCAATGTATTAACAGTATGATGATGCACCTAGATATTGTTTGGCTTGTTTACTATCAGCTTATATTTGGTTTTTGATTAATAATTAATTTGTAAGAAAAACATTAATTAAGTTGTATACTCTGGATTTGGATCCTCTCATACTCTTTTTGTGCTGCTTTCTCACCTTTTTATCATCTAAGGGTAATCTAAGAGCGATGATTCATAAAGAAGGGGGAAAAAAAATCTCTCTTCATTTTGTTACCCCATCTTTTCATTTTAATTTTCTTCTTAAGAATAACTCATTTTTTTCGTCATTTTTTTACCTCAATCGTTTCAGTGCAGTTTGTTTCCGAGGGTGTATGCAAAAATATGATTTGAATTGAAGATGGGAGACAAGATGTCTTCATCTTCAAATTTTCTATTGTACACTATCCCATTACTCCCAACTGTTGCATACAAGATAATATTAATAAAGTTAAGATTACCTAGGTTGACAAAGGAGACAAATGAGACCAAAATTGAACACGCAAGATTCAAAGCTAAAAATTGAGTAGTTATCTATCATTAGTTGGTTCAGTGGTTGATTGGATAGAACAGTAATTTCATTTTTTTAGTAGTTACATAAAAAGTGTGTTGTGGTGATTGGGTAGAACAATAATTTCGAAAAAAAAAGGGTGTATAGGATAATAGGATGCTATCTAATAACAATATATTATCCCAATTAAGATACTCTCCAATTCTCAAACATAATAGAAAATTTTATTTGAAGAGTACACACAAAAAATAGAGAGGGAGTTCCACTACCAAAAACTTTTTTTTTCTTTCGCATCGATTATCCACGCACCAAAAATGAGCGATTAATTCGGCTCGTGCGTAGAGGCATGTGCAGTGACCAAACATTGTTCTCCTTGGGAATCAAACCTGGTTACCAAAAACTTTATTTAAAGAGTAAAAGTTCTACACAATATTAACAGTTTAATAAAAAAAACTCATAACTTAACTACAATCAATTTTATTCGTCATTTTTTAAATCAAATAGCTAAGACAAATAACTACGCTAAATTCAAATCCAATAAATTCATGGGTTAAGCTTCACTGTTGTAACTATTACATGCAGTTACACGTAATTTTTATTCTCAATAATCGATCTTAGATCAGATAATTTAAATTAAAAATAATATTCTTCTTTTTTTATCAGTTAAAACAATCTCAACTATTAAAATTAATCAAACGGTTCAGATGCAATAACGCATCATGCTCTTAAGGCAGGAAATCCTTTTCCTAAATTCACTGCATCAATCATCACAAAAATATCATCGCCCCCTTCAGCGTGGACCTAAGTAAAAGATTCGTTGAATGACGAGTCATCATTTGGAATCTAAATTAATTCAATAAACCACAATCATTAACAGCAATTAATAATATCTTATTCACAAAATTTCAAAATAGCACCAACACCATTTATTTATATTCAACAACTCATTTTCATTCGTTCTTCGATTCCTTTGCAAATTCAAAGGAGGATCTCTCTTGCGTTTTCTCTAGGTAATGAATCAATCAATAATATCTACGATTATCTCTTTTCGATCTATTCGTTTTCATTTTTAGCTGATTTTTGTTTTCGATCTGTTTTTGTTAGGTTTTTGCTATGGCTTCAAAGCGGATCTTGAAAGAACTCAAGGATTTGCAGAAGGATCCTCCAACTTCTTGCAGTGCTGGTATATATTTATTTATTTTCATTTATTTTTATTTATATATGTATATTTTTTGTTTTTCCAAACTAGAATTGAATATTTGGTGCTTATTTTTTGTTACTGGATTCAATTTTAAGTTCGGTCCGGGTGTGTTTATAGTTTGTGATTTGTTGATAAATTTCAATATTGTTAAGTTCATGTTGAGAATTTTATGTTTTTCGCTTTTATTTGATATTGTTTTAACTAGTTGTAGTAGATGTTGCTTGAGATTATTGGTTTTACTTTCATCTTTGGAATAGGGCCTTGTTTGGTTAAACAACTTAATTTGCATCTTATAGCATGGGCCTGTTGGGATTCAACTTATTTTTGAGCTTATGAAAATAGCTTATGCAAATAAATAAACTTTTAAGCAAATTCATAAGTTTTCACCAACAAAAATTGTGTTTTTATAAGCTACTTTTTCATAAACTACATTGAAAAACTTATTTATTTGCATAAGTTGTTTCGCATAAGCTCAAAAATAAATCAATCCAAACATGCCCCATATATGCTAGTTATGATAAGTGCTTATGTATAATCCATTTTTATGGTGGCTTCTAGGGTGAGGGCTCAATTAAGTCCCTCACCAGTGTACCACTTGATCTGACTGTTAAATTAAATGAGTCTACATAATAATATTAGTTATTATCACACCGAATACTGCCTTCCTCCCAACATTCACGTTTTCTCCATATCTCCTTTATGCTTCGCCTGCAAAACAATTTCCATAGTTATCGTCTTTGTTCCACCACCAACCCAATTGCTTGCTTGGTTATAAAATTTACTTGAAAATAGAATTCCTCAAAACCCAATTGCATCCTCTTCTTATTGGTACTAATGTTCACATAAGAAATAAAATACCATGCCCATTTATTCCACCACCAATACAATTGCTTCCTCAATTCCTTGGTTATACAATTGCATCGTTAGAGCAACATCTACCACCCATCAAGCCATAATTTCATCCTTTGGAAGAGTTTTCTTTGGATCTTCAATTTCACGAGCAATAGTGCTCGGACATGGGTTTAAGGTTGCTTATGGAGTCCCAATAATCAAGATTCAAAACCTTTGAGTAGAGTTGTCATTAAAAACCCCCTTTTAGTAGAAGATGGTGGTAGTTGCAGTTGGGAGCGTGAGAGAAGAGAGATGAAGGTTGAAAAGTATTATACGTGAGTGGTACATCACAAGATCTTGTAGAACTATTTGATCTGATGGTTTTAATTCATGGTTCACCATGAGACATATAGTTGATGGTCCACCCTAGACATCATCCATTTTTATAATTAAAGTCATCCATTTTATAATTAAAGATAAAATTAAATTATTATTTTTTCATATAAGCTGTAAGCTGGTTTCACAAAGCTATCTTGGAGAACTTAACGAAAATAAGTTGAAAACAACGTATGAAGAATTCATAAGCTGTTTTCATAAGTTCGCTCAAACAGTCTCACAGGTGCTTATGTCAGAAGTTAAACTCAAATAAGCGAATTCAAATAGGCCTTACGACAGTGTTTGTTTTGTTCCGTGCGTATAGCAAAAGATTCCACGATGTTGTTGAAGAATGGATTATTGGACTTTTATATGTTTTCATACATTGGTGTCTATGTAGGCTTTTGATATAGAAATATCAAGCTATATTCATCTCTTTTTACTTGGCAATGCTATTGCTTAAATTATGCATTTGTTGGTGCTGCTGTGTGTTATGTGACCAGATTCTGCAGAAATGGAAGTTGGAGTTGCTGTAGTTGCGTACTGATTAATGTTTTAAATTTACATATTATATCTGGACCGTGGTCGAGTCATTACCTGAATCAGGAAAATATTTAAACATGGATATTTTTCAATGCCAATTATTCTTAATCTTTTTCCTATTTTGTATATAGCAAATGCAATTTTTTTTGTAGAAGTGGCTATGTATATTTTTTTGTAGAAGTGGCTATGTATGATGAAAACTACTTTATTGGATAAGTTAATTTATCTGTTTGCCAATTGACATGATGAGTAATGGGACATTATGTAGCTCTCTGTCATTTTAGGTACACTATTTGTGCTGACACAGAAAATTTGTGCTTATATTCTTGTTTTGACTTTGTTTCATATTCAATACATTGCAGGTCCAGTTGCTGAAGATATGTTTCATTGGCAAGCAACAATTATGGGTCCTTCAGACAGTCCTTATGCTGGAGGTGTTTTCCTAGTTAGTATTCATTTCCCTCCGGATTATCCCTTTAAGCCACCCAAGGTTAGTATTTCGATCTCATGTCTGTTTCTGTTTTGTCGATTATAGCTGTTTTCAGTTCTTGCTAGTTTATTTTAAAGAATGCCGCTTTGCATTTTCCCTTATTTTCTTGGATTGCTTCTTTGTCGTTTAAGCATTCATTTATTGACAATAATCAGGATTTTATACATTCAGTATGTATGAACATATCTATGCATGGTGATTGATCTTTCAGGTAGCGTTCAGGACAAAGGTATTTCACCCAAACATTAATAGCAATGGAAGCATTTGCCTCGATATATTGAAGGAGCAGTGGAGCCCTGCTCTAACCATTTCCAAGGTTTGTTTTATCAATTTATTAGATAGTAAAATAAACCTTCGTTCCTTTAAGTTTGTTTCCTATTCTCCCAATACAATCCATATCTAAACCAAGATGTGACTGTCCCTATCCCATACACTTGATGAAGTGACGTTACTTCTTAAAATTTGATATCCAGCAGTATCTGCCGAACTGTGGGATAACCAAAATGTACTTATCCCTGCTTTGTAATTTATATGTAAAGAATCTCGAATGGCTGTTCTGGTTGAAGTTTGGCATAATGTTATTCAGTATAGAGTTCAGACTTCACATGTATCATGATCTGGTTGTAGAGTTATATCTAAATCTAATCATTATTTATTATTTCTTTGACATCTATAGGTGTTGCTCTCTATTTGTTCCTTGTTGACGGACCCAAATCCCGATGATCCTTTGGTTCCTGAAATTGCCCACATGTACAAGACAGACAGGAACAAATATGAGTCAACTGCAAGAAGCTGGACCCAGAAATATGCCATGGGCTAATATGGTATGTGTGAGGGAGAGCCACTTTTACTTAAAGTGTCTTGGCCTAACAGACTTTGTATGAAAAATTGTCGTCTTCAATATTTCAATGTGTTAATCAATGTATTAACAGTTCCATGATGCACCTAAATATTGTTTGGCTTATTTATTATCAGCTTATATTTGGTTTTGAGTGATGATTAATTTGGGTGTTCTATGCAATGGCGCGAAAAGCTTGTTGAACATGGGAACTCTACCAGTATCGTACAGATTAGTTCAAATATTATTCACCCTAACTTAATCTATAGTTCTTAGCTCATCATGGCTGGAACTTTAAGGATTTGTTCAAATAAACTATCATGACTTGCTACGAGTACTTCTTAACATGCTGATGCGATGAAAATGGATCTGCTGTACTAAAAAAAAGCATACAATTACGTAGTCATGATGATGTGGACCGTGTGATTTGAGTGTCTCAAGTCTCAACAACTCAAATTGAGTATGCATTGATATTTGAGATTTACTTTCGCAACCCTCGAGTATCCTCTTTCACCCTATGAAATGACCTTAATACCCCATCACCATCTAGAAAGCGAGCACTTTTCGCACTCTAAGTAGCGAGTGTCAATATTTTGCACTTAAACTGGACGCCGGCACTCCACATGGATGAAAAAATCATGAAAAAAAAGAGTTCGCATTCTAGGGAGCAAACTATTTTTTTCATAATTTTTTTATCTATCGGGGTGCTGGCGTCTAGTTTGAGTGTAAAAAATTGACACTCGCTACTTAGAGTGCGAACTCTTTTATAGTTTGCTACTTAGAGAGCGAACTCAATTTACACTTTAAAAAGGGTGAAGAGGGTAATTTTTTTTTACTTTTATAAGGTTTTCATCTTATGATGCGAACTGCGGTGTTCCCGTTTTTGCAATTTTACACACTTGCTTCCTAAGTCGCGAGAAGGATAAAAATGGAACGTCAGGGGGTGAAAAAGAGTGATGGGGGTGCGAAAAGTAATTCTCTTGATATTTTGACATAGAAATCTAACAACTCAAATTGAGTAACAATTAGATTTTGACTATAGAGAAATACTCCCTCCTTCCCAAAAGTAAAATATTATAATTTGAAGTATGATTTTTTGTGTTTTTCTTGAAATAAGTTTCATGGAAAGATGTAAATTTTTTTTTTTATTGGTTATTGATTTTGTGGAAAAGTATAGAGAGAGTAAATTAAATGCAATCTGCATTTAATTTTATAAGAATAAATAAAAGTAAATCTTGTAAATGATTAAAGGTGGCTTTTTTTGCTTATAATTTGGGACAATTTTTTCTTGCATTATGGGACCGAGGGGGTAATTATTATCAAAACATAAACCATATATACACAATTGTTTATGTTGGAAAAAGTGTTATTTTTCACCCCGATGCAATTTAATTCTTTGTTGCAGCTTGTGGAGTATTTATATCGCACTCTTATATTTATCTTTATCTGTTTTTCTTTTTCTCTCCTCTGAAACTAATGGTTGCAAAAAAGAAAATAATGACCATAATGTTAATTGAGAGAATCCTCTCTCCAACTGGGCATAACAATGGGGTGGGGTGAAGACGAATTTTGTCATCTCAAACCCGTAAAGTTCAGGTATCCTCATACTGTCTCAATTTTCAACGAGAAATAAAAATTAAAACCTCAGACCCATACCCAAAGGGGTTCGGATATCTCTGTATGATTCGGCACCTCGTTCCGCTTTACTTTCATATGAACTTGAGTTGTATATTGATGTTTTTTTTATTGAAAAATGAGTCAAAAGTAAAAAATTATTTCGTTTCAACAATATTTATATAAAGAAAATAAATAGAGAAAATAAATAGTTTAATAATCAACTTAAAAATATGAGTGTAATAATCAACATAAAAAAAATATGAGATATAATCTAGAGTTTGCTTAAGGATTTTTAATTTAACAATAATAATATTATTAGTAATAAATGTTCAATCACTTTAACTCAAAATAATATAAAAAAAAAGTGAGTCTCACTAATAATTTCATCGTAAAAGTATAGTTGAGTTAGTTCATTGACTTGAGACTTTGGAGTACGCTCTTATCAAAGTTTTAAATTTAATTTTTCTTAGTGTTACTTTTAGTGAGTTAGTCCATATAAAACTTTGTTTCGCCTCTACAAATTGACAATTGAATTGAATTTAAAAAATTAGTCAATTTTTAAACCGATTACTAAAAATAAAATAAGAGTCGTAATAAAGAGTGTCTTTAGACATTAATTGCACTACTTTTAAAATTATATTTTTTTTGATAAAAATTATATCGCATTACTTTGAAATATTGATTAACATTTTTCAAAAAAAAATCAATTTGATAAATATGATTTATCAGAGTAAATTAATTTTACACTAATATTTAATAAGAATCAAACTTTTTTTTTAATATAAAAGAGAGCTAAAGCTCAAGAATCAAACATTTCTCTATATCGTACGATTGAAATGAAATGCAATACAATTAAATGATTTGACAAAATACATATTATCATTTATCACTATTAAATAAATAATCTATTCTTTTTCATAAAAGATTAACACAAAATAGAACAATGATCAGGCACCGTATATATGCACTCGGTTCGTTTCTTCCGCGTGGACCTACGTTAGATTCTTTTAATAAAGTCATTTATATTATAAAAAAAATAAATTAATATTATCTACCAATCACAAAATTTCTAATAAGCACCAACACCATTTATATTCCAACAACTCGTTTCCTTTCATTCTTTCTTTCTTCGATTCCTTGCAAATTCCTTGCAAATTCAAAGGAGGATCTATCTTGCGTTTTCTCTAGGTAATGAATCAATCAATAATATCTACGATTATCTGTTTTCGATCTATTCGTTTTGATTTTTTAGCAGCTTTTTGTTTTCGATCTGTTTTTGTTAGGTTTTTGCTATGGCTTCAAAGCGGATCTTGAAAGAACTCAAGGATTTGCAGAAGGATCCTCCAACTTCTTGCAGTGCTGGTATATATTTATTTATTTTTATTTTTATTTATATGTATTTTTTTTTTTATAATTGGAATTGAATATTTTCTGCTTGTTTTTTGTTGCTAGATTCAATTTTAAGTTGGATTTGGGTGTGTTTATAGTTTGTGATTTGATGATAAATTACAATATTGTAACTTTATTTGAGAATTTTATGTTTTTCGTTTTTGTTTGAGATTGCGTTTTTATGTTTGAGATTGCTTTTAATTTGTTGTAGTAGATGTTGTTTGTGATTGGTTTTACTTTGATTTGTGGATTAGGGGACTTTTTGGATAAGCAACTTAATTTGTAGCATAGTTGCTTGTCATGATAAGAGCTTTGTATAAGCTATTTGTGTTAACCCTCCAGAGTTTGGTTGCAAGGCGTGTAAAGTCTGGCCAAAAATTGCTCGTCCCAGGAATTGAACTCGGATTCTTATGAAAAATTATAAAGTGTTTATGTATAATCTATTGCTATAACAAAAAATAAATAAAATTGTTTTTCGTATAAGCTTTAAGCTGTTAATACAAACTATCTTGGAGAACTTATGAAGAACATGTCATAAGTTGTTTTCATAAATTCTCACAAACAGTCTCACCAATGCTTATATAAACTCAAATAAGTCAATCCAAACAAGCTCTAGGATTGTGTTTGTTTGGTTTCATGCTGGTGCATGGTTATAGGATTTCCATTGTTTTGCTGAAGAATCTTGATTAAGTGGATTTGTATATGTTTTCGTCGTTTGGTGTCTATTTAGGCTTTTGGATTATAGAAATATCAAGCAATATTCATCTCTTTTTACCTGACCATGTTGTTGTTTAAATTATGCATCTATTGTTGCTTGTGTGTTTTGTGACCCGATTTTGCAGAAATGGAAGTTGGAGTTGCTGTAGTTGTGTACCGATTAATGTTTTAAATTTACATATTATATTATATCCGGAATGTGGTCCAGTTTTTGCCTGAATCAGAAAAATATTTGATAATGGACATTTTTCAGTGGCAACTATTCTTAAACTTATTTCCTATTTTGTATTTGGCATAACTGGTTGTGGCAACTAGCAGTTATGTGCAAATTTTTTGTATAAGTGGTTATGTATGATGAAACTACTTTATTGGATATGTTACTTGAGATCACTTAATTTCGGATAAGTTAATTTATCTGTATACCAATTGACATTGACGTGCTGAGTAATGGGACATTATGCAGCACTCTGTCATTTTAGGTACACTATTTGTGATAAAAGTTATGCTTATTTCTTGTTTTGATTTTGTTTCAAATTCAATACGTTGCAGGTCCTGTCGCCGAAGATATGTTTCATTGGCAAGCAACAATTATGGGTCCTGCAGACAGCCCTTATTCTGGAGGTGTTTTCCTAGTTACTATTCATTTCCCCCCAGATTATCCCTTTAAGCCACCCAAGGTTTGTATTTCTATCTCATGTATGTATGTTTCTCTATTGTCGACTATAGACTATAGCTGTTTTCAGTTCTTGCTATTTTATTTATATTAAAAAATTCTGCTTTGCATTTTCCCTTATTTTATATGATAATATAGTTTGAAAAAAAAAAAATTGTTGGATTGCTTCTTTGTCATTTTAAGCATTCATTTATTGACAATGATCAGGATCTTACACATGCTCAATTTCTTTTCTTGAAAGGGAAAAGGTCATAAGTGTGTAACTCAGTTGAAAAAGTTCGGACTATATTCATTCAATATGTATGAACATATCTATGTAGTGGGCAGTCATGAACACAATATAATCTCTGCATGCTTAATGGCTTATGCATGGTAATGGATCTTTCAGGTTGCATTCAGGACGAAGGTATTTCACCCAAACATCAATAGCAACGGAAGTATTTGCCTTGATATACTAAAGGAGCAGTGGAGCCCTGCTCTAACCATTTCCAAGGTTTGTTTGTCGATTTGTCAGATAGTGAGATAAGCCTTCATTCCTTAAAATATGTTTCCTATTCTTCCAATGCAATACATTTCTGAATTAAGATGTTATTGTTCCTTACTGGTCTAGGAATTCGTCACAATGTTTTGAATAATAACCTTGAAGGTTGTCCAGTTCCACAATACAACATAAAGAAATAATCCTCAAAGAATGTTCTGAAGTCTTAATGTTGGCATTATTTACCGAGAAGATCGATTCACCTAACTCACTAAATGCTATTTTATAATTTAAATGGAAAGCATTTGCAATACATTTTGTGGTTCAATGTAGAATACATATTTTAATGCAGTTTTTTTACATAGCCACAAATGGTACTCGTATTAGGGCCTGGTTATGGATTACAATCTAATCATTGTTTACATTTTCATTATTTCTTTGACATCCATAGGTGTTGCTCTCTATCTGCTCCCTGTTGACGGACCCAAATCCCGATGATCCTTTGGTTCCTGAAATTGCTCACATGTACAAGACAGACAAGAACAAGTATGAATCAACTGCAAGAAGCTGGACCCAGAAATATGCCATGGGCTAACAATTAACCAAATGGTATGTTGAGGGAGAGCCATTTTTACTTAAAACGTCTAGGCCTAACAGCCTTTGTATGAAACATTGTTGTCTTCAATTAAGGTCCCCTCCATTTAAGATTTAAGAATGAATTGGGGAAAATTTCCTATGTTTGTATTATGCAAAAATGCAAAATGCTACTTCTACTAGAACAACGAAATTTAACCCAATTAAAGTTTGTTCAATGTGTTACCCTATGTATTATTAATAGTTTCATGATGCACTTGAGATATTGTTTGGCTTGTTTGTTTTCTTATCAGCTTATATATTTGTTTTTCATCAATAATTAATTATTGTAAAGAAAAACATTAATTCTGAAAATTTTGAGAAAAATAACGGTCCATTACTTAAGTAACAAATTGTGTTTGAGAAACTCATAGGGCGTCAAAACTCAAAAGAAACTCTCAAAATTTTGAGGTATAGTGAAAATCACTTCAGCGTAGACTATATAATTACCAAAATATTTTTTGATCAATTTTAAAAGTTATATGCTCAAACTTTTCAAAATACACTATTGGAAGCGTGTTTCCGCTAAAATGCTGCATAGGTGTGAATTGAGTTGAGCGATCACAAAATGTTGCTATATATTATTTAAAACCCCATAAAACATTGTACCCAAAAGAAAATCCCTTAGAATATAGCTCCAACTTTTTCTGGCGAAATGATAATGATAATGAATATAGCGTGCCGGCAAGGTAGTGCGGCAGAGAGAGTGTTTGCTTTGTGTCGCAATGAGGATTACGCTACTATAGGTAGAGTGGCTATGTTGTTTTGGAATATATGGCATAACCGAAATGATAAAATATGGAATGATAATGTTAGAAGACCAAGTCAAGTTGGCCAAGCTGCGTTTGACCACTGGAATGAGTGGTTCGCTGTTCATAAGCTCTGAAGTCCTAATGATCATGATGTCCAAATTTTAGGCACAGATCGGTGGGAAAAGCCTCGCATTGGTTGGTTAAAATGCAACGTCGATGCAGCGTTTTTTGTTGGTATGGGAAGGACAACATAGGTGCATGTTTTCGCAATAGCTCTGGTGAGTTTACTGTTGGACTCACAAAGTGGCAACAATTGACTTTATCAACAGAGGAGGGAGAAGCATGGGCATTATTGCAAGCCGTGAAGGAAGCGAAGCATAAAGGTTTCGAACGAGTTCAATTCGAAAGTGATTCTCAAGTGTTGGTTGAAGCCATTCGCACAAAGCGGCAAGACAATTCAGAGTTTCTCTCAATCGTTAATGAAATTATTCTTATTATGTTACCATGTGCGAACTTTGAAGTTAAGTTTGTTAGGAGACAAGTGAATTCGGTTGCTCATACATTAGCTAGGGCGGCTAATTCTTTGTCTAGTTTCCATAGATTTGAGATTATTCCTTCGTGTATTGCATCTTTGATCACTAATGAAATGCATTAAGTTTGTTTGGTTAAAAAAATAAACTTTTTCTGGCGAGCTAATCAAGCTAGAATGACGTGACTATTATTGAGTTTAGCGGTGTTTGTGGTTCAACTTGGATTGATTTTGAGGCAAAAATTCATTGAGTAAAATATAGAATTACTCGTGGTTTGATTTGGTTTTGGATTACTAATTAAAAAAAATATCCAATTAAATCTAATTTTGTGCAGTTTAATTTGGATCGTTTTTTGGATATCCAAATTACAAATTGTAATTTTTGTTAGATAATAATATTATAAAGATACGGTAAAATAATAATTTTGATATAAAATATAACATATAATATATTAAAAATTAATATTTTGGAATGACAATTATCAATTATATTTGAAACGTATGAAATTGTAAAGAAAAAAATATTAAATTAAAATAATAATTAGTATTAAAAGAAAATTAAAAACTAACAAATAATAAGCTAATGCAATATATCATACTAATAAAAAGTTAAATAAATAAATATTAAAATAGATTTGTTTCAAAGGAAGCAAAAATCGTAGGAGAATTGTATTTAAAGCCCAATAATAAAACTTCTGTTGGAGATGCCCTAAAGACCTAAAGTCAAAATGGTATATTTATAGCTAGAGTTATCAGAACAAACTATCCAACAAATTTAAACTTGACCTTAAAGAGCCACATGTTTTATCGGGTTGGGCTAATAGCCCTATTTAAAATTGATTCCAACCTTAAACACATTGTTGGCTTCCTGTCCTTAAACAGACCGATTCTTTGTTTATTTTTAAATACTACTAGTATAAGGTAATAGAAAAATACTAATAAAATAGTATAAAAATAGTTAAAAATTTATTTTTATATTTTTTTAAGCAAAGTTAACTCATTGCATTTCATTCAAGATAATTAAAGAGATATAATCAGATGGATAAAATGAACACTGGGCTGAACTGAAATAAAGACGCTCTAGCAAAATTATGAACAACTTGAGAGCAAAGTAGCAAGCTCATTCGCATACAAACCATCATTATGCAACATATTCACAATATGTTGACAGTCACTTTCGAAGATAACTCTCTCAAAACCATTGGACAAAGCAAGTTCGAGAGCATGCTTCATTGCAGTAGCTTCACATTCAGCAGTAGTAACTACGAATGGAAATATCATGGTATGTGCTTGGACAAAGGAACACATGCTATCACAAAAGCATATACCGTTTATGAATTTCCTTTTTGTTATGAAAATAGCTCCATCAACATTACACTTCAGCCAATTTGCGGAAGATTTCTCCCAAGTAAGCACGTGAGTAAGTGCAGGATCCATATTAAGCATGTTGCGGCACCAATTAAAGTCTCGGATAATGTCTAAAGCAAGCATGAAAGAGGTCACTGGATTCACTTGTTTATTCTCCCAAATGCACTCATTATGCACGCACCAAATATTCCAAAGTACGACAACAAAGAGAGGTTGTTTAGTCTCTTCCATACTCGAAATAATGGAGAAAATAATAGAGGAGAAACTACATTTTTGAGAAAACTGATGCTCGAGACTTTGTCAAAAATTTACCTCATTCCAATATGAAATAGAGTGTACATAATCCATAAAAAGGTGTAATTCATCTTCAACTGCGTCGTTACAAAGAGCATAAATAGTTTGACATTGAACATTATTTTTTGGGAGAAATTAAAACACCCTAAATAAATTTGGAATCAAATTATTAAGTCCAAATCTTATGTTTTTGTAGATTTAGCGACCGATTCACGATTCATATGAGTTAACCATGTTGACAACTTTGTTTATAACAAACAACTAAAAACAAAATAATAAATTGTAGAAACTAATGTTAGAAATAGGCTTGACCAAATGCTAGGAATAGGCAGTGACTATAAAGTCTATCTATCTACTAATATAAGTATTTATTATGAAGATCTCAGTACGGGAAGAGTCTTAACTATGTCCACCTATTTTGTGCTAAAACAGTGAAGTCACATGAAACAAGCTTCTATATTATGTTCATAAATCTTGTGGCACAGACCAACAAATACAAATGGTTGTGGTAGCTAGGCGTATAATAATAATAATATTAATTAATAATATAATATAATTAAATACATACATGTGTCATTCATTCGAAGAACCTAAAAATTAAATTTTCTGGGAACACATGAGCATGTGATGGACCATCATCCCATAATTAGGTCCATAATAAATAATGTACTTGTTTCAGTTTTCACTTGCAGGCGTGAAGTGTGCAAGCATACCCCCCCTTCTTGTGGCCATACCTATAGCTACTACATTCATGTCAATATGTGTAATGTAATGTATACGTTATGTGAGAATATATGTATGTATGTGACTTAATGATCAGAAAATTAATTAGTGAAATAAGTCATCTCCTAAAAAATTGGCAATTAGGAGAAATACTTATCATTGTCATTATCAAAAATAAGAATTTTTTTTTTTATCTTTTTCTTAAGAGTCTTCATTATTTTCGAAGTAGAGTAAAACAATTTTTTAACCATAATAAACATTTTTTACTTTAACATCAAATTGAATTCTATATGTAGCTAGCTAAGCTCAAGTATAAGGGTTTGAACTCTTTTTTTTTTTTTACGCAAGGGTTTGAACTTTTTAAGTAGGCAGAAATTTGATTTTTGATTCTTACAAATAGAAAATAAATTGATTAGAAAAGATAATTGCCTACCTTATGTATCTTATAAGTTTCACGATAAAGATTAATCGCGTGGCGGTAAAAATTTCAGCATACCAATACCAATAAAAATTACATGTAACGGAACTACACCTTAAAAGCCAAATTAGGCTTAATTGCAGTTTTAGTCCACCTATTTTCAACTTTTTGCAGTTTTGGTCCCCTATTTTAAAATTCGACAGTTTTGGTCCCCCTAACACATATTTTGTCTAAAATATGATGATACAACATGTTTCAAATCAATTTTATGAAAGATTTTTCTTACAATTACATCGATGTTGGTATTTTTTCATCATCGAATCATATACCACGCCGTTTAAATCATATCATATCGTCAATTTATAGTTAAAAATTATGATAGGGGGACCAAAACTGTCGAGTTTTAAAATAGGGAGACCAAAACTGCAAAAAATTGAAAATAGGGAGACCAAAACTGCAATTAAGCCAAAAAATTATGTCTTCTTGCCACTAACGGATGCAGCATAAACCAAAACAGCCTTTCAAATAAAAAACGGCCATAGCAGCCTCCCATCTTAGCATAATTGGTCCAACAACCAATCATTAGAAGGCACGTAGCAATGTCTATCCTAGCTGGATTTATGAGAGCCAGCTCAAAAGCATTATTTTTTTACTCTCCTTAATTTAAAATGCTTTTTTTTTTTTTACTATTTTTCTATATTCTTCTTCACCGAAATTTTTAAATTTAAATAGTTAACAAGTTTCATTAAAAAAAAAAAATCATTCGTAAAAATTTGTGTTTGTCTATTTGATTCTTGTATAAAATAATTCTTGATCAATTTTTTTTCACATTTTAACCGAATAATAAATTACCAGACCTTTTTTTTAAAATGCTGGAGATTTACGCACGAAAATGTCTTATATTATCTTATTTTGAAAAAAAAGCTTTATTAATTTATATATAATAATCCTTATATAGAACCAAACAGGTCGGCCTCTTTGTTTTATACACTGTTTTAGTTTTCCTGTTGGGTCCTTTCACAGGGCCGGACTAGGCCCATAAGCTTATATTCCTAATTATTAAATAATTTATTTTAACAAATTAGACAAAATAAAAGCCAAAAAAATGTTAGTAATTGTTGTCTTATACTTTCTTGAACAGCATAATATCTCTGGCTAAAGTTGATTTTGTATGTTTCTATATAATGAATTTGCTTCAAAACAAATTAGTATAAGTTGTATTTAATTACTTATTTGAATTGTTGTGTTAACTTTGCTAAGTGAGTTCCTTTGTTGTTGGAGCATTCATACAAATACAAATGAAAACAATTACTAAGATGTATTGTAAAGCCAATGCAGTCATATACATTACTTGAATTTCACTAATTATATTGTCCGGACAAAAGCTATAACCATAGCCTAATCATAAAATGAAAAGACAAAATTAAGAGTTCTTTGGACATAACCATCCACTCATTTTGGTTCCAATTATTATCTAACAATATGCCTAATTTCCAAAGTTTATTTTGGCATTTAACAAATCTTGTACCTATATAGGACCTAGGAAAATAACAAGCTATGATTTCCCTTAATTATGAATGTTTCTTGTCTGTTAAGGTTTATGTTTTGTATGGTTTGTTAAATTCAATAATATGTGATAATTTTGAATTATTTGTTTGTTAACTTACTTTATCATCGAGAAATAAAGTTTGAACATAATGTAGAAAAAAAGTTTTAACATATTCAAGTAGAATGCATTGGGGGCAGCTAGCTCCCACACTAACTTATTTTTTGATTCATAATAGTTGAATAATTTTATTTGTATCTCATTAAAAATTAGGTGCTTTCCCTACCAAAAAAATTTACTAAATTAGGTGCTTCTATCACTTATTTAGCAATTCTATAAAAACAAATTATAGTATTCAATTATATATTTGCTTTTGAAGTTAGTTTTAATTTTATGAATGACAACTACAACAATTGAGTTGAAAGTAGTTTTTCTATAATGAATTTTCGAACAATCAATTTTTCAACCATATAAATTTGCATACAATCAATTTTATTTTAAGTTTCAATTTAATCTCTCAATTTTTTTTATTTTTTATTTTCATTTTTGTTCCATAAGTAAAATTGTTTATTACTTTTTGTCCTTTAAATTAATTTTAAGTCTTATTTTGATCCCTACGTTTTTGTTTTCATTTTAGTCCCTTAAGTTACAAACAATAGTATATTTGGTTCGGTAAATCTTTCTCATTTCATTTTAGACTCTTAAGTTACAATGGTTGGACACTTTGATAATTTTTGTTTGTTTGTCATGTAGTCTAGTGACTAGAAATTCTACCCATAAGTGGGGATGAGTGGTGTTCGAACTCTGATCCCCTACATATAAAATGTAATGTCTTACCAACTGAGCTAACACGGAACACTTTGATAATTTAATTTACAAAATTTAGACAATTTTATCCTCTTGTTAAAGACCACATATATTAATATTTATAATTTAAGGGACCAAGTTATTCAATCTTCTTTATAACTTAAAGGATTAAAATGAAATAAAACTTAAAGAACCAAATTATCTAACATTTATAATTTAATGTCCAAACTAAAACTCTAAAGACTTAAACGATCAAAATAAAACTCTTAATTAAGTTAATAGTCTTGCTAACGAGTGTTACCGGAATACTCTTTAAACATTATAATTTTCAATACATTACTAATTTTACACATTTTTATAAATTTTTTTAATAAAAATTTACTATTTAAGGTGCTTAAAAAATGCTCCATAGACTTGCGTTAACAATTTCCTTAACTTAAAAGACTAAAACTATAATTAAGCTTATCATTAAACTGCCCCTTGTAAAACCAATTTTTTGTTAATCATTTGGTTTTTAGGAAAATAGAGTACCGGCAATCTAAAATTTAATTGCGGGGTAAACAAAACATGGACTAAAATTCTTCAAGAAATTAAACTTTGATTCTTTCAAATAATTTGGGAATTTAAAATTAGTTTTTTTTTTGGTATGAGGATTGTAAAATTAGTTGATAATCATATAATTGCATAAGTATGAAATGTCATAAAATATACTCTCTCCGTCCTAAAATATTAGCAAAAAGTGGTCAACAAAAATGAATGTATTTGGTCCAAATATTTAACCAAATACATCAACTTTTGTTGACTTATTTTTGCTTATATTTTGGGACGGATGGAGTATATGTTTAATTAATATTTAAATTTTTTCAAATAAGATAATAAAGGTAAAATTGAAAGAAAAGATAATAAATTATAAGCTACTTGAAATAATATTTAGTCTATGTTTGGTTGAGCGGCAGACAAGGCCAAACGCACGTTTGCTACATAAAAAGTGATTTTACCCTGTTATTTTGTTGTTTGGGTTTTCAAAGTAAAATTGATTTTCCCCAGCAGACTCACGTTTACTGGAAGCAGGAATTAGTAGCTTCTGCGTTTTCTCGAATAAATTCTGAATTTTAATTTTTGTTTCTCAAAACCATCTTCCCTTATTACCCTTTATGGCTGCCATGGTTGTTGTTAATTTAATTGAAATAAGTCAAACAGAGAACAAGGAGGGTTTCTGGTAAAAAATTGCAACTTGCGATTAAGAGTTTGTCGCTCATATATGACGGCGAGTAAGGGATCAAAATTAATTGACGGTGGTTTTGTGTGATGATAAAGATTTGGTAGTTTTTTCTTTTTTTGAAAGTATAAAGATTTGGCAATTGGTAGTGGCATACAATATTATTTAAAAATGATGCTTAAATGCCTAAATTAAATCCTATTAAAAATTAATGTTACAGTATAAATTAAGAGAAAAATGTATATGCACAGACAGTGTAAACTAATTTTACACTATCAATCAATATCAATTGTTTATTCCGTCAAATCACCCAACTAGATCCACTATAATTGTATGACATGGAGAAATGTTTGATACCTATTGGATGTCAGTGTAAAATTAATTTACACTGACAGAGCATATCCATTAAACTCATAAATTAATATATTGTTTTAAAATGAATGTGTGTACCGTGAACCGATAAAAATATTTTACACTGTCAGTACACAACAATTAATCTCAAACCATATTATGATTTTAGATAAAGTTTAATGGGCATACAACGTCAGTGTAAAATTGTTTTACACCGACATCCAATAAAAAACCATCATTCATCCATGTTATATAAATAATTTCAAAATAACCATACATGAGTGGAGTGATGTGGCAAATTGGTGAATTTTTATTGGATGTCTGTGTAAAACTGTTTTGCAACTACTGTGCATGTCCATTAAATCCTTTTAGATAAGTTTCAATAATTATCTAAAATAAAATTAGAAGGATAATTTGGTCATTACACTTTTAAAATTAATTTTGGTTCAAATTATCTAAACAATATCAACTAATAAGAATCACTTTTAAATGAGTCTATCCAAACATAAATCAATTTACTCTAACTCACTTTTAACCAAAATCAATTCTATTAAAATTAATTCTACCAAAATCAATTATATTCACCGCCAAACCAAACACACGCTTAAAAAGTAAGTAATAAACTAGTAAAATAAGCTATAATTTTTTTTTTTAAATTGTTACCAAATATAGTTTTTTGCTTATAAACTTATAAGCTAACTTATTTTACTTACCAAACAGATACTTAGCATTTTCCTTAAAAAAAAATACTCCTACAATCAGAAAAGTGTGTTGTTCCACACGAGTGTTTGGCGCGCGTAGATTCTGTTTTGATTGGGGAGTAAGAACAGTTAAATAGAAAGAAACCCAGAGCAGAGAGTGGAATCCATTTGTAAATGGCGCCGAATTCTAGGTTGCCCGCCACGTTAGTTTCTATCTATAGCTAGCTAGTTGTAAAAAGTTAAATAAAAAATCCTCATTTTAAAAAAAAAAAAAAAAACCTTTTACTCCCACCATGTGAGAGTAACATTTTTAAGCCTAAATTACATATTTTACATACTACACTTTTCATTAAAATAATTAATTAATTATTAAATAATTGATATATTTAATTCATAATATAATTTAAATACATTATTTATTCAATGATTTTTTTAAAAAATATTTTTTTTTAATAAAGATCCAAGAAAGTTTTTCTTTTTTTTTTACATGAGAAAGTATGATTTTAACATAATTATCTCGTGTGTTAAAAAAAACATAATTATCTCTTGTATTAATGCAATGATTACACGAGAGATGGGTAAGCGTCGCGGGCGGCCGCCTAAAGTCACGGTACCTTCGACACCGACACCCAACTCACTTCCGGCCACCGTACCGGTTTCTGAACGCGAGCAGGCGACTGCGCTCTCTGTAGAACAGCTATTTCACCCTTTGGAGGAATCAATTTCAGAATCAATTTCAGACGACCCCATTCCAGATTTCATGAAGCTTTCTGAAACCCTTGATGACAAAGATCGCAAACTCTGGGTCGATGTCCTGACTGAGAATCGCAATCCAACTCGAGGCAGGGCTTTGAAGTATGTAGCGCCCACATTGGTGAATGGTGAGGTTGAAATTGTCATTGAAGATGCTGATACCCAGTCTGAGGTTCAATTTTGGCAGACCTCTCTTATCATGTACGTGCTGGGTTCAGAGTTGAGCATGAATTTGGTGAAAAATTACATGGTGAAGACCTGGAATCACGTCCAGCTACCCGATATGTACTTTCATGATGATGGTTACTTCATCCTCAGATTCAAGTCAATGGAGGACAGGGACTCTGTTTTGATGAATGGTCCGTATACAATTCGAGGTATGCCTATGATTCTCAAGAAATGGAAGCCAGGTTTTGACATGAAGAAGGACATGCTGAGAACTTTACCCATCTGGATCAAACTACCAAAGCTGCCATTGGAACTATGGGGAGAGGGTTTGGATAAAATTGGTAGTGCACTTGGTACACCTCTAATGACAGATGAATGTACTGCCAACAAATTCAGGGTATCCTATGCCAGGATTTTGGTTGAAGTTGACATCACACAGAGGCTAGTGGATGAAATTCCCATCAAGTTCAAAGGTGGAACTCTCGAACAGTTGGTGGAATATGAGTGGAAACCGGTTTTCTGTGAGAAATGCCAAAAGTTTGGCCATAATTGTGCTGTCAAGGTTCACAAGAAAGTGTGGCAGCCAAAGCCAGTACCTGTTGCACCTCAACCTGAGAAGCATATCACTGTGACTACGCCTAGTCAAGGGCAGCCCACTGTAACACCTGAAGGAGATGATGAGACCTGGACAATTGCCACTAAAGCTGCTCGACCCAGAGGTAAACATGTTGTAGCATTTGAAACATCTGGAGTTCACTGTGGGAATGATTTTGAGGCTCTAGGGATTTTGAAGGATCCCTCTGGCCCCTTCGATAGGGGTCCATGATCACATCATGGAATGTAAGGGGGCTAAATAAGGGTGGCAAGCTAAAGGAGATTAGCTCCCGTCTCCGAAAGCTTCAACCTACCATTGCTATCATTTTGGAAACTAGAGTAAAAGCTGCTAAGGCCGACAAAGTCAGGGAGCAACTCAAATTTAGGGGTTGTTTCCTTGATAATTACCATGCTCACCCTAACGGCAGGATATGAGTGGTGTGGGATGACAAAAGCATCGATGCTAGGCATGTGAAGAGTACATCACAGATGATCCATTGTGGTGTTTATGATGTAAATGGAGACTTTCAAACCTGGATGACTGCCATTTATGCTCACAACCAGCCAGCGCAACGAAAGATCCTTTGGAAGGAATTGGAAGCTGTTCATCGAAATCAACAAGGGCCTTGGTTTCTCATTGGTGACTTCAATAATGTGATCAAGTCCATGGATAGAATTGGTGGCAATCTTGTTACTGAACACGAATTTGCTGATTTAAATGACATGATGAATACTACTGGGCTGTTTGAAAAAGAGAGTATAGGGGATTATTATACGTGGACTAACAAGCACACAGTGGGAACGATTTACTCTCGGATTGATCATGTGCTTGGTAATCTGGACTGGCTTCAAGCCAACTTACATAGGCAGCTGGAAATTCTAGCTCCAAATGTCTCTGACCACAGTCTGCTCTGTTTGAGAACCCATGAACCTAAGGCGGTTAGGAATGTTAATTTCAAATTTACTAATAGTGTGATACAAATTGCAGGTTATCATGATATTGTCAACAAGAGCTGGAGCACACCTCTGATGGGACGGCCTATGGCTGTACTTTGGTTCAAGTTGATGAGGCTACATGCCCCTTTGCACAAGCTGAGCAAGCAGCTGTCCAATGTTGCTCAAACTATTGTTAAGGTCCGAAATGATCTCCTTCAGGCCCAGAACGATCTTACTACGGATAGAATGAACTATAGCCTTATCGAGCGCGTTAAGGGCTGCACTGATAGACTCTTATACTGGCATGACCTGGAGACTCAGATGCTGAGACAACAAACCAAAATTGATTGGCTTCGTGAGGGGGATAGCAACTCTGCTTACTTTCATGTTGCGCTGAAAGTTAAACACGCCACTAGTACACTCCACACTTTATTTAAAGATGATGGAACCTCCATTCAGGGTCAGGATGATATTGCTCAAGAGGTTTGTGACTTCTACCGGCAACTCATGGGTACAAGGATTCCCTCCCTGAGGAAGATTGATATCACTGCCATGAGAGAGGGTCCCCAACTTTCCATGGCTCAAAGAGATGCCCTCATCGCCCCCGTGACTATTTCTGAAATAAAAAATGCTCTTAAAGGTATTGGTGACTTGAAGAGCCCTGGAATTGATGGGTATGGTGCTAGGTTCTTTAAAGCTAGTTGGGATACCATTGCAAATGACTTGATTGCTGCAGTTCATGAATTTTTTAATAAGAATGTCTTGTATAGAGCTTTTAATGAAACCGTTGTCACTTTGATTCCAAAGCACCCTGCAGCTAAAACTGTCAAGGAGTTTAGACCTATAGCTGGCTGTTCTACATTCTACAAAATCATCTCAAAAATCTTAACTGACAGGTTAGGCCGAGTCCTGAGTAGTATCATCAGCCCATCACAGGCTGCTTTTGTTCCTGGGCAGAAAATTCATAACCATATCTTATTGGCTTTTGAGTTACTTAAGGGCTACAATAGACAGGATGGCACCCCTAGATGTATGATCCAACTTGACCTCCAAAAAGCATATGATATGGTGGACTGGTCTGCGTTGAAGGATATTCTGCAGGAAGTGAGTATTCCTAACACCTTTATTAGTTGGATTATGACAACCGTTACGACAGTCTCATACAGATTCAATATTAATGGAAAGTATACTGACCGAATGGAAGCTCAAAGAGGTATTCGTCAAGGAGATCCCTTATCACCGCTTCTCTTTGTCATCACTATGGAATATTTAAATAGATTACTCCTAAAGATGCAGCACAATCCCAATTTTAATCATCATTCGAAATGTGAACGGCTGAAACTGACCAACATGATTTTTGCTGATGATCTCCTCCTCTTCTCTAGAGGTGATCAAGGATCCATTAGCCTTATGCAGCACACCTTACATATATTTTTGGAGTCTACAGGTATGAAGATCAATCCTTCGAAAAGCAGAATTTTTTTTGGGGCTGTTCCCAGCAGTGTTAGGAGTGCTATTCTTCAGTTCACTGGTTATACTGAGGGTTCCCTCCCCTTTAGGTACCTCGGTGTACCTGTCACTAGTAAGAACTTATCTCTCCATCATTATATGCCTCTCATTGACAAACTCATGGTTAGGATTACTCATTGGAGTGCTAGGCTGCTGAGTTATGCAGGAAGACTGCAGCTTATAAAAAGTGTTCTCTATGCTACAGCCAGCTATTGGTTACAATGCTTCTTGCTCCCCAAAACAGTTTTGAGGAAATTTGATGCCATCTGTCGATCCTTTTTGTGGACAGGTGGGACCACCATCAGTAGGAAGAGTCCAATTTCTTGGAAACATGTTTGCAAACCTATATCTAAAGGTGGACTTAACTTGATGGACATGGAGCTTTGGAATCAGGTCTTCTTACTAAAATTACTTTGGAACATTTGTGCCAAAACTGACAGCTTGTGGGTAAGATGGATTCACACTTATTATATGAAACATGAGGCTGTGATGACTAGGGGGATCAAACCTGCTGACTCAGGCATTTTCAAGGCCATCATGCAGCAGAGGGAAGTCATCCCTTTAGTGCAAAACCTTTGGGACACCATGCTACAATTGGGTAAATTTAATGGCAGGAAAATGTATCATGCTCTATTACCGGATGACCCTAACCCTGTTTGGAGTAAACTGATTATGCATAACAAAGCTAGACCTAGAGCTTTGATAGTCTTATGGTTGATGTGTCATGGTCGTTTAGCTACTAGAATGAGGTTGCAGCGTCTTGGTTTTATTACCATTAAACAATGTGTTTTCTGTACTATGGATGAAACAGTAGACCATTTGTTTTTTGGTTGTATGGTTTTCAAACAAACTTGGTGCAGCGTGCTGGATTGGCTGGGGATTGCTCATGACCCATTGGCTTGGAATTCAGAATTACAGTGGCTGACCCGACACTACTGTGGCAAAGGTTGGCGAGCAGCTTTGATGCGCCTAGCTTTGGCTGAAACTGTGTATGCGTTATGGCAATTCAGGAACAATGTTTGCTTTGGTACCAATGTGAATAATGGTGACATAGGTGGAAACATTATCAACATGATTGTTTATAGAGGGTGGACTAGTCCTAAGCTTAGACCACATATAGCTCAACTTTTATTACCTTAAGATAGTTTTGTCTTGTTTAGTTTGGCTGGATCCTTGGTGATCGCCTTGTAATTACTGGTTTTTGAATTAATAAAATTTCTTGATTCAAAAAAAAAAAAAAAAAATGATTACACGAGAGTAATCAATATTTGAACTTCAGCTTTTACATATAAAATGCGATAATTCTATTAACCAAGTTAAATTCATAGAGATAGCCCATTTGCAAATATTAATGTATTTATTTTTTCTTTCAGACATGAAAAAGAAAATATTACGCATATAATATATAAAGGATATTTTTGAAAGATCAACATATATAATAAACACATTAAAATTGATTGTTTAAATTGGGATATTAGATGTATTGCGTGGAGAATCAAGTTTTGTTAAGCATAAAAGTTTTCTCTAATCTAATATAACGGGTTGATTCGAAATATGGAAGTTTAATGCTAGTGGAGCAAACATGAATAACAAAAGAAAAGAGCCAAAATGAGTGGAAAGAAATTCATAATAAAGCTACCACCGGCGAGTAGAACTGACAAATAATATCATGTCCTTTTCTACTTACTATATTCTAGCGAACAAGTTATACCACTTGAGAATGAATTGGGTAAAAAGCCACAATTAAATAATCTTACGCCAGAAAAAGAGCGCTATCTATTCATGTTGAGGTACAAAGTGTGTGAGTTTTGAAAAAACAAATAAAAAAACTCGACCATAATAGTAATGGATTTAGGTTTGAGTTCTTGTAGGAGAATGAATCAAGTGAAGGTCTTTGAAAAATGTCAACAATAAGGTAAAATTAGAAAGAAAAAGCATATTAATATTGTCTTGAAAATTAACATAGTAACTCATTTTAGATAATTTTATAAATAGATTACTCATTACGTGACAACTAGTACCGACCGCCGAAATAATTAGAATTTGAATTCACTTATTTCTTTTTGTTCAGTGCTCTCTCTCTTTTTTTTTTTAAATTAAATGTTTAATTCACACAAAAAAAATTCATTCAAAAGATAGAAAAATATCAACATAAATAATTAGAATGTACAACATGAGAAAAGAATCCCCTGAAGAGTTAAAATCTTTTTCATTATTTTATCATTTCAATTTATTTTATTGCTAATTTTTTTTAAATATTTTTAAATGTTTAAAAGAAATTTAAAGGAATTTAATATATTATTTTTATATTTATATTTTTAAAACTATAATAGTAATTTTTAAAAAAACTATAATAGTAATAATAAATTGAAAAAAAAATAGAGAATAAAAAAAAAAACCCTTACTCACCAAAATAGGAAGCCACAAACATAGTGGTTGCAAATGGCTGACAAAAAATAAAAGGTTTCCATTTTCAGACTTTTAAGATCATCAACATTACTAAATTACCCTCACGCACTAGTAAACTTGAAGCCCAAGCCGCACAATATTAAGGGCTAAAATATCTTCAAATTAACTAACCACCAAAAGATACTTTTGATTAGTCAAAGCAAATTTTGACTGATTAATGCTAATAACCCGAGTATCTTGCTCACGTGACTGTCACCTCGTTATTCGAGATTTATAACACACACGTTCATTCACGACCGTTAGATTTTTTCTTAATTTTGAATTAGTAAAACATAAAGTCAGGAGGGCAAAGTTATTATGCATAAGCCCAAACCTTATGCATGGTGCATAAGCCAATGAAAACACAATGCTGTTACTCACACACCCCCCAATTTACTACGCACGCCCCCCACCCCACCCCCTTGCTACGCGCGCCCCCCATATTGCTACGCGCGCCCCCCAGCCCCCACCCACCCACCCCCCCCCACCCCTCCCACACTCATTTTTTTTGAATTTTTTTTTACAGTTTTTTTTTTTAATTGTAATTTTTACTTTTTTAAATATTTTTTATTCCTTTGAAGTACATATTATAACAATCTATTTTCGATGTTTATATAGTTTTATTTTGATTTAAAATTGCATACTAAAACATGTACTATAATTATGGCTAATTTTTTACAATTAATATAAAAACTATTTTTTTCCCGAAAAAAGATTGGAAACTTTTTTTCCGGAAAAATCAGAAACTTTTTTCCGAAAAAAAATCGAAAATTTTTGCCGAAAAAAGATCAAATACTTTTTCCAAAAAAACTGAGAACTTTTTTCTGAAAATTTTTTCCCGAAAAAAAATTGAAAACTTTTTTTCAGAAAAATTGGAAATTTTTTTTCCAAAAAATAAAAATCAATTTTTTTTTAGAGAGTTAAATGGTTTCTGGAAACCATTTATGCAATATTATTCTGGAAACCATTATGCTGGTTAAATGGTTTCAGAGAGTTAAACAGTGAAACCATTTGTTTTGTAAAATGGTTTTATGTGTTACTGAAACCAATATTGTGTTTTTATGGTTTTAAAAATTCTGGAAACCATTATGCTGGTTAAATGGTTTTAGAGAGTTAAACAGTGAAACCATTTGTATTGTAAAATGGTTTTATGTGTTTACTGAAACCAATATTGTGTTTTTATGGTTTTAAAAATTCTGGAAACCATTATGCTAGTTAAATGGTTTCAGGTAGTTATACAATGAAACCATTAGTATTGTTAAATGGTTTTATGTGTTTACTGAAACCAATATTGTGTTTTTATAGTTTTAAAAATCCTGGAAACCATTATGCTAGCTAAATCGTTTTAGATAGTTATATATTAAAACCATTTGTATTGTAAAATGGTTTTACACTAAATGGTTCAATGATTTTAAATACCGATTATTACTGAAACTATTACTAAAAAATCTAGTATTTAAAATTGATTTTTTTTTTTGGAAAAAAAGTTTCCGATCTTTTTTCCGGAATAATTTTCGATTTTTTTTTCCAAAAAAAAAGTTCCGATTTTTCAGGAAAAAAGGTTTCGACAATATTTATGGTTTTAAAGATCCATTATAAAATTATTCCACCCCAAAAAAAGGTTTAGGCATGATTTTAGTTTAAAAATAACTACTAAAAAATTTAATCATACATAATAATAAAAAAAAAACTATAAAAAAAAAACTAAAAAAAAAAAAATTTAAAAAAATGGGGGGGTGGGGGGTGGGGGGGGTGGGGGGGGGGAGGGGCTTATGCACGCTACATAAGCTTAAGCTTATGTAGGATAACCACACCCAAGTCAGGAGTACTCCCTCCAGTCTTGTATATAAGACAATTTTTAAAAAAGCTCTTCCTTTAAAAAAGTAGTTAAAATACATTAATCGAGGAGAAAAAACACATTATACCTTCTTGGAAAATGTAAAACATTGCATTTATTAGTTGAAATTGGAATAATGTCATAAAACTTAATAATTGAAGTAGACTTTTGCTTATATTTAAGACTTTAAATTTTTTTGTTTTGTTTCTTATATATGAGACCGGAGGGAGTAGTATTTAAAACCAACTTTTTCAAATCATAATTATGCGGCGCTTAGCATATTAATTTCTTATGCTATGCAATACTTCATTATTTCCCAAATAAATCTCATTAAAATCACAGGGAAAATAATTTATGTGAATTTTAAAAATTTTAAAAAATCTTATTAAAAAAATTCCCAAACGAGCTTTCCAATTTCGGCTGATTGATCCTATAAAAAAGCGATTTTGGTGTTTCGGACTTCTCAACAACTTATAAACACTTGTTTCATTATACTCATTCAACTACTTTTACTACATACACCCCCCCCCATATAGAATCTACACTTTTTTTTTTTGGTTAAAAATCTCTTCTCTTTGAATCTCTAGATTTTGTTCCTTTTATTAAAAAAAAATCACAAAGAAGTTTCAAAGAAAGTTTCTTCTAGTATTGTTATAGAATCATCACCACCGTCTCAAATTAATCACTTTAATCCTCTAGTGGTTTTGTGATTTATTTTCAGCTTTTCTTCCTCTTACCTTACCATAAACCATAACCACCAACATCACCCCACGATGTTAAAAGCACTTTTCTTCACACTTTATTCTCCTATCTCTTTCTACTAATTCCATTTTCTCTCATTTTAATACTATTTATTACATATTTACTACCTTCCCTTTTCATTTTCACCCCTTTTAATGTCTTTTTATTTTTTTCATTCCAAAAGTCTCTCACTCTTCAAAGTTCAATCTTCTCACTCAAGTTTGTCATTTATTCCAAAATAAATTAAAATCTCTTCCTATTTCTTTACCCAAAACACAAACACAGTTTCTCACAAAAAAACACAAAGAATCATGGAACAACAACAACAGAGTATCCTATGTAAAACCACTGTCCACCAAACAGTTACTAAGAAATTCACAAAATCAAAGAAGAGAAATGACACTAATAGTAACCAAATCGAATTACCACGAGTGATTCGATTAACGGTTACTGATGCAGATGCTACTGATTCTTCAAGCGATGAAGAAACACAAACACAGTGTTTGATTCCCCGTAGGAGAATCAAACACTATGTTAATCAGATTGAAATTGAAACCGTTGCCTTAACAACGGTTTCTGGTAATAAGAAAAGGTCTTCAAGAGAAACTAAATTGAAAAATTCCCGAAGACCGGAGAAGAAAGTTGCTGCTGCTGTTGGTGGTGCTGCTCGAGATGAAAGAAAATTCCGCGGTGTTCGGATGAGACCGTGGGGAAAATGGGCGGCAGAGATTCGAGATCCGGGGACTCGAGTTCGGTTATGGTTGGGAACATTCAACACTGCTGAAGAAGCTGCTATGGTTTATGATGCTGCCGCAATTAAGTTTCGCGGCAAAGATGCTGTTACAAACTTCGGTGTACCGGAGTTTGAAAATGCTGAAAAAATGGAAGTTGTTAAGGAAAAAACAAAAATCAATATTAATAATGTGAAGACGGAGATTTCCGGTTCCGGTGAAGATTCCGGCGATGAATTTGTTAATCTATCTTCTCCGACGTCTGTTCTCCGGTTTATACGGGAGGAAATGAATGAAAATGTGAAATCATCTTTTAATGAAGATGAGCCTGTTGAACAGGTTGAACCGGTTGAACTGGTTGAACCGTTTAGTGAATGTGAAGGTGAGACGAGGTTTTTCGAAGAAACTAATGAGTTTTTTCGACAAGAAATCGATGATGTTTTCAATTTTCCAACAACTAATGAATGTTTTTCAAGTATGTTTAATGAAGCTCCTATGGAATTTTTTGATGAAACGACAGAGGTTTTGGTTAATGAGTGTCGTTTTAGTGATCATGTGGAATTTGATAAAACGCACTCACCTTCATCATTGTCATTATCATCAGCAGCTTTATGTGAAGGGGATGATATTCTTGATGATATTTTGTCAGGATTAGAACCTCTTGTTGTGCTTTGAATGTTCATCATATCAATTTCAGAAGTCGTCGTTGACCTGTTGATTTTGATCAGCAGATTTTGATTCCGGTGACAAGAAAAATCTCAAAAAATTAATTAGGATGAGTTTATATTATCTATTTTGTTGAATATATTAACTTATGAAATTTTGTTTATTTAGGCAAGGATGAGAGTTGAGTTAAGTTTTGTTTAAGTTTATTATTTATATTTTGTTGCTTAATAATTAGAGGTATTGAGAATGTAATATATATTGTTCAAATATCAATGGAAGTGTATTATTTTCACTTTTGAAGTTGTATGTGAATTACGCTAAAAAAAAAAAAAGTTGTATGTGAATTCTATAAAAAAGTTGTATCTAAATTTGGTGTTATATTTATAAAAAATATATTTGGTGTTAATTATAATCTCGGAATTGGATTACATGCGGTTGTACTGCATGCGCGCGGTCATCAATTTTGAATTGTTTGATTAAGGTCAGAAAGTTCAAAATTCTGAGAGGATATTTGAATTCTCTGACTAAGGTCGAACGACTTGAAACTTGATGATTACATCATTGCACCAATTTTCGATTGCACATAATCCAGATCCTTATTATCTATGATCATGAATGCACTGTTTTATGTAGTCGGCTGTGGTCAGTACATCAAGATAGTCTCTATTTAAAAATAGTTCTCATAATCGTTTGATCTTAATCGTACGAGTTGATTTATGACTACACAAAATCCAGATGCTACACATACATTTTTTTTTATTGATACATCCTATTATTGCAAATGAAATAAGGTACTAAGGTTTGATTCTTTATTGTTTTAATATTTGGAGTGTCTGCACTAAATTTTTTGTTATGTGTGTGTGAATATATTAATCAAAGTTATGTGAAATGGTGAACGGCATGAGTCACCACTTGCAGGCGGTGATTGCGGTCGTTACCATTTGGTGGATGTGAATTCGAGAATCAAGGGTAGAAATTTTTTAGTTTCCTAAGTATAGTACATTTCTGAAAACTATACTAGTTTAATGTTTGTGTTTCAGTGAACGTCGGTGTGAGTAAATGTTTGGAGTAAGTGGTTTTGGTTTAAGTACTACTCATGTTTGTTGCCACGAACAAAATTCTATAATTGATATCGAAGAAATACAAATGCATTAGGCTGCACTGCATGTGAAAAAAGATTTTAAAGTTTACATAGTTTTTGAGCTTTATATAGATATTCGATTCTATTTGAGAAGAGTGTAACTTTACTTATCCTCAATATTTATTTTTAAAAATTATATACATATTTTATATTTTTTTAAAAATTATATACATAATTTTTGAAAGTAGGCTTTGCGATAAAAAAATTGTATTTTTGTCCGAAAATATGCATTCATGTGATATATAATTGTTATTTTTTTTAAATGACTTTAGAGTTTAGAGTGATAAAAAAGTTTCTCCTATTTGAAAATTTTGCTGCCAAATCAAAATCATATATTTTTTTTCCAACTATAGAATATGTCCCACTAACATGTATAATATGCCTAAATATATGTTTAAACCACGGTGACCACTGACCACCACCAATAAGATTTTCTAGATACTATGGTTGATGAGGAGGGACTCTTGAGAGTGTTAAGGGACAGTAAGGAAGCTTTTGGATAGATGATTCATGACACTAAAGAGATTAATTAACTGGTCCTTCCATATGCACCCTTATTTAGATAAGTAAGGACTTTGGGGGAAAATGAGAAGAATGAATGAGGTAAATTATTGATTTGGATCATCTTTAATTTTTTATGTTTAGTGTTTTCTCTTTTTTCTAATTTAATGGTGGATTGAGTTACAAAGAAAAAAAGAAAAGAGAGAAAGTGGTGAATGAATGGTCAAAATTAAGACGTGAGAAACATAAAAAAAATGGTGTAGAGAATTCAAATCCGTAAATTTCTATACGAAACTACTTGCATTAGCTAACACATTTGTTAACTTTGAATATCATGTGACCAAGTACTACCTATAATTTCTACTAAGGAGTTTGGCTTTGTGGACGTTCTCGACATGATCATCAACCCATAAAATTGACATATATACTAAATTAGCTAAGTTATGTATTAAAATAACTTCTTGCTTTGATGGGCTAATTGATAGCTCAATCAATTTTTGACGTTTATATCCAATCTTTAAGTAGTATGTAAATGTTCTTTCATACAAATTAAAATATTGAATTCAAGTGATTAATAAATTCTTAAAGCAAATTGTTTCGGGAGAACCCGATTTTAATATCTTGGGTTAATACAAAAAAAGTTCTTATGCTATATTGAAATTAGTCAAGTGGTATATTATCCAATCAACATCGCACATTTAACCATATTATCCGCATATTTAAAGGGAGTAAATTGTCAAACATGTTTTAAAATTGGTGAAGTCGCAAATTGCCTTTGATCTCAAAATCTATCTACAATCTCCAAAACTACCTTCAACAATCAACTTCATCTCTAAAATCTAAGAAAATGTGTTAAGAAAATACTGTAATTATTTAGGAGCTAATTGATACATGATTTTGAATCCTCAAGAAATAAATATGTATGTCTTCCCGCTATTTTCTTGTAAGAGTTACTTTAAACAATTGTTCATGTAAAATTATTATAGACTATAGTTTCTTTTTTCCACTAAATAAAATGCTAATTTTTCATATTTAGGCACCATATCATTTATCATATGTCATTAGAGCGAATTTTAACATGACCCGATTAACATTATATGGGTATTTTTATGTATCTAATGCAAGACTACTAACAATAACTTTCACTCTATCGATATTTATCATATTTTTTGACGACATCACCCAGCTATCAATATTTGATATAGTAATTTTTTTTTTTTTTTTTTGATATTGAAGAGGGCAACAGGTAACCTTTGAGCTTTCCACCGAAAGTACTAATTGTTACCACTTAAACTCGAGAAATTTTTTTTATCCCAAAAGACTATTTCATTAAATTAGACAACTTCATAACATTGAACATTTTCTTGTGGTCCAACAATATGAGACTGAAACAGCTATATATTCTCAATTTGACATGTGATGAAATTTCCAACTACTGATTTTTATTACCATTTTTTTATAGTAGCTTTTTACCCTTTTTAACATACACACATAACTTTACTAGTAACAATAATAGAAAAAATAAAGAAAATTTGTGGTCACGGGTCAGAGAAATAAATCAAATAATTGTATGTTTGTGGGACTGTGATTTATGTTGTACTATACTACTACTGAGACTGAGAGTGACCGAGTGAGGCTATTACTCGTGTGCATACAAATGATTGCTTGGCTATTACTCCACATCACTTAATTAATTACACATGCATTAATATTGCATATAGTCATATACTATACTATATAGTAACGCATGGTAGGAGTGTAATGAAATTGAAAAGTGGAATATGTGATAAACAGGCCCATTGAATTATTATTTTTATCATTATCATTATCGTAATTTGCAAGCAATAGCAAGATCTTATGATACTATGTTTTAAAAGTGTACTATTGAATAAATCCAATTACCATTATGATTGGTTAATTTCATGCGCTGGCTCTTTCACCTGAATCTTACAAAACATCAATTCGTATATATTCTGATTATTCTCCCATAATCCACTCATATCATAATTGTGTTTTCAACTAGATAAATATATAAACTAATTTAAGATAAGTGTTTGATGATATATGTAATTATAAATTGAGACACCCGTATGATAAAATAATTTAAGGTAAGTACTAGTAGTGTATACTATAGGATTACCACATTCCTTTATTTACGTGGAAAAGAGAGTAGATCAGCTTAAGCATGCAGCTATTGGTCAAATCAATTCACATTCCAACATCATTAATCCTAGGTTTCTTTTTCAGTTTTTTACAAGAAATCCTAGGTTTCTTTTGTTTGTTCTATGTAACCATCTCTCCTTTTCCTCGATTGCATGTAAGGCTTAACAATGACATTGACATGTTTTTAGCTAGTAATTTCAAATTTCGAAATTTTAATAAGTAATTATTAGTTGAAATTGGTTTTTGAAGAATTAAAATTTATTAAAAGATCATGCTAAACAGTGACTTCAGGGATATTTGTTAAGTATATAAAAAAAAGATAAAAAATAGAAGTTTATTATTGAAAAAACAACTTTTTATACTTCTTTTTTGCTAAACGAAAAATATAATAAATAAAAATAAAGAGAGATACAGAGATCGAGGGGACATTAGACCTAACCCAGTTACAATCCAAAAGAATACATTGTGATCATACAAACTAGAAAAAACAATCCTAATCAATCCTACCAATACTTTAAAATTATTGAATGCATATATTTCGAGACAAAATTTTCATATTAATATGCTTAACTAATGTTCCAGCGGCATTGTTTAACATTTTCCCCTTTAAAATTATATCAAATGCATGTTTGATCTTTTTAATAAAAAAACTAATCTTAGTAATTTTAGATAAGAGAATATATAATGTAAAGAAAGTTACTTTTTAATATATAAATACTTCAATTAATCAAACACTTTCTGCAAAATATAGAAATAATAAATCAATTTTTATATACATTTTTAAAGCAACCAATATACATATGTTATTTTTTTAGAAGTGGAAATTAAACTTGAGACCGTCTTTTATCATTCTATTCCTTAACTCTTCAATTTAGCTACCAAACCAATTTAATTCCCAACTAAATTTCAATAATGTGTATACTTTTTGTAGGAAAGTAACGTATAATTTATTTACTATTAATTTTATAATTAAGAAAAATGTTATTTAGTAAATAAAAATTTACAAAAATAAATAAATTATACTATATGAAAACATTTATCACTTATAAATTATAACTATTCTCTATTATGCATTTTTTTTTTTGAAGAAGCTCTATTATGCATAGTTAACCAATTTATGATGACCATTATTCAAAAAAAAATATGATTGACCAAATTTTACTATTTTCTAAATTCTTATCTTGGAGTATAATATTTTTTACTAAATGGTAATCTCTATAATTAAATAACATATAATAAAGAAATAACATAAATATACATTTGCTATACCTTTTTTATTTGTTTTGGTCAACTATACATTTGCTAATCTACTTTCTCTATCCCAAAATAAATGACGTGTTTGACCACTAACACGTTTGCCAATGCACAATTTTAATCGTTAATATTTCTAATTATATATTATTAAAACTTATAAAAATTGTATATTTTGAAAGTACTCGTCAAGACAAATCAAACAACATCTCATATGCTAATATTTGCATGTATATATTAGTAGAAAAATAAGGTCAAAGCAGGTCAAATGAATAGTATACTAAGTCAAAAAGAGGTCATTTAAAATGGGACGGAGGGAGTAAAAAACATGTTTTACTTTTGTAACAGCAGTCAAGTCAAAAGCCCAACAGTTGGCCTCACTGGATTGGGCCATCCTGAACTGCCTCTTTGGTCCATATAAGTTGTTGCCAGCACCACTTTCAACAAAATCACAGCCGTCCATATTATGACTTTGTAAAATTGTGGACCCCACAAGAGCCTTTCTTTGATCCGACATAATCAATGCGGTCTCCACCTACTAATGCACAATTTGTGTAAAACTACTTCCAAGTTGTTTGTTTTAACTCCATTTCCGAACAAATAGTGTCTCCCTCAAACTCAAAGCAAGATTATGGGTTTAAAATTAGCCACGTGTCACTTTGTACGGAAACCGTGCAAGTCTAACACAATCCCCTATGGACCCACAAAATTAGAACCTTGGGTTACCACCATTATTATTGGGTGAGTCATTGATACTAGATCACGAATGTGCAATTAAGATCCAGCCTGCGGATGAGGAAATGAGGTTAAAGGAAGGAATACTTCCGTCTCAATATAAAAGATATTTTTAGCAAATTTTGTTATTCCATTTTATAAGATTTTTTTCAAAATTCAAATTAATTATAGGAAGGAAAGTAAAAGATCAATATTTCTTTCTTAACAATTGAAGGTATATCATTGACAAATTTAATGCAAAATTTATTTATTTTTAATTCGTGTGCATTAATGAAAGAGCTCTTATATATTGGGACGAGAGAAATATTATTTAATTTGTTTCGATGAATATTTCTAAAATATAAAAAATTCATAATTTTTATAATGGATAATTTAAAATATTATTGATCAAAGTTGTGTACTATTAACATGTGTGAAGTAGTCAAAAGCGACAAAATTGATCACTGTGTACATTTCTTTTTGAACAAAATCATTGATATTAATGTATAACTTTGATCAAGGACTAAATTTTCTAGGACTATTTTTTTTTCATCTTTAAAATTTAAGGGAATATAAGAAATCATAGAATTCTTCCATTAAAAAAAAATACTACAATTAGCTATCACATGCAATGGAATTTTCTATCTTACATTTCTTTACCACTTTCATAGAAAAGTATCAAAATTCAAAGGCGAAAAAGAAGTGTGGAAGATTAGGGAAATCACGTGAAATGCGTATGGTAAGCAAGTGTTGTCTCATAATTTTAAAATAAAGTGATTACGTACGTGGCAAACATGAGAGTGTGTCATCATGGTAATAAGAAAACACGTGGCATGGTGGGGTTGATGATAACATTAATGAGTGTCATGTGTTTTTGTTCAGAGCACAAAGAACAGTGTAACAAGTTGAAAAAGGACCCACAAAAGAGAGTGATAGTAGTTTGCTCCTATTTTCATAGTCACCTACCCGACAGGAGACAAGGGAGGAAGGAGGGTGTGTTGGCAAGAGCAGAGAGATTGCAAAGAGTCAAGAGAGTGTGTGAGTGAGTGAGTGAGTGTGAAGATTAGATTCATGTGCAATGCAATGCAATGCAATGTGATTTTATTTTATGGTGCTATGGATTTTTTAAGTAGATATTTCTAAGTCTTTGCTTGGTTGTAAAAAGAAATTGAGAAGAGAGAAAAAGGTGAGAGAGAATATGAGAAGAGAGAAAAAAGTGAGAAATAAAGTAGATTTATGGTATTGTTTGGTATAAGAGAAAGGGAAGAGAAATAGAAGAGAGAGAAAGTGTTGATTAATTTTGAAAGTATAATAATACCCCTATTTATTTTTCATTAAACTACCCATTTGCTAAAAACCCTTTAATTAAAATTTAAAATTAATTCAATCACCACTACCAACAAGGATTGCACGGCTTCCAATGAAAGGGCAGAAGTGGAAAAACAAAATGAAGTCGAACTTCTATTATATTTCTTCGCACATTAGAGGAGAAATAGAAAAGGCATGGGACCCACATATATTTGGTCTCTCTATCCTATTTCTCTGCACTTCCAAGCAAGAGAAATATGGTTTCTCTATCCAATTTCTCTCGTCTAAATCTCTCTCTTATGTGTTTCTCTTGAAACAAGCAGAGTGTAAGTAAGAAATAGGTGAGATCATTCCATATGGGTATCTGATGTAATCAATGTGAGAGGCAGGCTAGACCAAATTCTGCTTTCAAATAGACAAGATTTGGAAGGCGGATCCTCTCCGTGCAGTTTAAACTGCAGGGAGTACAGTCATGATCATAGCCCTTCATTTCCAATTTTTTTTGTGTTCCTTTCTCTCTCTTATCTAAATTAATGGATGAGATTTAACTGGACACTAAATTTACAAGAGAGGATCTGCTCTCACAAGATTTGTATGACTAACAAAGAAAATACATTAATATACTAATAGAGATGAAAGAGAGAAGTCCATAAATTATATTGTAGGACGGTATGGTCGGAGTTTGAACTTCGATTTTTTTTATTTTGTGTGTGTGAGTTTTTAATGGCTTATTATTTCGTCTATCTACGAAAAAAAATAGATGAAAGAGAAAAAAATAAAATATTTATACTGTGATTTAAATTGGGATAAAGTCTATTCTCATGTTGGACCGAGTCATATTTTATCATTGACATCCATATAAACCACATTGTAGACTCACTTTAGAGACATATAGAAGTAGGGTAGACAAGCCGTTTTGAACCGTTAAATTAGGGTTTCAAGAAGTTTGGCTACACATGTTGAAGAGGAATAGAAGACAAATGTAAAACGAAAGATTATAAGATGTTTGAACCTATTTTAATATTATAAAGTCTAACTCATGGTTTAGGATGAGGTACACATTATTAATTATAAATCTTTTACCTCACACTAAGTAACACAAAGTTATTTGATTGTCCGAGTATTTACAAGTATACATTCTACTTTTAAAGTTGGCCAATCAACAATTCACTTACAACCGTCCGTGAGTTATTTTCAACAGAAGATCTGAAATTCATAACAATCATTATATTTTTATAGGTCTTCTTTATATTGTAATAATTAAGAGTATGAACGGACCTCTTCAAGGCTTGGTGTGGTTATAGCCACACCAACCCAACCCAAATTATTATTATTTTAAATATATACATTTTTATAAATAATTTTTAGTCATTCTGTTACAAATATTAATGTAAATATTAGCTTAGATTTTATTATTTGATGACCATAAATCTCTTGATGCACATATTAGTTTAAATATTAGTGCAAATATTAGTCCAATGTTTATTATTGATGATTTCAAGTCTTTTGTTTTAGTAGAGTATTTTTTTATATAATTTAATTTTATAATAATCAACTTTGATTTTGTTTGTCAAAAAATAGTGGATTACTAATTGAATATGTAGTATTGGGTAAAATTAACAATTTAACTAACATATAAATTATTAAACATGAAATGATATAAAAATATTTAATTTTTTCAAGTAAGATACCATGGGTAAAATTAGAATAAAAATTAATAAGTTATTAATAAGTTATAAACTAATTGAATTAGCTTATCAAAATAAACCATAAGATAGTATAATTTTGGGTTCTATATATTTTGGTTCAAGTTAGGATCTTGTGAAACATCAAACAATAATGATATACATGATTTAATGGATATTCAATAAGTTATAGTCCCTTTTTTTCCGAATATAAATTTTGTGGTTTTTTGAATTTGGTTTGTTGGTTTCTTTTTTTGAATATAAATTTTATGGTTTGTTGTTATTCTCTTTTTGGATATACATCTTGTATTAGTAGTAATCTCATATATTATATGTTGTTTAACTGAATTATCAGAATGCTTTTTTTTTTCTTTCAGAAGTACCTAAAATTTTTATCCCCACTAAAAATTTGCGTCCGGATCGGTCCCTACCTAAGAGTTATATTTGTAAGACATTATAGACATAGTTACACAAATACTACAACTTATAAAATATATGAATGGTCTATGATGTAATGTGTCATTAGAATTCTATTCTACTACTATTAATTGATTATTATGATTTTTTTTGGTAAAGAATTATAATGATTTTTATTCGTAGAAATTGTAAGGGGAATGTAAGAAAGAAGGCAAGTATTTGAAATTTTTGTCGGGCATCCATTTTTTGGGCACATAATTCTTTTACAACTTCTATGAGTAAAAATAATAATCACCGATAGTAGTTGAATACTAATAACAGATTATGTTAGATCATTCATATGCTTTAAAAAGTTGTTTGATTTATGTCCTATAAATAGAATTCTTGGAATAGTGTAAAGAAGATTTAAAAATTATAATATAAAGATTATATTTTTCTCTCTTTCATCTCTGTTTTTCAACACTTGATGTATTTTTCTCTCTTAAAGTTTTAAATCTTTATTTATTTAGTTAAAAAGACAATACTTCAGGTGATATAGAATTCTTGGAATAAACAATAATTTATTACTATCATAATAATATTAGATAATATTGTGTTAAATCATATACTTGTTAATTTTTTAATTAGTATTACTATTTATCAAGCATGGTGAAACACATCAATTTTTATGATTAAATGTCTTGTTGTAAAACATAACTAAAATAGTTTATCAAATATTTCATCAACAACAAAAAGAAAAAAAGAGTAGTTTATCATACATAAATACATAAGATTAAGTTCTCTAAAACGTCAAATTCGACATCAAAGTAGAAAGTAATGTTATTGGCCTATTAATACAAAGTTTATCACAATCTAGTCTATTCCCACCCTTTTCGCAAGGCCAATACAAATTCTACATACCAAAACGAATTGATGTTATTTTTGTTTTGAACAAGCACGAATTGATGTTATTTTAATTTCTTGATTTGAAATAGAAGCTAGTATGTTTAGAAACCATTATATTTAAAAGGTACAAAATTACCATATCGTACTTTTTATTTATAACAATGAAAACTTAAGTTCAAGAAAAAGCTAAAGAATTAATATTCCTATCGGATGATTGATACTGTAATTGCGTCAACACAATTATAACAGAAAATATGTTTTATGTATATATATATATATATATATATATATATTTTTTTTTTTCTTGACTAGTACTTTCCTATTTTGTGAGGATACTTTTTGATGTTTACATTATAGTTACAAAAAAAGGCAGACACAAATTCTAAAAGGCAAAGTGAAGAAGAAATGAAGATAATATTCCGACATTCCTTCTGTTAGGCTATTCCACCTTTGACATTTTTCTCCAATTAGGTAATCACTTTATTAGCTATTTGCTATGCTCTTTTACCTATTTTTGGAAGTATATTTACAGATGCTATAAATTGTTGGAAAAATTAGTAGTTTTTTAATATGTACATCTGAACTCATGGTAGGAGGTGAACAAAGTTTTAACTTGTAAATGTTGGGGTCCAAGATGGTGGAGAACTAGTGAAAGGGGAAGCTAAATAAAAGTTTCAGAAAACTAATTATACTCTTAGTCAAAAAGCAGCTAATCATAACTTAAGACCTGTCGTTTGGAAAACTTGTTTTAATGTTTCTTTTCAAAATATTCTTGAGAAATCTAACGAAACTCTGGTGATTTTGTCCTATAATCCATGTGCTAATGTTCTTCACAGTTGTTCTGGCCCAAGAAAATGTAGCAGCCGTACGCCGATTTTCTATTAATACTCTGCTCGAGTTCTAAAATCCGAACTTAATCGGTAGTCGATGGCTAATGGTCAAATAGCGTTGATTCTTCGACAATAACATTTTCTAATTTGCAGACGTGTTACATCTTATCCGGTTCCGGTGTATCGGTTGTTTTGCCCTAATCTATACATATTGTCCTTTTTCACATTTTTATCAGTCATCCTCCTCTCTTCTCTTCTCTCAACTATCTCTTCTCTTCTCGCAATTATCTTGTCGATTTTTTTCGTTGGTTCTTCATTGATGATTTGAAACATTATGTTGATCAACAATGGACTATTAGACCATGACTTATGAGAACATTATGATTGATCAAATGAAAGCTCAAGTTGCTTTCAACCTGCAACACAAATGAGACTTTCTTTGTGGTGGGTGGTTATTTTGCCACCTATGTGGGTATGAACAAGAGAATTTTAACTGCTCTCATTTGCAGCCAAATATAAAAAACTGGATCCGCCTCATCTTATATGCCTATAGGGAGGATGTCAATGATAGACCCCAATCAGAGAACACATTCCGAATTTATATATTGATCTATAACTATCATTAAGATTAGAGAAAGTCTAATGGTCTATTGGAATGTTAAAAATAAACTGAATTTGAACTCTAACTGAAATAATGATTCTGAATTAATCATCAAATATGTTGAAATTAGCCTCAGCAGAACCTGACAGCAAGAAATGAAGGAGGATACAAAACGGTTTTGCAACCTGATTGAATTTTCTAAACTCTCAAACAGAGCCTAAAAGAAATATGCTACTTATCACTAGAACCCCCATCCTTATGGATGAAGTGCTTGAATTGGCAGGCAACAATGCTCAAGAATATCTGATTCCACAACCTCCGAACGATCCAATACAAAAAACAGTCCCTAATATGTTCACGATTGATATCTCAGAAAGAAGCCAAGTTAGAAGACTGCTGAGTAAGATCAAAGCTTAAGATACTCGTAGATTTTTAATGGGAAATATCTGTGGGAGCCATGGCTATCCTTAAAAAAGGATTCGACGTGAAACCATGGTTAAAAGGTGTTCGCGACAATAGCTGGACTCTATTGACAGTAACATGGGCAATGCCAACAATATTTTTTTGCTTTAGCATTTAAAATTATACTTGTATATTCCAAAAAAAGTTATAATTCTTAAAGTTCATTTTACAAATAAAATTAGTAAAAACTAATGAATGTTCACCTCCACAATATTGAACTCTGAATTCAATTCCAATTTGTACTCTAAAAAAGCTAAAATTGAACGATTCAATTCTAAGACTCCATATCCCAAGTCTATTTGTCAAAAGGTACCAGACAATTGTTTACTAATACATGTATCAATCTCCTCTAACACATGGCCCACATATGAGAATTAGGAAACCATTTGTTGGATTAAAGAGGGAACCACAGGCAACAACTACCAACTACCAACTACCAAGACACGCTGTATAATCAATTTCTTGAAAATTGACACCAAATATTTCCTTCATTGCAACAGTATTCTCACAAAAGATTCTACTACCTGGGAAGTAAAATGAACAAGAAAAATCAAGGTAAAAGGAATTCTTACTTCGAAAACTAAACTAAAGCCCCACAAAAATAGGTGCATGAATCCATCACAGATGACACTGTCCAACTAAGTATAAGCAGCTGCACCACAAATGGGAATCCGCAAACAGAACCTACATCTTCGATTTCACACATCACCCAGATTGACTATTACGCAAGTAGTGGAGACTTTCGGTGGCAACAAAAATCATATATCAAATGGCACCAACTCCCTTCGGGCACACTCACTAAAGTAGTTTGCCTCATTTTGAGCATATTCTCTACTCTCCTCAGATCAGGTTTCAGCCCTCCTTTGTAACCAAGATAAAACAAAGGACCAAGAGCACAAAAAGAACGACAACAAATAAAATAAAGAAAAAAAATGAACACATCTTCGATAGACTGAAAGCATAACCCTCACAATTTCACCACAATGATAGAGGTTTAATCCTAACCTCTAGCCAGCAATACATCCAGATTACCGGAATGACCACTGGACGAAGAACCCTCCAATTGAGCTGTTCTTCTAATAGTTCTGTTGCTGTGAACTCTATTTTCTTCCCTAAATGGATTTTCATGATTTGTTACCTGATGTAATTGAAGCAAAGCAATCATACTAACGGCGACCAAAGCAGCATTGCCAACTATTCCACCCATATGATCCAACCCAAGAGTTTTCTTTACAAAATTCAAACTTGAGACAAAAACATTGATGAGGAAATTAGATCTCTTCCCTTTATCAGCTACAAAATTCTCAGCTGTACATTTTGGTTGTCCATAAACTTTAGGTGAACCAAGGCAGCTAGCATCCTGTACATCTCCAACAAAAGCAAGGGCTTCTTCAATGACTTTATATTTTTTACCACGGTGTTCTGTCAGTCTCATTGCAAGAACAATTCTACTCTGTTCCAGACGTGCAATTGCAGCATCTCTCTCAACACGTTGCTGAGTCTGAATGGTCTGCATATCATGCAGAATGAAATTCAAATTTAGAACAAAACAATATACTACAAAAAAAAAAACAAGATAAGGCAAAAAAGATATCATGGTAAAAAAATTAAGCATGAAACTAACTGATTGGTAAACCTTCTCTTATTCCAAAAGAAACTAGAGGAAAAACAAAGTCTGTGTGTGTGTGATACAAGTGATATGAGAGCTTCATCCTGACTGTTAAAATACTAATGAGAAGTATTAATGGGTAGTATAAGAACATTTGGCATATTCACATGTTAATCTTGTAAGATTGGTAATCTCATTTAGCTGGAATTGTACTACACAAGTACTTGACTTCTATTTTCAGTATAAATAGGATTAACATGTGAAATATCAGAGCTCCCACTTATCAGACAAACTTCATTTCTCTATTGCTTAAAATTGAATTTCAGAACCAACAATATGGCACTGTGATTGGCATAACAAGGAAGATTGCAAGCATTTAGATTATCACAATTCATAGGTTTACTGCATATACCATTGAATCTGAACTATCACTCACTGAACTGAAAAAAATTCATACAATATTATTGAAACAACGCCAGCAATATCTTTTAACATCACTCTGCTGTTTGACAGTCAAATGTAACCTAACTAATCAAATGAGATCAGATTATTAACATGTTTTAAGATTTCATCCTTCCGTTCGTTTATCCAGCCCACATGGTCACTCCCTGGTATCATATCTTCATGTGCTAGTATTGTCCAACTCAACTAAACTGGCCTAACACATGTATGATACTCAAACAAAATATATGAAATCAAAACTTACACCAATTTAACGAAAAGGCTTCATTCTGTTTTTAGAAGAAAAAAACAGTATACAGTATAACAAAATCAACTCTACATTTCACCCTATTAAATAATTGGTCTATCAATTCGAATTAAAAATGGTAAAATAATCCTACACACAATTGTATAATTTGTATTCTATCATTCTTTTTCCTCAAAGAGTAATTCGAACTAATCTCAAGGTCCATAAAATATCTACCGTTTGCGCCACAAAATTTGAGAAGCAAAGTAATATTAATCCAAATTAGAGTTTAAATGAGATGCATTATCTATTAGTGTAAAACAGTTTCAAAACAACATCTAATTGGATTATCACATAAATCCACTTTGTAAATGATTACAAAATACTATATTCTCATTGAATGTCACTGTAAAACTAAACATAGACCATCAAATTAGTCCACAACTCTGTAAGACACTCTCAAACAGGTCCCTTGACTTAAACTGTCAAATTGGTCTCTATATGTAACCATGTACTATCAATTAAAGTTATTATATTTTAAAAATTATTCTCAATTTAGTTCCTAACATAAACAGATATTAATAAAGTCACGAACCTATTTGAGAGTATCTTAGAAAGTCAGGGACCAATTCGGTGGTCTACTCCTAAAGCTAATCTATATTAAAACTAGTTTAACTATAGTGCATCATTAATTTTCTCTTGAAATTAACATTCAATTTCATCAAAGTTTCACAAAATTTCAAATTATTACAATGCAACAAACCTCCAATCGAAAAAACAGCCAAACAATTTCACGCCTAATTAGCAATTAACCAAACCCTAGAAAATACAATTACGAACAAAACAAACATAAAAGCAACTCCACCATATACATCAAGATTCAAACAACTAATAATTCTAAAAAAAATCAAAAAAAAAAAAAAAAAACTCACATGGAAAAACTCGAGCTGGTCTTCAAGATTCTCAAGCGCGGTTCTAATAGCATTAAGACTCTTCGCTTCATGAACAGCATCATCAACCTCTTCACATTGAGGACGAAAATCCTTCACAAAAACAAAACCGTTACCGTCTGGTGTCGTTTGAGTAGCAACAGTGTCGTTTTGATTATGCGAAGAATTAGTTAAAGTTTTAATAGAAGTGAGGAAATGAGATCGTGAAATAGAGTGAATAGCATCGCTTAATTTGTCGTGTAAGTCCCAAATTTTCTCGAGAATCGCTTCTACTTCTTCCATCTGCATATTCCATTTCATTTCATCGAGAAAAAGAGAATGGAAACGATGAAAGTGAAATGTGAAGAAGGTGAAATTTGGATTTGTTGAAGAAGTTCAAAAAGTGTGTGTGATGAAGAACAAAAGGAAATGGCTCGTATATACTTGAAGACAACGAAAAGAATTTGTGCCGAAACGTTGTCGTTTTATGCTTTCATACCTAGTTTTAATGCAGTATTTTAGTATTTTTTTAATATAAAGTAGTTATGTAATCCAGATATACGGTTACTTTTTTAAATTTAAATAGTACTAGTATCATAGCCCGTGTCGTCCACGAGATAATTTTTTTTTTAAATTTTATTTATGTATTTGTTTTGAAATATTATTTGAATAATTTGGTTTAAAATTCCATGATAAATTTGAGTTAGTTTTTAAATTATATAGTTTTAAGGATGTTACACCAAAGAGCGAGATGGAGAGTATTCATTCGCTTCCCGTTCTACACTATTAGGAGAATTTTTTTCTTTCATCTTCGTCCCCGGGACTATATATATAGTGACTCTATAAATATAAAAAATTATAAACTTCATGGCCTTAAGACGTTTTAAAAGCATAGTTTTTTATAAAATTAAAATATACCAAGATTCTTTGATTGCGATAAATTCCTTCAAGGATGGTTGTGTGCTAAATCATCTTCAATTGACTCTTTTTTTCTTTTAAATGTTGTCTATATCCTTTTTTCATTTTATACTATTTAGAATGTTGTCTATATTTTTTTGCAAATGTGGATGAGATTAATTTTATTTAGTTTATTTGGATATGAAAATACAATGTTTGTTTCAGAATGCTAGATGAGCATAGTGGGATGTGAAGTACTCCTTCGTTCCCCGTTTGACAATGCTGATAGATTCTCTCCCCATCTCCCAAGACTCTGTAGAGACTCCATCAACATAAAATAATTGTAAATTATATATTATTTTTCAAATCAATATTAACATACCTTGACATTGATCTTATTCTTACACTTTTCTTATCACCATAACATAAAGAAGCAATCTTCAAGCGTGATCATCAAATGGGAAAAAATCTATGTGTAAATCTCCACTCACATTGATAAATTAACATCCTCAAAAGACTTGAACGAAAGTTTAAAATTGTAATTATAAAAAAATTCCAAAGATTATAAAAAACTAAAATTATATTAAATTATTTTAGATTTTCCATAGATTCAGCAGCTGATGGTAATTCTAATGAAAGTGTGATAGACATAAAATATGGATAACTCTTGCAATCAGAATTCAAATTTAATTATTCAAGGTGCATTATTTTTAATAGTGGGGGTAAAAAGTGCTATACGTTGTCCATTCTACACCAATTCTCTCTCCCTATTTCTATATCTCTCCCACATGATAATTTTCATTTTATAATGATATTTATTTGCTTATGTTTTTTTTTGAAGGTTGTCTATGTTATTATACTATTTTGAATGTTGTCTATGTTTTTCTTGCAATTGTTAATAAGATTGATTTTATTTAATTTACTTGAGTATGAAAATATGATATATGTTTAAGGATGTTACAGAAACATAGTGGGGTGGGAAGTACGCCTCCATTCCCTGTTTCTCGTTCAAAAACACTAAGAGATTATCTCTCTCTCTCTCTCTCTCTCTCTCCCCGTCTCCCAAGACTCTTTAGTGACTCCATGAATAAAAAATAATTGTAAATTCGATAATATTTTTCAAATGAATATTAACAAACTTTGAACGAAAGTTTAAAGCTTAAATTATTCAAAAATTCCATAGATTATATAAAATAAAAAATTATAGTAATTTATTTTACGGTTTCCATAGATTTCATCAATTGGAGGTAATTACAATAATGAAAGCATGATGAAGTGATGAACACAAAATATGTCAAAATTCAAAGTTTAATTAGTCAAAATATATTTCATATTATCAATTTATATGAAATTAGAGAAGTGTTTTCCGTTTTCCGTTTCTACACCATTGAAAGATTTCATATTATCAATTTATATAATATTAGAGTTTTTAAAAAGAAAACAATATAATATTAAAGAAACTCTAATTGAGTGCTTCTTCAAAAAAAAATTACATAAAAAAAAACTCTTTAGGTTGATAAAAATAGTATAAACTTTTGATTGTTGATTGAAGTAATAATAAATTAGTTTTATTATAAAAAAATACGGTTGTTTTTTCTATAAAAAAAAAGATAGTAGTTTTCTATAAAATTAAAATACTATAAAAATTAGATTATTGTTGTCAATGAGATTCGAACAACAGACCTTATACTAATAATAAGCTAATTTTCTCTAAAAAAACAAAAAAGATGTAGAATTCCATATTATATTATAAAAATTGAATTTTTGTTGTCAATGGAATTCGAACTAAAGACCTCGTGCTAAAAGCTCCGCATAAGTAGAAGCTCTATAATAATGACACGTAGGATTATTTTCTTGAGATTGCACGAGAGAGCTCTGTGGGAATCTCGTAATGTATATAATAGAGATTTCCGCATCGTGACGAAGATAACTATGTTTCTCCATTGTGATTTTTTAACTTATTTATTTTCGATCACTTAAGAAATTAGTTCTTTCATTTTAAAATTCACATGTTTGGTCCACTATCCCATTTTTTCTTTTACATAGATGAAATGACAAAACCAACATAAACTTACACAGACAAAGTGAAGTGACTAGGGATCGAACCCCGATCATGGATGTCCGATTTAACAATTTCGGCATTTTCTGCTAGTTGAACTATGACTTCTGGACGGTCTACTATCACATTTTTATATTTAAAAATTGTGATATAATGTATTTTAAATGACATTAAATACGACATACAATATCATGATGTAAATTAATTCAAATCCATTTATTATTTATATTATATTAATTAAATTATAAAAATGAATAATTTTTAAAATGGAAACCAAAGTTTCTAATGAATTTTCTTATAATTTTACTTTTTTTTATCATTCAATATCATCAGGTTATGTACTAAAAAAAATCATCAGATCGTATGTTAGTATTAGAGCTATCAAATGGATCGGCCTAGTCCATAGGGCCAAAACATCTACTGGGCTTAAGTGGGTCGGTCCATTAAGACCCAAGGCCCGACCCACTTAAATACACAAAGTGCGTAAGTATTGATATGGTAACAACATAAATACACAAAGTGGTTAATTTTCTCATTGCTCGATTTATAGACCAATAACCGTATATTAGCTTCATGAAAACATTAATTTTTACATGACTAAAATTAAAATAAATTTGTGTTTGGCCTAGCAAGAAAACGTAAAACAAAAATCAAAATATGCATTTGGACCAAATTACAAACTAAAAAGTGTTATTAGAACCCCAATTGAATAATCCATCTCCAAATTTATCACTTGTGAAAAGTGTTTTGGATCTCTAATTAAGTGGTGCAAATAAAAAATTAGGGAGTGCAAAGTAAAAAAAAAATATAGATGTATTAATGAAAATTTTAAAATTCCAAAGGATTGATCTCACCTCTTCACATACACATAACACCGCCCATCATGAAGGGAAAACTATGATGACTCAAAATCGCACTCAAAATTCTACATAAAATATCCTCACAACTTGCCAGATAAATAAATCAACACACATATTAAAATCATCTTTTTAATTTTTGAAATTTAAGACGAAATAGAACAAGTACAACATTACAATTAAGTAGTACCAAGTTTCATTAAAAACTAAACATTACAACAACTAATTTTTCTTTTTCTTTTTCTTTTCAAGTGCATAACAAAATATAACTTTTGTTTCATCTTAGTATCATAAACCAGCAAAACACATCAATGCTGATGGCTCTATTATTTTATTATTACATTAATATATTATAAAAATAAACATATATAGATTTTGCAACAAGTAATTGAATTCACTGCATTCCTTTACATCTTCTCTGTTCTTGATTCTTGATGAGTCCCAGAAACCCTATCATTTGGTGTTGCAGTGAGTTCACTTTCTCTCCCATCCTCACCCGAAATCTCTTCCAAAGATCGTCCCTTAGTTTCGGTGACCAAGAATGAGCAGAAGAATCCTAACAAATTAGTGAAAGCCAAAATTATCATTGCCTTTTTAATCTTCGGCGTCTCACCTTTGATTGTGTAGTACTGTATCCCAAATGCACTGACCATAGCCCCAGCCTTCCCTGCCGCCGCGCTGAGAGCATGACAGGTAGACCTCACCCGCGTTGGAAACAGCTCAGCCGGCAAGACAAATGTAGTACTATTAGGCCCAAAGTTCGCGAAAAAGAATGTTAGGCCATATAAAAGAGCGAATAAGTTCTTGTTTTCGTCTCTCAAGTAATCATATTTGACACCAATAATAAACATGAACAAAGACATCATGAAGAAACCAATGAGTTGGATCTTGTGTCGTCCCATTTTTTCAATGAAGAAAACGGTGAACCAATAACCGGGGAAAGTTCCAAACAAGGCGACAATAAACATGGCACGCGAAGTTTGGAAAACTTCATTAATAGCATTCATGGCAACATCTTTATCAATTAGTCCCATTGCAGGGTAAATATCTTTTTGTGTTAAGTTCTGACTGTAGAATGCAATATCTAATAAGAACCAACAACTCATCGTACCAATCAAATGACGACCATGTCTGTCAAAAAACTCGCGCGACCAAAGAGAGTAATTATTCGCGGCTTTAAACTCTGCCAACTTATCCTGCTCAGCTATAATTTCAATATCTAAAACTCTTGCCATGTCTGCTGCAGCTTGTTTCGCATTCCCTTCTACGATTGCAGTATAACGACCAGTTTCAGGCATTTTCATTCGCCAATAGTAAGTCATAAGAGCCGGAACAGCACCAATCATGAGAACTAATCGCCACAATAAATCACCTTCGGGCTGTGTTGACAAAATTGGGTCTTTAGAGAAAGTTGGAGCATCGTAATATGCTTTGAAAACAGCTGATAAGACCATTGAAACCAACCCAGCAAAGATAATTCCCACGCCTTGCATCGCGAAAACAGCTGCTATGAATGCGCCACGTGTCCTTTTGTTGGCATATTCTGACATGATAGTTGCAGACAAAGGGTAGTCTCCACCAATACCAAATCCAAGAAAGAACCTAAATCACATAGAAATCTTCATATTAAACATTTAGTGTCTCGGGACTCTAATACCATATTAATAATCAAAGGATTTCGTAGTTTCAAATCATATGCATATAAACAATAGATAGATGCAAAAGCAAAAGACTCCCGAGTGTTTGGATGGAGAAATATTACGAGGTAATGTAATTTTTTGAGGGGATTCAGATGATTTTTTTTGTAAATTACCATTCATCATATTTTAAATTTTTTGTTTGGATAAAGTAATAAACATATACATATAAAAACCGGAGCTTATTTATCGCTGAGTTATTTTTATAAGTTTCAAAAGTCTTTGGATCCTTCACTAACCTGAAAAAACAAAGGGTTGTCATAACGGATTTCGGTGATGAACCAAAGGAAAGGCCGGAGCAAATGGCACAAGCGACCATGAGAATGAGTGTGATGCCATAGACTTTTTTGCGCCCTAGTTTGTCTCCAAGGTAGCCAAAAAACAATTGGCCGCAAAGTGTTCCGACCAAGGCCACACCAGTGACAAAGTTGTTAACTATTGGTGGGAGCTTCCCCGGTTTGCCACTGCTTGGATCGAAGTAATATAACCGTCCTAATAGCTTTGAAACGGTTGTTATGCAAAAGAGATCATAAGCATCAGTGAAGAATCCCATACCTGCAATTACTATGGCTGTTATATGGTACCATTGTGTTCGAGCTGAATCAAGAGCCTCAAGGACTTCTAATGCCATTTTGGTAAAAAAAAAAGACTCTCAAATTGGTTTTTGGAGTTGATTTGGTTCAAAATCTTTTATGTGTGTGCTCTTATATATATTATTATATCTATGCATTATTCATATGTGTTTGATCATGTAACATAGAACGTTTAGTCCTAAGTTAGCTTAGGAGATGTGAACAAGAAAAAATAGGAATATTGCTAGCTAATTTATATGGATATTCACCTTGTGTTGATCAATTAATTAGGATATTCTTATTGGGGATGTTAAAAAATGTTGAAATAGTTTTGTTTTGGTTACAGTTAGGTGTTAAAAGAGTGAGCTATGTGTTATTATTGTTTTGTTTTTTAGCTGCTTGCTCACATAACAATAGGCTAATGCAATTCAAATGATATTAAAACAAACAAACGTTAACACCAAATAGAACTATAAATATGAATTTAATTTGTATATATGGACGGACTGTATAATTTTTTTTTTTAATTTGTATATATGGACAGACTGAATAATTTTTTTCATATATATATGAGGAGAGATCAATTGACTCCAAGAGTAAGTTTTTAAACTTACTCCAAATCTAAACCTTTAATTTTAATTTTAATGAATGGCCTTGATCAATTACTAATAATTCTTATGGTGGAATTTTTCACAAAATATTTGACCGCAAAACACTTATAGAAAACCTAGATGCCTTCCATATCAAAGAATTAGGTCAGAAGAAATTGGCAAATGTGATTGGCAGTGTTTAATACCTATTTTGAAGAAATAACCCGCATCTTGACATGAGAACCTATATTATGGTGATTCTTGTTTTACATATACCCCAAAAGCACATTGTTTTAAGAGAGGTAGTGAAAGGGGATTATTCATACAAAAGGTATATCAATCACCGATTATTTTTATATAAAAATATGAACAAATCAATCAATTTGGAATACATTTTTGTTAAGAAAACTTTTTGCAATTGAAGGTTTTGATGGCTCAGTCTAGGGTGGGAAAGTGGATTAGGTCTCCCATGGTGGGAGACTCATTTTTACCCTTAGATCATGAAAGCTCACAATAGACCATAATAAATTTTTCACACATTATATTCTTCTCAACAGTTTAAGGAATTTTTTATTTTTATTTTAAATAAATTACAAAAACTCTTATCCTCTAATTGAAACCCATATGCATTTCTTCTATCATCTTCTTCCTAAGCAAACATGTGAGCAGAAACAGATCCTACCTAGATGGAGAGAAAAAAAATCTGAGAATTTTAAAGTGTTTTTATTTTCTTTGTTGACACAACTTCTATCTTCACCCAAACAATTCCGACCACCCTGCACCGTCAAATTAACCATTGTGGTAACCACTGAGAGACACAGTGGATGGGAGAAGAAATAAATTGGATTATTAGTTACTAAGAAGAAACCCATTTGCAATCTTGAAGAAGAAATTTTGGGTTCTATTGTTACTGCATTTGGAATGCTTGGAGGGAGAAATGGATATGGGGTTTAATGTGTTTTCTCTGACATGGGTTTTAACTTTTAATTTCCATTAAAAATGAGCATTATTGATGTCATGAATATAAAAGTGAGAAAGAAGATGAATGATATTATGAATCTACCAAACTTGAAACTTCTCCAACTCCCAAATTTGGGATTTAATTGTGTCAAAAAAAAATTTGGGATTTTTTTTATTTAAAAACAAAACCAAAAGTTAAGCATATAAAACTTCATGATCTTTATGATATTGATAGTGTAAAGATTACTAGTTCAATATTTGATTTCAATGGCTGCTATCAACTATCATGATGCTGGAATTGTTAATTGTCTATTATTGTGTGATTAAGATCATCAACGATAACAACTTCGCCAATGATTAAGTATGAAAAGTGCCCAAGTTTTATGACATATAGATCCACATATGAATTACTCGTAGTTCCAATTCTGCCATTAAATTTATTAAGGTTGTGGAACAAAATAAATCTGGGTTTTAATTTGAGAATTTTTGACAGAAATTTGAATGAAAGAGTATAGTAAATAATCAGGTGTAGGCAGGAACTTGATGCACTTGCAAAAAATTTGGTCTCCCACCATGGGAGACCTATTCCCCTTTCCCACCCTAGAACGAGCCAGGTTTTGATGGTATATATCAATGGAAGATTGAGAGGAGTAAAAGTGGTAGAGTGAGATTTTTTATTTTATTTTTGGAAGGACATTCATGTGAGTTTATTTAGAGCAGATGGAGTAGATTGACAAAAAAAAAAAAGAGTAGATAGATTATACTTCACCATAATAAGAATTATTATTAATTAATCATGGTCATTGATTGATATAAAAATTAAAGGTCAAGATTTGGAGTAAGTCTAAAAACTTACTCTTTGAGTCAATTGATCTCCCTATATATATATATATATATATATATATATATATATATATATATATATATATATATATATATATATATATATATATATATATATATATATATATATATACTAGACTTTGACCCGTGCGATGCACGGTCAAAGATATTTTAAAAAAATGTTTCTACTTTTTAGATTATTAACATGTGTCTTAAGGACACCTGTTAGCAAGACCCAAAAATTATAAATCACAAATTCAGCATAACATGAACTTAAATAGTAAATTTTTTTAGGCAATACGCATATCTTGTAAAAAAAAAATCACAAATTCAGTTGTTATATATTTTTCAAGTATATCTTTATTGGTTACATTAAAAAAAAGTATATCCATGTTGCTGATTTTCAAACCCTATTAGTAAGGAAATATATATCTATTACTAATTATTTGTACCAATTTTTAATTAAAATAAATCCTTCATGATTATTAATTTAATCCACAACAAATGGTATCTATTTTTAAGCCAGCCTTTACTTTTTTAATGAGCGCACATCTTGTAAAATAAGGAGAGCACAAATTCAAATGTTATATATTTTTCAAGTACATCCTTATTGTTTTGTTAAAAAAAGTGTTATTTATGAGTGTTTTTAAGATATATTTTTCAAGTATAGATTTTATTTTCTCAAGGTTAAATCGTATTTTTAAGGAAAATAATATTGATTGATATTAGTGTATGTCACGACAAATGGCACATATTTTTACTCATTTAATTTCATCTACTTTTAATATGATAAAGTTATTTATTTAATTTAATATAATAAAGTTGATTACTAACAAATTTACTAATTTGTCTTTATCACTATTAATAATATTCCAAGTTTTACATCTTCATTGTAATTTCACAAGATAAAACATACAAAAAATATACTACATAGAAAGAATAAAATAAATACAAAAAAAAGAAAGAAATTATATACAAATCTATGCATAAAAATAGGAACAAAAAAGTTAAAGATTTTTTTTAATGAAAAAAAAGGTTAAAGATTGTAGATGAATTTATGCATAAAATATATTCCAAATTTTGTATCCATCTTTGTAATTCACTAAAAAAATAATAAAAAAAATACGATTAATAGAATAAAGCCATTACTATATATGAATATATGCATAAACTATAAGAACAAAAAAAAATATTATAGATGAATTTATTCATAAAAATAGGATAATATTCTATACTCCCTCCGTTTCTTTTTAATTGTCTTTTTAGAAAGATAACACCAAATTAAGGAAGTGTATTTTTGCACGTTATCTTTCTGAAAATACGGCCCGAACTTATACTTAGAAAAAATTTTATGTTTTCCTTCTGCACCTGCTACTGCCAATTTTTTTTTTTTTTCAATTTTAGGAATTAAATGTTTTGATTTGCTTAATGGTTATTATCAATGATATGTTTAATGATTATAGCTTAGATATTTGAGTTTAAGTTCCATATGTTATTTGATATGAATTGTATTTGATATTGATTTTTTTTTGTTGTAGTTATGGTGGATCATAAATGTAGACAAGTTGTGCTTGGTATAGGTGTCTACGAAGTTGTGGGCGATGTTAAGCCTGTCAATTTTCATCAACCGCAAGAAGCACCTCTTGCTCTTCCTGCTCCTCCTGTTCCTGCTCCTCCTCCTGCTCCTGCTGCTCCTCCTGAAAGTGGTCCTCCGGCAATACATTTTGATTGAAACGACTCATGCACAAGTCGTTAACACGGCGACAAATAGCTTTATCGCTATATTGGACGCGCAAACCGAAGACGAATATACTGAGGCTGTTGTGGAATTTAGGAATGTTCATAAAAAATGGCCAATTTTTGTTTCCTATGTTGAAAAAACCATTCTTGACACCGACAAAGAAAAAGTGGTAAATTTGTGGACAAATGAGATTATGCATTTTGGGAATACAACAACCAACAGGGCTGAGTCGGCGCATGGATTGTTAAAAAAGTATTTGCCGGATTGTAATGGTGATTTTGTGAAGGTTTGGGAGGCGTGTGAACAAATGTTGTTGATAAAGTTCAGTGACATAAAAACAAGTTTTGGTCAAAGCTTGTCGGTTAAAGAACATAGGTATGGCGAGGAAAATGCTTTTTTGTACCCCTTGTTGTTGTTTAAAATATCTCGCAAAGCTTTGGACTATATTTTCCATGAGGCAAAAAGAGTAGTGGAATGTGGTTCGGATCCGAAAAAGTGTGGGTGCATTATTAGGAAATCATATGGTTTGCCTTGTGCTTGTGTAATTGCCAAGAAGATTCGCAACAGGCGTCCGATTAGACTTGATGAGATCAATTCGCATTGGAAGAAGTTGACGATCGAGTTTGGTAATTTTGAAGATGATGCTGACGAAGAAGTTGAAGATGATTACGCGTGCACCGCTGAGTTTGAAGCAATTAAGGTTTGTTTTTTAATATTTTATGCAATGTTGTTTAATATTTTAATTTGTCGTTGAATTTTGTTGAATACTAATAATGTGTATTTTTTTTTATTCATTAGGAACGATTGAAGGTGGTTGATGTGAGCATGAAAGCGGAAATAAGAAACAAGCTTCGACAACTTGCTTTTCCGGAAACAACGACTTTGACAAGTCCTCCCGTTGTTAAAAAAAGCAAGTGTCGTTACAAGAAGTAAAAGTGGGGTTGAAAATTCGACGGCACGGGAGAAGTCATATTGGGAGCATGTTGATGCGCAATTTCCCGATTGTCAAAATTCACAAACCAATGCTGCAAGTTCTTCTCTGAAGGGAGCGAGAATTGGTAAATGGACTCCAAGTCATATTGCGTAATACCATGATATGTACCCAGGCTGATGGTCCCACGGGTTTTCCACTGCTGCACCCCGCATTTCCTGATCAATCAATCTCTCCTCCATCTCTTCCATAAAGACCTTGTCAATCTTGTCTACCGCCAGGCCGGAAGGAGCAGCTGCAGCAGGAGGTCTTGGAATGGTCTGAACATATCCATATTGCCTCAGCACACGTTCAGGCAAATGTGTGCTTGTGTCGCCTCCGCACCTTAACCACCCAGAAAACCAACATTCGTCAATCAACGGCTTCACTTGGCGGTGTGCAGTATAGGGAGTGTACACAAAGTCTGACATCTGCATGTTATCCAGATGCTCCCTATAAGCTGCCTGATCCCTATGTCCTTGCCCAGGCTCATACCTCGCATTACATGGAAGGCTTTCTTTCCAATTGGTAGCCAATTTCCACACACTCATCCTCGGCATGTGAGATATGACCCATCCCTGAAACAAACAATCAAACAACATTTATTAAGCACAGCAAATTTTGTAATTAATAACTAAACTATCCGAGCATAAATTAGTAACATATATTAGTAACCGTACCTGAAGTAATGACATGTATCCTGCCATTAGACCAACACGCTTCCCCAACTTCTTACAGGATTTAGCCATGTACGCCTGAAGATACACGAGGGCAGCAGCACCCCAGTTCCAGTTACCAACCTCCGCCAGGTCCTCAAAATATTGCAAATACACAACATCACAGTAATTTTGGCTCTTGTTGCTGAAAATGGTGCAGCACACCAAATACAACAAAAAGGCCTTGATACACCTTTCCCTGTAGAAAACAATCTCCTCCATAGGCTTATTTTCTTTCTCCGCCTTCAAAGCCGCATCCTTGTTTTGCACGTAAACAGCTTGCAACTGATTGTACTTAATATGACATCCTTTTGTTTTTTTAAAATTCAGCAAAATAACTTCCTCCTCAACTCCCAAATGCCTCTTCAACAGATCCATCGCTTCGTCTTTCCTCATCCGCGAGTGGTGCAAGAAACAGCCACTAATAGGAAGATGCAGCAAACATTGGATATCATCCAATGTGATGGCCACTTCACCTATTGGAAGGTGGAATGTGTTTGTCTCTGGATGCCATCTCTCCGCAAATGCCGTCATCAACCCGTGGTCGATTATGCTGTAACTCGTCCTCGTTAAACCCTCTAAACCCGTTGCCTCAATAGCCTTCCAAAACCAGTCGTTCTCTCTAGTCCGCGGAAGCTTCGGAAGATTAATCACCTTCTTCCCGTTTGCTACAGAGCGCATCACTTTCTTCAAAATCTACAATACAAACAATTTATTAGCAAACAATATTAAATCGCACAAACATATTTATTAACAAATTATTAAGACAATATTTACCGGCGCTTCACTGCTCGTCGCTTCCCATATTTGTGCTGCTCTATGCTTATGGTACTCATGCAATAGAGACAAATCGGTCGGACCCCCTCCATAACCCTCTTCAGGAACCACAGGTGCCTGTCCATCATCATCACCATCACCATCTTCATCTTCAGCGACATCTTCAGCAACATTTTCCTCGTCAACCGGAGGATCTTCATTATTGTCATCTCTGTCAACCGGAGGATTTTCGTCGTTCACACCTTCGGCACCATCATCTACACCTTCAGCAGCATGATCAACCCTATTTTCAGGCCGTTGTGAGGGCATTAAACCAGCCGCTGACGAACCTCCCGCTTCATGATCACTTCCTTGAAACGGCACCGGTGATTGCCTACGGGTCCGTGCTTTTTTCGGGCGAGGGACAACTGCTTCACGCGCAGAAGCATGTGCGCGTGACTCCCTGCCTAGCCTTGTTCTTCCAACATCCTCTTCCATGTCTACAACAAAATTCAAATACAAAGTATGTCATTCAAACATTTTTACAAACACTTGGAGTGCTAACCAACATTTTATATCAAAAACCAAATTCAATTTCTAACCAACATGCATTGATGCATACATCAACCCAATGCCACAAACAACACATAATTAACATAAAAAACAACATCAACAACATCAACATGAACACAGAATTTGAAAAAATCTAAGAGAAAATGGAAAAATTTGATAGAAAATGAATTAAAGATGAATGAACAATCTAAGATGCATTGAAGTTACTTACTTGTTAAATTAGAGTGATTGAATTTGTTGAAATGTTGATCAAAATCGCAAGTTTCGTTTTTCCTCCCTTTTCCCACCCAACCCTTTTTTGAACATGTAAAATTAGAAACTGACATAAACTAGCGTATTCTGTTACTATATTCAATTATTTCGGGCTCTACTCCCCGAACCATATTTCGGGGACTACGTTCCGAACAAAAAAATTACTTTCACACCTTTTCGGATTCTACGTTCCGAACTAGACTTTTCAGGGGCAAAATTGGATTTCCGGGGGGTTAAAAAGAGTGTTGGGGGGTGGGATGAGAAAAATTCCAAAAGAAGCAAGCAAACCTGGCCCGTGTATATTTTGGGAAAGCTATTAACCGAAAAACTGTCCAACTCAATATGTAAATAAGCTAATACACTATTCTTGAATAAAAGACGATGAATAAAAGTAAAATGGAAATTTTATTGATAATAAGATAATGAATATAGGTAATTGGTACAACAAACATTTATATCTAAAAGAAGCTACTATAAGATCAATAGCGTCCGGTCTCGGACCTCCGGTACATAACAATTTCAAAGGATGTGGCGCCTCGACGCACATTAAACCTGTCTTTTTGAGTTGTTCATTATGGTGGAAAATAAGGTAGTTAGTTAATGAATATGGTCGATTAAACCGTAAACTTTACATTTGTTTGACAAGTGTACTAAATCCTAAGTATAGTAATGAAAATGTCTTATTGAATTTTAGTACTTGATACAGAGAGGGGGGAACATGCAGAATTAAAGTGGGTTGATGTAAAAATGGAGTGTCTTCTCGTATTAGTTTTTATATTGAATTTAACTCATATCGAACTTTATTTTTATTTTGTGTGAGATTTAGATTTTTTTTTCGATACACTTATTCTCACACAATATTATTGGATTTGGCATGTCGGTATAAACAGCAAATGATACGCTCAATATATAGACTCTGATATATACAATATTAAGTTTTTATATCAGGTCCAATTCATTCTAACAAAACCTATTTATAAAATAAGAGGAAAAATTCTTATATAAACTCATTTCACACCTTTCCCATTGAGATGTACGTTGTTGAAAATACGTTGCTGAAAATGAATTGTGAATTTTCTTAAGAATGACAACATATAAATTAAAGAATATACGAGTGAGACAATTCTTGTTGCTATTGTTAGATTATGAAATTTCAAAGAATTTAAATGGTGATAATTTGACCTAAAAAATCAACAACATTATGGAATTATGAAGTAATTTGAACAAACTTAATATTTCGGCTAATTCATATTTAGTTTAATTGAAATTACAAATATTGCAATATCCCCATAAGAAAATAATAAAACTGTGGTTACGAGGGAATTCCTCAATAAAGGTGGTCAGTTAATTTCTGCCACATAAATTAAATATCAACAAAATTGTTGGATATCTCGCACCAATAATATAGTAAAAAAAAAAAACTAACAACGATACAAGCACAATAAATAGACAACTGAAAAATTAAAATGACTATTCGGGGAGTAATGGAAGTTATTCAAATTTGCAATAATATAATTAAAACATCTTCCTTCCTCCTATTACATGTTACATGTCCTTGAAAGATCTGTATTATAGAACTAAAATAATAGTTCAATGTTGATGCCTTAATGAATGATGTAAGTGAAAAGCAAGGCCACCAGCATCAGAACATATGCTACTGCTTGGTCAATTGATGTGCCTGCAAATTTAAATGAACAATTTGATTATTAGCCATGTATTATGCAACCAAACAACAACAATGGTCGGAATATAATTATGCACAAAACTATTTATGGTCTAGTCTACAAGAAAGCTGAACTAAACCGTTAATGGTTTATGTATTTTGAATCAAACTGAACCGGAACTATTTTTATAAAAACCGGAACTATTTTTATAAAAAACTAAATTGTACTTGTTCGAACCGATCCATACTAAAATATTATTATTACTATTTTTTTTTTGAAGAAGCTAAATTGTCCACTCAAATGGGCACCAGAGAGAATCGAACTTGAGACCTTAAGGAGGAACATACTCTTAGGTCCCAAGTCAATACGACCAGACCAATCCAAGTGGGTTCTATTATTATTACTAATTGATAAGTAGGTTTGTCGAAAAGAATCAAGAATTAAACCAAATTGAATATTAGGCCTGTTTAGAAAAACTAAATATCAAATCGATAAAAACATCACGGCAATGGATAGATGACAAATTAAACTGAATTAATTCATTTCAGTTTGTGAACTACAACCACCGTTCGTTACTTAGCAATGCGGTTCGATTCATGTTTTTGTTTTTACAATCCAGTGTTTTAGACAAACAAACTTCGAATAGTCTAATCTACCATGTAAAGAAACACAAAATCAAAAGAGAATAAGACAATTGTTTCAAATCACACACATCACAAATTTTTATATTTTACACGATTGCAGTCAAACACAATTGATGCGGCCTCAACCACAATCATATTGTGGTTATTGAGACATCAAATACCAAGATTGATATTATTATCAAGACAAAAAATTCAATCATAATTTTTTTTATTGTTCAACTCGCAAGATTGATTAAAAAAAATCAAGATTTTCATCGATGAACCATATAATATATATGGTGAGATCAACATAGAAGAATGAAGTTTATGAATGATTTGATAAACAATGTTAAAAATCAAAATCTTCATAAAGCTTACCATCGCTTGTGGGAGCAGGTGCCGGAGCCATGGATTGCGAGCAAGCGATTGACATAAGAGATGCATAAATAAGACCAAGGAAGACGACCACCCTGGATGAAATTGCCATTTTTTTCGTAATAATTCTCTCTCCTTAATTTTCCTTCTCTCTTCTAATTTTTTTTTTCAAGGTTTAAAAGAGAGAGGAAAAAAGGAGAGAGAATAGAATCGAACAATGGGCGGGTGGTGAATACAAAGAGTTATGTGTTCCTTTTATAAGAAGATTGGAAAGTTTCCTATGAGAGAGCCAGCAATGTTGAGATGTAAAACTAGAGGTGTAGCCGCACGTTTAGAGGGAAAGGGTTTGCATTTTTATCATTTTTTAGAATTTGATGAGTTGGTTGTGTGCTGTGTATCCTTGTAATGTATCATTGATTTGGAGTTGTAATTAGGACTGACAGATTGTATCCATGTCTAATAATTGATAGTATTAATTCATTCTATTTTTGTGATTTACAATATGAGAATATTCGTAATGAAATGAATCTTTAGCATTAAAATATGCTTAAATAGATAGAATAGGTAAACTCTAAATATATTTACTTTTTATATGATGGTCTAAATAGATTTACTTAATCAGTATTATAATGAGTTTATTATTTTACATAGTAATTGATTCAACTTTCCATTTTCTCAAAATATAGTTGTAACGAAAATAAATTATGCACAAAAAAAAGAATACAATAAATTACTTCTATTTAAGGGGTCAGCCTCTTATTTATTTTTGGCTAAATTGATCTCTTAACTTATTTGTTGTTTTCATTTTGTTGCCCTAACTCATTTTTCCATCCAATTTATGTAATGAGAAAACCTAAATTGGAGCAATTTGAGGAAACACAAATTAATTTAATTTGGGGAAAACAATAAACTAGGTTAAAAAAAAGACCAAAATGAATGAAGAAGATTAATGTTCCTATATTTTAGAAATGGATGAAGGAGTAAAGGATTCGTGTGAGGAAGATGAAGGTTAACATTTTTAGCATAAAACTAACGAAAATGACCAAAATGATTAAGGAAAATATAATTAGGGGATCAAAACAAAAACTAGTTAAGGGACCAACATAAAATAAACAAATAAATTAAGGAACCAAAAGAACAATTTAGCCTTTATTTTTTTGTCTAGTGGCTGGACTCACTATAAGTGAAGAAAAGTAAGAATTCAAGATTCCAACTCCGACTTCTCCAATAATATTTTTAGTAGCTACCAACTGATCCACCTTAACAGGACAACGGTTAATTCCTTCTATGCTTTTGTGTGTACATTCGTTGAAACAACATATCATTTTGTCCGGTAAAACTCTCGCCCCCTCTAAACAAGTTGTCCTGTTAAGGTGGATCAGTTGGTAGCTACTAAAAATATTATTGGAGAAGTCGGAGTTGGAATCTTGAATTCTTGCCATTATGCCATAAATGTCAAAAGCCCTACCGCACAACTACGGATCAGTCAGACCCATTACGCCTTTGTCTATTTGCCTAGCTCACATTAGATTTGGTTGGCCTCACATAACAAAAATTGGTTCATTAGGCCTGGCCAAGTTTGACACCTCTAGATTTACCGAAAGGAAAGGGATTAGGAAACATAAACATAAAGCACAAGACCAAAAGCTTAAGCTACATATTTCTTATTTCTAATGATAATAAATATAAATATAATGAACAATTTGCCACAGCAGACCAAATAATTTCAAAATACACATACATTATGTATATGTCCCAAACATGCGGTTCGATTGGTGAGCCGAGGGACACAAAAGAAGTACTAAATAGGAGGTCATGGTTTAAACCCCGGAAAGTAACGTTTGCCTATAAAAACAATGTATTATTATGCATATATGGAGGCAGCAAAATATATATGTACATGATTCCATTTCTAATGTGCTGATGTTTGCTAAAATTACACTGACAGTATATTATTGTTTACCCCAATTTTTAGTAAACAACCGCTAGTTTGATTATTACAAGAAGGATCAACTAGTAAATCCTGGGACATATGGACTGTGCAGAAGATGATGAAAACATATTCATATCTTTTTGGGTTAAATCGGATAAATTGATAAAAAGTAAAAGCATTTGACGCAGTCAAATGGTTTGTTTAAAATAAAGTGCTTCAAAGTTAAATTTGCAGAAAACTTGTAAATGAATTGCAAATAAAGTTTAAAGAAAAACTTTGAAATGTAAAGACATGCAATGAAATAAATTGCAGAATGCTTAAAGTGCAGAAAAGCTTTAAATTGCAGAAAGCTTAAATGAAAGACAAGTAATCAATACTGCAGAATGTAAATTGCATTGACAATTGTAAAAGTGTTTACAAAGGATGGTACACAGATTCGTACATGTTCCTGTCATTCATTTCACTCGTTGACATGGGTACTCTGAATATCTTAGGAATTTGCATGTGAATTGTGAACCCGTTTCTCTTATGAAAAACTAATATTTATAGACGAACAGAATAACTGTCAAAAACCTACAAACGTCTAACTAATCTCCACGTGTCTTCGACTTTTGAATTCCTTGACACCTGGTGAGGCTTTTGAACGTTATCTACTTTTTGAATATTTCACTAAGTCCAGAGTATGCTTTCTCCGTACTGCACAATACGTTATACAAGTAAACATACATATATATACATATAAATATGAATTCGACAGGCATATAGTTGTCGAACCAAATACTCTTATTTAAATAAATAAGGTTCTGTCGAATTCGACAGGTTCAACCAGGATTCGACGAAACAGCTTTATGCATTAAAAGCTTTTGATGTCAAATACCTTGATCTTCTCTTGATTTATGACTAAAACCAGTTCCCAAGAGAATATTAAAACGTAATGATATACAATAAATGAGATTTCATCATCTCACTCCAACTCATTACTGCCTGTCGAAAATACAGGCTAACAAATTGCCCCCTCAAAAATGTCAGTTTCGACTCCGTGTCGAATGTAAAAGGGAGAAATGGCAGTTTTGAAGATTCGCACCTTTTCCAATTCTGCACGTTTACCAAAGACGGCGCAAACGTCACATCAAGTGGTATCTTGACCATTGCCTTGTGGTACATCTGCCCCCACAAGTTTTGGCATTGACAATTTCATAGAAGCAGGTTGATCAACAATGAGTTTATCTTTAATTTCAATCAACTCTTCTAGTTTCTCACTAGAAATTTTATAGCCAGAAGCTATTTGAGCCAAATCATTGGCTTCTTGATTTTCTATACGAGGTACAAGTTCAAAGATGACTTGGTCAAAACGTTTTAACAAAGAAATTGCTATGACAAAATATTTCATCAAGTGTTCTTTTATGCACTTGTATTCTTTTGTCAACTGTTTCAAAACCAATTCTGAATCACCTCTGATCAAAATATTTTTTGCCCCCAAGTCCAATAAAATTTCCAGGCCTGTTATCAAAGCCTCATATTCTGCTTCATTATTTGAGCAAAAACCATTGATTTTATATTTGAACTTGGTGGGAATTTTGGAGGGAGAAATGATTAAAATCCCAATTCCAACTCCATGTTTATGTTTAGAACCATCAAAATATAATTTCCAAGGTTCTGAATCCACATAATTTTGAGGAGTTTCTAATGCAGAATGATCCACTATAAAATCAGCCACAATTTGGCCTTTGACTGCCTTTAAAGGTTTATAAGTTAGTGAATATTCTGTCAAGGCTAAAGCCCATTTTCCAATTCGACTATGCAGGATTGGTTTAGATAACATATGTTTGATGATATCACAATGAGAGTAAACCAAAACGTCAACAGACTTTATATAATGCTTGAGTTTCATACAAGAAAAATACAAACATAAACATAATTTTTCAATACTACTATATCTAGTCTCAGCATCATTTAATACTCTACTTAAGTAATAGATGACCCTTTCTTCACCATTTTCATCTTCCTGGGCAAGCATACTACCCAGTGTCGAATCTGATGCTGATATATACAACTTCATGAACTTGTTCCTTATTGTAGGCATTAACATTGGTGGCTTTGACAAATAATCCTTGATTTCGTCAAAAGCTTGTTGTTGATCTTGCCCCCAAGTGAAAACGCTTTCTTTCTTGAGACGAAGTAATGGCGAAAACGGTTGAGCTTTGCCACTTAAGTTTGAGATAAACCTTCTCAAAAAATTGATCTTCCCAAGTAAGGACTGAAGTTGCTTTTTTGTAGTTGGAGATTTTGTCTCCATGATAGCCTTTGTTTTGTTTTGATTTATTTCAATGCCCTTTTTGTGCACAACAAACCCAAGGAAATCTCCTGCATTAACACAAAAAGCACACTTTAATGGATTCATTTTCAATCCATATTTCCTCATCTTTTCAAAAGATTTTTTCAAATGATTTAAATGATCATCATCTGACGAGGATTTGACAACTATGTCGTCAATATACACTTGCATGAAAGTGTCTATGTATTCATGAAAAATCAAATTCATTGCTCTTTGATAGGTAGCCCCAGCATTTTTCAAACCAAAAGGCATCACTACCCATTCATATGTGCCTAATGCTCCTGGGCATCTAAAGGCAGTTTTGGGTACATCATTTTCAGCAATGAAAATTTGGTTATAGCCAGAATAGCCATCTAACATACTCAAATATTAAAACCCAGCCGCTGAATCAATTAACATTTCTGCCACAGGCATAGGGTATTCATCTTTTGGTGTAGCATTATTTAAGTCTCTAAAGTCTATACATACTCTAAGAGAACCATTTTTCTTAATTACAGGCACTATATTTGCTAACCATTCGACATACCTTGCTGTTCTGATAAATTTGCTCCTCAGCAGCCTTTCAATTTCTTCCTTGATCTTTGACATTATTTCTGGTGCAAATCTTCTAGGTAACTGTTTCACTGGCTTTTTATCTGGTCGAACTGGTAGTTCATGCTCCACCAATTTTCTGCTCAAACCTGGCATTTCATTGTAATCCCAAGCAAAACAATCTTTGAATTCCATCAAAAGTTGCACCACTTTCGCCTTCAGATCTGGAGGAATGTTTGCACTAATGTACGTTGGTCTTTTTGTCAAACCATCTCCAAGGTCAATTTCTTGCAAAGGATCCTGTGCTTGCATCTTGTGACTTTGACTGATTGGGTCTTTTTCAAATCCTAGGGGTTCGTCATCATAAATGCAATCCAGCTTTTGCAATTCTGGCTTGTGTTTGCCAACTTTTATGTCATTGGCTGCATCAGCCATATTTTCTGACAATGAATTGGCTTCTAAAGCCATTTTGATTCTATTTTCAGCCATGTAGGCCGTAATCTTTGCCCAAGTTTGAGACTCAGACATAATAGTTTTCTTTGATATCCCACCCAGTTGGGCAGTTGTGGCCTTCATACTCGTCATCCTCACTGTCTCCATTTTCCCTTTCCCACAAAAAACCATGAGTAGGGTCTAATTTAATTGAGTGTTGAACATTTCTCACTGGAGGATGTGCAAAATCCCTGTCAGTGCATGGCGAGATAGTTGCCAATTTTTTGTCGAATGAGTGTTTTGTCAGATGATGGACTTCAGTTTTGAAGTAACTTTGATCTGCTTCAACATTTTCCACTATACCATCATCTCGCCAGATAATAAGGCGCTGGTGCAGGGTAGATGGGACTGCCCCCACTCCATGAATCCACTCTCGACCTAGGAGCAGATTGTAATTTGCCTTAGAGGCCACAACCAAGAATAAGGTTGGCCTTACAGTACTTCCAACAACCACATCCAACTGGATTACTCCTAAAGAAAAACCAGTTTCACCCTCATAGTTTGAGAGCACTATGTTGTGAGGATGAAGATCCACCAAAGATTTACCAATCTTTCTCAGCAGAAATTCTGGCATGAGGTTAACAGCAGCACCACCATCAATTAGTACTTTGTTGATTCCTACATTATTCACTTTAGCCTGTATGAAGAGAGGCTTCAAGTGACTTTTCATGCCTTCGTCTGGCCTTTCAAATGTAGCCATTTGGTCTTCCAAAGCACCATTGCTCATTACATAGTAACAGACTGGCCTGTGAAGAGCCATTTGCATCCCAGATTCTTCTTCGTCATCTGTTATTTCAGAACAGACGTCGAACTCCCTTGGCAGAATTGACACAACATTTACTATTATGTCGAGATCAGGTTCAGAATCCAGAAAGTCATCTGCTTCCATGTGGTCGTCTTCGACATTATCAGCAACTGAAGACTCGACTTTTGGTTCACCTAACCTTTCTTTCATTGGCCTCTTCACCAATTCCATAGGCCTCTCTCCATTACCATCAGCAGTAATTTGGGATTTTTGAGCAGCCACTTTCTTCTGGCGTTGATATCTGCGCCATTGAGATCTTGTCATGGGGTTTTTCCCTTTGTAATTATTCCTGTAATCATATTTCCTTGATTCAGGATCTTTTTTGGGATTGCTGTTACTGGAATTCCCTTTCTCCATATTCCTTTGACCAAAATCCATGTTTCTTCCATGAACTCATTGGTTGACAGATGTCCTGCTTGAGGGGACAAATGATTTTTGTGGTCCCAACCTCTGATGTACAGATGCCTGTTGGCTATTCAGAACATTAGAATAAGTTGGCTTCTGATTTGGCCAATTGTTTCTACCTTGACTATGAGGCAAAAACTTGTTAAGGCCTGCAGCAGCCTTTTTGTCGAACATGACACTACAATGAGGACATAATGTAGCTTCGCCATCATTCTCTTTGCAACGTTGAAGGAAATCCAATAAAGTCTCCCCTGCCTGTGGATATACCTCTTCCACTTTGTTTTCGTATTCTTCTTCAGGAATAGAAACTAGTTGCCCCCCTTCAGTGAGGTTCAATGCTTCTAACATCAGGCACTCAAATGGCTCTGTGTAAGCAGCATCAGCAATCTGTAATGGATCCTCATCCACCTGCTGTTTGGATTTTGGCTTTTCGCCAAATTTGAGTCTTCCCTCCTGCAGGGCTTTCTGGACCAGATCCCTGAAAAGAACACATTGTGAGGTTTTATGACCCAAGAAATTATGGTATTTACAAAAACCTCTTTTCTTACGTTGTTCCAAAGGTGGAACTTTTAAACCCTTTGGTACAATTATTTGGCCATCAGTGACCAGTAAGTCAAAAATTTCATCACATTATTAATGTCGAAAGTATATGTCTTAGAAACAAATCTATCATTTTTTGGTAAAGTTTTGGATTCCAACACGGATTAAAATGTGCAGTTTAACAATTTTGATATTTTTAGTTAATAAATAAGGTGGCAAAAGTGGATATTTTTTGGAAAAGCTAGTAAGTAGTAACTAAAAAACTGTCCAACTCAGTATGTAAATAAGCTAAAATGGAATAAAAGACATTGATTAGAGAACAATGAAAATAGAAAGTAAAATGTAAATTTTATTGATAATAAGATAAGAGCATTGCTATTTAGCATGAAATTTTTACACAAGAAATGCAAGAATTAACACATGGCAAAATCTTAAAGGATGATGTCATTTAATCTTCTTTTTTAGTGGAAAACATGGGTGGTTATAGATGTAATTAAGGGTGAGGATTTATTCTTCTCTTTCTTGTATCAAAAAATTCTTGCTAAATAGCATTTTTCATAAGATAATAAATATAAAGATTAGTCTAACAAATGAGAACAATTACTTAAAGAGCAAACATTATAAAAAACAATTCTGGGTGTTTTTCAAAAGTGGATTCTCTCAATTGTAAAAAACAATTGAGGAAATAATGTGTAATCTAGACCATTCATATTATTAAAAGAGGATAAAGTTGAAATTAAAAAAAAAAAATTGATCAAGGGTTGAAATGTAAAAATTAAGGAAAATTGAGGAGGGAAAAAATGGAGAGGATCCATTATCATGTTTTTGGGTGTATTTACTATTTACTACCTAAGTAGCAGGCAGAGATATTTGATAAAATCATAAGACCCACGAAAAAATAAATAGAGTTGCAAAAGTAAATCCCCACATCAGATTTGGTTGAGCTGGCATAAAAAAAAATGGGTTCATTAGGGACCTGGATCCCATGCAGTCAAAGCATGCTGCAGTCATGCAGTCACTGCTTGTGAACCCTTAAATTGAATTTTAATTAAATAAATAATATACTTTAATAAAATTGAAAGGTTGAGATTAACGTGCAGTCAAACAGTGACTGCAGGGAATCCAGATCCGTTCATTAGGCCTTACCAAGTATGACACTCATGGAGTTGCTGAATGCAAAGGAATATATAATGGGAAAGCATGTTGCATAATAGAAAGACATAAAGAAACATAAACATAAAAGAGCAGTTATTTTGGTACAAAAAACCGAAGTATGTCACACACCATAATACACTTCAAGCTAGTGCATAAGCTACATATCTCTAATGATAAGAAACATAGTCAATAGTTTGCCACAGCCGGAGTGCAGGACCAAATCATTTCAAAATACACATCCATATATGAATGCATCAAATATATATGTACATGATTCCATTTCTAACATTCTGAAAATGAACATGTTTCTTTCCTAGTCATGGGAAAAAAGGATACTTTTTGTTCTTGAAAATTTTATATAATTGTTTCGAGTAATGGAAAGCAAAGTGATCTGCAAATTTTAACTCCTTTGTCATCATATTTTTCCAAATCCTCCAATCTTATTTACGCTACCATACGAGTTGCATCATTGTAGTAAAAAATGAGTGAATTGTTTAAAGATGATGTGGCAGTATCGACCACACTTAAAGTACTATGGATCTCCTTAAACTCCTATAACGTTCCAAATCCTTCTACAATGAATCAAATATACTGATAGTGTCAAATGGTCCATCCCGGTCCAGCCTTGCCCCTCCCAACAGACTAAATTACATAAATAGGCCAATTTGAGTTGGTCCGCCTGTTACTAGGCTATCAATTGTTAAGCTCGACCTCACTACGAGCCAACAGGCCAGGCCGACCCATTTCTTCTACAACTGCAATATGGTGCTACAGTTGTAGCGACCATTAGATTTATAAAGAGAAGTTCCTAGAATTGTTAATCTTTCTCATATTCTAACCGTCGTTACAACTGCAGCACCATAATGCAGTTCTGCCTCCAAGTCCGAAAAAATTTGGTCATTACCGAAATTGACACCTCTAAGCTAGTAGTTACTGAATACAAATGAAAATAAACATAGGAAAGCATGATGCCAAATAGAAAGGAATTAAGAAACATAAACAATAAACACAAAGCACCAGACCAAAGGCATAAGATACATATCTCTAATGATAATAAATTAATAATCATCATCAACAATTTGCAACAGCAGATTGCAAATTTCAAAATACACATGCATTCTGCATATATAAAGGCAGCCTTATAATAATATAGATGTCATGAATCTCATGATTACATTTCTAATGTACTAATGTTTGTTAAATTTAATAAACATGCTTCCATTTCTTAACATTTTGAGAAGGAGCCTGTTGCTGTGCTAGTCAAGGAAAAAAGCGATCCGCTTTGTTCTTGAAAATCGCATATAATTGTCTCCAGTAGCGCTTAGCAAATGACTTGCAAATTTTAACTCCTTTGGAATTGAATTGTTTCAATTCTTTCACAGTCTTCTTTATATCACCTTCAGGATCACCATCTGTGATGAACCGAGCCAAAGTACTGCCTCTGTAAAATTTGGACAAAAAAATTAGAAAACTGATAGAAAATAGTTCACCAAAGTAATTAATGCACAATCATCAAATAATATATATTCAGGTTTTCTTCATCACTTGAGTTTTAAGTTACACAATAAGTTCAAAATTTGAACTCGGCAAATAAGAAACTTACCACATAGTATTGAGAAAGTCATGAGACCCTTAAAGAAAAATTATTTAATAAACTTTTAAATTTTGATCCGCAACTAAAACTGTGGATGTAATATAATTTTTTTTAGGTCTCCATAATGACAATTTCGACCGCATTGGCTGCATTTTTAATATATAGGTTTGCACTTGCAGCATAACTGTAAGATCATGTTCGATGCAGATTATATAGGAAGTAAATAAGATATGAGGGAATATGAATGCTGCACACTTTATTGATAGTCTGCGATTATTTACTTCCAATGGGGCCAAGTAAAATAAAAGTGTTGTAAATATCGTATAATTATTATTATTGAATTTATCCAAATTTACTTAGCCTATTAGTTAGGCCCGTTAGGTATAGCATAGTCTATTTAAACTCTTCAGTAATTGTACTCATTCATTCAATTAATAAAATTACACCTATTTACCTATTTCTTTGAGTTTAACAAAAAGGAACTTCAAATAATTGCTCAACGTCGCCTTTATCCTTCCATGTTTTCCATCGAACACGACGTTGAAAATTTGACTACTCTTTTAAAAAGTGTATTATTTCATGAGTTGTGATACGATACGAATGCTTCAAGACATATAGCAATGCGCAATAAAATACGTCATAACAATAAAGTTACCATTTGGGGGAAGGTTGCTCCAAACAAAAACACAAAGTGCAAGATTCCTACCTGGCAGCATCAAATTTGTTAAATCCACGCCCGCTATAGCAAAATGGTTGTGTGTACTTGTACATCCGTTCCTTTGCAATTTGCTCTCGATTAAGAACGCAGACAGCCTTCATGCATAACACTGGATCTTTTTGAAATTCTAAAAGCATGTCACCTTCAAATTGCCACTTAATTGTATGCTTTTTTTCCCTCCGAAATGTGGATATTATCTTACCATAGTCTATTTTCTCATCAGATACATCCTGCAAATTGGAATCTTTGCTACGACGATGTTGTAAATCTTGTGAGTTATTAGAATCATCAGAGTCCATATCGCCATTACATCCTCCATCTTCTGACTCGCTAGAGGTGTCTTCACAATTAGAATCATCAACAATAAAACCATTCAAATTTCCTTCCTCAGTTTCTGATAAGTCCTCTTCTGATTCATCATTATCATGAGCATCATCATTTGTTGGAATATATGAAGGTGTTTTATCATCACCACTTTTGCTTACACATTCTTTTAAAGGCTTTAGACGGCGCCTACGCGCTTTCTTCATCCTTATAACTTCAGCATCATCATCATCATCACCACCATCACCACCATCACCAACAACATTTGCTAACTCGTCAACACTGATTTCCTTTACATGATTTCCTATAAGTTTACTAGTTGGCAAATCATCATCATCATCATCATTTTCAGACTCACTCATAACAACATTACGAATCTGTTTCCCTTTGGAAGTTACAAAACATAAGAGATCTTCACCCAAATCAGAATTTCCATCATTGATTTGATCATAATTAGAGTCAAGATTCTTTCCCTTTTCTGCTGCAGAACATGTTGACAGAGAAATATTTCCACTACCTTTCCTATCAGATACATCTTGCAAATGAGAATCCTTGTTATTATCCTGTAAATCTTGCAAGCTACCAGACTCATCTTGTGACTTATTAGAAAAGTCTTCACAATCAGTTACATCAACTATAAAATCGCCCATGCTACTTTCCTCACTGTATGACAAATCCTCTTCTAATTCATCATCACCCCGACTTTTTTTACTTCTGATTTTTCTCAGAGTCTTTAGACGGCGCCTTGGCATTCGAATGCCATCAGTGACCTTATCAGCCTCTAAATTAGCAGTAGTCAGAGAGTTTCTCATATTATCATCATCACGATCACTTTCAGACTCGCTCATAACGACATTACAAGCCCGTTTTCTCTTGCTATTTGAAGTAAATAAGATATCCAAGTTATTTTCTTTTTCTTCTGCAAAAGAAGTTGCAACAGAAATGTTTCCACTATCTTGCCTATCAAGCGGAACATTCTGAGAAACATCACGTTCTTCGTCGCTATCAATGATATCAATTACATTTACTGAACTAGATTTTGCACCAATGGTTGTAGTAAATGCCCCAACGTTGTGAGAAACATCAGGTTCATCGTCGCTATCAATTATCTCAATTACATTTGCAAAACAAGATTTTGCCATCTGTTTTTGCTTCAAATTTCAACTCTTATAACTTTATTACCTGGTTGCATCATAGAATTTCACAAAATCCACCAATTTTATTAACTCAAATATTGAATTCATGTAAAAAATTGACTAAAAAAGTAATTTACCAAAAATATTACTCCGTCCGTCCCTAATTATAAGCACCCTTTCATACATATACCAGCGGTACGGATTCTGCCATCATGCCTAAATATGATGGGGGCGAGCATGGGCGGATCTAAGGCCCGGCAAGCCTGGGCACTCGTAAAAAATTTTGTTATTTTTAGAGGTTAGTTTAGGGTCAAATTAAAAAATTTAGGTGTTAGTTTAGGGCAAAATTGAGATTTTGTGTTCAAAACTGAGATTTTTAAGAGTTAGTTTAGGACAAAATTAAATTTTTTTTGTTCAAAACTAAATTTTTTTTTTATCACTTTTTAACTTATCTACATGAATCACACTAAGCCAAAGTAATATCCCAAAAAAATATAGAAACAATTTTGGACAATTATTATTTTATTTAAAAATGTAGCCCTAGTAAGGGCATGGTTAACATTATCATCACTACTATCACTATGTAAGGATATGTAGTTTTACAATATTATTTATATACCCTAAAACATGAATAAAAGAAGCTTCTATAAAAACCCTAAACCAATAATGTAATATAAAATAAAATAAAGTAGAATGAGAAAGGAGGAAGAAGAAGTTGTAGGGCATACCACAAAATGGAAGGTCATCTGATAGCGTACTAAGATTGAAGAAAGAATTTATGAAGCAAACAAGGACAGACTCCAGCAAAGTAGGAGAAGAGGAAAAGGGAATGAAAATAATTTGAAATTCATAATTAAATGGAGTAAAATTTATAGAGTTGGAAATAATAATATTACAAAAGTATAAAGTTAGAAATAATATTATTATAAGATAAGAAGAGTATTGGAGAAGTTATCAGTTACTACTTCCCTTCGTCTAATTGGGTTGGGTGTACTGTACACTTGTGGCAACAAACTTGCACTACAGTGCAAGTTGTAGTGCAAGTTGTAGTGCAAGTTTAAGGTTAAGTAGTTAAACGCAAGTAAAAACTATGAGACAATACTCAATGAGAAGTGAGAACTAATCATAGTTTGATTTTTTTTTTATGTAAATCAGGTATCTTCTGCTCATAATTGTGGTGACTAATTCCCAGGATCGGTCCTTACTATTTGGAGGCCCGACCCCAAATATAAAAATGGACTTTTAGTAATAAAAAAATGCATCAAAATTAAAAAGAATAGTTCTCATTTAAATTGTAAATAACATCATTAACATAAAAAAAATAATTATTTTTGTATGTAACATAAAAAATATTCATAGATGAGAGAGTTGGATTGAGTCTTTTAATATATTTATTTTTGTTGAACAATAATAAATTAAAAAATAACACTGTACTTTTTTGAAATAAGCTTTTTTTTAAGGCTTTGCTTGGTTCTAAGAAGAATTTGTGAAGAGAGAAATAGGTGAGAGAGAATGAGAAAAGAGAGAAATAAATGAGAAATATAGTAGATTTGTGGTATGGTTTGGTATAAGAGAAAGAGAAGAGAAATAGAGAAGAGAGAAATAGATTGATTGTATGAAATGTCAAAAATGACCCTATCTATACAAAAGTCCAAATTGTTAAAAAAAAAAGTGATACACTTTATTTAATTAAGCACACCTATATGAAAATATACTTATTATAAAATAAATGTAAATAATTACTGTCAAAAAATTAAATTTAAATAATTGTACTTTTCATACGTAACGTAAATAATTATTATTTACTATAGACAAGTAGACAACTTACAAGTTGATGTAAAAAGAAAAAAACTTAACAATGGCTTATTATGCTTGTCATATGAATGAATAAACAAAGGGGTACAAATGGAAAGTACCATCCCCTTGTGACTTTCTTCGCTCTTGTGAGAAGAAATAAAAAGTAGTAGGGTCCACACAATTTTTGTCTCTCTTTCACGTTTCTTCCATGTTCCAAACCGAAGAAATTGTCACTTTCTCTTCTTTCTCTCTCGTCTCAAACTCTCTTAAACCAAGCATAGGCTAAAGGCCTACTATCTTATAATAATTTTTTTAGGCCCAAGAAAATGAAGGCCTAACAACATAGCGTTGTATGAAGGTGTCTCTCTCCGCCTCCCCCACCCCACCCAACGTTTCTTTTCTCCCCACTAAAATTCCAATTTCGCCTATGCGTAAAAATTTGAAAAATATTTCTTGAATTTTTTCTGGTGCAAATTAATGATTTTCAACAGCAAAAAAAATCGGAAAATATTTTTCAAACTCTTACGCATGGACAAAATTGAAATTTCGGAGGGAGGTGGAAAATAATTTTCCATGTTGTATGCCCTTGTTAACGGCGGACGCTGCTAGTGCCACAAGTCTTGTGGGATCCAAATGTATTACAAATTCTCTCCAAGAGTTCTAACATTGCTAAATGCTCAAACTCAAAATTTAATCCAAACCAATAATCTTAATTAAGTTAGAAGAGAAACGTTTATCTTATCCGAACAAGAATTAAACATTTATAATTTTGTACAAATTATGTGTGGGGAAAATATAGCACACTTGTTTAGCTAAGTAGCAGTATTTTATATCTCAGAAATAACTTGCTTTTGTGGTGGGTGTCTCCTTCAATTTGAACACACAACAACAATTTATCTCTTTCTTTCAATATCTCAAACTCAATCTTTGTGGACCTTTGCTACATGCAAGACCAAATTCATATGTACGTTTAAAGGAAAAAGTTTCATTAATTTTATTCGTACTTCAGACCCGTGACAAAAATTTGAAGCACACAATCTTCAACCTCTAAAATTAATTTGCATATCAACAAAGTATTCACTTGTCTAAACACATATAATACTTTTAAATTATTTTTGTTGTAAATTATACTTATGCATGCTTATGTAATGGAAACTCAAATAAAACAAAATTAAACTTATCCAAATACACTAAACTCTACATTATTTTCTTTCTTTTCATTCACTTAATTTTGACTAATTAAAAGTGTGATCCTCTAGGGAGTTGTGGAGCCCCACCCCCCAATCATGGTTCAAAAGAAGATTCCCTTACCAAATAATACCAAATTAAGGGACCCAACTTGAAAGTACTTACATTTGGTTACTTAATTACTTAACAACTTACACCACCAAATCTATTACCACATCTAGCTCAAACATCATTTCTACTATTAAGTAAAAAATTCAAATTAATTGAGTGACTATATATTTCATATTTAACAACCATTGACTAAACAAACAAAAGAATCTTAAGCAAACAAGTGCTAACAACCATTGACTAAATTACATATTTAATAACTATTGACAGCACGGATTCAGACACCTTAAACAAGTGGTTAGATGTTCGATCTCTAACTTTTGCCTACGTTGAAAATTCTATTAAAAGGGAAAATTTACCATGTGTGCTAAATAAAATTTTCATCGAGGATAAATTACCGCTAAAAGGCATCCAATACTTCATACCTATAAATGGTTATAGGAAAAAAAAGTCTCAATCTGCAAGAGAAGTTGGTGTCTCAATCACATGAGGAGTTGGAGTAGAACATTCTGATCTAGATTCAGATGAAAGTCTATTTCCACTATTAGCCCTATGAATTTCCTCAACCATTCTCAAAACTTCATCCATTTTTGGTCTATCATCTTGTAACCTTACAACACAAGCCATACCAATTTGTAACATCTCAACCATTTCTTCTTCTATATTAGGATATCTCAATAACTCCAAATCAAACACTTCAGAAGTCCATTCTTCTCTAACCACAGAATTCACCCATCTAACCAAATGAACAACTTCCTCACCTCCATGTAAGGGAGATTTTCCAGTTAAAAGTTCAAGTAACAATACACCGAAACTATAGACATCGGATGCTGGCGTTGCTTTTCGAGTTTCGGTTACTTCCGACGCAAGGTATCCTCTTGCTCTTGGTGATATTGGACTTATTATCATTGTTGCTAGACCAATGTCAGATATACAACCATATCCTTTTGAGTTGAGGAAAATGTTTGAAGCTTTTATGTTTCCATGGATTAGTTTTTCTTCATGGATGTGAGCAATGCCTCTTGCTACACCAATTGCTATTTTCAACCTACTTTCCCAATCTAAAGGAATCCTCTCTGCCCCTCTTTTGCCTGCACAGTTTAGCGTGATTCAAATCGTGAATTGGAAGACTTTTTAATTAAATTTGATCGAATCTTATCATAAATCGTACGATGCATTGTAAAAAAAGTACTTTGATCATTTTTTCAACAATAATTATTAGATAGGAGAGAGTGTAAAAAATAACTTACCATGCAACATTGATGAGACACTGCCTTGTTCATAATAATCATAAACCATAAGTTTCTCCTCCTTTGAATAGTAATAAGCCCTTAATGCAACTACATTCTCATGTCTAATCCTCCCTACAATCTCCATCCGTTGTTCAAACTCGCGCTTCCCAACTGTAACCTCCTTTAACCTCTTAACCGCGACCGTTGTTGCATCCTCTAAAGCAGCCTTATAAACAGTACCAAATGTTCCTTTCCCAAGAACCTCAGCAGAAGCTCTCAACAAATCTTCCAAGTCAAATACAAGATTACAACCTTCAAAGAAGACGATTTTGTTTCGTTCTAGACTCTCCGAAGCTTCTTTTTTCTCCGAAAAAACTTCTTTACTCTTCTGAGACTTAATAATTTTTCCATCTTCACCGCGTTTCTCATATAAACACACAATCAAGAAAACTCCTAAGACTAAAAATCCTAACATAGAACCACCGATGATGATACCTAATAATACCGGTTCTTTAAGTCCTTTGTTTTTTGTCCTTTTTTTAAGAACATTTGTAGGATAATAAACATTTACATATGTAAGATTATTACCTGAAAATGACAACCTAGGAAATCTAGAAAGTGATTTAGGAACAAAACCACTAAGATTATTGTTTTCCAAATTGAGATCTTTGAGACTAGGAATATTAATATCAGGAATTTCACCAGAAAGAGTGTTATTAGCTAGAATCAAAGAACTAAGATGAGTCAAATTTGAAACTGATAAAGGTATGCTACCATTAAAACCATTGTTAGAAAAATCAACAAAAGTTAGATTCTTCCAAACAGAAAAATCTAATGGCAATGAACCAGAAAACTTGTTAAATTGAAGAGAAACAAAGGTTAAATTTTTTAGCTTATTGAAACCAGAAGGAAAAAAACCAGTTATAGTATTTGATGCAAGACTCAAATTTTCAAGTGCTGAGAGTTTACTAATAGTGTTTGGTGGAATTGAACCATTCAATCCAACATTTTGAAGCTGAAGAGATATAACTCTTGATTGTTCTTTGTTGCAGATAACTCGTGTCCATTTTCGACATACAGAAGAATTTTTGTTCCAATTGAGATGTGTAGAATGGTTCATTTTGTGAAGGAAATCAAGTAAAGCTTGTTTATCTTCTACTGGTTCAGCTTCAACAGAAACTAAGAACATTGTTCCAATGATGAAAGTTGTTGAATAGAAGAACAAAAGGGCCATTTTGTTTTTCATTTTTGTAGATTGAATAGAGAAATTTTGAAGTATATATGATATGTTATGAAAGCTGAAATAACAAAGAAAATTTGGTGAGAAGCATATGATAGAATTATGTTATGTAACTTATGTATGTAAGTAGATATATTGGAGTTATTTTCTTAAGCTTTTGACATTAAAGGATGAAAAAATAAACAACTATTTAGTAAAGTGACTTTGTGGTCAAAATAAGCAGCACTTGTTTGACATGAAAAATGGAAAATAAGCTTATTAGCTTTTTTCCTGTTCAGCTACTTTTTGTTTGTTTCCCTAGGGAGTGTAATCAAAATGATGTATACCAAACTTTGAAACTTTATTAGAATAGAAGACTTGGCTCAAAAGCAAATAGATAAATAAAGGCACAAAAGGAACAAATAGTAATGACGAAATTCGACTAATTGTGTCTATATTTTTTATTTTTCTATTTTGCAATTCTTAGCGTAGCGCTCCAGAGTATAAAGTTGTGATTAAATATGACAATTTAAATTGTGACTACAATTGCGGTTGGAGCAACATCCAAAACTTTTATATTATGGTTGGGTTTGATGCTAAAAAAAAGGAGATTATTGGATTGAACAATTTTTTTTACTCTGATTTAGAAATTGGTACTGGACAAGGATAAAACAAGTATTCAGGTAATAAGAGTTTGGAAAATTTTAACATGGACCACTTCTTCAAGTGGTCCATGGTGGACCATTCATGAAAAATTATATAACGAATACGAATTTTACAAAATCCACTGTTGGATTGAAAGTTTATATCATATAGATCATCTATAGAAAATTTTAGAAAAATTGAAAATCATTTGATATGTTATTGAGACCTATCAAGATTAACGGTTTATTAAATACTGTAAATCTTGATAAATCCCAATAAAATATCAAATGATTTTCAATTTTTCTAAAAAAATTTATAGATGTTCTATATGATATAAACTTTCAATCTACCAATAAATTTTGTAAAATTTGTATTCGGTTAGATCACTTTCCATGGTGGATCACTTGTGAAGGTGGTCCACCGTAGCATTAACCATAAGAGTTTATATAAAAACGTCTCTTGCTAAATCGTAAGATAATTTTTTTGTCTAAAGTATAAACCATCAAAAATACCAAAATATCATTTTAAAACTATGAACTATAGTATAAACTAATTTTTTATGTGGTCACTTAACATGAACTTGAAGAAAGATAGAAACCCTTTTCCTAGTCATTAACAAACCAAAGGCTAAAGATAACTTTTGCCACAAGAATAGGAGGGGAGGGGGCATGTGAAGGAACCACATGAATGAAGCAATAAGACAAACATGAAATCTTATACATAAGTTTTTCATGTCACAAACACTAAAACTTAATGAGAACCTTAATTAAGAACCTTAAATAGTTAAATTTAAGTCATACCTTTGTTGCTTCTCCTTTTCCTTTGTTTCTAGCTTTTATGGACAAAACTTTCTATGGTTCTGCTTATAAGGATTTGAGTGAGGAAAGAGAAGTGTAGATTGATAGACAACATTGAGAGGTTACCTCATGAGGTTTGTCTTGAGCTTGGTTTACACATGCGTAGGTTCCCCATGTTCTACAACTACATATAGAGTACTAGAGTAGCCTATAGTATTTTTTTTTATGCATAGAATAGCCTATATAGTATATTTCATTTAATTATTTCATGTCAAAATAATTAGTTTTATTAATTTATTCTCCTTTGAATCAAGTGCTTTTTTGACATTAATTAATGGGATTTCAATGCTTTAGATTTATTTAATGGATTTTTCTAATTAACCCTCTCATAATTTAGGGGTAGCTACCCTCAGCTTACATGTCACCAATAAGATTCTGCCAATTGTAGTTAATAATTTTGGTCAAAGATTTACTTACTTTTTAATCACAAAGTAATTATGATTGCTTTAACTTTTCAAATAATTATATTTTTGGTATTCAAATCAATGAATTTACACTCTAGGTCCTTAATTAATTAGGAGTGTAATTCAATATTTATTACCATAAATATTGAATGAATTGATGATCATTTATGTTTTTTTTTTCTTAAAATAATTTTTTGTTTTTCTTAAAATATATTTTTTTTCTCATTTCTTGCATAACCAAAAATACAGACTATTTAGTGCCTTGCTATACATATTTTTTGTTCTTAATTTATTTATAGAACATTTGAAAGTAAAAAATATTTATTTAAAGTTGGTAAGTATTTTTTTATTGCAAAATATTTATTTTTTCTTAACGATTGTCGATAATAATCAAGTAAAAAATCATGACTCTTCTCAATTTATATTTTGGTTCATGTCCAAATTCAATCTTTCTCTAAAAAAATAAAGTCTAGTTCAACCCCTAATTATAAAAAACAACAACACCACATTCATATTTTTACAACCCTAGAATTAAAAATTATATTTAATAATTAAAATTAAATAATTAAAATTTATATTTAATAATTAAATTTAATATTAAATTTATTATTATATTTAGAAATTAAAATTAAAAAATTATATTTAATAATTAAATTTAAGGAGTAAGAACCTTCGTATTGGAACCAACAACACATGAACTCCGGTTTAAGTTACGTAGTTAGAACCCTAGAATTTGACCTAGACGTACACTCCGGTTTAAGTTAAGTACTAAGAACCAAAAATTTGACTTACACGTATACTCCGGTTTAAGAAATTAAATAATTAAAATTTATATTTAATAATTGTATTTTAATAATTAAATTTAATAATGAATATTATATTTATAAATTAAAATTTTTAATTAAAAATGGTTTTTAACAATTATATTTAAGAAGTCAGAACCTTCGTATTTGACCAACACATGTACTCCGGTTTAAGTTACGTAGTTATAACTCTAGAATTTGACCTAGACGTACACTTCGGTTTAAGTTAAATACTATAAGAATCCTAGGATTTGACTTACACGTATATTCTGGTTAAAGAATTTAGATATTTAAAATTTATATTTAATAATTGTATTAAATAATTAAATTTAAAAATCTAATTTAATATTATATTTAGAAATTGAAATTTATATTTTAAAATTGTATTTAATAATTAAATTTAAAGAGTAAGAACCTTCGTATTGGACCAACACATATACTCCGGTTTAAGTTACATAGTAAGAACCCTAGAATTTGTCATAGACGTACAATACGGTTTAAGTGAAGTACTACGAACCCTAGAATTTTTAGTCAAAAAAAAAAGAACCCTAGAATTTGACTTACATGTATACTCAGGTTTAAGAATTTAAATAATTAAAATTTATCTATTTTTATCTATACTAATATATAAAGGGGATACAAATTTTTGGGATGGCTTTTTTATTATTCCTATTTTACCCTTAAAAAATAACTTCCACATAAAAATAGATTTTTAGTTTTTTTAGTAAATAATATTTTTTTTCTTCTTAATAACTAAGCACAATTTCCACATAAAAGTAGGTTTTCAGTTTTTTTATAGTAAAAAAAAAAATATTTTTCTTCTTAATAACTAGCCACAACAAAAAAGGATGTTACGTAGTTATCAATTAACTAAGTACAATAGAAAAAGGAGATTAAGTAGTTATTTATATTTGCACAATAGAGAATATCGATCACAAAAAAAGAAGAAGAGAATATCGATCACACAAACGGGCACGGATGGCGGCTAGTATATATAAAGGATACAAATTTTTGGGATGACTTTTTCATTATTCCTATTTTACCCTTAAAAAATAACTTCCACATAAAAATAGATTTTCAGTTTTTTTAGTAAATAATATTTATTTTTCTTAATAACTAAGCACAACTTCCACATAAAAGTAGGTTTTCAGTTTTTCTATAGTAAAAAAATATATATTTTTTTCTTCTTAATAACTAGCCACAACAAAAAAGGATGTGACGTAGTTATCAATTAACTAAGTCCAATAAAAAAGATGATTAAGTAGTTAATTATATTTGCACAATAGAGAATATCGATAAAAAAAAAGAATATCGATCACACAAACGGGCACGGAAGCGGCTAGTATTTAATAATTGTATTTAATAAATAAATTTAAAAATTTAATTTCATATTATATTTAGAAATTAAAATTTATAATTTAAAATTGTATTTATTAATTAAATTGAAGGAGTAAGAACCTTTGTATTGGACCAATACATACACTACGGTTTAGGTTACATAGTAACAACCCTAAAATTTGCCCTAGATGTACACTTCTGTTTAAGTTAAGGAACTCTAGAATTTGACTTACACGTATACTCCGATATAAGAATTTAAATAATTAAAATTTATTATTAAATATATATTTAATATCATATTTAGTATTATATTTAGAAATTATTCTCCCCTTCCGCTTATCCTTGTCATCATCATCACCGTACTCAACTTCATCTTCATCATTATTCTCAACTTATGAACCCTAAACAACAAAGCAGATTCATCAAAACACAAATTTGAAACACAAATTTGGAATTTCAGGGGTTCTCATTCATTTTATTAAAATAAACAATTATTATTATTATTCAATTTTGATTTTAAAAAAGAGTGAATCGATAGTGGAGGGTAGAGCTGTAAAAATGGGTCGGGCTATCAGGCCACCTATAGTTTTATACGGGCTGGGCCGGGCTTAACAAAATTTATTTGGCCTTATTGGGCCGGGCTATTTAACCAACTTTTTATGTTTTGGCCCTCTGTGCCGGGGTCGGACAGGGCCAGGTTGGGCCGGGACGGCCCATTTGACAGCTCTAGTGGAGGGTGGTGGAGGATGATGGTGTTGCAAAATGTACAAAGAAACAAAAGATGAAGTTTAAAATTGATAAAAGTAAGGGGTGTACTTGATTGAGATTTTGAAAGACTATTTTACTAAATAAAGTCTTGAAGATTTTCTAAGATTTTATTAATATTGTGGGATTTGAAAAGATTTTCTTAAAAGACTTTTTACAATCAAGATTCTTAGCACATGATTTCAACGGATTTGTAACACAGATTTTTAAGGTTTGATAGTACTTTATAAAATTTTAAAATTTCAAGTGGCTCAATAAAAAACAAAACAAAGTTACAAAAATGAATGAAAAAATAGTAAATAAAAATATAAGCATACAAATTTCTCTTTGCAAAAAAAAAAACAACAAATCAATATAGGCAATTAAATTCAATAAATCAACTTAAAAAAAAATAAATTATTAAAAACAAATAGCAACAGTTTTTCCTTTAAAAAAAATAACAATAACGTTGAAGAAAAATAATGAAAAAACACATGTTGAATAAACACATGTTGAAGAACAATAACAACAATAATCATCAATCATTCAAAAAGAAAAACAAGTAAATCCAAAAAGAAGAAGCAATGAAGCAATGAATCGTTCCAGACAAAAGATTTGCGTTCAACAATGAAATGAAGCATATATAATTTTCTTTTGGCGTAGGTATATAATATGAAATAGATCAGAAATTGGCATATAATTTATGTATGAATGATAGCAAATTGTAAGAGCATCAATGTCCAGCCGACAGCAGGAAAAAAGAAAAAGAGAAAAAAAGTCTAGAGAAGAGTCTGAAAAGTCTTTGAGGGTTTGAGTGAAATTATTAAAAAAGTCTTTTAAATTTCTTTGAAATCCTAATTCAATACACCTCCTGTAAATTAATCAAAATTGATAGAGTAAATTGAAAATAAAGGTAGTCATAATTACTTAGTGGTAAAAATTTACTTATATGTTTGAATTTAATAATTGATTCCACTTGGCTGAATCTGATTGGTGTTATATCAGCTGAGGGTAGTTGCCCTCAATTTATAAAAGGGTATAGGAGTAGTCACCTTGTTTAATTTGTGATAATCAAAATAGTAGTAAATAGTAAATACACTTCCAACTTATATTACTAGAGTTGGTTGCGTGATGAATCATATATGCGGACTTCATACACAAACACTAATAAATTAAGTAAATATACCTATATAGTATTCCTTTCGGTTTGAAAACATATATGCGGTCTAAAAGTCCTAGCTTAACTGACAAAATATTGACGAAATTGTTAGGCCGGACGCTATGACCGTGGTTCGAACCCCGACTTCCTCATTTGTATGTGTGAGTTTATTATAATAGCTTTGTCATTTCGTCTATGTACAAAATATATATATATATATATATATATATATATATATATATATATATATATATATATATATATATATATATATATATATATATATGCACAGTGGCGGAACCAGGAAATAAAATTCGGAGGGGCCGCTAAAAAAAAAATTAATATCAAAATTAAAAAAAAAAGTATTTCATACAAAAATTTAAATAATAAAAAACACAAATTTCATCATAAAAAATTGCATACCATAAATAATTTTCTACGTATTCTAAGTGATGAGAAATTATCAATGATTTACTTTAAACTATTATCAATGGTTAAAAATTGTGCATTTTTTATGTTGATACATACGTATATAAAAATTAACTTTATTTAAGAAAATGTCTTACTAATGATTTGTCACAAAGCATTGATTTTCTTTTAAAAATAAAAAATAAAAAGCCCTCTATGTGTTTTGATTTTCTGTTATAACAAAAACAAACAAAAAATTAAAAAAAGCCTTCCCAAGGAATTGAACACATGACCTATTGGAAGAGGGAACGTTACTTGACCAACTGGGCTGCAGTTTTACAATGTTATTTTTCGCTGACATTAATATATATAATATACCTAGGTAATTTTATAAAATATTAAGGGTATATTAGTAATTTCTCATTTTTTCGGGGGTGGCCGAGGCCAGCCTCAGCCACCCCCCTAGTTCCGCCACTGTATATGCGGTCTTTTTTGCACGGGTCTCATACTAGTTTTTAAACATATAAGCTATTAAGCTAATGTATGTTTGAACATGTTTTCAAAGCATCGGTGAAACATAGCTAGTGTGCCTTTTAATCTGATGTAATGATATTTTTAATCGAACATGTTTTCACCAAATTGATAGTCATTAAACTTTGTATATATGTTAGTTTTATTATGTATCCAAGATCATATTTTGGGGGAAAAAATATCAAAGTTTTGTTATGTATCCACAAGATTTAAATGTGGAAATACTTAGGCTTCTTTGAGAGTAAAAAACACTAATTACGATCAATTATTTTAGAAAATAACAATATATAATAGTAGTAGTAGAGACACCGATGAAGATTAAAAAAAAAAACTCTATAAACATAAGTTGATAACTATAAGATGCATAGGTATAGGTACGGTGGATATATCTAGGACAAATATTTCATCATTTTAGTACTATAGTTGTTGATTTATCTTTTTGTTTACATGTGTTAACCTGGAAGAGTAGTTGACTAAATTTAGGTTGGATTAGGAGAACATCAACATCATAAAATGTATGTTGATGTATGCTTCACCGAAAGAAGGGGTTCAACATTGTTTGTTATTAGGCACAATCCCGTAATTAAGCACCAATCATTTGTCTGCATTTTCATAACCAATTGCGTCCGTTGATCTCAATTTTCACGTGTGCTTTCAATAAAAAATAATATAAAAAATAATCAAATTAAAATAAGAGTGAATGGTGGTTGGATAAAATAAATTAAAATATGAGACTTATGCTTATATTTTTTTTAATGGACCTAATACCACAATTAAAATTTGGAGCCCTTATAAATTGAAGGCCCGACACAGGATAGCTGATTGCACCTCCCTTTGGCCGGCCTTGCTCAAATATGAACACTAAACCTATTACGTCTAAAACTATTTTTAAACATGAGAAATAATTGGGATGAAGGAGAGAAGAATAGACTCTTGTATTTTCTATTTTCAAGTGTTAGCTCATCTTTATAGAACAGTATATTGGACCAATAATATGAGTCTAAAACTATAATTAATGAACATCTATTAATATTATTCATAACATTTTCATTGAACGATCATTGAAAAATGCCTCATAAAATCTTACTGGATAAGAAATCCAATGAAAAAAATCTTATTAAAGAAAAAGAAATACAACATAATTTCTGTACAATATCCTTTGTATGTTACCATCTTTTGAAACGGTCGTGTAAATGGAATCTAATTTCAATATAATTTGTTCTCGTTTGAGTGTTAAAATAACTCACATAAATTAAATATGAAAGACTAAAATAGAGTCTATATGAGACCCGTCCTCATTTTCAAAGAAATACTCTTATTATTAAAATATGAAATGATGGCCAGAACATTTTTTATTGACAATTATATATTGTGTATACATTCATCTGTGAACTGCTTCTCCCACCACAAAACATCTAAAGCCACACAATTAATAACCAAATAAAATATGTTATCATATATAACAACCAACCACAATCTATATAGGCAGGGAATTTCTTGCTAAACTGAAGGTGCCTTTCTCAAAAAAGTCAACTAGCACAAATTGATGCTTAAAATAAAATTATGATAAGAACATTGCAAAATTTTAATTTTATAATCACATGATTGGTTGTAGAGACCCGAGCTTCCTCTAACGATATTTTGAAAATTTGGAATAATTGTCCTTTTCAACTCAGTCTCAGAGATCTAAATATTACAAATTACAAATTTAAAGGATCTATTTGTTGCTTAAAAATTTTAAAGAACATATTTGTTACTTAAAAAAGCTAAAGAAACAATCAGTTACAAACGTAAAACTCAAAGACCTATGGATGTATTTTGCCTAAAAATTAAATAAGAACTGAATTTAAAATGCCAATATTTTATAGGGGCCAAATACATATAATCCTATATATATAAAAGAAATTGAAAATTTTGGTGTGGCCGTGGCCACAGTCAAACTTAACATGAATCCGTCCCTGCTCAGTCTTATGATGATAACTAATGTTTTAGGTGTTGCTCGTCTGCAAATTTTTTTTTTTTTGTGTTATTTGTTTTTATTTTCCATCTCATAAAAGAAAAGAAAGAATCACATAATATCAAGACTCAAACTTATTTTTGTTTTTTGGATTTTCTCAAGAGTCGAACTTAGTTAGTGACAAGTTGTGATTCTCCTTTACATGAAAAATTAATATGTTGAAATACAAGTTGTGATTCTCCTTTTCACTACACTCAATGTGTGTGATTTTGGTAATGGCAAGGAGTTGTCAACTTTTAATGGCATTAAATATAATGATTTGAATAAAATGCCCAAAGTGGATTGGGATTCACATTCACCATTTCAGTCAAAGAATAATCATGAGTTAGAAAATGGTGATATTGGCTTTGTGGGGAGTGAGGCTGAATGATGAGGCCCAAGTGCATGAGAGTGTAGACAAGGCAGAGAAAATTTTGAACTCTTTAAGGGGGGGGGGGTGTGATGCATAAGAAGAAGGGATGTGGCAAATTTGTTGGGTTTGAGTTAGCTTGTGGGCTTGGTTTTAAATAAGCTGGATCACACACCACAACTTAAGAAAATTTCTCTTCCGACCCCCCATGGTTCTTTTATACCCCCCTAAGGTACGCTTTTGCCCTTGCACGGTATCTTGGTTTATAGAAACCGCAATTTTAGGTTTCCGCGGTTCGTAGAAACCATGGCAGTCCTTTATGTGTCATGGTTCGCAGAAACCTTGACGCTGAAAGATGTACTTTGCAAAATTAGAAACATCATAAATTAACTTGGTGAAAGTTGAAAGCATTTTCCTTGATTGAAACAATAAAAACAAACATTTAGAAACATCATTCTTACCGGAAACAAACTAAACAACGATTACATAACTGATACTTAATGGAAACAAACTAAAAACCTTCTTAACGGAAAATAAATATGACGTTTCAATAAAGCACATTTAACACTTTAAATGTGAACATAGTTTGGATCTTGAGGACCAACACAACTTGCAAGGATAGCCTCAACAGATCTTGTCAGTGTCACATCTAGCTCGATAGGACCTTTTCTGCTAAACTGCTTGAAAGTTGATAGCATCACCTCAACGTCATTGTTGTTTTCAAGCTTCATAGAGGTGAAACTTATGCTTCCATCAGAACCAATTGAAGGTTTTCGATACGTGAGACTCGAAACCGTTCTGTTGTCGTTCCGATTGTTGACAATTTGATTCAGCTGTTGTTTGAGACCATTGAATGTTTCATCGTCGTTAATCCGAAACAAATTTGGTCTTCCGCTGTTGAAGTAAACTTTCCGATGTCATCTCAACCACAGAAAAAAAGGTAGAGGGTGCAATTTAAACCACATGTGAGTTTCGATGCAATCTCGACCACAAAAAAAGTGTCGGTGCAACATCGGCAAAAAAAAAATGTCGATGTATTGCCGATATATTAAAAATATGCATTGAATAACTACCTTTCTTTATTTCCCCCTAAGATCTCTTTTTATACCCCCCCCCCCCCCCCCCCAACGTTAAATTTTCATTAAACACCCGTCATGGTTCGCAGAAACCGCGAAAAACCAACATTTAAAGACGTCGTGGTTTATATAAACCGCGAAAGCCAAATATTCCAATGCCGTGGTTTATATAAACCACGGTAATTGTTGCAAAAAGTATACCATTTTGGGGGCCAAAATTGGATTTAAGGGGGGTATAAAAGAACCATGGGGTCGGAAGAGAAATTTTCACAACTTAATTGGAAAAAATTTCAACTGTTTCTCTTTCCACCCCCACGTTTCTTTTCCCCCCACTAGCAAGCAAAAAATTTCGGAAAATACGTTCCGTAGTTTTTTTATAGTGTAAATTTCAATACAATTTTCAACTGAAAAGAGAATTTTTCAATACCATAATTGCAATACTACTTAGGAATAACTTCTAGTTACAACATCGAAAAGAATTTCTCTTTTGATTTGATCATAGAGGGTAAATTTTCACAAAGAAATTATTTTATCCTCATAGCCCTCATGAAGAAAATAATTTAACCTCAAGATTATTTCACTGCTAAGTAAACTAAGACCTTTATAAATGGGAAATTTTAAAGAAAATGAAGAATTGAATGAGAGAGAAAAAACAAGAGGAGGAAAAGGAAGTCATGAAGAACTCAAGTGTTGATTGAGAAAAATGGTTCGAGTTATTTCCTTGTATTTTTTAATAGCTTAGACCATAGTATTATTAGTATTGATTATTAGTATTGACATACATCAAGATGTAAAAAAAAGAAATGTCTGAGAAAGAGAACTATAGAGCTCTAGTATATGATACAATGAAATCATGTCTAGTTCAGAATCTAAAGGACAACACAATCCTCATGGATGGATTGTCGAGCTCGAACTGAAAAATGTTTAATTGAAATTTCTAGCAAAGTTCAAAATTTAAAAATATGTTGACGTTTGATTGGTTTGATTCTCGACAATGTTCTTGTCAACATTGTTGGTAGAAAAGAAAAACTAACAAAAGACACAAAATAAGTTTTTGTGAAAAAAATAATTTTTAAAAAAAGTTTTATTTGATAGATTGTAATTTTGATGTTATATTTTATCCACATATTAAGTAAGATTCCTACACTAATAAAACTTTTTAAGTCGATTATGAACAAAAGCCGGAGTAAACCTAGCTAGTGATTCGATGCTACTTACTTATGTACAACTTAAAATTTGATAATCTATAATGTCAAGTCAATTATTTATATCATCCAGCAGTTTATAACATGTTATTTTAAGTTGGTCGAAAACCGTCTTAAGATATTTCACATACTCAGATAAGAGACTTTAAACCGATTATATAACCGACTAAAAAAACGCTTAAAAACGATATTAAAATACAATTTCTTCATCCGCTTGGTATGAAATAATAAATTTGGTGCGTAATTACAAGGAACTGTAAGTGATGTTCACGATTGAGGTTTATTTCTGCAAAGTGATATAAGGAAATGTAGAATTGTGGGAGAGATATGCAGCCCCATATGTATCAACTACTTGTAGGAATTAAATTCATTGTAGGAACTTGCTATAAATATATTATTTCGACCCTCAAAGTTATATTAAGCATAAATGGCTCAATATAATAAATAAATAAATTTACCAAACATATTGAATAAAATAATAAATATAAAGGAAAAGAATCATACATATTTGGCCTTTAAAGAAAAGTGATTGTTTTAAACTAGCTATATGCATCCATTCATCAAATTAAGAATAGTAACAAATTTCCATTCAATCTCTTTCTAGGTCATCTTCCAGCATGAACCTACTCCCACTATATAAGTTTAATAAATAAAGACTTACCTTTTTCTTTTCTATAAATGTATGCTTTAAGTTTAACATTAAAAAGACATCAAATTGATTAATTTGAGAAATTATTGAACAAGTCTATCGATGGAGTATGAGGCGAAATTGAAATGAAATTTGAAAGATTTTGCATGAAGAAACTATTCTCCAAATTTCTATTACTGGATAGATCAGGCTGGCTCAAGTCGTTAATGAACCTCACCATGCTCGGATCTAATAATGGAGATGATGATTGTGAGAAGATTCTGTGAAACAAATTTGGACTTTCATTACCACTATTCTCATCATATTGATCTTGTTTCTTGATCTCTTCATTATGTTCTCTAACCTTCTCTATTGTGGCACATGGTGCATCGGTCAGCTTTGTCATTTCACAACTAGTATTAATGTCGTTTAAAGAATCATTCGACATTGATACCATACTCGATGAGGAATTGGAAGAACCGGTGAGGCGTTGAACAAGGCTCATGAATTCACTTGGTGTGGTATGGATTATCTTCGGAGAGACGGTGTAGATGATAACCGGCTGACGAATTTGGGCTTGTGGGCCTAATGGTGGTTTCTTGATCTTATGAGAGTTTTTGTTAATCCTTAGAGGTGTAGGGCGAGGACCTTGTAGTTGAAGTTCTTTTTTTGATGAACTTTCATCACCAATATTGTTATAAAAGTTCATCTTGCTAATGAAGATATAATGAATGAATATTGAATTGTGAACAAATATTGTGGGGAAATATATAATGATGATGAGAATATCTAACTTATGTTGTGAATTGTGATTTATATATTGACATGAAATTGGAATATGTACGGAGAAGTGGTCAATATAGTAAATAGGGATTACTTTAATGCAACATACATAACATTGGTAAAATTTGGCTCCTATACTATGGTAAATTATATCAATGGTTTGGTGGTCTGAATTTGTCTATGCATTAATTTTCTCTTTTAAATAAAAAAAAAAGTATGGACCATGTCATAGCTATGAATATATGAGGTAGTGTATGATGGAGGAGTTGGGTGCTCATGTGGATTTTGGATATTAATTACTAGATAAAATGAGTTGACAAAGTTATGCCTACGTGGCATGGGGGCTATTTGATTGTGTCCTTGTGCATGAAACTTACTTGAGTTATTTAAATTCTTATATTTTATAAGGTAACGTTTATAGTAGGGAGATGGGATAATTTTTCCATGATAGAAAATATGCAATCATTGAAATAATGGTTTAAATAATTGATGGCTTAGATTTTCTTTTTTGCTTGCAACCGGTTATAGGAGTATGAACGAAACTAAAAACATTATAGTTTTAACTGGCTTTTATAAAAAAGAACGGAGTAATTAATTAGGTTGACATAATCTTTTCAAGTCTATACTTAATTAACTTTCTTAAATTTGAGTTTGGGCCTAACTCATCCTTACAAACCGGCTTGTAAGGTGAGGATTGTCACTTACTTATAAACACTTATCCAGGTCAACTCACATCCGATGTGGGACTTCTTAACACACCCCCTCACGCCTAGCACTATTGGGGGTGGCCCAACGATCGTGGAGAGGCTCTGATACCATATTAGAATTTGTGAGGCATATACTCAACAACAAAAGCTAGCTTGAAAGTTGAGGTTTGCACTACATTTATAAAGGTTATCTTTGTCATATCTCTAGCCAATGTGGGACTTCTAACACACCCTCTCACGCCCAGCACTATTGGGCTTGGTGCGTGGAATCAACAACAACGGGTGGCCCATATATGGGAGGTCTCCACAATAAACAACAAATGGATCTAGGATAGGCTCTGATACCATCTTAAATTTGAGTTTGGGCCTAACTCATCCTTACAAACCGGCTTGTAAGGTGAGGATTGTCACTTACTTATAAACACTTATCCAGGCCAACTCACATCCGATGTGGGACTTCTTAACACACCCCCTCACGTCTAGCACTATTGGGGGTGGCCCAACGATCGTGGAGAGGCTCTGATACCATATCAATTAACCGATTAGCTTTTGGGATAATCGGTTATTTGACATGGTATCAGAGCCCTTATGACTAAGTGGTCTAGAGTTCGATCCCCGCTCCCCTCACTTTCTAATTAAAAAGTGGAATTTAAGCATATGGTAGGTGGGCCTATGCATTATCCACGCTTCAAGCCCAAGTGAGCTCTTGCGTGAGGGGGCGTGTTAGAAATAATATAAAACCATTGATGTGGTCAATCCTAACAGCTTAAGCTTTTGGGATAATCGGTTAATTGACAAACTTGCATGCTAGTTTCGAGTATTATTAAAACTGAAAAGAATAATACAAATAATTTAGGAGTATTAGCCCAAAATCTAAGTAGGAGTTAGAACAAAGGTATTAATTGGCTAATGCCTCATTAAATTATTATTATTTTTTTGTAAAACTCTATGAGAAAAATCAAGTTTAAAAAAAAGAATGCAACGTTCTTACAAATATAATTATTTATTTAAATGTTCTTAGAACATAAGTTAACAAATTTAAAAATCAGGTTTCGAGTACTATTACTAGAAGGATGGCTTGAATATGTAAACTAATTTTATAAGCACATTAATTTCTTTCACGATAAATATAAAATATAATTGATGGTTTAGATTTGAGAATGCTTTAAATAACAAAAATAGACCGCTGAGCCGGTAAGATATACAGTATATTTTAACGGGCTTTGAGACAAAATTGGTTATTTAGTCCTTTCATTTAAATTCATTTCTACAAATTAAATTTAAATCTATTATTTTTAGCTTTTGACATGTATGTTGTCTAAATATAAGCACGCTATGTAATCCAATACAATGGTATTAGAGATTAAAAACAACTGCGTTTTAAATTTGTAAGATTGAACTAAAAAATATTTACACTTGTGTTATATTTAAACATATTCGTTTCTATAATTTGAAATTCCTCTTGTTGAGTTGTTAGATTTGATTGGCAACTATAAAAGTGAATGCATGTAGAAATTTTTTTCATTTCAAGTTGAAAGTTTCAAATGGACTTCATAGCAAAAAAAGAGAGAGAGAAAGTTCCAATTGACTAAGCCAGACCAGTTTCAGTGCAAGGTCAAAGGAGAGACTCCAGCAAAGAAAAGACTCTACTTACTCTCTCCTGACTCAGTTTTAGTGCAACAAAGTCACTTCTAGTTATTTCTTAATTTATTTTATGCCACTTTTTTTTTGTTGAAAAAATTTCATTTGCACCAATCAACTTGAGTTTAGCTTGATCTGATTGATAAGGATTGATCAGGTTAAATCTAACCAAAACATGAGTTTAAATTATGATGTGAAAACAAATAATATATGTAGTGACTCTAACTAATAAGTGACGAATAATTACATTAATTATTTCTTTCGTAAAATCACTAACATCGAATTTGGACTAAAAACGTTGATAGATCGAACACAATCTCGCATAATAAAACCAAAATAAGAATCGTTAAGTGTTTGTATGTGTGGATGTCTCTAGGAACTTAGATGTAGTCTTGAATTGTTCTTATACGAGTTGAATCGTGTTTCTTACCCTCTCAAGTCTCAATTTCACCATGCATATGTCCTATTATGTTACTCTTTTATTTTTTATTTTTTAGTTTTGGAATTCATGAAATTTGTGTAGGGATGTCAACGAAGCGGGGATTGAGCGGATGGTATTTTACCACTTCTTCCGCCCACCATCTAAAATGTTTATCATCTTCCTCCTCATTCTCTCATTGAAGAGTATTCTTCTTTTTATCTTCATTCTCGCAAATCTCCACAGTTTTCGCGGATATCCATCAACGTTAAAAAATATCAAATTTATATTATTTTCAATCAAACTACTTGTAAAAAAAATAGTACAGTTTTAATTATAAAACAAATAAATAAAAATATTATTGTTAGTTTTGTGACAGTAATAAACATTTTATATAAACAAATGTGTACGTATATTGTATGAAAATATAATTAAAAATAATTTATAAAGTAATTAAATATAGATAGTAAATGTTTTTTTAATAAAGTTTTCGGGGACAGAGTCTCTGGTTGGGTTAGTTTTTATTTTAGAGTCTACTATTAAAGAAACATTTTAAGATAGGAAAGTTTCTCTTCCCACCCCACGTTTCTTTTTCATCCCTCTAGCACACTAAAAATTTCAGTAAAATTTACACTTAAAAAAAATTCAAAAAACGTATCCCGAAATATTTATGTGTTAGAAGAGTGAAAAAGAGAAACTGTCTTAAATAGTTTCAAAACATCTTGAGAATTGATGAAATTTTTTTGGAAGATTTCTCTTCTCACCCCCTGCTTTCCTTTTTCACCCCCTGAGTTTCCGTTTATACCCTTAAAAAAAGCTTGGTAAATGCGAACCAAACTTTTAAAAGGTTGAAAACACATGTGTACGTATACCCTTAAAAAAAGTTCGGTAAATGAAAACTGACCTTTTGGGGGGTAAAATTGGATTTTTGGGGGATAAAAAAGAGACGCAGGGGGTGGGAAGAGAAATCTTCATTTTTGTGTTTTGGTCAGTCTTATTGGCCTAAACCGAAATGGGCCTTTTATGTATGAAAATGGGCCATTTGACCATGTACCAACAAATACACATGAAATTTTCTCTTTTTACCCTCATGACTTCCCCCCCCCCCCCCCCCCCCCGGATTTCTATTTTTGTCCCTAGTTTTAAACTTCAGAACGCGTTTTTCGAAGTTTTTTTCGCCTTGAATACGAACTTTAGAATGTAATTTCCGAAATTTTCGACGAATTTGAACTAGAAAAATTTCGGAAAACATTCCGAAATTTTTGTACAGGGATAAAATTGAAATATTGGGTAGTTAAAAAGAGTCATTGGGGGGGGGGGGGGGAGAGAGAGAAGAAAATCTTTCATGAAATACAATAAATATCAAAAATCATAAAAATGGAAAGTCATAGCACAATACATAACATTAAATGAATTATGTTTTTTAAGTATATGAGTCTAAATATTGAATTTTCCATTTTATGATATTTAATATATTGGGATTGGGATGTATTTCAATATGGGCCTTTTCCACTTTTTCATACTTAAAGTGTGTGATTTCGACAATTTGAATGCCAAAAAATTTAAATTAATTAATGATATTATAAATTTTAAAATAAACTCGTAGAGGCATGTATATAACATTATTAATTATGGAGTATCATTTATTGTTTTTTTTTTTAAAAAAATATATAAAAAATAGCTTAGTAGCTAGACTCACACTTTAAATGTAGAGAAGTAAAAAATCATAAATTTAAACTTAAATTGTTGCAAATCAATATACCTAACAATTACTAACTAACTTGAATTAGACATACATGACAAATCATCATTTATCTTATTGTGATATTCTCATTTTAATTAACCTAAAAACCTTGATATATAGAATTTATACCACGTTGTTTTAATCTCGACCGTTTAATTTAAATTAATGAGATAAACTTTTTTTTTTTTTTGACAAATGAGATAAACCTTTTAAAATTGATTTTATCATCATGTAATATGAGTCATCTAATATCAAAATAACGGTTAAGAATCTTACATTTGGTAAGATAAAATATGAACTTGTGTTTATAAGTGATGACAGTCTCCATTTTACAATTCAATTTTGTAAGAATAAGTTGGACTCAAATCTAAATATTTAAAAAGGTACCGAAGTGTGTTAAAGATTTGTTTGATCACCTTCTATCCGACCACTCAAGTCATACTCCATATGTATAGTCAGGGTGTGAGGGTGTGTGTTAAGAGATTGTTTAATAGTTCATCAATTTGGTATCTAACCATTTATAGATGCATACTTAGAAAAAAAAATATGTTGGACATGAGGGGTGTATTAGAAAATATCCAATCCCAACTTAGAAAAAATATATGGACATATAAGAGTATATAAACAGAAACGCATATCTCCTTACAAGCCAATTTTGTAACGTGGAGTGAGGCACACATCAAAATTCTAAAATGGTATAAAAAACTATACATCCAAAATCAATTGGTCCACCTGTTATAAAATCATCGCTATTGAACCACACAGGTCAAGCTACAAATGTATGATACTAAGCAAGACCAAGGGGTGTGTACCAAGATTCCAACATTGGATAAGATAAGAAAGAAGCACGTATTTATAAATGGAGACAATCCCTATCTAATAAGTCGATTTTTGTAGGGTTAAATTATTCTTAATTTAAAGGAAAATGTTAAATGGTGTCTCCGGGACAATGATTAAGGATACAAAAATGGTAAAATATTTTTGAAAATGGTGCATTCAATGCATTTAAGTATTAAAAAAAATATTTTCTATTGAAAACTTTTACTTTTATTTCTATTTTTGTATTTTTAACCATTACCCTAGGGGCATCATTTAGCATTACCCTAATTTAAAATATAAAACTAACAATAACATGGTAGAAACTTCCAATTTTCTTGGGAGAAAGAGAGTTTGGATAAGTACCAACGGGTTCCATGGACAAAATTAAGAGTGGCATGTCTTACCCCATTTGCATAGTAGAGAGAACAACATATAACTTCTTAATGCCAATTTTAATACGTATGATCATAGATCATGATGTGCTAAGAAATGTGAACTCTAAAATACATCGACATGGCAAAATGATTCCTCCTATATTCTTTTAGACATGTCAATTTCAATATGGGACTTACATAAGTTTTATTTACTAAAATAATGTTTAAAAAACATTATAAGAATAAATTATAAATAAAAGGTCAAATATATAGGTCACCATCTATAGTTTAGAGGGAAGAATTGACAAAGCACAAAGTTATCACATACCAAAAAAATTAATGAAATAAAATAAAGAGTTCAAGCCTAAGAAGCTTTGATAAGAGAATCGTAGAATAATAATTAATTAATAGTTGAGGCTGCAAGACTTTGTTCATTAAAGAAGAAACTAGATAAATTTTGAAGATGGAAATATCCATGCTAGTGGTATTTATATAGAAAGAGTACTTTGTTGTAGAGAAAGAGGAAATTAAGAAAGTGAAATATGAAGAGTGGTAAGAGAGAAATGGAGAAGAAATCAGAAATAAGTTGTGTCATTGAAGAGCTTTCTATGGTGGTAATAGTTAAACCTTCTGGAGAAAATCATGAAGCTGCTCATATTCCCATTAAGCCTTTTCTCTCTATATGTTATTTGATTCTACAAGTTCTTGGTAGGTTTTCTTACTTTAAATTCATTAGTTATATAGATTCAAAGTTTGATTTGAGTAATTAAAATCTATTTTAACACATTCCTGTCCAAAAAATTATTAACACATTGTTACATATTGTGTATAATACAGATAAAATTGGGCCAACAATGACTGTTTTGAGACAAGATGTGTACCAAAATATCAAGGTAAAAAGAATATATAACCACATCTAAATCTCTTAATTCAGCTTATTATGTAGTACTTGATTATATTACTCTCCCTCTTCCATATTACTCTCTCATTTTATATATGTAGTTTCCTCAATTGTTAATTACACTACAAGTAATTAGTACTAGTTTAGTAGCGAAGTTCGCACACTTATGGTCTGTTTGGATTATCTTATTTTTGAGTTTATTCAAATAAATAAAATTTTATGTTAATTTATAAGTTTCTACTAACGAAAAATTATATTTTTATAAGTTATTTTATCATAAAGTACTCTGACAAACTTATAATAATACATAAAAATGTATTTGTTTGGATAAGTTATTTGAAATAAGCTCAAAAATAAGATAATCCAAACTATCCCTACAAATAAAGTGGAAAATTGTAGTTTTGAATTTGTGTCCAACTTATCAAATGTCTTTTGCAACTTTTGCTATGAGTTGTATTTATCGGATTGTTATAATTACTTTTCAATTATACCCTTACGCATTATTAATGTCTACTTCTCAATTCTTGTAATTTATATGAAAGGGTAGTTTTGGAAGTTAAACAATTTCATGAAACCTATAATATTAGGAGTTTAATTTTCATATACAGTTAAACCGTCAATGTATCACAACTATATGTATGCTTTTACAAGTAGTAAGAATAAAATTCAAATATTTTTAATGATCTGACGGTTATGATTAATTTTAATATTATTTTAGATTTATTAATTCATGTGACAAAATATTAAATATGGGATATGAAACATTAACTAATAACCACCCAATTAAGGGAACTTTCTGTTACAATTTCTGTTATTTAACTAACATATATAGTTCATGTCAGTGATCAGCTAATAAGTTAGATAACCGATTAATCATAGTTTAATGTATATAAGTTGAGTAGCTTGTATTATATGAGTTTGATTGTACTCTTAATTTTTAAAATATTGATGATTGGTCAACTACCAATGATTAAGTATACTTATTAAATTCCAATTGAAATTGCAGAGATTGGAACTGATGCATGAATCGAATCCAACAACGATTTCAAATAATTTGGTTGAAATATTAAAATTGGAAGCAAGAGAAGGCAATGCAAAGAAGGGGTCTAGCTGCAGTAAGGCCTTTGTTTGGCTCACAAGGTGAAATACCTATATAATAGTATAACACTTCAATGATCTTTTAATTATTTTTGTATAAATTATAAAGTTATTTTCAAAACTATCTTGACAAAACCAAGTGATTATGCTCCAATAGTTAATAAATTCTCTTTAGGATGAATTCTTAGATGAAATCATTTTTAATCGATTTTTATTTATTTTTTGGCCGAACTCCCAAATGCAAGAGTTCTAGGATTTAATTTATAGAGAGGCATGCACAAAAAAAAATTATCTTTAAGAACTTACAAAAATAAGCTGAAAATAACTTAAGAGCCTCACTTTGAATGAGCTCGTTTGAATTTGGCTTAATTTTTGAGCTTATGAAAATAGTTTATGCAAATAAATAAACATTTGAATTAATTTATAAGTTTTCATTATAAAAAATTTGTGTTTTATGAGCCTTTTTTTATAAACTACCTTGAAAATTTTATAATAATTTGCATAAGTTGTTTCGCATAAGTTCAAAAATAAGTCAATTCAAATGAACCCTAAATATATATTTATAAGTAGAAATGATATTCATCGAAGACCAATTTCATAAAGTTGAATTATATCCCACTCAAATTATAAAAACTCAAATAAGTAATTTAAACTTATGCAAGTATATATATGTACTTTGCTCTAAATATGACCCTCATGGCTACAAATGAATAAATTATCTTAATTTTAGTTGCTATATATTATGCAGGACCTTGGAATTCACCTCATCATTGTTACAAATACTATCAAAAGATCCAGAAAAGAAAATGGAGAAAGCAGTTGAAGAATCTTATGATGTAACATTAAAACCTTGGCATGGATGGATTTCATCAACTGCTTCCAGGGTAATTAACCACGTTTAATTTAATTATTTTTCCCATTTTTCAATCAGTTTTATGCTAGCTATTAGATGGATAATAATAGTATATTTCAGCTCAATCAAATTTGGTCACGGCCAATTTTTTTTTAAGTATGTTGTTTAGTGGTTAAAATTGCTAAAATTTCACTTTTAAAATTAATAAATGAGAATATTAAAATTTGAACTCCAATTGCCGTATATTACATATGATTTTCCTATAAACCGAGTGTGTCATCTACTATGCTTTTTATTAATTTCTATATACAAAAGAGTGTGTCATCTACTAGACACGCGTACATGAATTAATTGGATGACATCTCAGATATATTATCATATTCAGAAGAGTATAAACTAAAATTTTAACCGGTTAAGCCATTAGATTTGATATAGTGGTGAGAGATTTCATTTACTCTATTATAAATAAAATCAAATTAAATCACAACACACTTTATCAAGCCATTTTATTGTCAAATAGCTTAGTTGCTAGAAATTTCACTTTTAAGGTGGATAAATGGGATGACTGAAGTTCGAATCCCGACCTCATGCATATATAATGTATTTATCAAGCCACTATATCGCAATACACACACATAATATATATGGAGGATCAAATTACACCGATATAACATTTGAGTAATATTATATCGTTCAATAATGCTTTAAAGAATACAATTTACTACTTGACTGAAAGTTTATTCATATAAATTTTTATAGATTTTTAAATTATTTGATATGTTATTGAAAGTCATTAAAATTAGCAACTGTATTAATGGTAATTTTCCATCTATTTCTAGACAAATTGAGTGAATATATAAATGGCATTGCAGGTGGCTCTAAAATTAGTTCCAGAAAGTAAAACATTCATTGATCTCCTTAAGACTGAAGATGAAGATTGTGACACTCTGAAGCAGAAAATGCAGATATTGGTTTCTCTACTTGTGCCTTTTCTTGAAGATATCCACTGTATTTTAGTAAGCTTCGATTTCTTCTCCCAAATAATATTATCAATTGGTCATGAAATTAATTCTTATATATTAGTATTAACTTTACGTATCTTGTGTTTTGCAGAGATTGTATAACTTGGACAAACTAAAATCAACCTGAGGTCAATATAAAAGATATAATAATAATTAATAAGGAATTCAGTCTGTGGATTTTAGCTTCCTTCTTCCATCTTTTTTTTTTTTTATATATATATTTATGAAAATCGGTTATTGCTTCTTCAAGTTGATTTTATGTAAATGCAATGTAAATATGTGTATATATATATATATACTATATGCTAAAAGGTTTGAAGGAACATAAAGTTTCCTTTTTTTCCTCATCCTTTGCGCTTAATTACAAACAATTTTTTGTCTATCGTAACAAAAGTTGATGTTTAAAAATAGAAACATCTTCCCTCCCCTCCCGTTCAAATCCCTCCAAACATCGTTTCTTATATTTTTTTGGAGGAATTTTGCTCCCCCTCATCTTCCCTTCTAAAAACTCAACCAAACATAAATACTTAAAAATTCAACCAAGCACAATAAAAAAGAAGGTTAAATATCTACATTAGTACAATAGAGAATGTCAATCACACAAACGTGCTTGTTTGGCCGCTAGTTAATATAAATACAAGGTTTCAATTAGTCAAAAAAAAAATCCAAAAGAGAGAGAGAGAGAAATAATTGAAACTAAGAAATTAAAAAAAAAAAAAAAAGATAGCTTAGTATGAACAAAAACACATTATGAGCGTCTGGAAATAATTTTTTTTGACAAAGTTTGGAAATAAATTATAAAATGTAAATGTAGCTTTTTTTTCTTTATTTATAGAGATTTGCTTTTATTTTTATTTTATTTTTGGTTAAAGAGATTTGATTTTATTAATTACTACACTATTAATTATTATAATTTTTTAATTTTTTAATAATTTGTAATTATGTGATTGGTTGTGTTAGGTGTCCATCACTCACTCAAAAATTTCTCCAATTTCTAATATAGACATCCTTAACCCTCGGATTCAATTCCATGGCATGAGAAAAAGGTCCAAATTAAATTACCATTAAACGGAATGTAAATTTTGCAGTATAGAAGAATTGGACTAACGTGTCATAGAAAAATATTGGTTGATTGGTTCTATAAATTAAATAAAGTATAAAGATTGTCCCATAAACCTAAAAAAATACTATAACAACACTTAAGCAACGAGGATTGTTCTTAAAGAAAAAAAGTCAAAAAACTAACTCTCACAAACCTATGAAAAAAGAAGAAAGAAACTAAACTATTGAAAGGAAAAATTTATTCATCAATAGCAAACAATTCCACGACATGGCAAACATCATAATTAGAAGCTTATTATCCCTTTTAAAAAGCTTCCTCCTTAACTTCTACCAATCACAATGGCGACTCTAGAAATGTTAGAGAGTCTGGACAAAATTTTAGAAGGAATTTTATCAACCCAACTTTCGAGTACAGTAATATTTTAAAAGGTTAATAGGCTTTTTGATATTTTAAAGGTTGAAATGAAACTCTCATCGACCATTGGTATTCACTGAGTGGTCTTTTATATTTATAATGAGAAAATATTTTTTTGTAAATAAAAGGTTAAGTTTTAAAATAGATTTTAACTGCGTAATCTAACTGTCCGCTTTTCGCGTGTCCAACGTGTTACGACACAAAATCTTATTTATGAAAATAATTACTTTTAACTACTCAAAAAGTTGCTTAAGGTAGAAAAATTAATTTAAAGGTACCGTCAGCTATCGCATGTTCGGTACCGAATTTTAAGCGTATAAACGTCCGCTCTCATATATCCGTTTACACTATTAAAATTATCTTTTTGAAAACTGAATATTTCCTAATGGAAAATGATTAACAGCACGACATGTATGTCTCGTCACAGTGCACGACTGCTTTGCCTACATGCATTTATGATATTCTCTCTCTTAACTCTAACTTTATGATATAGCATGGCTGTTAAAAACAAATCAAAAAAAGGAAATTGGCCGTGTCGTGCCATTCGTCGATGAAAATTTGTCGTCCATGTAGCACTTCTCTTTCCTAATTGATAAAAAATTGCTTTCGCAGTGTTTAGAATCAAAAACTGAATTTTTCTACAGTCAGATAAAATTTTCATTCTTTCAAATTGAAATCGGTATCTTTGTGTTTCTACTTTCGCAGTAAACTACTATGAGTTCTAAAAACAGAATTAATTCAGGCTTTAAACAATTCTCATTATAAACATTTATTTTTGACTCAATGAAACACCGTTGAAACAACGATCCTTACATTCCAGACTATATAAAAAAACAGTGGAGCAGCAGCCCGGGCACGTGCCCAGGCATGCTGGGCGTTAGAATCGCCACTGATCACAATATACAAAACAAAATGACATGATTAATCTTCGGTGATAATTTTACAAGTATATATCACATTAACATCATTAAAATAATAAAAGAAATTCAAATTAAATTACCATTAAACAAAATATTAATTGAAACATAGACTGAATCATATATTAATATACAAAATGTAGATTGAAAGAACACTAACAACGAAATAAAAAACGAGAATCAACCATAGTTGAGATTAATAAAAGGAGCTAAATTCAAATAGAGTGCTTAAAAAGAAGAGCATTGCTATTTAGCATGAAATTTTTACACAAGAAATGCAAGAATTAACACATGGCAAAATCTTAAAGGATGATGTCATTTAATCTTCTTTTTTAGTGGAAAACATGGGTGGTTATGGATGTAATTAAGGGTGAGGATTTATTCTTCTCTTTCTTGCATCAAAAAATTCTTGCTAAATAGCATTTTCCTAAAAAGAATCTATGGAAAAATAAAAGAAAAAAACTATTGAAACATTAGATTATTCATCAAAAGTTCATCAGCCCTTTCCAAAAGCTTATTCCTTAATTCATAAAGGGAAATCATAAATTGTTCAAGTTGATCAATGCTCATATCATCGATTGAATCATTCCACCAATCACCTCTATTCCAAGTCTTAGCCAAATTTTTAATATCAGCGAGTTTTTTCTTTTCCATCTCCAGCATCTTTAGTGTCTCCTCATATTGTTCATTGTACTCGGTATAGGTCGAAGAATCTTCAATTGACTTCGCATCCACGAACTCAGTTGTTCCATTGATGTAGCTATTGAGGATTGCATCAGTGTTTGGCTGACCAAAACTATATAGTTTGTCGGCCGGAGAAAAAACAATGATAGATGCACGAACATCGCATAAAATACAAAGTTCACTCGCTTTTCTGAATAATCCTTGTCTTCTTTTCGAGAACGTGACTTGTTTGTTGGAATCTTTGTCAAGTTTCTTGATCTCAATCTTCTTACGCCCCGTGGTTTTCTTTCTTTGCGGTAACATATTATCCATGGTGAAATTGGAGTACGATATTTGTATTGTATTATATTGTGAGTCTTGTAATAATGAAATTTATTTATTGGGAAATTGAGTACCGCGTCGGTCTTATCTACCATAAAATAAGATCCTACAATTTCTCCCTATCAAAGATTCTAAATGAAATTAAGTATTAACTCTTACATAATCTCAAAAAATTATATTCCATTTTTTATCAACATGTTTTAATTGAGGGTAAATTAAAAAATTGACATGAGGTTTAATTTGGTAAGAAATATATTAATATATTTATTGAAACGATTTTCGATGGCTATTTTATCTCCTAAAATTACTGACCTACCACCAATCTTTATTATTAGTGCTGTTTTTCTTAACAAATTAATAACTTTAATTACTTTTAAAAAAAAAAATTAGAATACTATGATAGTGCAAAGTTATTTTACACGGTTAATCAATTGAAGGCATCCTTTCAAACACATCAACTTAGTGTTAAAAATAGAAAAAATTAAATCAAATATTTCCTATTAAATTGACTTCTTCCCACATTTATAGCTTCTTTTTTTTAACTAAAGGTTTATAGCTACCTTAATACTAGTATTTTGATTTTTACATCCTTTTATGATCTTCCATAGTTATGAACTTTTTTTCTTGTTTTACGACGCATGATAATTCATTAGTATGAGTACTGAGAAAGACTATATATAGTATTTTCACCAGAGAACTTTTTTATTGTTTTACAAGGCATGATAATTTATTTATTTATTGATTCAAAAACTTGCATTTTCAACATCTTTTTAGGTAGTAATTTAGTCTCATATTTTTGTAAAAATAAAATAAAATCAGTCTCATATTTAATGCCATTTTCAAAACATGTTGCTTTTAGAAAAAGGAAGAATACCAGTTAAAATTGAACCAATATTAACCAATACTTCCTCTGTCCCTAAATAATGGTCTTTATTTGATTGTATGCACTATTCATATAATTTACTTTGACTATATTTTATTATTAAAATATAAAGATAAATATCACCATATGAGATGTCATTAGATTTGTCTCGATAAATACTGTCAAAATATCAAATTTTCATATTTTTTAATAGCACATGACTAAAAATATTAATGGTCAAATTTGTGCATCAATATGTGTGCAATAATGAAAAGATACTAGTTTCTCTTCCCACCCCCCACATTTATTTTTCACCCCTTCAGTAAAATTTACACTTAAAGAAAATTCAGAAAATGTTTCCCGAAATGTTTTATGTGCTAGAGCGGTGAAAAAGAAACGTGAGGTGGGAAGAGAAACTGTCTTAAGACCTTTTATGTATGAAAATGGGCCATTTGACCCTGTACCAACAAATAAATACACAGCATGAATATGAAAGATGAATTCTTTTCCCACCCCATGTATCTTTTTCAACCCCCTTGAAGGTAAATATGAAAGATGAATAGCTTAGTATGAACAAAAACACATTATGAGCGTGTAGAAATAATTTATTTTTTTTTACAAAGTGTGGAAATAAATTATAAAATGTAAATATATCTTTTTTTTCTTTCCTTATTTATAGAGATTTGCTTTTATTCTTTTTTTTTTGGTTAAAGATATTTGGTTTTACTAATTACTACACTATTAATAATTATTATATTTTTTAAATTTTTTAATGATTTGTAATTATGTGATTAGTTGCGTTAAGTGTGGACTCACTCAAAAATTTCTCCAATTTCTAATATACACATCCTTAACCCTCGGGTTCAATTCCATGGCATGAGAAAAAGGTTCAAATTAAATTACCATTAAACGGAATGTAAATTTTGCAGTATAAGAAGAACTGGACTAACGTGTTATTGAAAAATATTGGTTTCTATAAAAAATAAAGTATAAAGATTGTCCCATAAACCTTCTCCTTAACTTCTACCAATCACAATATACAAGACAAAATGACATGATTAATCTTCGGTGATAATTTTACAAGTATATATCACAATAACATGATTAAAATAAGTTGTCAAAAAAAAACATGATTAAAATAATAAAAGAAATTCAAATTAAATTATCATTAAACAAAATGTTAATTGAAACATAGACTGAAGCATATATTATACAAAACGTAGATTGAAAGAACACTAACAACGAAATAAAAAACGAGAATCAACTATAATTGAGTCTAGTAAAGGGAACTAAATTCAAATAGAGTACTTAAAAAGAATCTATGTAAAAACAAAAGAAAAAAACTATTGAAACATTAGATTATTCATCAGAAGTTCATCAGCCCTTTCCAAAAACTTATTCCTTAATTCATAAAGGGAAATCATAAATTGTTCAAGTTGATCAATGCTCATATGATCGATTGAATCATTCCACCAATCACCTCTATTCCAACTCTTAGCCAAATTTTCAATATCAGCGAGTTTTTTCTTTTCCATCTCCAACATCTTTAGTGCCTTCTCATATTGTTCATTGTACTCAGTATAGGTCGAACAATCTTCAGTTGACTTCGCATCCACGAACTCAGTTGTTCCATTGATGTAGCTATTGAGGATTACATCAGTGTTTGGCTGACCAAAACTATATAGTTTGTCGGCCGGAGAAAAAACGATGATAGCTGCACGAACATCACATAAAATACAAAGTTCACTCGCTTTTCTGAATAATCCTTGTCTTCTTTTCGAGAACGTGACTTGTTTGTTGGAATCTTTTTCAAGTTTCTTGATCTCAATCTTCTTACGCCCTGTGGTTTTCTTCCTTTGCTGTAACATATTATCCATGGTGAAATTGGAGTACATATTTGTATTGTATTATATTGTGAGACTTGTACTAATGAAATTTATTTATAGGAAAATTGAGTACCGTGTTGGTCTTATCTGCCATAAAATAAGATCCTACAATTTCTCCCTATCAAAGATTCTAAATAAAATTAAGTATTAACTCTTACATAATCTCAAAAATTTTATATTCCATTTTTAATCAACATGTTTTAATTGAGGGTAAATTAAAAAACTGACATGAAGTTTAATTTGGTAAGAAATATATTAATATATTTATTGAAACAATTTTCGATGGCTATTTTCTCTCCTAAAATTACTGACCTACCACCAATCTTTATTTTTAGTGCTGTTTTTCTTAACAAATTTATAAATTTAATTAGAAAATTTTGATAGTATAATATTTTATATTGTCAATCAATTAAAGGCATCCTTTCAAATTCAAACACATCAACTTAGTGTTAAAAATAGAAAAAATCAAATCAAATATTTCCTATTAAATTGACTTCTTCCCCATTTATAGCTATTTTGTTTTACTAAAGGTTTATAGCTACCTTAATACTAGTATTCTGATTTGCATGTACATCCTTTTATATTCTTCCATAGTTATAAACTTTTTTCCTGTTTTAGGACGCATGATAATTCATTAGTATAAGCACTGAGAAAACTATAGTATATTTTCACCTGAGAACTTTTTTTATTGTTTTACGAGGCATGATAATTTATTTATTGATTCAAAAACTTGCATTTTCAACATCTTTTTAGGTAGTAATTTAGTCTCATATTTTTGTCAAAAAAATAAAATTTAGTCTCATATTTAATACCATTTTCAAAACACGTTGCTTTTAGAAAAAGGAAGAATACCAGTTAAAACTGAACCAATATTAACCAATATCAATTATTGTTTTATAGATTGAAAGAGTTTGCACATGAACAGTAATATATATGTATATATGCAGCGATTTTTTCACTAATTAAACAATCATAATTTATTTTTTTACTACAACCAATCATAATATTAAATAGCTTTGCGTTTGAAAAAAAAGAGAAAGAAACCTAGCTATAAATGGAAATATTTGATTTGATTTTTTTTCAATTTTTTTTTGTATTCAACGGGACCTAGGCCCAAAAAAAAAATTACACGTAAACTAATCGAGGAAAGAAAATATCTTTAACATTAACCTCAACAATCTGCATCACCCTAGAGGGAGGACTTAATTAACACCGAGTTGGTGTGTTCAAACCTCAATAATAATATCTGACCTAACAATTCTGATGTTTTTGCTAGTTCAAATAGGACTTGTGGATACATTGAATTTCTTTTTTATAAATAAAAAAAATTGTACCAAATAAAAAAAGTGAACATATACTAATCGTCAGTTGATTTGGTGGTGATTGGAGCAGAACTTGGTAGGGAGAACCACGATTCGATCCATGCAACTATGACTGGAGGGGACTGAAACCACTTGATGCAAAACTGACCCCAAACCAGATTAAACTGGTGGTGAAAGTAAAAAAAAAATGAACAGATACGAATCATTAGTTAGTTCAGTGGTGATTGAGGTTGAACTTGGTAGAGATCCACTTGATGCAAAACTGACCCCAAACCAGATTAAACTGGTGGTGAAAGTAAAAAAAAAAATGAACAGATACGAATCATTAGTTAGTTCAGTGGTGATTGAGGTTGAACTTGGTAGAGATCTGTGATGCACGGGTACTCCGTTTTTGAAAGAGTACCAGTACCGGGTACGTACCGGGTACCGGTACGCGTACGGTACACCATGGGTACGCACCGACGGCGAACCAGGTTTTTTTTTTTTTTTTAAGTCCGGTACGCGAGTGGTACTTGGCCGGTACGCGCGTGGTACTTGGCCGGTACGCGCGTTGGTACGGATCCAACAAAAAAAAAATTTTATTTTTTTTCATAGCAACTGTTCACATTCTTTTTTATATTTGTTTATTTTTTTATTCAGTTTACTATTTTATAAAGTACTCTGCTTACTATTTTATTCAGTTTACTATTTAGTTTTTATTCATACAAATCTTCGTCTTCTCTCGAGAAATAACCAGGCTTATAAAGAAGGACCAACAAAAATGTGGGATGTTGGTGGAGATGAATTTGATTTGGTTGATGGAGCTGGTATTCTACAAGTTTCTAGTCTTTCTCTCGATGAACCTGAGTTAGAGGCTAATCTTTTTAATGATGCCGAAGAGGGAAACATTTGAGAATCAATCTTGTCTTTTTATTATTTTTGTTCTTGACTCCATGGATATTACTAGTCTTTTTGAGTTTCTATTTTGATGTTTTTGAACAATTTCAATTATTTTTAAAGTATGGTATTTTTTATGTTTAAGTTTAATTATTTGTTTTCACAATATATTCTATTATTTTATTTATATAATTATAAAAAAAAAATATTGACGTACCCGTACCTTAATTTTTATAAAAATGCCGTACCACGTACCGGTACCGGTACCGGATACCGGTACCGTACCCGCACCCGGGCATCATAGGTGATGATTCCTCATCATGATTACAATTCAAGGGTGTTTTCAAGGTAAATTGGTAGGTTTTTGCAAATAAAAGTAAGCTACAAGTGTTGGAATTGAAGGTTTTGAGAGATTACTTGTAATACAAGCTAATGTCAAAAAGGAGGGAAAAATATCATAAAAATGGTTGAAAGAGGATGAAGCTCATTCGCTTGCGCGAGATCTTGCTTCGCGTGCGCGGGGAAGTGGCTGAGAAAGTTGATATCGTTCTGTTGATTTCGCTTGCGCGAGATTCATGCTAGCGTGCGCGAGTTCCTGTGCTACACCGGGCTAGCGTGCGCGAGACAATGCTTCGCGTGCGCGAGTGTCCGCGCGAGAAATGCTCCGCGTGCGCGAATCGTGAGAAATCTATAAAAGCCAAACTTCAACCCTTTGCCCAGGTTCGGTTTTTGGAAGATTGGAAGCTTAGTATTGAGGATTTTCTATCTCCAAGAACCAGATCTAAGAAGGTTTGAAGAGAAGATTGATGATGATGAATGGAGATGAAGAATTCCACTTCTACTCCACCATGACCATTGGCTAAGACTCATTAGGATTGAATCTCCATGTAACTTGAACTCTATCATGTTGTAGCTAAGTTTCTTGTATTGAATTCAAAGTTTATGCATCTATTAATCTTGAGTTTAATGCTTATCTTTCTTTGATCTAGTTAGATTTGAATCTAGTAATTGAGTTTCTATGAGAGTAGCACTTGAATTATTGATCTAGATTAATAGAACACATGTGTATGCTTAAGAGATTTTGTATGTATGTGTGTGATTGCATGATGAACCGTTCTTAATCCTCTAGTAATGTTGAATTAGTTAAGAGATTAGGTAATTGTCATTCTCTAGGGAGTGTAACTAGCAAAGAGATTTGTAGTTGCAATCTTGGTTGATCAATCTTGCATGAAAGTAATTCAATACTTGTGACTTTAGCTACTTCGCCTTTATGAGTTCATGGAAGCATGGAGATTCAATCGTTTTTAACTTCGCACTTGAAAAATTCGTTGCTAATTGCATTTGTTTCGAACTTGATATTTGAAAACCCCCCAATTATGTGTATGTTAGATAATAGTGGTATAATTCTAATTGCCTTTAAATTCGATTAAAAACAATCTCCGTGGATCGATAATCTTTTACTACTTGCGATATTCGTATACTTGCGAATACACCATCAAGTTTTTGGCGCCGTTGCCGGGGATTGTCGTTAATCGACAAGGCAATTGGAACCGTGTTTAGCTTTAATTTTCTGTTTTTAGTTGTTATTTTCATTAAAAACCCAAACCAAAAAAATTAGGATAGTGTTTAATTTCCAATTTCATTTGTTTGCTTGTTCGGAATTACCTTTTCTTGTTTGTATTGTGTATGCAAGGTAGGAGAGGAGCACTTTGAGATGGAGCCGAATCCACCACCACCACCTCCACCTAGGAGGACTCTAGGCGATTATGGTCAATGGGATGACGGACAACTAGCAAATTTGGGGTTCCAACCGGCAAACCCGGTTAACTTTGACATCAAGAACTCTGTTATCAATGCTTTGAAGGAAGACCAATACTCGGGGGCGGAAAGTCAATGTCCGAATCTCCACCTAGGACGGTTCTATGAGGCGTGTGATTATACGGACCCACCGGGTGTTACCGAGTCCCAAAAGAGGTTGAGGTTGTTCAAGTTTTCACTCACCGGGAGAGCCAAGGATTGGTTGGATACCTTGCCAAGTGGTGCCATCAACACATGGCAAGAACTAGAGAGAAAGTTCCTTGAGCGGTATTTTCCGATTCACAAGTTTCTTGAAAAACGAGCCGACATCGTTAATTTTGAGCAAGGGGATGCCGAATCACTCTATGACGCTTGGGAACGATTCAAATTGTGTTTAAAGAAGTGCCCCAAGCATGGCATTGATACACATGCTCAAATGCAACATTTCACTCAAGGGTTGAGAGCACAAACAAGGATGTTGTTGGATGCTTCGGCGGGTGGTTCTTTGAAAAATAAGAATGAGCAAGAAGCAATGGAATTAATTGAATCGATGGCTCAAAATGAGTATAGGGCCAACAATGACCGAGAAGCAAAGAAGAAGCCGGGCATGCTTGAACTTGAGGAAAACTCCGCGATGTTGGCCGAGCAAAAGTTGATGAATAACAAAATGGAAGCATTAGTCCAACATTTCACCAAAGCGTCGTCCGCTCAACACCAATCAAAGGCACAAGTTAGTCAAGCGCAAGGACTCCGATGTGATTTTTGTAAACAAGCCCATGAGAATGGGGAATGCATGCCTAAGGGGTCCGAAGAGGCAAAGTATATGGCAAATTTTAGGAGAAGTAACCCCTACAATCAAGGGTGGGGTGAAAACCAAAATCAATCCACGAATCTACCTCAACAAAGTCGTGTCTCACCATTGGAAGACACTCTCACTCAATTCATTAAAATGACACAAAGCAATTTTGAGACTATGAGGATTAACCAAGAGACCTCCAACGAGAATCACAAAGCATCGATCAAGAACTTGGAAGTCCAAATTGGTCAATTGTCAAAGCAAATGGCTTCGTCATCTAGTGGAGGTTTTGTAGGGAACACTTGTGAAAACCCTAAAAAGGAGAGTTGCAATGTGGTTGAGTTGAGATCTAGAGTGCTTCCTCCACCACCGGTAAGAGAGCCAAGAGTGAAAAGAAAGGTTGAGGGAGAAGTTGAAAAAAATGAGAAAGGTAAAGAAAAAGAGGGAGAAGTTGAAAAGGAGAAAAAAAGTGAGCTTGAGATAGAAGTTGAAAATAAGAGTGATGAAGAGAATGAGGGCGAAGTTGAAAATGAGAGAAAAGCCTTGAGGAAGGAGATTGATAAACGGAGAAAGCAAAAGAAGAGGGATCTCATGAATGATTCCGGTCCTCAAGAAGTGTCTCCATATGATAAGCTACCTTATCCTCGTGCACCGAAAAAAGAGAAGAACCAAGAGGAAGCTTTTGGGAAATTCATGAAAATGTACCATAGCCTACAAGTTGACATTCCTTTTGCCGATGTGTTGGAGCAAATGCCGTTGTTTGCCAAATTTATGAAGGAGGTGTTGACGAAGAAGAGAAAACTCAAAGAGGATGAGCCGGGTTTGATGAATGAAGAGTGTAGTGCTACTATCCAATCCAAACTCCCTCAAAAGAAAAAGGACCCCGGTAGCTTCACGATTCCTATTTCAATAGGGAATTTGCATGTAGGAAGAGCCCTTTGTGATTTGGGAGCTAGCATTAATTTGATGCCTCTTAGTTTAATGAAGCGCATTCCCGGTGCCGTGGTCAAGCCAATTAAGATGCAAATCACCCTTGCCGATCGATCCATCACACACCCTTATGGGATACTCCAAGATGTATTGGTGAGATGTGCCGAATTCGTCTTTCCGGCCGACTTTGTGATTCTTGATATGGATGAGTGTGTGGATACACCGGTTTTGTTGGGAAGGCCATTTTTAGCAACCGGTCGTGCGTTGATTGATGTTGCCATGGGTGAATTGATGTTAAGGTTGGAAGAGGAGAATGTGAGCTTCAAAGTCTTTGAAGGAATGAAGCCCTACAAAAGAGAGAAGCCTAAATGTTTCCAAGTGGAGGCGAATGAAGAAGTTGTTAAGGATAGCTCTAGTGATGAGGCACCTATGCCTACCGTTCCGGAATTGAAAGAACTTCCACCCAATTGGAAGTATGTGTTCTTGAAGGAAGATTCCAAGGATCCGGTTATCGTTAGTAGCTCTCTCACTCCCTTGGACGAAGAGGTTTTGTTGAAGAAATTCAAGGAAGGTCAAGGTGGCCTCGGTTTTGATTTGAATGGTGTTATTCCGGTTCTTTGTGTGACCCCGGTCAAGAATGAAGAAGAGCTCAATCCGAGTAATGTGCCACTTGAGCCTCCTAACCCATCTTTGGAGGAATTGGTGCGGAAAGAGGTAATGAAGCTTGTTGAGTCCGGAATGCTTGATTCGGCTCCAGTGGTCCAAAAGAAGAAAAATGTTGTGAAAAAGCCCAAGAAGATTCTTCCCAAAGCTAAAAAGACACATAGAAACAAAGGGGAGAACAAGTGGGAAGAATTTATGAGTCCTCCGGTTCTTGAAAAAGTTTTGTGTGTTGCTCAAGAGGCGATCCTTGTGGAGAAGCTCAAGAGGAGCCGAGTGGAGTCAAAGATGAAGTATCCTCCCTAACACGGTGATGATACGTCAAGCTTGAGACGTCAACAACAAGCGCTTCATGGGAGGCAACCCATGGGTTTGGTATCTCTATCTCTTTTGTGAAATAAGTTGAATGATGTTGGTGAACCATGACTCTTAATTTTGTCTTGCTAATTGTTGTCTAGGCACAAATTTATCTTTTGGAATATCTCAAACTTTTGATATCATTTTTGAATTGCTTTGATGTATGGTTTGTTTGGTTTTGACCTTAGGCATGGATTTGTGATGCTTGAAGTGCAGCGGATTTTTGCAATGCATGGATTGAAGCACAAGCTAGGGGACATTCACGTATTTGATGATCTAATGATCCGAGCCTTTAAACCGTGAGGATTTGAGCCTATACACTCTATTTGCTTGAATATGTGAGTCCACTACCTCTCTCGACTCTAGAACTTGCTTTTATTCTCTTGATTTATTGAGTAGCATTGATTAGCACACGAGGCAAGTTTGTTGGTACCTAGAGCCTTTGTAGCTTACCTTATCATGTTATATCCTTTGCTAACCCACTTTTGAGCCGTAAAACAAATTTTATTGGTTGATTGTCTTCTTAACCCTTGTTTTTTCTAAAAAAACTGTTTTCTTGGAGTTAAGTTGATTGTTTTTGTTTGTTCTTATGGCAAATGCATAAGTTTGGGGTTGCTTTTGGAACTAGCAACAAATTAAGTTTGGGGTGGGTATACTAGAGCAAGCAATGTTATGAAAAGTGTTGAAAAAGAATGAAAAAGAAAATGTTGAAAGTGAAAAAGAAAAAAATTTGTGAAAAGATGTGAAAGTAAGAAGTCCAAAAATTGAAAATGTGCAAAAAAATGACTTCTTCGAAAAGATTGTGAAAAGAAAAGAAATAAAAGTTTGAAAAAGAAATGGTTTGTGATTGTATGATTGTTGATGTTTGAGGAAATGAAATGCTCTCTAGTATAGCCTTGAAAAATGGAAGTTTTGTGTTGAAAATTGTGTGAAAAGTTTGTTCTTAACTCCAAGTTTTTAACTCACTTCCCAAAAACATCCACCTTACCTTAAGCCCCATTATAACCTTGAAAGTCCTCTAATGTGTGTGTTTCATATGCTATTTGATTTATCTTTAGAATGCTTGCAAGCTTATGGTAGAAGAGTTAGGTTTGTGTTGATTGAGTGACTAGCCTACTATAAAAATTGAGTGAATGTGAGTGGTGTGAAGTGATCATTGTTTATCAAATATTGTGAATGTGTCCATGGTTGTGTGAATTGAAGTCATTGTAGGAAAATGTTGCATGGAAGGTTGATCAATTGAAGTGTGTGATGAAAAGATCAAATGAATTATGTGTTGAAGGGATTTAAGAAGGTTGTCAAGATTTTGTGGTTTTTCGTTTGATAAAAGTGTTCCTTGAGGACAAGGAACGAGATAAGTTTGGGGTTGTGATGATTCCTCATCATGATTACAATTCAAGGGTGTTTTCAAGGTAAATTGGTAGGTTTTTGCAAATAAAAGTAAGCTACAAGTGTTGGAATTGAAGGTTTTGAGAGATTACTTGTAATACAAGCTAATGTCAAAAAGGAGGGAAAAATATCATAAAAATGGTTGAAAGAGGATGAAGCTCATTCGCTTGCGCGAGATCTTGCTTCGCGTGCGCAGGGAAGTGGCTGAGAAAGTTGATATCGTTCTGTTGATTTCGCTTGCGCGAGATTCATGCTAGCGTGCGCGAGTTCCTGTGCTACACCGGGCTAGCGTGCGCGAGACAATGCTTCGCGTGCGCGAGTGTCCGCGCGAGAAATGCTCCGCGTGCGCGAATCGTGAGAAATCTATAAAAGCCAAACTTCAACCCTTTGCCCAGGTTCGGTTTTTGGAAGATTGGAAGCTTAGTATTGAGGATTTTCTATCTCCAAGAACCAGATCTAAGAAGGTTTGAAGAGAAGATTGATGATGATGAATGGAGATGAAGAATTCCACTTCTACTCCACCATGACCATTGGCTAAGACTCATTAGGATTGAATCTCCATGTAACTTGAACTCTATCATGTTGTAGCTAAGTTTCTTGTATTGAATTCAAAGTTTATGCATCTATTAATCTTGAGTTTAATGCTTATCTTTCTTTGATCTAGTTAGATTTGAATCTAGTAATTGAGTTTCTATGAGAGTAGCACTTGAATTATTGATCTAGATTAATAGAACACATGTGTATGCTTAAGAGATTTTGTATGTATGTGTGTGATTGCATGATGAACCGTTCTTAATCCTCTAGTAATGTTGAATTAGTTAAGAGATTAGGTAATTGTCATTCTCTAGGGAGTGTAACTAGCAAAGAGATTTGTAGTTGCAATCTTGGTTGATCAATCTTGCATGAAAGTAATTCAATACTTGTGACTTTAGCTACTTCGCCTTTATGAGTTCATGGAAGCATGGAGATTCAATCGTTTTTAACTTCGCACTTGAAAAATTCGTTGCTAATTGCATTTGTTTCGAACTTGATATTTGAAAACCCCCCAATTATGTGTATGTTAGATAATAGTGGTATAATTCTAATTGCCTTTAAATTCGATTAAAAACAATCTCCGTGGATCGATAATCTTTTACTACTTGCGATATTCGTATACTTGCGAATACACCATCAATAGGTAGAGATCCACTTGATGCAAAACTGAACCCCAAACCAGATTAAATCGATGTTAAAAGAAAATAAAATAAAATACATTTATAGGTCCTTTAAATTTTACGTTTGTATCACATAGGTTCTTTAAGTGTTTTAAGTATAGATAACTAGAAGATATTATCAAAGAATATTAGAATGTGCTACAAATTTAATATTTGTAGAGTTTCTTACTCCATCAGTTTCTTTTTATTTATCGTTTTAGAATAGTAACACAAAATTAAGAAAGTATATTTTTGCATGTTATCTTTCTATTTCCTATTATACCCTCTCTCTTTTTTTTGGAATATATTATACCTTAATGTTGCATAACAAGATTTTCAATAAAGATGCAAGAAAAAAATAGGAACAAAACAAAATAATAAAAAGATTATATGAAGAAGTTTAGTAAAAAAAAAAAACAGAAACAATAAAAAAATTATATGAAATTTAATCAATAAAAAAAATTAGGAAGGACGGTATAATAGACAAAATATAACTTTAAATTATCAAAACGAAAAATAATTCGAAACAAATTATTTTTCTTCTAAATTAATAAATAAAAAGGAGTGGAGGGAGTATAAAGTAGCTTATGGAATATGGACAATAAGTTCGCAAATTAAGTTTGTATTATTTAGTAAAATTAACTGTTGAGTTAATTTATTAATATAAAGTGAGATAAAAAATTATTAATTAATATTTAATCATTTTTAAGTAAGAAGATAGGAATAAAATAAGAGAAAAAATAATAAATTATAAACTAATTGAATTAGCTTATTAATATAAATACAATGTTTCAATTAGTTAAAAAATATTCCAAAAGAGAGAGAGAGAAATAATTGGAACTAAAAAATTAAAAAAAGAAAGATAGCTTAGTATGAACAAAAACACGTCAAAATAATTATTTTTTTGACAAAGTGTGGAAATAAATTATAAAATGCACATATGTCTTTTTTTTCTTTCCTTATTTATAGCGATTTGCTTTTATTCTTTTCTTTTTTTGGTTAAAGAGATTTGATTTTATTAATTACTACACCATTAATTATTGTAATTATGTGATTGGTTATGTTAGGTTGGACTCAATAAAAAATTTCTCCAATTTCTAATATAGACATCTTTAACCCTCCGGTTCAATTCCATGTCATGAGAAAAAGGTCCAAATTAAATTACCATTAAACGGAATGTAAATTTTGCAATATAGAAGAATTGGACTATCGTGTCATAGAAAAAATATTGGTTCTATAAAAAATAAAGTATAAAGATTGTCCCATAAACCTAAAAAAATACTATAACAACACTTAAGCAACGAGGATTGTTCTTAAGGAAAAAACTAACTCGCAAACCTATGAAAAAAGAAGAAAGAAACTAAATTATTGAAGGAAAAAATTTATTCATTCATCAATAGCAAACAATTCCACGACATGGAAAAAAAAAATGATCATTATCCGTTTTAAAAAACTTTCTCCTTAACTTCTACCAATCACAATATACAAAACAAAATAACATGATTAATATTTAATATCCCGTGATAATTTTACAAGTATATTTCACAATGACATGATTAAAATATTAAAAGAAATTCAAATTAAATTATCATTAAACAAATGTTAATTGAAACATAGACCGAGCATATATTATACAAAATATAGATTGAAAGAACACTAACAACGAAAGTAATAAAAAAGGAGAATCAACAATAGTTGAGTCTAACGAAAGAAACTAAATTTAAAATAGAGTACTTAAAAATAATCTATGAAAAAATAAAAGGAAAAAACTATTGAAACATTAAATTATTCATCAAAAGTTCATCAGTCCTCCCCAAAAGCTTATTCCTTAATTCATAGAGGGAAATCATAAATTGTTCAAGTTGATCAATGCTCATATTATCGATTGAATCATTCCACCAATCACCTCTATTCCAAGTCTTAGCCAAATTTTTAATATCAGCGAGTTTTTTCTTTTCCATCTCCAGCATCTTTAGTGCATCCTCATATTGTCCGTTGTACTCGGTATAGGTCGAAGAATCTTCAATTGACTTTGCATCCACGAACTCAGTTGTTCCATTGATGTAGCTATTGAGGATTGCATCAGTGTTTGGCTGACCAAAACTATATAGTTTGTCGGCCGGAGAAAAAACAATGATAGCTGCACGAACATCGCATAAAATACAAAGTTCACTCGCTTTTCTGAATAATCCTTGTCTTCTTTTCGAGAATGTGACTTGTTTGTTGGAATCTTTCTCAAGTTTCTTGATCTCAATCTTCTTACGCCCTGTGGTTTTCTTTCTTTGCTGTAACATATTATCCATGGTAAAATTGGAGTACGATATTTGTATTGTAGTATTATATATATTGTGAGACTTGTAATAACGAAATTTATTTATAGGAAAATTGAGTACCCTGTTGGTCTTATCTTCCATAAAATAAGATCCTACAATTTCTCCCTATCAAAGATTCTAAATGAAATTAAGTATTAACTCTTACATAATTTCAAAAAAAAATTATTCCATTTTTAATCAACATGTTTTAATTGAGGATAAACTAAAATACTGACATGAAGTTTAATTTGGAAAGAAATATATTATTATATTTATTGAAACAATTTTCGATGGCTATTTTATCTCCTAAAATTACTGACCTACCACCAATCTTTATTTAGTGATGTTTTTCTTAACAAATTTATAAATTTAATTAAAATATTCTGATGCATGATCCACAAAAATATTATACCAAATAAATAAATAAAAGTTATCAGATACCAATCGTCAGTTGACACAGAATTGACTCCAAATCAGATTAAACCGATGGTAAAATATAAAAAAAAGTGAACAGATACCTTTCTTTTTTGACATTTGAGTAGCAAACAAGATTCTCTGAATTTGGATCTCCATTGCAACATTTTCACTCATCATCACTTCATTCCATTCCACGATCCAATGATTCCATTGCATCACTTCAACCCACGATCATAATGAACCCTTTTCCATCTCAATCAATCAAATCTTTCCCCGCATACCCTAAATCCGATTTCGACTTAGAATCCGGAATCACCACCACAATCAAACGAACCCGAAAACCCAAAACTTCACCAATTCTCAATATACTCAAAATGATCAAAAAAATTCATCATTTTTTCAAACTTCATCCTTTAATAGCTTTATTACTCTTATCTTTCTCTTTTGTCATAACCCTTTTCGTTTTTCTCTCTTATAACAAAACCCAATTAACCGGGTACCCGAAAACCGATTCGGGTTTTGATGATTACCCGTTTTCTAAACTCAAGAATTTGGTAATGGTTGCTGGTCATTCGATTTATACGAGTAGTGATTGTGGGAAGATTGAGAAAGAGGATTCTTGGTATTTGGAATCTTATCAGAAGAATCCTGGTCAAGCTGCTACTTTTGTCAAGCATATTGAAGAAGGGATTGAGATTGTTGATAGAGATCAGGATGCTTTGCTTTTGTTTAGTGGTGGTGAGACGAGGAAAGACGCTGGTCCGCGTAGCGAGGCGCAGAGTTATTGGGCTGTTGCTGATTATAAAGGATGGTTTGGTGAGTTTTTGTTGAGCTCTTATAATGATTTTTGTAGCATTGGTTGTAGTAAGTAGTAACTAGTAATTTCTCAAAGTTTATCGAGTAAATAGTGTTTCGGTTGTTAAATGTGTGAAGCATTGTTACAATAGTCTTCGAATGTGTTAAAATTATTGAAACATGATCACTTTGGGTCCTAGAATGTTTTTTTAGTTGGTTGGTTTTGTTACATTTAGGAAATAAAATAATTGTTTTCTCGAAGTTTAGTTGTTAGATATAAATGTTAGTTTTTTTCGTTAAGGTTGTAAATTGGTGTTGGGGATAAGGTTTTAAATGTAGGTTGTTTTGCCGTGTGGTTTGCTGAGATATAGAAAAACCATGATGTTGTAGGTACATTTAAAATCTGATTGCGATTATGTTGCGATAATTGATATATTGTGGAGATTGCTGACAAATGCGGATAATTCACTACTAATTGTGGTAGTTATTAGTTAGTTTGATTCTCGAATGTATCTTGTGTTAGTCAATTTGATCTAGAAAGTTACTAATGAAAGACACACTTAATGATATTTTTATAATTTCGATATATCCAGGGACTATAAGTCTATAATGATAGAACTTACACATTTAGGAATCAAAATGTTTGTTTACTGAAATTTTGTTAGAAATAAATGTTTTCTTCATAAGGTTTTAGGTTGCGGGCACAGTTTTAGGCTGCAATAGTATTGTGGTTGCAGGTATATAAAAAGCCATGATGTTGTAGGTACATTTGATATAAGGGACCATTTTTGAAAGTTGGTTGTGGTTATGTTGTGATAATGAAGATAATTTGCTACTGTAATTGTGGTTGTTTGTAGATATCCTAAAATTCTTGACTTGACTTGTGTCGCAATTTAAAACTATGGTTTTGGATTTCAAATAACGAATGAATGAAATGAAATAGATTGAAGTTATCATCATTCTATTAATTGGATATATTTATAATAGGATAAAAAAATTGTTTTATCTCATACTCTCAAATTGAAGGGGAATAGAAAGAATATCAAACATGGTATAGATCAGGTAACCAATTGCGCTTGTATTTAAATGCATTTCTGCAATCCTTACGGCCTTGTTGCTTTGTCTTATTAGCAACAAGATTACACCTTATGAGAAGTCCTATTTTTATAATTGAAATATCACATGTTACCTCTTAGAAGAATTATGTTTCATATTTTCATGTTATACATTTTTTTAAATATTTTACAGCTCACTAATCAGTGCATAAATAGGATTTGTGCGTTAATTAGGAATGTAAATTTAAAAAAAGAAAAAACAAAGCAACTTCAGTTCAATTCCAATATTTTTATCTTATTCTCCATTTACGTCCAACTGTGGCGATTCAAAACCATGCAGAGACAGGAACTGCATTCAGGGACCTTAGTTTCATAGTAAAATTCCTCTTCTAATATTCGGCTTCTCAAATGTATCCTAAAAAATTTAGTTCGATGAATCTCCGTTGCATCACTTATCTTTGTTTTCTCAGGGTATATCTGATAAGGATAACTTGAAAGTGTTTCACCTTAAATTTATCTGCATATACTTTCCACATAAACTGCTATTGTTGAAACATTCTCATTCCCTTGGGTTGTCTGTGTAGGTAAGGAAGAAAGTGTAAAATGGAGAGCACTTACGGAGGAACATGCTCGGGACAGCTTCGAAAATCTTCTATTTAGTGTCTGTCGATTTCGAGAGCTTACCGGCACCTATCCTCAAAATATTACTGTATGTAAGCCTTTTACTTGTGCGAGTTCTGAAGCATTCTGTTCCTTTCTATACAAAAACATATGTCATCATATTTGTGGAATTGGCAAAGTAAATTAAAAGGAAGAGTAAAAATATACTAAAATCGGTGGCCATACTTTTGTTCCATCTCAATTCTCAATAACAAATAGATTTAGAGAAGTTGTTGGACCTGCATTCACAATTAGACTTTCTGTTTTGAGGATAAATTTCTGTCCAAGTTTCATGATTCAATACAAATATAATTTGAATGATGATTTGCATTGTTTTTTCAGTTGCATCATGAGTTTATTCTGATTTGCTAAATCTGGGAATTAGGTTGTAAGTTATGATTTCAAGGAAGACAGATTTGCAAATCTACATCGATCTGCGATTGGCTTTCCGGAGACGAGGTTCTTCTATGCCGGCACACCTGCTACATCAAATGCAAAAGAAGCTGCTCTAAAAGGCGAGGAATTGGTGAGAACGCAATTCTCAAGAGATCCATATGGATGTCGAGGTTCACTCTATCACAAGAAACTAAAGCGCGACCCTTTTCATCGGTCGATTCCATATCCTAATGGTTGTCCAGAAATTGAATCTTTGTTCAGATATTGTGGACCAACTCCATATCCCGGTGCACTTCCGTGGGCGTAGTTACGGTGGTTCGGGAAATTATACAAGTGTAAACTTACAATGTAGAGAGATTAGATACAGTGCAACAACTTGATGTTGCATGAATTTGTTGATACACTATATGAAGATTAATTTTTTTTTGTTAAGGTGCAGATAAACTGTGTAGAGGAATTATGAAACTGTTGCATTTTCGATAGAAAAAGTCTATCAAGGTTTTTGTATGGTGGATTTATTAAAATTCTTGGTGTTCTCAACATTCAATATGAAATCTTGTAAAAAGCTGTATTTTTTTTAGAACACTGTTATAGATACCGTTAAACTGTATCTTGTCTATCAAGGAACGTGCTGGGTACCTGAGGTGAGTCCTCCCCTCAAATCAGGTTTTCTAGAAACAAACAAGACAAGAGTCGGAAATCAAACACCTAACCACTTGTTTTAGGTGTTTGAGTCCATTATGCTGTGTTACAAATATTATGATCACGATCATTTGTGGCCAGGCTTTACATTTCCGCATTTGGATTCATTTTAGTAGATTATGGACTCGTATAGGACACATTTGGACAGGGAAACATACGTTTATATTGCATTCGGATCTGAGTTTATGTAATTGTATTGGTGAATAAGCTCCTAAATTATGTAATTTTATTAAACACAACAGTCTATTAAACTTTCATTTGTTTATTTTGGTCATTACCTTACAATCCACAGTTCAATTTTATAAGGCATTTGTGTTTAGGAGTTGTGAACGGTGACAGTCATCACCTGACAATCCACAATTCAATTTTATAAGAATTGAGTTATGGTCAATTTTTGTAAGATAATTTAGGAAAGTTCTTGAACTTTCATTTAAATTTAGAATTTCTTTACACATTGACCTCACATGCACATTTGACTTGAAATCCTTATTGCTTGCATTGCATCTTTAAATGCATATAAGTTGTGCAATGTCATCAATAGTAGAAACTTCCACTGAATTTGTTGTGTGAAAAATTTATGATTTTGAGGTTTGTGAGAGAAGAAAGTGAATGAGGGATAGGTCCTTCAAATGAGTTATTGTAAACCAGACAAATCATTTTGCTCAAATGAAGAAGAACCAAGTTTTTCAGCTTCCCTATAGTCTCAGGAATGTGGCCTGTAAAATGATTTCCAATGAAATCAATTTCTCTTAAGCTTGTGCAATTTGTTAACTCTCTTGGTATGAATCCAGACATTTGGTTATCATAGCGGTAAATAGTGTTCAATCTTTTCAGCTTTCCAATCTCCTTTGGAATTTCACCTGTTAAAAAATTACTAAATAGGAAAAGACTTTCTAAAGTACTAATATTACCGATTTCACGAGGCAGTGATCCAACAAAGGTGTTGTTGTTTCCAAGCAAATTAAGGTATGTCAAGTTAGAAAGATAACTCAACAACGATATAGGAATCGGTCCAGAAAGACTGTTATTGGCTAGATTAAGAATTCTCCTCAATGATTGAAGGTAACTTATAGAGGAAGGAATCTCTCCTTCAAACATGTAGTTTGAAGCTGCAAAGTTTTGAAGCATTTCACAGCCTTTTATCTCTTCAGGTATAAGGCCACTAAGACTATTCATTTGAAAATGAAGGGAAATTAGATTCTTCAAATTACCAATTCCAACTGGTATGGTTCCATTTAAGTGGCAGTAACTTAAAGAATTTATAGAACAAGAAATGCTAGGAAGAAAGACAAATTCTAGTGCTACTGCTGTAACTTGTTATCACACTGATTAAACAATCATAAGAAAGCAATTGATTGGGGCCTTTCCTCCCATCACATCACATAGTCTTTAGCATAGTCACAGAATTCGCTGAATTGATGACGAACCACGTACCAATTCGTACGTACCAAATCGTAATACGTTTACGAATTTGGTTCAGCAAAATTCGCTGAGAATTCGCACAATCCAACAAACTTGCGAACCACAATAAAAACAAATATTAATACTAATTATCATTCCCCAAAAAGTAAATATCACTTCGGTGGCAATGAAATAACATTGGACCCACTTGTAGTGGCTCTTTGTTACTGAATAGAAACACCCTGCAAGCTACCTATATTTATAACTTAATTTTCCTCTCCATGTTTGCCAAGTAACCGATGTGGGACTTGTTACTTTCAGAGTTTTATGTTTGACAAACAACATCTGATGTTGCTATTATCTTCTCTTTTTATTGATGGTTTTAATATTTTTCTATTATCTATTTTTTTTTCTTTCTCAATTAACATTTTTTTTTTATTTGTAACGAACCGAGTATTATATTTGAACGTACCACGAACCTAATCGGCGTACCGACTCTCTATACCCCCCGCGTACCTAATTCTTTGAGAGTTGCGAACCGCGTACCCGAACCCGTACCGAAGCGAATTGCGAACCGTGTGACTATGGTCTTTAGTATTTAGTCCACTTAGGTAGTGTTGTCACTCAGAGTCGGACCATTCTTCTGAATCATAGTACTCCTTTTCATCATCAGAGGTGCGAATATATGGATTATTTTCAGGAGTGGGATATTGTGAATTTGGATCATAATTTTCAAAGTCCAGCTGCATACACAGATTACAAAATTTCATCAACAAAATTCAAAAATCCTGTTTGCTTTGTTTCTTAGTAAGGAAAGGAAAACAAACACTATCCTAAGAAGAGAACCCGTGGCTATGTTCGAATCCCCGTACCCAAGTTAACACTGATCACTTATATACAAAAAATGAATGGAAATGCTATACTAATGGATTGACATATGTCCAGTTAAGAACTTAATCCAGATCGATTGTAACAAAATTTTATGAAGAAGCGATAAGTTTTATCTTAGCTAATACATATAAGCTTACCAAAATTCAATGTTCCTTAGAACGTTGTTGTGCCATATGATATAGTTAACCGATCTCATGTCAATCCCTAAAAATATGCTAAAGTGATTATCTAATTTTTTGAATGATGATTTGCATTGTTTTTTCAGTTGCATCATGAGTTTATTCTAATTTGCTAAATCTGGGAATCAGGTTGTAAGTTATGATTTCAGGGAAGAAAGATTTGCAAATTTACATCGATCTGCAATTGGCTTTCCGGAGTCAAGGTTCTTCTATGCCGACACACCTACTCCAACAAATGCAAAAGAAGCTGCTCTAAAAGGTGAGGAATTGGTGAGAACACAATTCTCAAGAGATCCATATGGATGTCGAGGTTCACTCTATCTATTACAAGAAACTAAAGCGCGACCCTTTTCATCGGTCGATTCCATATCCTAATGGTTGTTCGGATATTGTGGACCAACTCCATATCCCGGTGCACTTCCGTGGGCGTAGTTACGGTGGTTCGGGAAATTATACAAGTGTAAACTTACAATGTAGAGAGATTAGATACAGTGCAACAACTTGATGTTGCATTAATTTGTTGATACACTATATGAAGATTAAATTTTTTTTGTTAAGGTGCTGATAAACAGTGTAGAGGAATTTCTGGTAGACAAAGTCTATCAAGGTTTTCGTACGGTGGATTCATTAAAACTCTTGGTGTTCTCAACAACATTCAATATGAAATCTTGTAAAAAGTTGTATTATTTTTAAAACACTGTTATAGATACTGTTAAACTGTATATTGTCTATCAAGGAACCAGCTTGGTACTTCTTGAGGTGAGTCCTCCCCTCAAATTGGGTTTGTTAGAAGCACACAAGACAAGAGTCGGAAATCAAACATCTAACCACTTGTTTTAGGTGTCTGGGTCCATTATGTTGTGTTACATATATTCATTTGTGGCCAGACTTTACATTTTTACATTTGAAATCATTTTAGTAGATTATGGACTCATATAGGACACGTTTGGACAGGGAACATACATTTACATTGCATTCGGAACTGAGTTTATGTAATTGTATAGGTGAATTGCATAAACTCCGATTCGAGTATTTAAGTTGTTAAAATGTGAAGCATTGTCATAATAGGCTAAAAATGTATAAAACCACTCAAATATGTATCTATGATCCATTTGGCTCCGATCATCACCTTACGATCCACAATTCAATTTTATAAGGCATTTGTGTTTAGGAGTTGCGAGTCATCACCTTATAATTCACAATTTAATTTTATAAGAATTAATGGTCAATTTTGTAAGATAATATAGGAACCTTCTTGCACTTTCATTTAAATTTAGAATTTCTTTACACAATGACATCACATATTCACATGTACGTTTGACTTGAAATCCTTATTGCTTGCATTGCATCTTTATATGCATATAAGTTGTGCAGTGTCATCATTAGGAGCACACAACAGCATGTTTAAGGTTTCTGTTTTGAGGATCATTCCAGCTAAAGTTCATGCATCATGAGACTGGTCTGATTTGTTAAATTTGGGAATTAGGTTGTACTGTAAGTTATTATTTCAATTTCAAGACGACAGATAAGTAACTTTTTAATTTATGGATCAATCCTAACTTAATCTCCCACTGATAACAATACCAAAACAACTATCTTTCATATTAAAAATAATATTTTGTTTATATTTTTAAAATATAAATTATACAAATTCTAAAATTTTACGACATTTGATTTAAAAAATAGTACTTATCATTTTCCTTAACTTTGTGATCATGCCAAACTTAGCTCTTCCATGTGCCCCAAAATGCAACATACTAAACTATTTTTTCAATATAAAAATTAAATTTGATATGACCACTAATAATTCATGATCACAGGACAGTACACACAACTCTCACAACAAAATTTCATATTTTATTATACTTAATTCACCTAATTATAAAAAACTCAAATTCGAATAAATTGTATTTTTGTGAATGATATAATATATATTTTTTAAAAAAATTATTTAATATACAAAATAATGAATTTAAAATACCGCTAAATGATAGTTGTTGTTTAAGAAAATAAACTAAGATTAACCACAAAAAAATGAACAATCAACAAAATTAATATTTGTGAAACACTAAAAAAAAGTGAAATAATGAAAAACAAAAATTGAATATAGATTTAAAATAGAACCATCAGAAACCAAATTTCATCCCCAGAAGCTATAAAGCTATACGGTCCGCATCATGGTTGAGGTTATATAACCCCGCATCACTTGGTTCTAAAAACTCATCAACATAAAATTAATATCAAATCAAATAAATTCAAAAGATAAAGGGCTCAGAAAAATAATGGGTTTGAGAAAATTATCAGCACTGAAAATCAGAGTGGTGCATGACTATCTCTATGACTCATCATAGCCCATAAAATTAATGAATAAAATGAAATAATTGTTAAATTATAAAAGAAAGAAAAAAATGAGAAAGTTATTGTGAGATTGAAAAAAATGAAAAGAAGACGATGAAGATAAAAGGGTTGTGGCGTTGGTTTTATAATGGAAAGGGTAAAGAAACCCTAATTCGTTTTATTGGGCCGGTCCATGTTTGATCCAATACGATGGCCCAGTTCTCCTTAGTTAAATCAATTGAGTGGGAATTCAGTCATAATAAACTGGAATATAAATTCATTAAAAAATGGAATATCAAAAAATAAATTAACTTAACGGTAGGGATTAAAATAGAGTACATGATAATTTTTCAAGAACTAAAGTAATAAAAATTGTGTCAAAACAATATAATAAAAATTAAGTAAGCATTGCAGATTTTTGTTCTTACTTTCAATCAAATTTCCTATCTTCGATGAGACTAAATCCATACAAAAAAAGTACATAGCTAAGTAATGTGCACAGAAAATGGGACTGTATCTGAATCCATGCAAAAGTTCATATGTAAGTTTTTTACACAAGAAATTTCTTTTATCGTGTTCTATTTCACTCAATTTTAGCTCTTCAAGGTAGTATATGATTCGGTGCGAAAGAAAATTAATTTATAAATCTTTTCAGATTTTGAGAAATATTACATGAAAAAAAAATGCAACATAAAAAGTTGTTATAAGATTATAAAAAATTAAATTAGTTCTTATCATTAAATTATCTCTTTTCCCATGTCAACCAAACAAAAGTGTATTATATATTACTCCTATAGTCCTATATCTTAAAATTAAATTGAAATATGTGATAATTACTCTTTTTAAATATAACAATTTTGTATTGTTTTTGAGAAATATCATGGCGGAGTATTTGATAAAATATATATACAAATAAAAATGGTATACTCAAGCTTTTATAAAGTAAAAACATTATAATCTTTAAAATATATGATAATTACTATAGTGAAAAACTTATAATATTTAAAATATGTAATAACCACCAGTGGCGGAGCTAGACCTAAATGTTGGGGAGAGCCGCTATGATTTTTTCTTTTTGGAAAATGATAAGTTAAAAATATATAAACCGTTAATTTTGATTAATCTTAATATTATATTAAATTAGAGACAAACTCAAGTAAGATAAGATTTTCGGTTCACACTTTTATTCAAAATAAAGAAACTATATAAACAACAAAAAAAAATTATTTTGTTAAACTTTATTCCTAATTACCACAACAATGAATTGGAGAATTTTTCTATACAAAAATATATAAATTCAATCTAAAAATTCATGGATCATTAACAATTAAATAATATTTTAAAATATATTCTTAAATATTTTAGCCAAATTTTAGAAATATAGTGGTTCCAAAACAAATTTTTCACCACCACACCACATGCATTACTATGTCATATGGTAGCGTTCCTTTATATTTATATCATCGTAGTTAACAAATATGTATATATCCCTAGTAAAAGTTAAAATTTTGGGGCGGGCCGCGGCCCTTCCTGGGCCAAACCCAGCTCCGCCCCTAATAACCACGGTTTAAATATAACAAATTTCTATTGTTTATGAGAAATATGAGAATCATAACTTATTATATGGAAATATGAGTGTGATTACTTTTTTATTGTTTAGATTTACTAGAGTTTGATTGTGATGAACGATTCTAGTTAAAGGAGAAGATTTGAGTCTCCATATTTCTTTAGGACTTAACGTTGACGGATAATGATGGATGAGATTTAATTTTGGAAAGAATAGATGGATATTTTAGTCTACACTTTTCTGGATTTACAAAGGAAAAGTGGCGTACATTGTTAAACACTTTCAATATTAGTATGAAACAAGCTTATAATATAAACTAATATAATAAAGTATAAACTGATTTATTTGTGTTACCAAACACACCATAATTATAAATTAATAACATTTATAATTTTTAGCAATACCTCTCGGCGAGCACTTCAACTTTGATCAACAACATGGAGAATACCAATGTCTCTATTTAGTCCATGAGTACAGGATATTTTTTTGTTAAGTTATGAGCACATGGGCTGAAGTTATTATACATAAGGATAATCCTTATGCACGGTGCATAAGTGAATAACAACCATCAGATTAGTCATTCACGTGTTATAATCGTAGCGCAGTTTAACATACATACCGAAACAGTTGAGAGAAAAATGCTCCGGTATGAATATGCATACCGGAACAGTTGAGGAAAAGTGTTCCGGTATGAATATGCATACCGGAACACTTGAGAAAAAGTGTTCCGGTAACCTTATGCATACCGGAACAGTTGAGGAAAAATGTTCCGGTAAACCTTATGCACGATTGCTTATGCATCATAACCGGACCCGAGAACATCATATAACATGGTGTTAGCAATTTCATTTTTATTTTGTAACAGAAAAAATTCATTGTACCAAAAAAAAAAAGAAAAAATTCATTTTTATTTTCAATTATTATTTTAATTGAATTAATGTCAATTAAATTATTATCGCAGTAATAAAATTATAACAACATGTATATTATTATTATCTTTAAATTTCTTTTTATTTATAAATCCACGATAATAGAAACAAAAATATCCCAACAAAAAAAAAAAAAATAGAAACAAAAATGATCGAGGATAGTACATTTTAGAATTTACCAGTGTACTTGTACTTCATCTTACAACAATATATTTCTACTGGTCAGCGAGAATTTATAACCGCTTCAACTCCAACTCACGATGGTTGTTTCCGCCACTCTCCACCACCCTCATTCTTGATCTAAATCCACCTCAACCTTCTTCTCCTCTCTTCAACTCTTTTCAATTCCGATCAAACTTTTTTCTCGCTTTTTCTTTATGCATTTGACTTCTCGCATTTCGTTCTATTAGAAACTGGCTTGACCTGAATCCAAGATGAGGGGTCCTACCCCGAACACCGTTGAGCCACGTCACCGATTATCAACTTCATTCAGGTTGATTATATTCAGTTATTGATGCAAAATGAATTCAAATATTAACCCTGATTTGTATTTTGTTTTGTTGATTTAGATTTTATCTTAGTTGAAATTCCTTTATATTTCTTAATCCGGTTAATCTTTGCTACTTAATTTCGTGTTTATTGTTGCGTATATGTTGAGTATGACTCATAGTTACCGATAAGTGTGCGAGCTCGAGCAGCTCGAGCGCATAGCAGAGTGAATTGAGTTGAGTTGAAAGCGTAATGAGTGTAGTATTTAGACTTTGGATTGTATTATGTAACCCTAAGTATTGTACAATCGAAAAACTAAACTACATCGGTCACTCTGTCGTCTGAGACGCAGGCACAATTGGCTGAAGTTTGTGATCAATTGTTTGTATTTTTGTGCTTTATTTATTTACTTTAGAGTTGGATTTGTTGTTCTAACATTTATGTAATTGTTTTGATTTTTGTGGTTCAAGCTAAATTTCTTACTATTAGATATGAGAGCTAGTTTAGGAATTTTAGTTATATAGAGAATCTTAAAATCGTTGATAGCAATTTGAGATGCTAAATGGTTGTCATTGTCGATATTGTTTTATTTGTTTGATTTTCATTATATATTTTTGTATGGAAACTAATGCTATTATGGTTAATTTGTATTTGGAATTTGGCACTTTGTAGTATGTGGAAATCAACTAACTTTCAACTTTAAATGAGATTGTTTGATTGGATGAATCATGAGATTGACCCAAATAGTAAGAATAAGCGTGGAAAATACAAACTTTTAGTTCTAAATAGTGTTAGGATGCAAGATCAAAGCTGTTAAATAGATTCATAGAGATTTTGTATCTTCTTATATCAATGATTTTGAATTGATTTAGATCCAATTATATACATTTGAAGAAAGGTTTAGAAGAGTGAGTTTATAAAAGGGGATATGGACATTTTTTCTAATTATTTGGGATTCTGTTTTCTTTTTGTGTATCCATGTTATTATTATTTTTTGATAGACAAATTTTAGTATAGTAAGTAGTTATAATGTAACCCTTAACTCAAACGAGTTTGAATCTCAGTTCTTTAAATCTAGTAACCCTTAGCTCAAATCAGTTGAGCTACCCAACCTTTAGCTCAAACCATGTTATTATCGAGTTTAAAGTAAAGAAATTTCCTGTCCTTACGTAGATCCTTATTGTCTTGAATCTTACTTTGCACATGTTTCCTTTGTTACTACTTGGACTCTCAGATATAAAGTATTGATTTTTTCCTCTCTATTTGATGCAGTGAAGATACTACCAAGAGAAGGTCTCAGAAAAATAAGGATTTTAAAGATGTTGAGAAAGCATCACATGTTCCGTTCCTAGATAGAAGCATAAATTGCAGGCCGAATTGGAAATTTGTTTTGGTTATTATTGTCTTGGGAACCTTGCTTACAATTTTCCATCCTCCAGCTGTTTATAATACTGATCATATATCACGGTATGCCTAAATTTGGTGGATGGAAGTTGGAACATTCATTTTCTTTTCTAAATTTGGTCTTTTCTTGAAAATGTAGTTTTCTCACGGTTTTGTCTCATAAATATCATCCACCCCTCTTAAGCATGGAGCACTAATTTACACTTGTTAGAATATATCTGTCTCCTTACTTGCAAATACAATCCTTCAATGCATGCACCCCTTTATGAGATTATGTGTTGTCTCCTCACTTTGTAATACAATGACAACAGTGTTGTCAAATACCGGCTATAGCATAGCAGAATATGAACAAATCACTGTTGTTCTGCAATAAGCAATTTAGTACACAGTATTTTCAAATAGCGGATATAGTGTAACTATAGCTCTGTATGTAACGCAACAAATTCGAACAAACCATTATTTTCTGCGATTCACGATTGACAACCCTAAATGACAATGGATTTGTCCAAATAGTAGAGAGTGGTTTTTTATTTGTTTACAGCTCTTTGCATCTTATTATGGAGATTTTTTTTTGGGCTGCAGGACAACATTTATAAACAACTTGAATGGAGAGCTCGATGGAACTGATCCCCGTTATGCATCATTTCTAAATATCGACTGGAACCAAATAACTAGTGTTCTTGATAATTTGAAGGATAAGGACACATATCAGGGTGTTGGCTTATTAAACTTCAATGACAGTGAGATTGACCACTGGAAGCAGCTAGTACCAGAGTCAGAGCATGTAGTCCTTCACTTGAACTATGCTTCTAGTAACATTACATGGGAGGACTTGTATCCAGAATGGATCGATGAAGAAGAAGAATACGAGTTTCCTATGTGTCCAACACTACCTAGGATTCAGGCACCGGGAAAACCACGGCTTGATCTTATTGCTGTTAAGCTTCCCTGCAATAAGGCAGGGCGCTGGTCAAGAGATGTAGCTCGTTTCCACCTGCAGGTTGAAGCAGCAAGACTTGCTGCCACTTCCAAAGGGTTTCATCCAGTGCGTGTGCTTTTTGTGACTGACTGTTTCCCAATTCCAAATCTCTTTACTTGCAAGGATGTTATACAGCGTGACGGAAATGTCTGGCTTTACGAACCCAACCTGCATAAACTCAGAGAGAAGCTGCAATTACCAATTGGTTCATGTGAACTATCAGTTCCTTTGAAGGCTAAAGGTAGGATCCAATGAACTTCATGTATTTCTATGTTGTGTTTACTTTGTGCCCTTATTCTTTTAGCACTTCTCATTGCAAAGCTTGACATTTCGAAAGAATGTGGCGGATGTGACCGCAATTGCAATGGGGATGCCGTTGCAGAGATCTCTAAAACCTTTTATTGCAGACACAATTGCGGTTGCAGACCGCAATTTACAACTATTTCTCAAGTACTACTCTTTTCAATGTTAATGAACACCAGATATACTCATCAGGGTGTCTGTTAAGTACTGGATCTTAATATTGAAGAAAATAATGTATTATTGGCGAGTATTTTCCCAACTCTCAGAGGTGTTGTTAAATGAGAGAATGACCAGTGAAGGGTATTCATTCAAGAGATCAGGACTCTACCTCCCAATTTTTTTTTGTTGGTTTTCAGTTTTCACCACCAGTTTAATCTGGTTTGGGGGTCAGTTCTGGCATCAAGTGGTTCCAGCCCCCTCCTGATCGCAGTTGCTACCTCCCAAATTTCTAAAAATACTAAAAGCTGCACACTTTTCCTTTCCAATTATTATTTATTTACACCGCACATCGCTAACTAACTACCTCAACTAACTGATTACCTTATAATATCTCAATAGGTTTAGTGCTTAATGTTAGACAAAGCATGAAATTTAATATTAATTGAATCCCATTGTCTGGTATATTTATTTAAGCATAAAAGTCATGTCTTAGGTTAGTACATTATAATCTTGATCTATTCCAAAAAGCCAATTTGGCTTTTGCAAGTGTGTTATTGCATTTCCTATGATGTTCCAGTATGAATGGAGTTAACTATGATATATTGATCAGAGACTTCTTACCTTCAACAGAAAATTTTCACTCTGAAAGGGCACACCGAGAAGCTTATGCAACTATCCTGCACTCTGCACATATATATGTTTGCGGAGCCATCACTGCAGCTCAAAGTATTCGAATGTCTGGTTCAACACGGGATCTGGTAATTCTTGTTGACGAAACAATCACTGATTATCATAGGGAGGGCTTGGCAGCAGCTGGATGGAAGATTCACACGATTAAAAGAATCAGGAATCCGAAAGCAGAACCGGAGGCATATAACGAGTGGAACTACAGCAAGTTCCGTCTCTGGCAGTTAACAGATTATGACAAAATCATTTTCATCGACGCTGACCTTCTTATACTCAGAAATATCGATTTCCTTTTTGAGATGCCTGAAATATCAGCCATAGGAAACAATGCTACACTGTTCAACTCAGGTGTAATGGTGGTTGAACCGTCAAATTGTACATTTCAACTCCTTATGGATCACATTAATGAGATTGTGTCATACAACGGTGGGGACCAGGGTTATCTAAATGAAATTTTCACCTGGTGGCATCGGATTCCAAAACACATGAACTACTTGAAGCACTTCTGGGAAGGCGACGAGGAAGAGAAGAAGGCGACAAAAACTCGTCTCTTTGGAACTGATCCACCAATCCTTTATGTCATCCACTATCTAGGTAATAAACCATGGCTTTGTTTCCGAGACTATGACTGCAACTGGAACGTGGACATTCTTCAGGAATTTGCGAGCAATGTAGCTCATGCGAGATGGTGGAAGGTTCATGACGCCATGCCAGAAAACTTGCAGAAGTTCTGTTTACTTAGATCGAAGCAGAAGGCGGCGTTAGAGTGGGATCGTAGACAAGCCCAGAAAGGAAACTACAGTGATGGTCACTGGAAAATTAAGATAAGAGACCCGCGTTTGAAAACATGTTTCGAGGATTTCTGCTTCTGGGAGAGTATGTTATGGCATTGGGGTGAAAAGAATTGGACAGATAATTCTACTGTTAACAAGTTACCACCTACAGTCACAACCAAATCACTATCTTCTTTATGAGTTTACTTCTCTTTATACTTCCCATACATATTCACATGTTTGCACAATGTGATCTCTCTGGTTAGTACAAAATATGATTGCTAGTTTGTATTTGGGCCAGTATTATGGACAGCTCATTATTATAGTTTTTCAGAGGTTTACATCTTATAGACATGCACAATTATGATTACAGTTCTAATTCTATTATTATTTTGTAACTAATCAATGAGTTTTGTAAGATTTGATATTCATAAGTGTGAATATAGTGCGTTAGTATTGACTACTGAGACCTTTTTTCTTTGTAAGACCCTTGTTTTTTCATTACACTTAAACTTCTAGGAAATATATTTCTGGACAGCAAAATAAGTGTGCAAAAATCATACTATTCCCTTTCTTGTATAAAATTTTAATGTTGAAATTATTTTTTCAAAGGGAAATAATATTGATATTTTTCACTTTAGGCTACTAGACAAAAAAAACATTGATATTTAAAAACAAACAAATAATGAAAATTTTATCAAAATTAAACTAGTTATACATTACCCAGGAGGCCAGGATACACAAAGTTTTCCTACGTCACATACAGCAAAGATCATACCAAATTTCAAATAATAATAAAAAAAACAGATCAGCAAGCATTACAGAGCAAAATAAGCTCAAGTCTACAAAATAAGAACAAGCAATACAAGTAAAATAAGCTAAGGAAGTCCAATGAGAAGTGTTTTCTACTACAAACAACCCTTTGAGAAACTTTGCAAGAAAGTACCAACATATTTTTTTCTTATAAATAAATCCACAAATTCAAGTCAATAGTACACTCAATGCCACAACATATTCCAAACAAACAACTTTTAGAAACATCATCAATTGTATACTAATCAACCAAGATGGCCTCAACTCAACCCAACTTCTACTTTCCACACCCCCTCGACCCACCACCTTCCCACCCCTTCAACCCACCACCCTCCCACCCTCTCTATCCACCACCATCACCTTTCCACCCTTTCAACCCTCCACCACCTCATTCCTTAATATCTCCACCACCACCTCATTCACTTCCTCCTCCACCGCCACACGGACACCCTCCACGACCTCCGCCACCATCTCATCCATTTTCTCCTCCACCACCACATGTCCATCCCCCACCGTCTCCACATCACCCCATTGCTCCTCCTCTACCGCCGCATGTCCATCCATCACCACCACCACCATTTCCACCTTCTCCCACTCCATACCATCCAACAGTCATTGTCATTGTGATCATCGGATTTGGTGGCATTGCCTTGCTTTCCTTGCTTGCTTTTGCATTATTTTGTTGCGTTCAAAAGAGGAAGAAGAAGACGACGCAAGGAACCGATATTGTTCATATCGATGAACATAAAAAGGTTACGGAAACAATTATTCCTGGTCCTTCCGGACAACCACCAACCGTGGTGATATCAGTCGAAGATGATGTTCATATTGATGAAGTAATTAAGAAGAATGAAGAAGTTGGTCATGATTTACATGCTGAACCATCAAAAGTTGAATCAAATCAAGACAATATTTCTAGTAGCAATGAAGTGGCAACTGCATCTTCTCCTAGTCATGAACATCATCATATTCATCCACAAAGTGAGAACAAGCCTTGATGATGGGAAATGTTGTGTGTATATTCCCAGAGATATTATACATCCTCGTGCATGGACTCCAAACAAGGATCCTATTTCACCTAAATTAATTTCATTGAATAAATAACCTCAATTTGTTTTTGTTTGTTCATTTCGGTTTAATTATAAACCCTTCATTTGTTACATCTCCTTCTGACAAAAGTAAATAATTTGAATTTAAATATCCATTCTCATATCCGGTTATTGCCTCATAAAGTTTTTTTTTTGTTACATTCATCTTAAGTTATATTTGATAGCTTAATTTTTATTAAAGGAATTTTATAGCTTAATTAACAACCATTATAATTATATTATTATATTACTAGAGAGTCTTGAATATAAGGACAAAAATAATATCTTACTCAAAAAAGGACTGGAATTTTTTAAATTGTCGTTAATAGAGCTACAAAATAAGTTCGAATGACCCGAATTTTTTTTTGGGCTTAGGCCTTAAAAATTGACCTCAAATTCTTTTTTCGGACTTTTTAGCCCGTCCCGTTTAAACTCGTTTAAAATATGGGTTACCGAATAGGCCACGGGTAACCAGAATCTCGAATAAATAATAATAATAATAAAAAATTACGTATAAAAATAAATGAGTTAGTATGGTATTTTAAATATTAGTTTTTTATCGGGCCAATTCAATCTTATGGACATTAAAAAAAATACAACTCTTTTTGGCTTAACATCATTTTCATATCCACGTAAGTTTATAAATTTTTTGTTTTAGTTCCTATATTTTTTTGTTGCAAATTAGTCTTTGCATATGCAAATTTTTTTTATTTTAGTCCCTAAAGCTAAAATCTGTAGGAAAATTCGCTGGTTTCCTGCGGATTTTAGTTTTAAGGGACTAAAACTAAAAGATTTGAATATACAGAGACTGATTTGCAATAAAAAAAGATACAGAGACTAAAACAAAAAATCGCGAACTTATAAGGACGGAAATGATATCTAAGTCTAATAAAATAAGAAATGTGCTGGCAATTACATCCACAGAATCACTATAACATGTACTATCATTCTCCAATAGTTCTTTCCACCAAAACCACAGCACCCCCTGTTTTACAAATCCCCCTTTTTTTACTACTCCAACTGAAACATGGTCTTCCCAATGCCACATAATATATATTATGACATTTATACCCTCTTCTTTCTATGAATAATTTTCCAAAACTATCTTAACATTAATTTCTCAACCAAATACACCCAACCCATATAAGCAAAATTCATGAAAATCTTACAAATTTCCACCCTCTCACATCTAATCACATCAATAAATCAATATATTAACAAAAAAATCAATGGCATTTTTGTAAATTATTAGAAATACAAGGGTAATTATGTTTCCATTTTCCTACAAATATATCTCACGCAACATCATTATTTTTCACATGTACAACATAGTACACACTATCATAGGTATCAAAATCAAAACATGCATATTCAAACTTGTCACTCAATTAAGACACTTCCATTAACATGGAACATTCCAAAAAACCATCGAACACATCGCCACCTATTACCACCACCAAGATCCACAGCAATAGCCACGCCACCTCCGTCGCTAAAACTATCCAAAACCCACACAATGCCACCAGAAAAACTTGAAATTTTCAAATCACTAGAAAACTGGGCATCTGAATCTGTTTTACCATTGCTTAAGCCTGTGGAACAATGCTGGCAGCCACAGAATTTTCTCCCTGATCCTTCATTGAAATTCGATGAATTTACTGATCAGGTAAAGGCCCTTCGTGATCGCACGAAGGACCTTCCTGATGAGTATTTTGTTGTGTTGGTTGGTGATATGGTGACGGAAGACGCACTTCCGACATATCAAAGTATGATTAATGGTCTTGATGGTGTTGGTGATGAGATTGGTTCGAGTCCAAGCCCGTGGGCCGTTTGGACACGGGCTTGGACCGCTGAAGAAAATAGACATGGTGATTTGCTTAGGACTTATTTGTATCTTTCGGGTCGGGTTGATATGGAGAAGATTGAGAAAACTGTTCAATACCTCATTGGAGCTGGCATGGTTAGATTTTCTTTTCCCTATTTTCCTTAATTGTACATTTTAAGGTAATGTAGGATGATTAAGAAAATGATTAGATAAATTGGTTCCTACACTAAGATTTAATTCATATTATACATACTCTAGCTATATTGATTTTTTTATCCTCTCAAATCAATAGTAGTTGTTTGATGATTAAAAATGTTTGCTTGATTTTAATTTACTGACAGTGTGAAACATTTAATATTGATAATGTGTAGAAATTAAACTCTAATTAAGTATAGTGATGAAATAAAATTAAAATTAAAATATTCATATATTAATTAAAGTGGTTGGTAGTAGTAGGAGTATTTAGGTGGATTATATTTAAATAAATGTGAGTATTATTAACAAAAAATTTGTATTGGTTCTTGTAAAAAAAACAAAGTTTTTTATGGTATTCTAAGTTAATATAAAAATTGAGATTGAAAATTATTTTAAAAATTGCACTTATAATGTAACACATAATGTATGTGTGTATGTGTTAATACCATTCTTATTCTGTGAATTGATTTTTTTTCTTTTCTAATAGCTAGACTCATACAATGTAAGTGTGAAATTTTCGAAAATTCGGAGTTCGAATTCCAACCGCTCGAATAATATCCCTTAATAGATACCGACTAATCTACCTTACGGGAATCGGTGTGCTGTATTTAATTTGGGTCTTTATGATTTTTGTCCTCTTAGAATGTCATTTTCCATTGGTATCAATTGTCATATCATATTATATAAAAAAAAATGTATGATGGGGAAATGTTTATGTATCTATCTAAATAGAATCATTTGTTTTTGTTTGATCACAAATGTTGTCATTTGATCACAGAGAATCCGCTGTTTATACAAAAAAACTATCATTTTGTTTTTAAGGAAAGCAAAAAAGTATCATATTAATTTAACTGTCATTTTTTAACTATGTTACATGAATGAGGTGATATATTTTAATTTTTTTAAGAGATTAATTTTATAATATAATAACATTTTTATATATTTCACAATAAATTTTGATCAAATTGTATGCAGATTTTTTCTTCTTTTTTTAATTTCTAAAATGGATTTATTCTAAGTTGAAAATAATGTCTACATTGTATTTTGTTTGGATTGGACAGGACCCAGGGACTGAAAACAACCCTTACTTGGGATTTGTATACACATCATTCCAAGAGCGAGCGACATTCGTATCACATGGTAACACGGCTCGCTTAGCGAAAGAAGGTGGTGATCCCGTGCTTGCGCGCATATGTGGTACCATTGCGGCAGACGAGAAGCGTCATGAGAATGCATACTCAAAAATTGTGGAGAAGCTTCTAGAAGTGGACCCTAACGGAGCAATGCTAGCCATTGGTGATATGATGGAGAAAAAAATCACAATGCCGGCACACCTTATGTACGATGGACAAGACCCTAAGCTATTTGAACATTTTGCGGCCGTCGCGCAGCGTACCGGAGTGTACACAGCCAATGATTATGCTGATATCTTGGAGTTTTTAATCGAACGGTGGAGATTGGAGAAGCTGGAAGGATTAACGGCTGATGCAAAAAAGGCGCAGGATTTCGTGTGTGGGCTAGCGCCGCGGATTAGGAGGCTGCAAGAGCGTGCTGATGCACGTGCTCGTAAGATGAAACCACATGGGGTTAAGTTTAGTTGGATTTTCAATAATGAGGTTATTTTGTAAGTTTTTTTTAGTTGAGACTTTAGATTAAGATTCACAACAACTCATCTTGATACAAAACAAGGAACTTTGGGAAGTGGAAAATATGTTGCTAACAATATGTTATATTACTTTTTTGTGTGGATGGAAAATAGGTGGGACTTATAATAGTTAAAATATGCTATAATGTACGGATTTTTCTTTTAAAACAAATAATGATATGCTATCAGTCTATGTGTTTGGATGCCTTTGCTCCTCAACCATAACTTCTCTCCACCACACACCGCCTTACAAAGCATGCCTCGTCGCTAAGGGTTACAAACCAAATTGAGGGCATGGTTGCTTCTGTTAAACATTGGCACCTCCACCTTTTAGATTTCAACAATGCCTTTCTTGCATTGGTGATTTGTAGGAGGACATATATATGCACCCTTCTCAGGGAGTTTCTCCCCCCAAACCGGGTCAAATTTGCAAGCTTCTCAAGTCTTTATTCGGTCTCAAACAAGTTAGCAAACATTGGTTTTAGAAACTCGTTTCTCTTATTCTTACAATTGGGTCTGTACAAGTCTCATTAGATCAAGCCATCTTGGTTCACGTTTCTCCCACTTCCTTCACAATTACATTCATATGCGTGGATGGAATTACCCTGGCTGGTGGTTGCTTAGCCGACTTTGTTGAAATTAAGCAACTTCGTGGCTCATTCTGCTAAGTATTGTACTTATGCCAACTTAAATACTACCTCGAGTTACTCTCTAATGTTGGTTTGACAACTTGCAAACCCGTTGGAACCCTCTTGACTATGCTTGTTGCCTCGATTTAGACAATAGTCCTACTGTCAATAATGTTGCTACTTATCACAGCTTAGTTGGACGCATTTTATGCTTAACCACAAGCCGTCCAAACATTAATTTTGGCACAAAACAGCCCTTTGCGTCCCTCGTTACCTGGTCTACCATTTGTTAATCATCATCTTGCAACCCTTTGCGTCCTTCGTTACCTGGATGCCTGAGCTTCGGTTATTGGGCTTTAGTGATGCCAATTGAGGAGATACATTGACTCTCATCATTAGGTCACTTGGTATTGTCTCTTCCTCAGTCATTTTTTCATTAGTTGACGTACCTAAACGCAACCTACAACCTATGTTCATCTTCTGAAACTGAATATCGAGTTTTGACTTCAACAACTTGTAAACTTCAATGGCTTCCTTATTTGCTTTTAGATAATATTACTTATTTTCTCTTAACAGAGAAAAACAATTTTCTTTTCGATGACTTATAAATTCTATAATAATGAGGCCTTTGTTTCAAATATATGATCTCATTGAAGACCAAAAAATCTTCACCTTAGCATGCCATAAATTTGTTCGAATATATGTTTGTTGCTTTCATACACTTTTTGTTTATCTGAGGTGACAGGATCAACATTGTTCCCACAATAGTTTCCTTCCAACCTCCAACAAGAAATCAAGAATAATTGGTTGTGATAAGACTTATTTCCCTTTCGGTTACCACTAATTTATGTAATCCCTCAATACTTTTTTAGGTGCCCAAATTTTATAATAAAATTGTGCTATTTAGCTGATAATTTTAAAATTTAAGGTTACATTAACTATTTTTTATCAATCATACACATATCTTATCAATTATTATACATTAATTTCTGTCATTTTTTTTTCACATTTATGTAAATAGAGTAAACCGTGTTTAAACCAAAAACAAAAAAAAAGAATTGTTAGAAGTTACGAAACATATATATAACAAAACTCGCATAATAATACATGTTCTTTTTTAAAAAAAATGGTCAAACTTTTAACATACTATTTACAAAAAATGCGAAGGAAAACATCATAACAATGAAATAAAAAATCATATAAATTTATTACTTTTTGCGAAATTGCTACTTGTCAAAAACAACATTTTGCTAAAAAATAATGATATATTTAAAATTTATTAATCAGTTTTTGTGTCATCTAGTCACAGCCTTGTATTACATGCACAAGCTTACAACCCTTTTGGCTTTTGAAATGTTGGCTTTTACACAAGTCAATTTTCTCTGCTAGTAGTGTCTATATAATAATGAAAAACCATCTTATACTTCTTTGATGAATTCCAACATGGTTTAGTGCACATGCTATTATAGTTTGGAATTTGGATAACACTTACTTTTTTTCAATCCATTGATTCTTCTTTCAAGTTGATCACAAGCCAAGAAATATGTAATAAATGAGAGTTATTGGCAAGGAAACTAACATGCCAAAGATAACCCTGCAAACCAAAAGAAGAGCACTTTTTTTTTAATCTATTTATGGATCATACAAGGAAATTAAATATGCTCTTAACTTAATTTATGAATCACTAGAAATGTAGCCTATATGTAATGTAGTCAAGCTTTGTAAAAATGCATCTATTAGTACTATGTGTTTTTTTTTTATCAAGTTCTCAGTGATAATCCGGAGTTCGGCCGTGAGGTAAATAAAGTCTGATAAAAATTTGTTCCAGTCAAAAATCAAACTTGGATTCTCCCGAACTATTTTTCCTAGGGGAAGCTCATTAACCACTTGAGCTTAATATCTTAGTTAATTAGTATTATCTTTTTAGCATAGAAAACTAGTGTATGCTAATAATGATTACTAGGTAAATGAGGCTTACAATATTGCTAGAAGATCGTAATGAAAAGACAAATTAGTGACCATTTTCAAACATCATTATATGCATAATTATGCTTGTCCAAATTATAAATGCCTGGTTGTTATAGATTTAGTATCCAAGCTAGGGATGCATAATAATTGATCAATTTATTAAGTGGGTTAGATAAGTAGATTAAAAGTTCAATGTGATGTAAACACGCTTTGCTTTGGCACATTATTATTAAATTCAATGCATAATTGATTGTATAAGTTTTGAATTAAATGGAAATAAGATTGACCCATAACTAGTTTTGTAAAAGTGAATTTGAAAAGAGTTTTGTTTTAAAAGATTGTCTCACATAAATAAATTTTAGAAATTAACTTACCCTGTGCTCAAAATATCAGGATGCAGCCCATATTCTCTTGCAAACACAAATGGTACTATCCCTTGTGGAAGAGCAGCCTGAGAAGCAATTGAATTGAAGTCAAACTTAATTAAGTACCAACATATATACAACAATTTTATCCTATGTCTAATATATTCCCTTTATAAACAATTGTCACAGAGGAAGCATAAACACATTGTTCTGACATATTAGATATAAGTTCCATGTGCTGCACGTGTACATACAGATATCAATTCATCATGGTAGTTCGGTTGGTAAGTTATAAGGTGGAGTTTCTGAGCATTGTTTCAAATTGCAATCCGCATCAATAATTGCGGCCACAATATTGTTAATCCAGTAGTTTCCGCAACCGCATTACACCACAATTGCGGTGTTATCGTTAATCACATGTACGACCGTATTGTAACTGCATCAGACGATTTCAAACATGTTTGTTTTAAGTCTTCTCATCAAAATTTAAAATTTCAGAACCCCAAAATACTCCCGATCTAATGAAAATCTTACTTTTAATAATCTCTTAACTTTGTATTTAAGAACCTCTCAATCTGTATTTATGGACCAAACCGAGACTCTACTGTAGTGGATAAATAGTGTAGTGTGACGATGGTGCCACTTAGTATAATTTGTGAAAATTAAAAAAGATTTCACGTCGAAAAAACCGCAATGTGCATCATAGCAACTGCAATGACCACAATCACAACAACTGCAACTGTATCCACAATTTAAAACCTTATCCTGAGTTCGATCCTAGCAACTATCGTAACCACTAACTTCACTGATATCTGCCTATTAGAAAAGGAAAGATATGAATTCATGCCACAAATATGGATAACACAAGTACCTGTACAATGGCTGTATGAAGTTTCTTTCCTCTCAATCCAATGACAATGGATGATAATGACATTACAAGAGGACCACATAGGAATCTGATGGCCATTCCCATGGCTGCTTTTTTAGTACCACAAGCAATAATACGAGGCTGAAGTGCCATGAAAAGGCCTGCATAATTAACTTCCAATGAGTTTCTATTATTGTATAGATAGATATAGTAACCATTTTTGTACTCATCTTAACAATAAATGTAGCAAAATAGTTACTTCCATTTTACACTTTTCCATTTTCAATCAAACAATATTTCACTATCATGTGCTAGTAAGACATCACATTTATTTTCTTGGGTTGCCACAAACACCTTAGTACATAACAATGCATGTGTTTTCTTTTTCACCTGTTCCTGTCTTCCTTCACATTGTGATATTAGGTTTTAGGATTTGTATTGTGAGATGTATTCATATATTCCCTCCGGTCACTATTAAAAAACTGATGTATCTGGTCTATAATATCGGCCAGATACATCAATGTTCCAATAAATTTTAAAAAGTTGTTTTTTTGCTTATAATATTGATCGGAAGGAGTATCGAAGAAACACCATGTGTGCAAGTGGGTGGTGTTAAATGATTAATAAGTCTTTATATTTGTAGTATATGTAGTTTTGTAGTTATGTTACCTAAGCTAAACATTGCCATCCCAAGACCTGCATCAGATATGATTTTGATAGATGATTTGATCAAACTAGGCATTTCTATATTCCATCTGCAAATTCACATCATAAAATATGTATGAAAATGTGCAAACTGCAAAATATAGCCTAAAACTATATATGAAAGTCTTTTTACAAATAAAAATTTAGGATATAACAAAATAATTATATCACTTGGTCACTGGTACAACAATCAGTAAATCAAAACCGTTTGTTGAAAATCAATGGCTCACCATCGTATTTTAGCAAGCGGTTTTGACTTACTGATTGCGGTAAATGACTTGTGTAGTTATATTCTTTGTAGCACCGATATTTCAGATTAAAGACGTATTAAACTATTAGCGGTTTTTACATATCAGTGTCGTGTCTGATATTCGTATACGTGCTTGATAAATTAGTCCGAGTATCAATTGTTCACTTACTTGAAGGAGATTAGAGACCAGAGAAGTCCTAATATACTAGAATATGTATTAGGATTACGAGAAAGTTTTCTTCCAACAACAGTAAGTATAAGCCTTAACATTACAAAGGCATATGGCATTTTCTGGTAACTCTTAGGGTCCACAGCTTCCCCTGCCACTGAGACTTTAAGACTGTCTCTGAAGCTAATTTCCTTATCTATCATATAATAGCAAAAACATTTCAAAAGCTATTAATCAATGAGTTAAGAAACAAATAAAAGACAAAAGATAGTGCTAGTAAATTAAGCTCACATTTCTCAACCACTTACATAATTGATTGTGAATTAATGATGAAAGGAGACTTAGGTAACAAATATTGAATAGAAAAAAAATTGGAAACCAAATAATGTCCATTATTAATATTTTCAGAGAAATAGATTTCCTGGTGTAACCGGATCGCACAACTTAAACCATCACTGTTAGATCTAAAATTCTAAATTAATAACAAAAATCGTTTAAAATTGATTTTATTAGTGTTATTTGAGTCATTTGATCTCAAATTAAGAAATCGAGATTATTTACCGCACGTAAATGTAAGTTTCTCTTATAACAGGAAATTTAAATCTTATTTTCACCACAATATAGGAAATCATATATTACCTTGACCATCGGTCCATCATTACACACGTGCTCTCTACCAAATGATGGCTGCTATCAATTAAGCCTAAGACTAAGTAAAGTAACAAATTTATATAAACTAAATTAAACATAATATTTCAACATTGCTTTTATCACTTACTATTTTCTTAACTTTTTAATTAGGTGAATGTTTTTTATACTCTTAGAAGATGGCGTGGGGGTGAGAGGGACCACTTGTCTAGTGTTCTGCAGTATCTATAGATTCACAAAATCAATTATAAAGCCATCTTTTTTGAAAGAAATTATTATGCTATCTTACTAAATCATTTTGCAGTGTTTATATGCATATATATTAATTTCTCACGTGCAATTGTGTTATGATGAAACATATATATAGAAATGACAATTTGGCAAGAGTTACTGAAATTATAATTATTATTTCCTCAGTTAAAAACCATGCTGCAATAGCAATACAACCGGCCAAAAACACTCAGATGAGATGGTAAAAGATCTCTTCTAATTTAACCAAAAGTTTTATGTTTAAATTCAATCTTAAGAATGCCACATTGTTAAATCTATTAAAAGAGAACTTTGCTTCATTGTGGTTCCACCGAGCTCGAAAAATTAGTCTCTACACTTTAATAATCACATTCATAGATACTGAATTTGCACTAAAAATAAACATGCTCAACAAATTATGACACTAGCAATGAATGGATGAGAATATGACAAAGACACGGACAATGGTCGGGGACAAAACGTACACCCTATAAATAAAAGGTCGCATGGCCATGCACTATAGAACAAACACATACTTACATTTTCTGATATATACTGTATTATTGCCAAAATATACTGTATTATTGTCCAAACACTGTCATTCAAATACTCCCTTGAAAAAGTCATTCAAAGTGACTTCACCTGTTGGGTCATGAGGGGTCTGGGATCATCACGTTGGACATTGAGTCAACTATATAAGCGAGTTAGATACCACATCCTTAACTGTATTATTAATTGATGGGAGGGGGTCTTTGTTTCTCGTAATAACTAATCAATATTTGATAAAATGTACATTATTTTAAATTTGAAGTGACACTTATATATAATAAGACGAAGAGTAGATGTTTTATTCATGCCAATCTTACTGCATGACAACATTTATTCACGTGACAATTGAAATAATTTAATGGATCCATCTTTTCAATTTTATTTGGTTAGGCTTTATTCTTTTATTGACTTTTTAAAAACTTATTACACAAATCTATATGGACCTATTTGTAAATAATTCCAAAAACTTTGTTACATAATTTGAAGACCATCTTCAATAATTGTGGTTTTCAATTTAAGTTTATCTACACATAATAATAGAGGTGAAACCAGAAATTAAAATTTGAAGGCCAAATTCAACAAGTATAATTTCGTAAAGAAAAAGTAAATTTTAAATGCACAATATGTACAAATAATTTAGGAATTTATAAATATCTAACCATCTTTTAACTTAAATCTTTCAATTAAATTTAGAATATAGCAGTGCAAAGAAATGTATTACATGAAAAACAACAAAAACTTAAGATAAAAAAAAATATAGTAAAAAGAGATTAATAAATTAATAAGCACTAGTTGTTAATGATAATATTTTTTACATTCAATGGGATTTAAATCTCAAGTGTTTAACTTCTTTAACTCTTAGTTTAAACTAGTTAAACTATATATCCTCTCCAACCCTTTTAAAAATCTATTATTAAAATTATATATCAAATATTGTATAGATCAAATTGCCACACTACTTTACAATTTCAAAGACAAAATTAACTTTTACTCTTTTGTATTTTTGTTAGCATGCTGCTGGACCACACCATATTCATTCACTATATTGTCCTAAGGAACATTTTAACAAACACGTACCTGACATAGTAATGTCCTTGCATCCTTGTCTCTCTTCCACCCGCCATTTCTCCGGCGACTCCCAAACCACCCTCCCTCGATCCACCACCGGTGAATTCCCCCGTAAACCCCTCCCTCCACCCACCGGCGATCTCCCCAACACCGGCGTACCAATCACATCCGTTTCATTAACATTAGACCCCCGAGGCGTTGGCTGCAACGAATAAGCATCGGTTGAAGCATAACCTGAGAGACGCGGACTAGCATTGTCGAGAAAATTCATCGGCGTGTTGATGGAGAAAATGTCGGCATTGGATAGATTAGAGAGTCTTGTAGGAGTAATGGTGTTGGTTATTGATGAGGTTGATTCTGGTGGTGCTGAGGAAATGGATCGTCGGATTCGAACTTTGATTCGTCCATTTTCATCGGTTTCTGATTGAGTTGTGAGCGGTGCGTCTTGGCCGTAGAGGGAAATTACATCGCTGTCGAGTTCGAATTTTGTTATGGAGGCTGCCGTGGTTCCTGGGAATGAGTTTTTGATCAAGAGTTTGGCAGCTCTGTATTCTAATAGGAAGAGAAGCAAAGTATACCTGAATTCAAAATTTAATAATTTAAACATGAGACCTAAAATAAAAAATATAATATAATTAACCGTTAAAATATATATTTTGAAGAAATTGATAAATAATAAATTAAGAGAAAAGAAAGTATTCATTTTTGGTGTAGATTAGTTTTATATTGACGATGTTCAGTGACCAAAAAAAATGTAGTTATTGAAATGAGCTTATATTATAATTTTTTTTTACTCAAAAAATGCCAAACACCATTTGAATGAATAATTAGTACGATTAATCAACTAGTTATTTTTTGTTGTAAAGAAAATTAAAGATAAAAAATTATTTATTTCATTTAAAAAATAGAGAAAGTTATTTAATAACATGTAACTTTCCAATCTATTTATTGGTTCATAAGATGTTAGCTCAATGTTTGAGAAAAATTGGAATCTCATTTTGTTTTCTTTGGTGATGGTTGTAAAATGTTAGCTCAATAATTTCTCCATTTTCCAATTTTTTTTTAAAAAAAATCCATTTGTTGGTAGTGCCCAATTGTTATGAACATTTTACATTTCTTTATTTTCATTGCACACAACATCTCTAAAAATGTTTGAAAAAGTTGTTCTTACTTTTGATCAATTGTTGGGAATTTATCTCATTTGTTTTTTTTTCTTCGTTTTCATAAATTCAGAGAAAATGTATGTTTGTATAATAGAATTTGATTAAAATAAGTTATGTTGCAATTGCAATTAGAAAATTGATAAAGAAATATACAAACTAGTAATTTCAATCAATCCATTTGTTTGTCTTTTTGATAGATTTTCTTTTCTTTTTGATAGATTCAATCCATTTGTTTGTCCTCTAGTACAAACATATATATGTTATTGAATGGAAGTATGTTATTTAAATTAAAGAAATTATTATTTAAGATAATCCGAGTTCAATTTATGAGATGAATCATTCTTATTCAGATTTTACTTACCTCGTGACCTGATAATAATCAACGAATTGACAAAAAATAAAAATTCAAGAAATTAAATATCACTAGCTAATATTACATACCATATGATGCATTGAAGGACAACTAGTTGCACCATGAGAGTTTGTGTGAAATCACCATACATAGCTTCAAGTAAAGGGATACCCATAACAAGGGTATTAGGCAAGGTAGCAACTGAGAACAAAGTAATGAGCCAATCCAATGAGCCTTTAGTAAAGAAAATAGCCCAAATGGAAAGAAAAAAGAGAACAATAAGCTTAGAAATTGTATCTGCTAAGATGAATTTAATGTCCATTTGATAAGGATTGTTTAGAGAAATAAAATGAAAAGAGAGAACTGGAACAGCAAAAACTGCCACAAATCGGTTTATGCCTGAACATTGATCTGAAGTGAACATTTTGCAACACTTTACTGAACCATAAGCAACTAGCATTGCAAAATATAGAGGTACCATTGAACACATCACGTTGTATAAATCTTGTCCTGTCACCATCTTTTGATTAATTATGGGGGGAGGGAGATGTGTATATTTATAAGATTTTTTTTATTGTAATGTTTTGCTATGGTTGGGAAATGAAGGGGTAGGGAGAATGAGAATGTATATATATAGAGGTTAGTATATTTTTTATAGGACATTCATGGACTTTTTTGCCCTTGGAAAATTCTAAAATTCACTTTTTAGGTGCTGTGCTTAGTGTTAGTCTTATTTGTGGTCGTTATTAAAAATTCTAATATTTCTCATATTTATTTTAAGGGTCTGTTTGGTGCGCAGGATATGATAGTGTCAGGATAGGATATAAAACAGGATAAGGATAAGATATGATATAAGCAGGATAATAGTTATCCTCAGTTATCCTATCATGTGTTTGGTGCACACATGATAACAAACATGATAATTATTGTATAATGTTTTTAATATATATCTCGCTCATAACAATATGATAATATATATATATATATATATATCATATTTTAATTACAAAATTAACATTGTAAAATAATTATTTTAAAAAAAATATTTTGTAATACTTTGAATTTTATAAATAAAACATTTTAATATGCAATCAAATATTTTCATATAAATTTAAATAAAATAATGAGCAAATAAACATGTTAAATTTTTATATGAACATGATCAAATAAATAACTTAATTATATATGTTAGATAAGGTAAATAAATATATCATATATTTATATGTAAATAATAAAACTACCATTGCAAGAGAAGTATATTTAATTTGTTATAAAATTTAAATTAATATCCCTATTTTGCAATTTTTAATAATTATTTTACTTTAAAATATTGAAATTACAGTATAATTTTGATTTTTAAAATTATGTAAATTACAAAATTACCATTCTGAGAAAATCCTGTATATATTAAAAAATTAATTATTTTATTTTTAATTTACTATCAAATTATTTTATTATTAATATTTTATTAATTTTTATTTTTTATTTTAAAATATATTTTATCAAATAAATGGGTAATTTATTTTCTTATCCTATCCTGCCTGTAACCCAGCTCAAACTCAGGATAAGAATTTTAACTAGAGGGACAGGATATGATAAGTTGCAGGATTAACTTATCATATCCTGTTGGTTCACCAAACACTGGATTAAGACAGGATATGATACAATTATCCTATCCTGTCTCTTATCCTGCGCACCAAACGAGCCCTGAGGATCAATATTTCTCATTGATGGCATGTTTTGGTAAAGATATGTGTCAGTATTTAACACGAATCTAATATTAATATAGATAAATTCTATTGAATCATATAATATTTTATATAATATTTTTAAAATATTATCATTATTAATGTATTAGTCTCTTTGTTATGTCTAATATTTATTTTTGTGTTCGCCCTTTACAGATATCAAGTGGATTTAAGAAAGGAAATAGCAAACATAAAGCATAAGAATCAAGACATATGAAATTCAGAAATGTTATCCATACAATTTTTTTTACAACTATACTATAATTTTGATAATTGTTCCTTTATACATTAATTCATTTTAAATTTTTTTAAAACACAACCACAAATATGAGTGATGTCACTCATTTAACATTTAATGTTTAATTTTTTTTCCTATCTCTCTTCTTCCTTCGTTTGATGAATTAATGTTTATGAGAATGAAGTAAATAGGAGAGGAGGAAGAAGAAGAGTAAAAATGATTATAGTTATTAGTTGATGATGGTTCATCATTAGATCCAGTAGACATGCAAGATCTAATGATTATATTTTTGGCAAAAAGATCAAACGGTTAAAATTTCAAAAAATAATGAGGTTTTTTATGGACAAAATATAATGTTGTTCACTATAGACATTTGGGGTTAAAACTAACGGAAGGACCTAATCGACTAACAAAAACAAAGTTAAAAGACCTAAATGTAACCTTAAATAGTTAAGGGAACAAAATGAAACCAACAAATTAGCTAAGGGACCAAGAGACTAATTTAGCCTATATTTAAATATGCATATTAGCTAGTCAAACCCTTAATTGTTTTGACTAAAAAGTTGGTACTTCATCCGTCCCAATTTAATTGACACAGTTGACTGTTGTGCACTATTCACACATGTTGTTTTGACCTTATTTTTCTATTAATAAACAAAAATAAATATGAACATATAAGATGTTGTTTGATTCGTCTCGATGGGTATTTTCAAAATATTAAATTTTTATAATTTTATATACAATTAAAAATATTAATCATCAAAATTATGCATCGACATGCGTAAAACAGTCAACTATGTCAATTAAATTGAGACGGAGGAAGTATGAACTAAAGTCAAAAGTATCATAAAGTCAAAAGTATCATAATCATAAAGTAATTTACATTTTAACTTTTATGTGAACTATTCTAGTCAAACCCTTAATTATGACTAGTGAATAAAAATATTAGTCAAACCATTAATTATTTGTCAAACCCATATTAGTCAAACTTTTAATGTATTGTTTTAGATTCATAATAGTCAAACCCTTCTTGACTATATATATATATTTCAAAGAAGAGTAATACAAACATTATTCCGTTTATACCCATATATTTTAGGGAGTGATTTCTAAGTTCATCAATCTTTGTTGAAAGCTGACAGAAAAAGGTATATTTAAAATACAATATATTTTGTAAAGATCGAACATTTGTGGTTTTATGTACAATTATGAGAATTTGAAATTATTTTAATTGTAATCAATGTTGGGTTTTTCTATAGGTAGAACAAATAATTTTTTTTTTATCCTAGATTTTATCAAAAATTGATTGTTTTCATTTATACAATTATGTTGTTATGGATCTAGATCATCTAATTAAGATCAAATAGTTTGTCAAAAATAAATAAATTAAATAGTGTGTAATGTCATTGTGTTATAGATCTATTATTGAAACTAAAATTCAAGTTGTTTGATTAAGATTGAATGAGAGGACTGCTTAATTAATTTGTGTTATTTTAAAAGTATTTTTTTTATTATTACAAAGAGGACAAAAATCCGATCTTAAAAGTATATTTTGTTTGAGTAAAAAAAAGGATCTCTTGCTGGATTTTTTAACAATAAATACTATTGAGTTCGAAACTGCAAAATATTGTATAGGAACTAACTAAGAATGATATTTCAAAATTGTGATTTCTTGAATAAAACCTTTATTGAAACAATTTTTCAATGTCTTAATTAATATTTTGTGCAGGAAACATGGGAGTGAAGAAACATGGGAGAGGCATATCCATAGAAGATTTCCATTATGAAATATTGATCAGCATTTTCATGAAACTTAATGTTGTCGAACTCTGCATTGCTTCCATGGTCTGCAAATCATGGAATGAAGTTTGTGGCAGCCCTTCACTTTGGGGAAAACTTGATCTAACTCAATTGAGCTCCAATGCTTTTAATATACCTTGTAATTTTGGAGCTTGGAAGCATGACATGAATTCCATCAATAAACTGACTAAAATGTTGAAGTATGCTCTAAGTTTGAGCAATTATAATACAACTTGTTTAGTATTCAATTACTTTGTGTACTTGACAGATTCACAATTAATCACCATTGCTGAAAGGTATGATTTTTCACTTACCACTGTAAATTATATAATTATATTTCTCTTTTTCTTATATTGTTTGATTCATCTCTTTAATTTAGGATTCGTGATTAAAAAACTGAATAATATGTGTTTTCTATATATTTTAGGACACCAAATCTCAGACGATTAGTGTTTCCGTTCGAAGGCAGTGTATCCGAGGATGGAATAGAAAGTGCAATGAAATTATGGAGAGGTCTTGAGTCGATTGTTGTTACAAACATGGTCATGCCATGTAACATTTTTTTTGCCATTAATAAATACTGCGCGAACATCGTTCAAATGAAGTTCACTAGTAAGTTTGACGTATATGAAGCAGATCTCATGATTCAATACACCCCAAATTTGAAGCGCGTAAGCGTCCGAAATATTATGGTGAACTTAACAGCTTTGATCAAAATACTCACTAGCTTGCAAATTTTGGTGGAAGTAAACATTTGTCACAGTTTGATTTGGGATAGAGTAGAGGGTGAAGTTGAATTGTACACTATTCGTGATCTACGAAGCCATTTGAGTCTCGTGAGTCTTCAAAAGCTACTATTTTGTAACAGAAGAAGGTGTCTCAGGTGCAAACGTAAGAAGAACAAGGATCTGAGAAGGGCGTCATTTGGGGACATGGTAGATGTTTGGCGCGAGGATGAGATTAGATCCCTTGCGCATTGATTCTGATCAATGTAGTATTCAAGGATGTATAATAATATTTAAATAAGACAATTTTAAAAAAAATCTTTAAATAAGACATTTTCTTTTTGTTCAATTAGCTTGACCTTCAAAGTTATGTTTTTTCTTGGGAATAATAAAGATGAAAACATATATCAAAGCATGCGGGCATATTTAATCAGATTCCTCTATAATGTATGATGATCTCATTTGTGGGAATAAGATTTGATTATTGTGAGAATGAGATGATATGTTGACATTATATTTTTATATAATTATTTATTGGTTGAATTTTGTATTCATAAAGTTTGAATATACAATTGGTAGTTTCATTTTGAACTAGAGTAAATTCTTTGTTTTTAGTTTTTATGTTTTTTATAGCGCTTATTAAAATTTAATTGAGATGAAAAAATTTGGTTTTTATCTTAATTTTTATTGAAATTCCATTATCTATGGAGTATATTTAATATGGACTCTCAAAAAATGTTATTGATAGACTCTTACTAATTTTTAGTGAAAAACTGATTGAAAAAAACGATTTTTTGTTCTTCTTCTCAAACCGTCGGTGCAAGGCACACCACCACGGTCCACCTTATATCGCTGCATGTGTTCCTTCCTTTCTCATGCACCACATCTATCTCTCGCACAATACCATCATGCCATTCCAAATCCACACAATTTCTTCCAAGATGTAGTTTGAATGGTGGTGGTGAGAAGAGAGTATCTAACTTTCGCACTAATATCTTGCCCATTAGACCGTCTAATCTGGTTCGAAAGTCAGTTCTGATATCAAGTGGTTTCGGCCTGTCCCGATTGCAGTTGCAAGGGATTGAATTGTGATTCATCCTACCAAATCCAGCATAAATCATCACTAGACCAATTAAGAGACTTTTAGGGTCTGTTTGGTTCAATTGAGAAGGAGGGGAGGGGAGGTGAGGGGAGAGATTTATTATGTTGACAAAATTACCCTCATTTTTTTATTAAAATTCAAAATTATCCTTGTTGGAATATTAAAATTCTAGGTTTTATTTTTTTTTATAACAAAAAAAATTTAGGTTTTCTACTCATTAGATTTTTTTTTTGTTATATATCCATTAAATTTTTTTTTTTGACGTAATATATCCATTATAATTTAATCCTTATTTTGAGTTTATAAGGTTAAGAGTAAAAAAGTAAATTACTTCTCCAAAATTTAAAATATTCCCTCACCTCCCCTCCCCTCCCCTCCAAAAACTTCGAACCAAACGGACCCTTAAAATACTCATGATTTCAAGGTCCTATTTAGTAATGTCATACCCAAGGTTTTAAATAAAGTTCCGCGACCGTGAAAACGGCCGCGACAAAACAGTTTTGGGAAGTGCCGATACCGTTATTATCGTTTTTTATATTAAAGAACAAATTGTGATTAATTCACACCGTGACGACTGCAATTAGTGTGGTAACACATGTATCGACCGAAATCGCAAAAATCTTTACGTAACCGAGACGCAACCGCAACCGTTTTTTAAAACTTTGGTCATACCAAACATTACAATTCAATCTACTAACTAATATTTTATTTCTATAAATATTGTAAATTCAATCGGCTAACTTATCTTCTATAAACTACAAGCTAATCTATATCCATCATAATTCATAAGTGATAAGCTCATCAAATATATACAGTGCTATTTTTGTTTTTCATCAAAGAGCTTTATAATATAGAGTTAAATATAGTTTTAGATTATAAATTACCACTTTTTGTAAAAAGAGAAAATATGTTTAACTAATCGAAAGAAGAAAACGATGAGTTTGCATTTTCATATCTTAGAACTAGAATCTCCCTGGGATTCACTACTTCTCATACCTTCTTTTTTCTTCTTCCTTCACTAATCTAATGTGGAGTTCAAGCAGTAACAACAAATCACGAACAATGCATCAGCATCATCCACTATGCACACGCACGCATCAGATCGGCGCCTTACTCTTAGTTGCCGCAACCTTCTTCTTCACCAGACTCTTAGATGCTCCTTGTAGCATCTCCTCCACCGCGTCGTCGCAACGGAAATTTCTTCTGTTACCGGAATCTCAAGATGTTTCGATCAAGATCTATGTTTATGATGCTAATGAAATCGATGGATTGAATGATCTTTTGAAAGGAAGAGATGGTAAGATTGCGCCTGAAGCTTGTTTGAAAGGCCAGTGGGGTAGTCAGGTAATTTCGCACCATACCGCCTTTTTTTAATCTTCCAAGCACCGACATAGACATTAGACATATACATTGGTAAAATTGGAAGTGATTGAATGTAACTACATATGCAATTTGTGAAAATGGTAGCGATGGAATGTAATCACATGTGTCGGTGTTGCATTAGTGTCTAACATGCCTAGACACACACCGACACAAGATACTGATACGTCAGTTATTTAATGAATCTGATAAGTGAATATTTTGCTTATAATTAAAGCGGGAGGGAGTATAATATATGCAAATGAAAGTAATTGAATATAACTAGGTCGGTGTTGTGTTAGTATTGGACACTGGATATGGACATTGGATATTGTGGGAAATCACGCTCAAATGTGGTTGATACATCTTGAATTTGATGTAGAATTGTACCCACAATTGTGATTGTAGCTGTGGAGACATTAAGAGAAATTATATTTTGACGTCAAATATGGTGTTCTTTGCTTTTGATGTGTATTTTTGAAATGTGTGTAAGTTGTAGAAGTAAAAAAATAAGAGAGAGAGAGAGAGAGAGAGAGAGAGAGAGGGAGAGGGAGAGAGAGATAAACATATATAGTAGCACATACGGTGTATGTATTTTGATGATCAAATAACACAACTCGACATTAAAAACCTAAATGTTGCATTTTGGGATCATTTATAATTTTCTAAAGCCCTACTAATTACTACATTTGTTTTGCAGGTAAAAATACACAAGTTACTTTTAGAATCAAGATACAGGACAAAAAAGAAGGAGGAAGCGGATCTGTTTTTTGTTCCATCTTATGTTAAATGTGCGCGTATGATGGGTGGACTTAACGACAAAGAAATTAATCACACTTATGTTAAAGTAAAAAACTCTTTCATTTCAATTTAAAGTGTATTGCTAATGCTTTAAATGAATCATAGAAATTACTTCTGAAATTCTGTTTCTGTGGTGATTAGGTTATTAGCCAAATGCCTTATTTTCGGTTATCTGGAGGCAGGAACCACATATTTGTTTTCCCAAGGTAATAGTGCTGGTGATGGTTTTATTTTTTGCATTGCGAAAATAATGTGGCAATTGTGTTTAATAGGTTAATACAAGTATGAATGTTCATGTTTCTTTATTTGAATTTAGACATTGGTAGGTTTTCCTATTAGCTAATACACATGCTTTGTTAATTGCTTTGTTTTTAGTGGAGCTGGTGCTCACTTGTTCAAGTCTTGGGCAACATATATAAATCGCTCCATTATTCTTACCCCTGAGGTGAACTTTTACTTTTCCTCGTAGTTTTATAGGTTTTATCAAAGGTTTTAAATTATGGTTGTTTGCTTGATGAAAATCATGGAAATTGTGGTTAGTTAGGCTGCAATTGTAGTTGTGAAATCTAGGTGTTTTGGTCATGAACCACAATTTAAATTGTTGGTTTTCTATGTTTACCAGAAACACTGAAATGGCAATTGTAAACCAAACTGTGTGTTTGGTGTAATATTGTCTTTAGTAATTAGGAGATTGAATTGTGTAAAGTTTGGAACAAGCTGAGTAAAGAAGTACCAAATGTAATGCATGTGATGTGAAACAGCAGGGATATAACAATGAGGCAATACTTGAATATATCTCAACCTTCATTTTTACAGTGTTGATTTTCATTTAGATTTGTCCTTTCTTTTTGTTGAACTATAGCCAACTAGGGGGAAAAGTTAAAAGTTTCCATGAATTGAGTAGTGATTACTCTCCTTTGATTAAAAGAATTTAACATTCCTCTGTCCTGTGGCCATTCGCCTTTGATTAAATGAATTTAACATTCCACTGTCCTGGCCATGAACGTGAAAGCCCTGGAGGATTTCAATGTAGAATATTGTATTGTTATTTTGTTAGCAATGTTACATTTATTAAATATAAGCATTGGAGTAATTAAGAAGTAAAGTTTAAATCACACACTCTTTTGTTTGTTAGGTTCAGCCCTTAATTAGGAAAGAATCGATTACATCAAGATGGGCCAAGGAACCAAGTTGGCAGATTTAGTTAAGACTTAAGAGACAGCCTTGTAAGGAAATCTGATGGAATAGTTGATTTGTTAGGCTGTTATAAACAAAAGTAGAGAAATTACAGGGAGTTAGATGATTGGTAAGTTAGTTTTGGGTGGTAGACTAGGTTCTCTCATTCCTAGTGAAGACACTGTTGATTCTTATTCCCGCTCTCAATCATGGATATCCGTTGTTCAAAAGTTGAGGATCCGCCACATTTATGGATCTGCAAATTATAAACTTGTTGTACTGGATGCTGGCCTATTTCACAGCACAAGAGTTCATAAATATAAGATGTCGAATGCTGTTACTGCTCAGACCCGAAGCTGTTGTTGGACTAAAAATCGGATGCAGGGTATTATTTTACAGGGATTAGGGAAGACTTCATTCAATATTCAACCAGGAAGGGCTTGCTTGGAAGATTTAATATTTGCTCCATCTTAGTCATGCAATTTAAGACGATTTTTGGGATATTGAACTAGCAAAAAACCCATGCCTACTTTTGTGTGTTCAATATGTTAGTTTGTGATCGCTTTTGTAGATATAGAATATTTATTGAATCAAGTTAGGTGAAATTAGAATAGAAGAATAAATCATTAAATAAGAAAGTTATTAGTTAGTACGATTAAACAAACCTCAGTTGATTAAATAAATGGATTAGTTCTTTAGCAAAATTGAGAGGTAAAAGGCTGAACAACAACATCAAGCTAATAATAACTCCCCTGCTCACCAAATTGTTACTCCAGCTGCCAAGGGGGGGGCTGGTCGAAGTTTTTTTCTGCAATTCAGGGGACTCACTACTACACTGTAAGCATAGATTGGTCCTTACACTTCCAGCAATGAGACCCGGGTGGGAGTTTTATGGCCATGTCAATTTTGAAATTTTGTGCAACAAAGCAGTGCTGATCATCAGGCTGGAGCTACAAGATAGTACTGTTAGGGACAGGACCTAATTAGGAAAGCTGGTGGGACAGTAAAATAGTTAGGTTGTTATAGAGGCAGAGAAAATAGAGGTATGTGGGTTACTTTTTTGGAGTTAGAGAGGCTATCCTCTGACCTCCTGAATTCTCGGGCAAGACACCACTGTGTCTCATTCTTGCTCTTTTCACCCGGGATACCCATTGATCCGGAGAGGGAGAAGGATATGGAATAAAATTTCCTTATTCTCTTTCTCATCATCTCTCTCTATATTCTGAACCAACTGATCTACCGGTGTAGTACTAGATCATTTTATCAATGAGCAACAGTCAATTTTGGTTGCCTAGGTGGCCAGATGTGTCCTAGAAATGACTCATTTCCCTTCTTTCTGTCTGCTACAGCATTGCATAAAAACATGGTCCTCTGTACTTGTGGAGGCTATTAGTGTTTCAGAATAGAGAGAAACTGAAAGGACTTTCTGAATTTAAAATGGTTTCTTAGTATGAGTTATGAGAGAACCTGCGTATGTAATACAAGAGTCATAGATACTCTGAAGCATAATCTATAACTTCTAATAGCTGCTAACAAAACAGAAGCAATAATCTTGTACAACCGAGACTACATAAGCCCTAGTGATCAACAGAAGTAGTATTCCAGTACAGCAGAAACTAAACATTAGTTCATATATCAATTTGGTTCTATCCATTTAAATTGTGGTATGGAGAGTATCACTTTGGTATAAATTCTACAAAATAATGGACTATTCTAGAACCAAAAACTATTTTGGTATAAATTTTGTAAAACAGTAGACCATTTTGGAATAAAAAATACAAGAGGGACCATATTAGTGTAACTTTGAAAAATAAGAGACCATTTCATAATAAAAAAGAGTTCAAATTGAAAACCTAAAATTAAGATAAGGGAACAAAAGTACAATATAACCTTTATTTTTATTCTTCAAAACTTGCCCTTCATATTTGTTAGTTGAAAAACCTCTATATTTTCATGTCGTTAACTATTGGGGCTTGAATCACCCAAGAATGAAAGGTTAAATTCATGAAGTTATAATGAAATGAAAGGTTATTGTTCTGAAAGTTTTTGTTTTTTTGTAAATCAATGTAGGGGGATCGCACTGATAAGAGAGATACTAGTGCTTTTAATACATGGAAAGATATAATCATTCCAGGTAATGTCGAAGATGGTATGACCAAGACTGGGTCTCCCATGGTCCAGCCTTTGCCTCTGTCTAAGCGGAAGTACTTGGCAAATTATTTAGGACGTGCACAAGGAAAAGCTGGCCGTCTTCAGCTAATAGAGCTTTCAAAACAATTCCCAGAGAAGGTATGTCATCTTAAATAGTGACTGGTTAGTTCTATTAGTGAAGTTATCTTATTGGCAGAATACTGTCTTTCAGGATTTTGTTTTAATTTGAGTCCTAATAAAAGAAAAATTTACCTACATTCAGAATGTTATGCTAAAGCAAATGCAATGGCTGGTAGATAGTAATCCATTTACTTGGTCATTGTTTAGTTCAGAAGTGAAAATTGAACTGAATTAGAAAATAGTTTGGTCAAGCCGAACTCTTTTTGGTACCCCCTTCAACCAAGCTGAGTTCAGTGGAACAGTTTTAAATTGTCGAACCAAATTGCTTTATTAAATGGTTTCTCAAACTGTTCTGAAGTGGTTAACACTTAAAAGTTTAAAACTACTTCAAAAACTGTTTTTGTCAACTAGCCTCTACATCATATATCAATTAAAAGTCGACAATTCATTCCATCCGTGTGTTGGTTCCTACTTTGTGGATTTGGGATCTACATGAGTGATAGTGAAGGAGATTCCTCAATGAAAATTAAGAAATTTGAGATTTAGGTTTTCATTGTTCTTGCCGAAATTGGAGTGAATAATTCTCTGACATAGTTTTTCTCATTAAACAGTTTGCAGAAAAATCGTGTTCACCGAACTGTATTGTGAAATGATTTGGTTAGTTTTTTGATGAAATAATGTGGTTAGTGAACTTGTTTCTAAAAATTCTGTTCGGTTTGAGAACTTTGCTCATAAGTTCAGTTATTTAGACAGTTTGGTTTATTTGAACACGCAAACACCTAATTACATCATCGATTGTTTGGTAATTTACTTCCATTGGTTGTTGCAAACTTCTTTAGTTTCTTCAGATTACATGTTAGTAATTTTGTTCAGATATTTCCCAGCAATTTCTCCCAACATATTTTTGTAACAGGAGAATTATACTTAAATATTGTGTGATCATACAAATTTTTTTATGAAACATATATTGATGGTATAAACAGTTGGAATGTCCAGATTTGAAATTTAGTGGAGATGAAAAACTGGGAAGGAAAGATTATTTTGAACACCTGCGCAACTCCAAGTTTTGCCTCGCTCCACGTGGGGAGTCATCTTGGACCCTTCGATTTTATGAGTCCTTTTTTGTGGTATGTTTCTCCCCTTCCTCTTTGTTCTTCATCCTAAAGACTGGTCTAAATGAAAAGAAATAACCATATATTTCCATTTCAAAGGAATGTGTTCCAGTTATATTGTCAGATCAAATAGAATTGCCATTCCAGAATGTCATCGATTACAGTCAAATATCAATAAAGTGGCCATCCAGTCGAATAGGTCCGGAACTATTGGAGTATTTGGAATCCATTCCAGGTAAAAATTCTCAACCATTTACCTCCCAGTTTCAATAATCATACCCATCATGCCCTTTTTTTACCTTTGAATGTATTGTTTTGATATGTGCAGATAAAGACATAGAGGCAATAATAGCTCGCGGTCGACAAGTTAGGTGCATGTGGGTCTATGCTTCAGATTCAGAACCTTGTTCGGCAATGCGTGGAATCATGTGGGAACTGCAAAGGAAAGTAAGGCAGTTTCACCAATCAGCTGAAACATTTTGGCTGCACAATGGATCATTTGTAAACAGAAACTTGGTCGAATTTTCTAAATGGAAACTCCCTGTACCTTTGCCTTGATAAGCTTGTCATATAGTTTTTCTTGTATAAAGTATTTTTTGTATCACTATTATTCTAGTCTTGATTCATTACAAGCATATATTAGTTCATCATTGTCATCTAGTAATTCATGAGTGTATTTTCACTAATGTTAATTCGTAAGTTTTTTTTTTTTACTCATGTCAATTCATAAATTTTCACTAACAAAAATTATGGGCTCGTTTGAATTAGCTTATTTTTGAGCTTATGCAAACAACTTATACAATTTTTATGTATTATTATAAATTTGTCTATTTTTTGTATCACTATTACCCCTAATGTTAATTCATAAGTTTTTTTTGACTCATGTTAATTCATAAGTTTTCACTAACAAAAATTATGGGCCCGTTTGGATTAGCTTATTTTTGAGTTTATGCAAACAACTTTGCAATATCAATTAAGTTTTATGCTATTTTAAAAGTTCACACTAGTGAAAATTGTATTTTTATAAGTTATTTTATCATAAACTACTTGACAAATTTATAATAATACATAAAAATTGTATAAGTTGTTTGCATAAGCTCAAAAAGAAGTTAATCCAAACAGGCCCTATATCTTTATATTAATAAGCTCGTTTTGATTAGCTTATTTTTTAGCTTATGCAAACAACTTATGCATTTTTTATGTACTATTATAAGTTTGTCAAGGTAGTTTATGATAAAATAGCTTATAAAAATACAATTTTCACTAGTTTAAATTTATAAAATAGCATAAAACATTTATATTATATAAGTTGTTTGCCTAAATTTAAAAATAAGTTAATCCAAACGGGCCCTAATCCTAACATCTCATATTCACTCCAGTGAAATCCAAGGTAAAGTACTATTTATTCATATTAAATAGGTAAAAAGCCAAAAATAAATCTCGGAATACAAGACAATGGCGGCGGCATCAAAAGATTGGCATGGGGTGAATGGTCGGCCTAAAAGTTTCTAAAACTATGAAGTGCTTTGGTTTCGCGGGAATAATCTATTTCATCGGGATAAACTTTCCCTTGGTTTCGCGGGAATAATCTATTTAGTCATCATCGCGGCATAGGGCTGCCCCAACCTAACCTATTTAGGGGGATAAACTTTCCCTTCAAACTATGGGTAGCCGCGGTTGTGGATGAGAGGAAGTTACCCACGCGAAAACACTGTTTATGATTAACCCAATCCATGGGTAGTAAGTCTTCATCTTTGATGATTCTTTGCTACCGGCGTGGAGCCCGGCAAAAATTCAATCGGCAGTACACATGACGAGAAAGACACATAGCAGCAATTTCATGAGCGTGCTAAATGATGCTTGAATCAGCGATTTGGTACGAATCAGAGAGGTTTGTAACAATGCACGATAGTTACAATAGTGTGAAGTCGTTGGACTGATATGTCCTGAATCGGAGAGGTTTTGCAAACTCACCTACCTCACAGGTAGGTGTCTATATCTACTAACAATATATTAAAAGAAATTAGTTAAAGGAAATCAACGCATAAAAATAGGAATAAAAACTATGATAAAATATAGACATAAAAATTAGTACTTTATCCGTTCCTTTTTAATTGTCTTTTATTTTAAGGGTATAATTTATACCCTTTGTTAATTGCTCTTGTCTTTTTCAACAAAACTTGTTAACACTACTATATTTTTTTTGGACAATAATACTACTATATATTTGAAAAGGTAAAGTTTTTTTTGTACATAACGTATTAAATTTTTGTTTTTTTACCTAATATATTAAATTTATTGGAAATAAAAAGTGTGTGCAAAAAAAAAGAGGAATTTATTGGTGGATTAAAATACTCTGTATTAATTAGGGTATAAAGATAAGTTGCAAAAATACAATTCTTTAGTTTGATGTTATTATTCTAAAAGGACAAGTAAAAAAGAACGGATAGAGTAATCAAATCTAACATATATAACAACTTATCAAAAAAAAAAAAGAAGTTAACAACTTAAAAAAAATAGAAAAACCTAATAAAGAATAAGCGTGGGAAAAAAGTAAAAGATTAGGCCAACTTATATAAAAACAAATATGGACAAAACTTAGATGTATTTCTTTAGATGTCTTTCGTATGATTCTCAACATAAAATTCATATTTGGTGGATGTAACAAACTTTGAGAAAATCATGAATTTGAGGAAATCATCTGGTTTTTATGTTAAGAATTGTGCGAAAATGATCTAAAGAAATACACCTAAGTTTTATCCAAAAAAGAAGATCATGTCGACAATAAAAGATTAAGAACAAAAAATAGAAACAAAAAAATAATATATAGTTTTTTACGTTAATATAATGACGAATTTAAATATTGAATAAAAATCAATAGACCAGTTGCACGGGTCTTTAAACTAGTTTGTTTTTCAAACTCATCTTAATATTTTCCATCATATAATTTGTTTTTGTTTTAACTAAATAAGTTTTCTAATTCATAGTATATCGATTAATATATTAGAACGTACCATGAATCGAAATAGCGTACGAACTATGGACATCCCCTACGCACCGAATTCTTTCAAGGTTATGTACCGCGTACAAAACCCGTACCACGTACCAAAGTTGTTGTGAATTCGACAATAAACTCACACCAATAATAAACTGATTTGTGGGGCAAACGTAACAAGCAATCAAATAATAAGCGGGATAGAAACGATGATTCAATAATCCAAAGAAACAAAACGGCGGAGGAAAAAGAACACAATCAATTTGTTTACCCAATTCTCCGTTCCACTAGATCAAAGAAGTTACTTTACACAAAATTCCCAAAAAGGGTTACAAGAATTAATCATAATTCTACCCAAATCCCGAATCTCTTCCCGTGGCCAAAAGACTCAATTTCGACCTAGTCTACCCAAGGTGATCCCACAAGATGATCCCAAGAATGATTTGTCCAAACCCCTAGGATCCTAAGACCCTAGCCTTGTGTGGTGGCAAACCTCAATTCCCTACATCTTGTTTCTCTTTGCTCTCACACTTTTTCTATGAATAAGCAACCTCTATTTACATAAAAATATATGCCTATTATTTTAAAAGCAATCTTTTAAAATAAAACCAAATCTCCTATTTATTTTTAAATATATTCAATTTAAAAACAAACACAATTCAAGTCAGATATTCTTCAAAAAAATATTTTTCCATAAGATCTGCGCAAAACTGAATCTGCCAGCTGTGGTCTGCGCCCAGGCTAGGGGTGTACATGGATCCGATCAAACCCACTCGATCCGATCAAACCCACCCAATCCAAACCAAAAAATTGGGTTGAATCGGGCAAGTGGGTGGATATGGATTTCAAAAATGAAAAACCCATAAAAATAATTGGGTTTCGGGTAAAACCGGACCCAACCAAAAAAATCCACCGACCCACTAGTGTTAAGTTTTTTGAAATATTTTTACGAAAATACTAAAGATTTTACCATTTGATCAATAAATATTTTTATATTAAAAATAAGTTATACTATTTTTTAAGAAAATAAAAAGATTGAATAATTTATATAAACAAATATGATAATTCATGGCACTATTTTAAAAATAAAAATATTGAATAATTTTCATAAACAAATATGATAATTTTTCGTTTAGTCATTTGATATTATAAAAAAGGAAAAAAAAATCATTTGGATAACACACTATCCAACCCATAAATTAGTGGGTATACATAAAAAATAGGTGATTATTTTTTATAGTGAAAAAAAGTAACACTATTTTTAAAAAAATACAATGGTTGAGTTATTTTTATGAAAAAATATGATGATTCGATATTTATATTTTTAATATAAAAAAATAGAAAGATAGTTCAGGTAACCCACTACCCAATCCAATCCAACTCAGAAATTAGTGGGTTTACCCAACCCGGCCCAATGTTATAACGGATGGTTATTTTACTAGACCCAACTCATAGTACCTTATGTGGTTCGGGTTTTGGTTTTGGCCAAATCCAACCCAATCCGGCCCACGTACACCCCTAGCCCGGGCGCAGGGAGTCAGTGGCTACTGCCTCCCTCCTGCTAATTGCGCCCAGGCGCCAACCAGCTGCGCCTCAGCGCCAGCTCAGCCCAAAACTTGATTTTCCTGACCTGTTGTAACTGATATTTCAAGGCATATCCAACAGAAGTGAATTGCGAACCAGGTGACTATACATATTCAAAACCTACAAAACCACTTTGAAGAAATTCATGCTCAACTCCAAGCTCTTCAGCTACAGTTTGGGCAAGTTGCAGGTCCTCAAGCCGGGCCAGCCCGGCCAGTTGATGCGGCACCAAGCTTTTTTTTGCCCCTGTGTGGAATGTGTTACAGGTTTTAAGGGGCTACATCGATCACATTTTTCATCTAATTATGGCCATGCAGTGACCTGCTACATCAATAACATTTTTGACTGTTAGCTTTCTACCGGCGTCTACCAACTTTCGACTTAAGGAGATGCTTTTTGGATTTTGATGGGCCGAGTAATTTTGATTCGAGTTTGGGAATTAGTGTCAAGTGGCGTCTCTATAGGGGTTGATAATCATTGATGTTTTTCAATTGATTTAGGGATGAATTGGGATACTGTTTGATGTATGTTTTGTTTGGTAAAAGTGTTTTTATCACTTTGCCTCTGGATGTATGTTTCATCAATTCCTTATACTTCTTGTTTAGGGAATTGTTCATTAATAAAATTTAGGCGATTAAAAAAAAATAACATTTTTCATCTTATGATTATCATTACCTTATTAGCACATTTTGGTCATTCATGTCAGAATTTCTATTCTCCTTGTTTTTAAAGCACATTTTGTACATTATAATTGTCTGAATGTAACTAAACTGAAGCCGTGCTCATTGAATGCTTTTTATTTGGTAAGAATTTATTGTGTAACATAGATGTTAAATATTCCATTATTCTTACCCCTAATGTGAACATATATATATATATATATATATATATATATATATATATATATATATATATATATATATATATATATATATATATATATCGCTCCATTATTCTTATCAAAGATTTTAAATTATGGTTGCTTGCTTGATGAAAATCATGGAAAATGTGGTTAGTTAGGCTGCAATTGTAGTACAGAAGATCTGAAATCTAGGTGTTTTGGTCGTGAATCACATATTAATGGATCATTTGTAAACATAAACTTGGTCGAATTTTCTAAATGGAAACTCCATGTACCTTGCCTTAATAAGCTTGGCATATAGTTTTTCTTGTATGAAGTATTTTTTGTATCACTATTATTCTAGTCTTGATTCTTTACAAGCATACATTAGTTCATCATTGTCATCTAGTAATCTATCTATCTATATAGTATATATAAAATAGAACAACTTTTCATTGATTAATACACATGTGATCTTAACAAAGATTTGTTTGTTTTTCCCCTGCTGAATAATTTTCTCCAACATGTTGCTCCAAGTTGAAAGTTTATCTGTTGGTAGGGATATAATAGATTAATGAAAACCACCAAGTGCCAACCAAATCACCTACTCTCTATACTCCTATTATATTTATAATAAAATTAATAATATTTTTACATTAAAAAACTGGTGATTATGTTTTTTTGGAAGAATCTAAATTAGCTCATCTAAATTGGCATCAGAGAGAATCAAACCTGAAATCAGGAGCACACTTTTAGGTCCCAAACTAATACCACAAAACCAACTCAAGTGGGTTCCGGTGATTATGTTAATACATAGTGTTCTTGCTATGTACAAAATTTCCATTTTCTTTTTGAATATGTAATTTTCATTTTAACATATATTGCAATTATTTCTTGTTACTAATTTTTATTGCACACAAAATCAACATGATAAACATGATACTTATTTTGGTGAATCAAAATGTATGTACTTGTCAGTTAGGAAAGAAAAAAAAGGTAATAGAAACAAAAAAAAATTAGGTATTCTATTTCGTGGGACCATGATATTAACACTTCTTTTCTTTGGCAAATTACACAATCTTAACTTCTAATTAACTATTAGCTTTATTCTTAAACCGTGAAAATATGAACAAAAAGAATTGAACATTGTATTAATGAACTCAGATTCCTAAAGGCTAAAGGTAGGAATTTTTAATTCACGTAGTCACAAAAACTAGATCAACCTCGGTTGGTAGAAATATATTATAATAAATTGAAAATTTTCCATTTATTTATGTTAAGAGGTTAAATTCTAATCTCCAAATCATTTGAAAATAAAAAATTGAAAATCCACGGTATCATAACATGTCTGGTTTTTAAGGGAATCTATTTTAATTTGTATATTAGTTTCCTACTTGTGTTAGTGACATGCCTAATTTTGGCCATTAGATACAAAGCAAATTAACAAATCATCATATTCAATCGATGAATCTAATTATTATTTTTTGACAAAATTTGATGAATCTAAATTAATCAAATATAAAAGTCAATTTTTGCAATCATGAATATTTCTATGAAAATATTTATAATAGTCATATCGTCCCCACTAGCCAATTTTTTAATCCTTCCTTATTTTTGTAGGTAAGATTTTTGGTTTTATAACTTTGTAGCTAAGATCTCTACCAAAAAAAAAAAAAAAAAAACTTTGTAGCTAAGATTATGTTAAAGCCTTTTAACCCTGCTGTCATACATTACATACCTTTGCTATTAGTTGTATCCCAAGGATGGTGGCAATAAGGCATGATTTGCTTGTATTTTTAAACTTTGTATAGGCCTAAGTAATTATATATATCTTGATTTTCCATCAAGTATCCAAGTATATATAAAGGCATAAAAAGGTAAGAAAAGAAATAGTGAAAAGTTGCATTCATTGTTACATATTCTACTAAATTGAGGCAAAATCTTTTACCAATATTTTTATTTATTCTTGCTAGTGATGATAACTACAAATTCTCAAAGTTGCCGAAAGAAAAAAACATTAATTGATTCAAAAAAATGACTATATCAATATCATTCTATCTATAAGAACAGCTTAATGTTGTATATTCTTATTTTTGATATGGGTTTGACATTAAAGAACTACTACTCTACTATTAAAAATTTGTCTTTCTAGCCACGACCATTTAACTATAAAAGATAATATGTTGGTCAAGATTTTTGATGTATGATTTGTGACTAAATATCTATGATGCATAAGTATAAATACGGTATTCGGTATTAATGTCGGTATAAAATACAACATTTTTTAAAATTTTAAAGTACATACATAATATAAATATAAAATATAATAATTTTTTATCGAACTACTACCGTTGTAAAATGTAAGTTGAGGGAATAAATTAAATATGATAAAAAATAGTATAATATCATTTGTTTTTAACTAAGTGTACTCTCGAGAGGTCACTTGGTTGAGGTTTCGATTCTCAATCTCGAGAACTAGGTTCGAGATCCGGCATCGAAAGATTTAAGAGTATTCATGCTTTGAATATGCTACATGATCACAGAATGAGGTAAGAGTATTTATATTCATAGTATCATATTACTGAATCATATTGTAGTATGAGATGGGCATAGTTATAGTATATGCAGTGGACATTGAGAAGGGTGCCTCCCCTAAAGGCATGTTGGAATTGCACCGCTACTATTGAGGATTCATTTTAGGTATATGTGCCTACATTTATACTACATTACAAATACAAGTATATTTATTTTTGAAGGACACAACTTGTTCTGTCTCTCTTTTCAGTCTTTACTCACCCAAATCTCCAGTCTCTATATCAAATTTGGGACCAGAGTTCTTGTAACAAATTTGCCGCATTCACGTATTTAGTACATCTTTAATTATTAAATTTGAATGGTTTAAATTTTAAATTTAGTATTTTTATTTTAAAATAAATTAAAAATTGTATTAAAATTTATATTTGACGAAATTATTCTAACGATTTCATATGTCCCAACTGGATGCAATAAATATGCGACCGCAGAAAATTTAATTTTTAAAACTTGTTGTGTGTCATTACTATACTAAATATAAAAGTATAACTTTTGTTGAGATTTTGAGAATTTGAAAAAATTGAATGATAAGAACTTTAAAAATTTAAATGATAATAAAATTCATAAGAAATTATTTCGATAAAAAATAGTAAAATAAATAAATGTGATATTCATATAGTTAATGGATAACTAACTAACAAACTAACTACCTAATTAACAAATTCTAACTAACTAATTGAAACTCTAACTAACAATTACAATTTTTAACAACTTTTTAAGGTTATCTTTGATGATCCATATTTTGAAAATGTTTTTAGTTACATCTATGTAGTTGAGACAGAGCTATAAGCCTCGCTATGTTTTTAATTACGAGATGATCTTAATATATGTTTGTAAAGTATAACTCACTTTATAAGCCAGTTTTGTATGGTTGAATTAAATTTAACTCTCAATTTTAAGAATAGATGAATTTACAAGTTATGAAATTTGAGTATTTTATACTTATGTTTTGTGATTGATAATTGAACATGTATTAAGTAATAAAAATATGATTATATTAGATTGCATTTATTTGAGTTTGAGACTTTGAGTTGATGAGATACTACTAGTAGCTAGGAGTGTCTCACACGAAGTGCCTGCAGGCACAAAAATAAAGGTCTTAAATTAAAGGTTCCATTTTGGTTTTCTAAAATCAACCAGTGTTCTATATTTTGTCTCATGTGTTTGACTCATAAAACATAAAACACTAGTAATATTTTAATGATGCATCATGTCTTTGACTTTTTGCTATGTGACTAATTAAAGATATTTGTAACTTTAACACAAAACAAAATTTTTCCTTGTTAGTAAAATATATGGGTCTTGCTAAACGGTGCCTCCAGGACACTATTTAACAATTCTATTTAAGAATATAATTTATTTAAAAAATTGAATATTTCTCAATACATTCACTTCACATATTTTCATAATTTTTTTATAAAATCTTACTATTTAAAGGATTAAAGAGTATCCTAAAGGCACTATTTAACATTTGTCAAAATATATTTATAACACATCCCTCAAATTACCGGTTAAGAATTTATTCCTTAACTTTTTAGTATAAAAAAACAACTTATTACTTTTTTTTGTTTCCGACAGAAATTAGTTACCGTTAAATAGCGTAAAAGTTTTTGTATAATATTAATATATATTATTGAGGAAAAAAGTTGAAAAAATAAATATCTTTAAAAATGTACAAAGCATTGTTACAATTTTATATATAAAGATACACTTCAAATTAACCTAATAAAAAAAGTAGTATAAACCTTACTCACTACATACACACACTTCTCTATATTTTACTCCCACAAACACAACTTGTTAGTTAGTTACCTTTCAATTCTTTCATTTCATTTTAATTTTTCATATAAAATAATCTTCCCATTTTTCCTATAAATATTTGCTATTCCAACTGCACATTACCACTCATCAGTGTCAGTTTTCATTTCACAAAACAAAAAAGAAACCAATTCATTCTCTCATCAAAATTTTCACAAAACTTTCAAAGTTTCTTCAACTTCTCAAAAGATATTTTCTCTAATATCGATCTTCATAGCTTCATCATCATCATCATCAAGATCATGGATATTGCTCATTTTGTATTCGGCTTATTTGGTATGTTCATGATTCTCCTCTTGTTTTGAATTCTTGGTTTTTAGGAATTCTGTTTTCTCTGTTTCTCATTTTCTTTCTTCATTTTTTTCTTGTGCAGGAAATGCTTTTGGTCTTTTTCTCTTCTTGGCTCCAATGTATTCATTCATTTCTTTAAACTTTTCCACTTTTTGCAATGACCCTTTTAATCTTTTTCATTTCTTGTTCTTTATCATGTCTAAAAATTTAATCTTTTTTGTGTGTAGAATCACTTTCAAGAGAATTATTGTGAACAAATCAACAGAGAAATTCTCAGGTGTTCCTTACACAATGACACTTCTCAACTGTCTTCTTTCTGCTTGGTAACTTTCTTTCCTTCAATTCTTCTTTCTTTGCATCATTCACATATAATTTTCTTCACTTTTTTTGTGTTCAAAAACAAAATTGTTCACTTTCTGTGGCGGTTTTTTTATGTTTGTGGCGGTTTTGTTATTTTGTTCTTGACAAAAAATTTCTTCTTAATTTTCAAATTAGCAAGTTCATTTGAATTTGAATAAGGAAAATTTCAAGAGGGTTGATTCTATATATACAAGTTTAATTTTAAGAATTTTCATTCATGTGTAAAAAGAAAATGTTCATTTAATTTCTAGTATATAGTTTAGTTATTTATTAATTATTATTATATAATTAACTTATATAGAACATGTTCTGATTTGAGTATTAATTTTATAATTTATAGGTATGGATTACCATTTGTGTCACCAGACAACTTACTTGTAACAATCATCAATGGAGCAGGAGCAGTGATTGAAATCATATATGTTTTCACTTTTATCTTGTTTGCACCTAAAAAGGAGAAGTTGAAAATAAGTGGCTTATTTTCAATTGTGTTAACAATTTTCTCAGCTGTTGTTTTCATCTCTCTGTTTGCTCTGCATGGTAATTCAAGGAAAGTGTTTTGTGGTTTTGCTGCTGCAATATTTTCCATCATTATGTATGGTTCACCACTCTCAATTATGGTAAGTTATTTTTATACTTTCTTTGTTAATTATTTTGTATCTTTTGTTTTTCTTAATTATCCTTATCTTATATCATTGGAATTGAAATATTGTATCTTCCCTTATCTTTTCTATAGAAAATAATATTAAAAAAAATATATTATTTGATTTTTTTATCACCGTAATTAGGATCTTTGACTCTTAGTATGCGTCTCGAAATATCTATAGTAATATGTCTTAAGTCATTTTGATTCATTATGAAACTAATCATCGAGCTACGATGAATGCCGACTAATTTATGTCGATTATCAAAGTAATGTATATTTGGATTTTAACTTGAAATTTTTTTACAATGTCAAAATAAGACTGTAAAAGTAATATAATATGAATGAGACATCTAAGTTTGAGTGTTTAGCTAAATAAAGCATTATGCTCAGTGCATGGAATCTGTTTTCTATTATTTTCATTATTGTATGTATTATTGAACAGATTACACATTATCATTCACTTTTAAAATAATCTAGTCCTATTTGTATATACCCAATACAAAATTCATCATATAAATGTGTCCTTAATCCTTATGCATAATTATTTATTTTATAAAAATGATTACCATGTAAAAGTTGTAGCTATCTAATTTTTTTTTTTTTTATGAATATGTATTAATTAAATTTCTTAATTTTCATGTGTGCAGAGATTAGTGATCAGAACCAAAAGTGTGGAGTTCATGCCATTCTTCCTTTCACTATTTGTGTTTCTTTGTGGTACATCATGGTTTGTCTTTGGTCTATTAGGCCGTGACCCATTTATTGCAGTAAGTACACAATAATCACTTCAATTATTACTTTCATAATCTTATATAGTTAATAAAAATTTAACAAAAATCTAATCTACATCAACATTCATCATAATACATTACATAAAATCTATCTATTTTATAACCTTATTTTAAAATTAATGAAAAATTACTAAATTTTTATAGAAAGACAAAAGTACTATTATGTTCTAGGAATAATGAAATGACATGTCACTGATTATATATTGTTGCATTAATGAATTTGGTATTTGATGTGTTAATTTTGTTATTTGTAGGTACCAAATGGTGTAGGGTCAGCATTAGGGACATTGCAACTAATATTGTATTTCATATATCGTAAAAATAAAGGGAATAATGCAAAAACAAAAACAACTACAACACAAGAAGAATCAATGGAAATGGGCACCGCAAAACCATCCAAAAATGTAATGGGAAATGAAGAACTCAAAGGGGACACGTCTTAGTTAAGGACACGTGTTAGTTTACAAAATACAAATTAAGATCAACATAATAATCCTCGGTTATGTTTGTCACTATTTGTCTCATACCAATTAATGTAGTAGAACTTTATTTTGTATTCTATATGTTAGTGATATGATGATGATGTTCATCAATGTTTTTGTTTGTAATTTTTACTTCTTTGTGATGACAATGGTTATGATCTACATTTGTAGTTTATCCAATGATGTATGCTTTGAAATTTATCAATATGGTGTGTGTAGGTTACAACAAATTATCTACATGCATTATTGGTCAAGTCTCATACATTGTACCAATAAAAATTTGCATACAATTTTTTTTTTTTAATTTCAACCCTCTCATACTTTAAAGTAAAGCACTTACTAAAAAGTATGTTATATAACTAGAACGTACAAAATACTTGATGGACACTTAAAAAATTTGTGAAATTGTGATTAATTATATAGTTTATATAGTTAAATTAACTACAACTTTATTATGAATTGAATCAATAATCTACTCAACTGAATTAACCACACATTTATTTTTTTTAACATAATTAATCAAATATTCATATATGTAAAAAAAATTACTATAGTATATAGTTAGCTGAAAAGTGAAAAGCTAAAATGTGTAAGTGTAACAAATTAAGGTAAAAGAATCTGAAAAATTGTCGTGTTGCAATGAAAAGATGAGTGGAAAAGGACATAGGTGTGTGAGTAAAAGTGTTTGAGTAATTTGATTTGAGGATGACATAATCCAAACAAGAAGGACAAAATACCTTATCAATTCATGTCACCATCTTTCACGTTATATCATGATCAGTTCAAGTGGTTCTTAAGAGATGGAGACAACATTAGATTGGAAAAGTGAATTGTATCTATATCCAAATTCCAAACCTCTCTCTTATTATGTATGGGTTTTGTTTGATTGAGGTACCCTTACTTACACCATTCCTAATTTTTTTAATTTTTTTTTATCACATATGTGTAATAGTTTTATCTACCGTTTAGAATCGACAAAAGTATGAGACATATAAGTAGATATTTTTCTTTTAATCAAATTTTCTCAAGTACATGAGATAGGTTTCTACTCTTTAATAGAATTTTCTCAAATACCTACATGAGTCAGATTCTCTTTTTTCAAACGAATTTTTTTCATTCACATGATGAATAGATCGAATGTGAGTGACATTATATATCCTTTTACTCTTAATGTAAAGATTCAGTTATTTTTTTAACTTAATTACAATTTTAGTTCTCTTTTTTTTTTTTTTAATAAAAAGTTCTTTTATTTTTACTCACTCATAAAAATGGGATTCTTCATTTTAAAATGATTTGTTTTGATCCCTTTCGGCATATTTTTGTATTTGAAAATTGTAATTTGACATATATGTGATATTCGACTTATAATGATGCGGAGTGACTAACACTTATGAAATTACAAAAAAAAAATGAATCTATTAAAAACTTTAGTTTCATCATTTTTCGAATACAAAAGTTTGATGCGAAGACAAAAACTAAGTAATCTTAAAATAAGAAAACCAATTTCATAAATGAATTAAAATAAAATATCAAAAATTATAATTAAACATTTATCTTTTTATACTATTGATGGAGACCTAACTTTAACCTTGAGTGTCTTGCATGCACCTCCAACGTGGCGGAGTCGATGAGAAGAGAACAACAATCACCATCTTCCCTTGTACTCCATAAGTATGTGTAGAAATTTTTGAATATGACTTTATAAAGAAAAAGCTTACTCCCTCCATTTTGACTAAATGAACTTGGTTCGTAGCTAAAATCCTACCCAAGTTGGAATTTTGGTTAAGCCCAAGTCTTGAAGATTGAACCCACGTTGGAATTTTAGAGGATTTCTCTTCCCACCCCCGTAACTCTTTTTCACCCCCCTAAAATCCAATTTTACCCCTTAAAGTTCGGGTTATGCGAACAGAACTTTTTGAAAAGTTCGGTTTACGTAAGCAGAACTTTTTTTTGTGTAAATTTTACACTAAAAAAAAGTTCAGGGGGTTTTTAATTAAAAAAAAGTTCGGCCCACGTTTACCGAGCTTTTTTCCAGGGGCATAAAGGGAAGCACAGGGGGTGGAAAAGCAAACCGGTGGGTGGGAAAAGTTCTTTTCGGAATTTTATGGGCTATATTAATGTCTAGGCCCAAAATGAACCTCAATGAATTATTACTTGTGTCATTTGTTATTAAATCAAGAATATATGTTGATAATTTTTGTTAACTCTCAAATTTATGGCAAAAAATTATTTACCATCTAATTTTTCAATGAATTTCTTTCCTCTATTTCTGACAGTGATGTTTAGAATGTAGAAATCTATGTTATACAAGAAATACACTCTTGTTACGATATACTATCTCCGGTTTTAACTATAAATAAAAAAAATTACATTTTAGATTTATAAACTAACTAAGATATTTGATTTATATTATAGACTAAATACAATAACTATTCAATAAATCTAAGTAATGAAATATTAATTATAACTTATATATAATTGAGATTAGAGAGAATATTTTTTTTACAAATTACAAATGTGAAAGTCAAATTCATTTAAGTAATTACAATTTACAAAATGCTACGTCCAATACAACAAATGCTAAAACATCAAAATACACCCACTTATAAAGTTCTAACCAATTAAATTCTAAACCAAACAACATCTATTTCTTCTAGAGACTCAACAAACAGTCAATTCATGATCCCATACATTTAACAACCTTCTTTTCTTTTCTTTTTTCAATTTAACACAGTTACTACGTGATAGAGTGATTATATATGATCATCTGATTAAAATGAGTAGCTGAGATTTAATAATGTAAAACATAACTGCTTGTATATCGTTCGATCAAATATTTATGGCTAAGATACTTTGCATGTAACTGTGTGAAGCAATTACAATAATGAATTTAAGTCATTTCTTTCGCTTATTCTCCATTTTTATAGTCAGTGGTTGTCATGAAGGTGAACGGAAAGAACAACCGCCCAAAGCCCATTTTATTTTGGCACCAAATATTTATAATTGATAAAAATAATTTATTAATATTTATAATTGATGTGATTATAGAGTTGATAAAAAGTTTAATTGGCTACTTTAAAAAATATAGAAATATGTGAAAATGAATTTGAAAATCATTAATGAAATAAATATTAATAATTTTATGATAAAAAATGTAAAGAAGATTATGTTTAAATAATTATATTGTAATGACGCTATGTTTATTAAAAGAAAAACAAAGACACTATTTTATTAGATGCACTCAAATTCTGTAAATCCTCTATCGATATTGAACCACAGCCACATTGTGTTGCAATGGTCAACATAATTTGTAATAAAATAGGAAAATTAATTGAGCTAGAAAAAAAAAAACATCATCCAAAAGTATTTAAGATGCATGTTGTTGTATCTACCACACAATGACATGGAATCCACCATTCCACTTTGGGACATCCTTCTTAAATGTTTGAATGACCAAATATACAAAGCTATAAAAGCAATCTACTATATTAAACCATGGACTAAAAGTCAAAATTCATTAAATTAAAAATACAAAGCTAGAAGATTATATTTATAGGAGTAAATAGTGAATCGAATCAATTTAAAAATTAATTGTACAATTAATTAACAGTTTGATAAATGATGCTAACAAACCAATAGCTTGACATAAAAATCTTGACTGATTTTGTTAGATGAGATTGAGATTAAGTTCATATAGATGGTGTGATGAAGCAATTGAGTTTAAGTTATTAATTCAGTATTGTTGATGATATATGTAAATATCTATAACTTTTAGTAGTATTTTAATTGAATAAAAAACGCTTTTAACAAATTTATTAGAATATTTTATTTGTTTTAGTTTTTTTTTTTAATTATCGGGAATAAATTTATAGAATAAGAAGAAAAGAGTGGTTTTGATGTATACAAAAATGTCCTAAGGTCTAAGATTTGTATTATGGTACTGAAAAATCTCCCTTAAAAAAAATTATGGAAAATCAATGCTGAGTATGGGCGTTGCCACAAAAAATTAAGGCGCAAGAAAAAAGTAAAGTTCTGTCATACATTGGAGTTTGTCACTAGGGGTGTTCACGGTTCATAAACTGCACTGAACTGAACCATATAAATGGTTCAGTTTAGTAACTGAAACCACTTTTTATAAAAACTGGTTTATTTCTCAAACCAGTTTTAGTTCAGTTCAGAACCAGTTTAGAACCAGTTTACATCTTTAAACCAGTTTAGTTTCAGTTAACTGGTTTAAAACCGGTTTTTTTAATAAAACCGGTTTATTTTTTGAAAAACTGGTTTTATACCAATTTTCTGTATTTTAAAAAAAAAAAACTGATTTCCGATAAAAATAATTTCGGAGTTTTTTTTCCGAAAAACAGTTTAAGTCTATTTTTCGGGAAAAAAGTTTCAATATTTTTTTCGGAAAAAAAGTTTCCGACTTTTTCAAGAAAAAAGTTCCCGATTTTTTTCGTAAAAAAAGTTTCCGATTTTTTCAGGATAAAAAGTTCCTGATTGTTTTCGGGAAAAAAGTTCTCGATTTTTTCGGAAAAAAAGTTACCGATTTTTTCGGAAAAAAAGTTCCGATTTTTTTCGGGAACAAAAGTTCCCGATTTTTTCGGGAAAAAAAGTTCCCGATTTTTTTGGAAAAAAAGTTCCCGATTTTTTCCGGAAAAAAAGTTCCCGATTTTTTCGGAAAAAAAGTTCCCGATTTTTTCGGAAAAAAAATTCCCGATTTTTTCGGAAAAAAAGTTCCGATTTTTTTTCGGGAAAAAAAGTTCCCGATTTTGTCGGAAAAAAAGTTATCGATTTTTTCGGAAAAAAAGTTCCCGGTTTTTTCGGAAAAAAAGTTCCCGATTTTTTCGGAAAAAAAGTTCCCGATTTTTTCCGGAAAAAAAGTTCCCGATTTTTTCGGAAAAAAAATTCCCGATTTTTTCGGAAAAAAAGTTCCGATTTTTTTTCGGGAAAAAAAGTTCCCGATTTTGTCGGAAAAAAAGTTATCGATTTTTTCGGAAAAAAAGTTCCCGGTTTTTTCGGAAAAAAAGTTCCCGGTTTTTTTCGGAAAAAAAGTTCCGATTTTTTTTCGGGAAAAAATGTTCCCGATTTTTTCGGAAAAAAAAGTTCTCAATTTTTTCGGAAAAAAAGTTCCCGGTTTTTTTCGGAAAAAAGTTCCCGATTTTCTCGGGAGAATTTTTTCCGGTCTTTTTTCCGCTTATTTTTTTAAGAAAAAAGTTCCCATTTCTTTTGGGAATTATTAAATATTTTTTTAAAAAATAAAATAAAATACAGTTCATAAATTTAAACTGGTTTTGAACCAGTTATAAACTGAATTGTAACTGTTTTTAAAAAGTGGTTCAGTTCAAAACTGTATTAAATGGTTCAGTTTAAAATATGGTTCAGTGCAGTTCGAACTATAGTTTGGTTCAGTTAACTGGATTTTTGAACACCCCTATTTGTCACGGCCTGTGGCAAAAAGCTATCAAGCACGGACTCTGACACGGACACTGCGACACGACACGATATGGACACTCCAACATCGATAATATAAAAAACATAAGACACTGACACCACTATATATATGATAAAATTTGATTTTTTGTATCGATTTATTATTAAAAAAAATTAAAATTATTCTAATCAAAATTAATATCTTTAATTCTTCATTGATAACATTGTTTCAATACATGTTTAACTATTTTAGAGTGTCAAAGCAAAAAAAATAAAGTATTTTTTTGGTAAAACTTGTTTGACTATTCCGTTAGGTATCGTACGGGTGTCATACTTGTCGGACACCGACGCATGTCGAACACCGACGCGTGTCAGACACCGACGCGTGTCAGACATCGACGCATGTCGGACACCGACGCGTGTCGAACACCGCGACACGCCACCTCCTAAAAGTGTCTGTGCTTCGTAGGCAAAAAGTATAAGTTTGTCAATTTAATTATGTCTCTGTATTTCATTATTTAATGTATTTAATATGTACTTAATTAGTGGCTATTGGATGACGTGAAGTTGATGACCCTCTAGGCCATAAATCGGAGGACATTATGCCAAAAAAAAAACTATCTCTCACTCTTGTAAACTATTTTAAACTTTAAAGTTCTAGCAATTTTATTCTAAGTTTCTTTACTTTCTTGTTTTTTATGTTTTTCTATTTCTAGTTTGAGGAGTGCTAATATCACACTTTTTAACACACTCATTTAAACACATCCTCATTTATTGGGCCACATCACCCCATTATTTTAACCCTTTCACTGGTCACCGGTTTAACAAGTTACTCTCTTTTTCTTTTTTTGTTACGGATGTAGTTCTCGCCATCACAGAGATAATACTCTCTTTCACGTACTCCGGTGACCGCCGTCTCTATCACGTGTTCCGGTGGTTTTCGCCGCCGTCTTCATCTCTCTTGTGAGCTCCGGTTGCCACACCGTTGTTTCAGTTACAAGAAGTGAATGGATTTCTGGGTTTTTTGTCAAACAGATCTAGGTGAATAAGGTGGGTATTATCGATATATGATGAATTAGTTGTTGAAGTAATATATTATTTGACGAGATAGTGAGGTGGGTATTATCGTTTTCCAAATTTTTTCATTATAATTTTACAATTCAATTGCTGAGTGGGAGTTCTATGCTCTCTTTCACATTTTGATGGCAAAGATTTTTTGGTTGATTTTTGGTTCATTTTGATGGCAAAGATCCCCAAATCCCCTTTGTTGTTTTCATCATGTTAGTAACTAACATGATGAAAACAACAAAGGGGATTTGGGGATGATGACTATGTGCTTCTGGGATACGAAAGATTCAATTTTTCACCAAGTGAATTGATTCCTTTTATTCTAAATCAAACAAAACCACAAAAACAAAACAAAAAAAATCATTACTTTCACCCAATTGGAACAAAATCGTTGCTTTCTACCAGAAGGAGCTATGGAGGATTGGATGTTATGGAGATGCAACGGTGAAAAAGTATTTTTTTTATATTAAAAAAGAAAAATAGATTTAGCTTTTATTGTTTAGCAACCTGTTGAACAGGTTATTAGGTAAAGGGCAAAAAGAAAGTGATGATGTGGCTAGTTATTAGTGGAGTGTGTTAAAAGAGTGTGTTAGTGGGTGTGACCCTAGCACTACTCCTGTTTAGTTTGCAGTTGTTCACATATTCATGTGTGAGTAGTTCTCTTCATTTTAGGATTAGTGATGATGATAACAACTTTGTTTTTTTTTATAAAAAAGACTATTTTTTAAAAGTATATTTAGCGAAAATTGTCGGACCATACAAAAGAATTGACATACTTAAATAAATATAGGGAATTATTTTAAAAGAATACCCATCATTTGAAGAAATTTCAAATATTTGAAATTTTATACCTTCATTAGTCATCTATAACAAAGAAAAATAAAATAAAAACTACTTCATTTATGTACAATTAAGATATCAAATAGTAAAATACATTTTCACTCTTGTTTGTAATAGTTCAAAGTTAAATATTTGAGTAGTTAGTTATAATAGTTATATAAATTCAACAGGCAAAAACATTATTATTTTTTTTGACAAAACAGGCAAAATCATTAAATGGCAGCAAAAAAAAAAACGCTAGTCAAGACATAATTTCTATATTGACAATAGAGTTTCCTAAATCAAAACGAGTAAAAGCTAGAAAAGGAAGATATATTCCTTTATTTCTATTTGATATTGTTCCTATGTTTAACTAGTTCATGATCAAATAATCAAATCTAATTTATAATTTTCCATCTCAAATTGTACCAACCGTATAACTCATATTTTGAGGTTAAATTTCTTCTTTATTAGTTAATGGTCCATTGAATATATGTAAATAACTCTTATAGTAAATAAAAAAATATTCCTAAATAATTCCTTTTTTTTCTAATATTGTTTGTTTCTATTTGATAAATTTTTTAAAACTTAGACATAACAAAATACATTAGTGAACAGAACAAGAAAGTAGCACGTATAACATTGCAAATAGAGGGCAATTCATTCTGGTTTTCAGATTAATAGAGTTCAACATTTTGAAGAAAAGATATACATATTAGTATTTACATTGGAGCAGTTTTTTTTTTAATAGCAAATTGTTAGTTGTTAGTATATTATAATGTTGTTAGTTTTTCTCCTTGTCAGAACTTGAATCCTAGATCTTCAAATTCTTTTACCTTTAGTTTAACTAGTTTAACCAATTGAGATATCCATCCCCCCGGAAGAAGAAAGTTGAATAGTGTATTTGAGAAGAGGAAGAGAAAAATATACATTGATAAAGGGTTTAAATATCTTTCAAGTTCCTACTTTTATAGTAAATTCCAGCTCCATTTGTTGATCGACAAACATCTTCATCGTTTTTACCAACACAAGACTTTGTATTATCTTGCTAAATGAATATATTTTATTTTTTACATAGTCTCTTGGCAATACATTTTTTATGGTTGATAAAATATGATTAATTGTGACCATCTTATAACCTCTTTTGTCACAATTTAGAACTGTATTTTTTAGAGTCCCTGATACTCTATTGGCACTGATCCTTTTTGTTAGATGATCATCATTCATAAAAAGAAATATTTCATTTCTTTATTTGTTGAACACTATCTGGCCACAACATCTAGCAACATAATTTTACCTATAAAACTTTTTTTTGCATGTTCTACGTGGCTCATTATGATATGCAAGTACATAATAATTGCTGAATTTCTTTATTATATAGAGCTGTTTCTCATTTATCAAGACCATATAATGTGTAGTATAGGTTTAAACTTTTGATCTTTAAAATGGCACCGTATAATTGTGGTATTTTTCAATATTCACACACTATTTTTGCAATCGTCACATGTTCCTTACTTGATTAAAAATACGGTAGATGACACATTATTTGATTATTATATCTAGATATAGATTGTCAATATGACTGCATTAATTAACCAAGAGTGTGTAGCCAGTAGCCTTCATTTGTTAGAAAGTTAATTTTTTTTTGCTATGCATCAAAACTATCTAAGCTAAAACCAAAAAATAATATAAAATCACTTTTATTATAAATCATCAACATGAAAGATCAATGTAAAATGGATGAATATTTTTCTTTAAAACATAATTTATGTTGTTTTGCTAAGCTGGATACTTATACAACGTTTTAATTTTTTATTATTTCAAAGTGTTGGTGCAGAGATTCGATGCACGAGTAAAACTATTATGTATATGTTTGGTTCTGCGGTGACAATAATTGTTTTTGATAGAATTGATTCTGTAAAATTGATTCTGGTCAAAATTGATTTTAAGTTAAAGTGGTTTATGTTTGGATATATTCATGTAAAAGTGAGTTAAACAAAAATTTTGAGTGTAAAAATCAATTATGAGTGTGCTAGCACAAACTAGGATAACATAACAAAGCAAAAAATAAAAGTATAAAACAACTTTATTTATGCATAATTATGACATCAAATACAATGTATTTTTTTTGGTACAAAAAATAAAATGTTGTTACGAATAAGTGGAAGATTTTTTTCCCACCCCATGTCCCAAGTTTCTGTTTATACCCTTGAAAATAAAACTTCAGTAAACACGAACCGAAGCTATGGTTTATTTACACCACTCCTGATGAAAAATAAACGGTTGAAAACACATATTTTTCTATATCGGAAAACTTCGGTAAATAAAGACCGAAGTTTCAAAAATTTTGGTTTTCATTTACCGAAATTTTTGGGGATAAAATTGAATTTTTGGGGGGTTAAAAAGATATACGGGGTGGAAAGAGAAATCTTCTTATTAGTGGATGTTCATATAAATTTTTGGCCCATATAGATTTTTGGCCCATTATATTGCCTATAAATGCTAACTCGTGTATCATGTAAAACATATTCCTAGTGAATAATTCAACTTTATTATTCTACTTTCTTCTCCCTTTTTGTCATATATATTCATTCTTCTTATTTAGAACTCATTCATAACTCGTTATGATCAAGCTCTAATCAAATGTAAGTATAATGAACCCATATATATTTTATTTATTTATTTTAATTTTATATATGTATATATCATTTTGTTTATGTCTTTGAGTTATGAAAGAATTATATATGCATCCCTAAAGGATTGCATATTGTTCCCGAAGAACTTAACAAAAATAAATAAATAATTTGGCATCATATCTTTATGTATTTGAGTGTTCGATGTTGTTTACGCTTCGTGACCGACATTAGTATGGTGAAGCATAACACTTTGATAATTCATATTACATAAACATATTGATCGCTTGTTTATTTATGATATATATTTGGATGTTTGATATTGTTCGAGTTTCGTAACCGACAACAGTTTGGTGAAACATCTTATGCTTCGTGACCGACACATGTATGGTGAAACATCGATACTTCTATCATCCAAATGAACATAACCATGTTTATTTATATTACATAGTTCCCGAGGAACTTTGAAATTTATTCTATGAATTCTTGAAGAATTCAATAATATAATTTCCCGAAGAACTTTTTTTTTTACAAAAGTTCCTGAAGAACTTAGAAAACTTAATTTTTATTTATTATGAATTCCGGAAGAATTCACTAATATAATTCCTAAAGAACATAAAAAGTCTCAACTTTTATTATGAATTTTGGAATAATTCAATAATCATGTATCGTAATGGATTACACATAGAAATGGTTTTATATTGTTTAAATTTTTCTTTTTTATGAATTCCCGAAAAATTCAATATTCTTGTACAACTATGACATCAAACACAATGTATTTTACTCTTTCTATTTGATAACTCAAAATTAAATTTCAAAATGTTGGTGTAGAGATTCGACGCACGTAAAACTATTATGTGTACTAGCACAAACTAGTATAACATAACAAAGCAAAAAATAAAACAACTTCATGCATAATTATGACATCAAATACAATGTATATTTTATTTTTGTACGAAAAATACAAATGTATTTTACTCTTTCATTGTGACAATTCAAAATTTAATTTCAGAATGTATAGATTCAATGCACGGAAAACTATTATGTGTACTAGCAAAACCAACAAAAGAAAATATCCCAATCATGATATAAATTTAATATTGGCAATAGTGTTTCCAAAATCAAAATTGGGAAAAGGAAGAAATATCCCTTTGTTTCCTTCTCTATTTTCTTTGGTAAAAAATATTCATTTCTATTTAATACAATTTCTATATTATTTTTTATTAAGTAATTTAGTGATAAAACTATTATGTGTACTAGCAAAACCAACAAAAGAAAATATCCCAATCATGATATAAATTTAATATTGGCAATAGTGTTTCCAAAAGAAGAAATATCCCTTTGTTTCCTTCTCTATTTTCTTTGGTAAAAAATATTCATTTCTATTTAATACAATTTTTATATTATTTTTTATTAAGTAATTTAGTGATAAAAATTTCTTTTATCTTAACAAATACCTCAACAAAGAAGATGATTTTGGGATGAAAGTGATGCTTCTTACTATGTTGAAGATATATTTTGATTGTTTCGACTAGTTAACTTGAAGATCAATATTTTGAAAATTTTATCAAAAAGAAAAAAATTCATCTTATATATTTTATCATTTTCTAATGAAGATTATCACCATAAAACAAATATAATAATTTTATACGTATAACATGTTGAATAAAAAAAAAAGAGGAAACACATGAATAAGAATTTATGATGTTTACATTGCTTTTACCCCTTTTTATTCGGGTCTCTTATCTCACATGTCTTAAATAATAATTAGACCATGCATGTTGCATGTATGAATGTATGTCTGTATGATGCACACATGTTGTATGGAGTATGCAAAGATGGATGTTAATATGTTATCCGTTTTAATACTACACTGTAGTGACCATCAAATATACCATACATACATGAATACTTATTAATTTTTTTTTTTTTTGTTAAATGAGAAAATTTAAGTGAGGAGATAGGGCACCCGTCCAAGATAGAGAAGATCTTAGAACTCAAAAAACACTTAGAAAGATAATTACATTTATTTCGTTTTAAAGACACTAGCAAGACTCGAATACTAATTGGACTTTAATTATAAGTAAGTTTTTTTTCCTCATTCTCAATAATTAATGTATTTAGTTTTTAGGACAAATAAATCTAAAAAATGAAAGTTGATGGGAAATAAAGTCATTAAAATCAAATAGTTAATGAGTTTCAATAAAAGATGGATTTTGGGAGAATTTGATTTTATATTTTTGGATGGAATAATTTTTTTGATTAGATTTTACTTATCTCGCAGCCGAATTACGAACTACTACGATATTCTTTCCCTAGAAACTAAGGGTCCGTTTGGTTTGATGGAAATAAAGTGGAAGAAAATAAAATTACAAAAATCGATGAATAAACTTGGACTAGCTCTAATCAAAGTTCATTCATTGGTTTCTATAATTTTCTTACATTCCATTTTATTTCCATCAAACCAAACAAACCATAAAAGGTTAAAATTAAAAAGTTGAAGGAAAATATGGTGATGTATGTCCGATTTTTCTCATGATATCTAATGACATGTTTGATTTAAGAGAGAGAAATAGAGAAGAGAGAAAAATACAGAAATTGATAAATGAATTTTGATTAAAATTAATCAATTTCTGTATTTTTTCTCTCTCTCAAACTAAACACACTTTAAAGTTGATCCAAATTTATTTATCGATTTTCATATTTTTCTTTTTTACGAGTATCTATTTATCTCTTTCAAATTAAACACCATAAATACTCCATGTGATATTAAAAAAAAAGTAATGGTAATGGTAATGCATGTATATATATATTGTGAATAATAAAGCCATGATACATGATACATACATGTGGTGAAGACAGACAGGCCACAAAGAAGAATAAGATTTGACTTGTTTTCAGAAAGACAGAGTGTGTCTATGTGTGTGCAAGTGTTACATTAACAACACAACAACAACGATAACAAAAAATAAAAATAAAAAAGCAAAAATTAAATCAGATCTAATTCTATTTTCACGTCCGCAACACACACATAACTCTCTCTCTATCTCTCTCTACTTTCTCTCTCTAAAAAAAAAAAAGAAACTCAGCGAGATAATAACAGAACCATAGGGTCTTAGTTTCTTCTTTCACTACTAAGAAGAAAAGAAGAAGAAACAAACAAACCCTAGAAAAACTCTATCTCAAATTCTTCATAAGTTCTCTCTTCAAATTTCATTTCCATTTCAGTTTTTTTCTCTCTTCAATTTCAACTTCTGGTAAGTTTTTTTTCTCCGGTTCAACCCGTCCGAGTCATGGATCGTTCAATTCGAATCAACTACAACTCGATCTTTAGCTACTATATTTGTTTCTTGAAGTGTTTTGTTTAATTAACTTCATTTTTTAAAAAAATTATTTTCAATTGAGCTTAGAATTTGTTGAGGTAGAATTTTTGAAGTAGTAGCTGATTTGATATTATCTTAGAGAAAATTTTAAAGTGTTTGATAATTAATTTTTTTTAATTTTGTTTATTATGTAGCCATTTTGTGGTTTCTGGTTAATGATTTGGATCTGTGTTTTCGTGTGTTTCGTGCAGAGATTCATTTTGAAGTGGTTTGAAGATTGAAGGTTGAGCATTTTACTGGTGATTTAGTGTAATTGTGGTTTAATCAGATTGTTTTTCAAGGATTTTAAGTTAAGAGCTTTTTTAAAATTTTTGGGTTTTTTTTTGTGAAGTGTTTGGTTATCAAGAGTTTGTTGTGGGTAATTTGTTGTAACTTGAGTGAATTTATGTTTATTGAAGTTAGTTATTGTTGTTGTGCTTAGTGTTGTTAAGTGATTATTTGTTAAGAATGGTGCCTCCGGGGCCGCCGAATCCGATTGGTGGTGCCCCATCTTTGTCGCCTTCGCTTATGAGAACGAATTCCGGGATGATGGGTGGTCAAGGAGGACAAGCTTCTTTTCCTTCGTTGGTTTCGCAGCGAAATCAGTTTAATAACATGAATATGTTGGGCAATATGTCTAATGTTGCTTCCATGATGAATCAGTCTTTTTCCAATGGGATTCCGAACTCGGGGCTCGGTGGATTGGGAAGTGGTCAGAGGGGTGGTATGGATGCTGGGGCTGAACAGGACCCTTTGTCTGGTGTTGGTAATGGAATGGGATTTGGTAATCCTTCGTCGTCGTTTGGGCAAGCTAATGTTGCTAACCCTGGTTCATCTGGTCAAGGCCAAGGTCAGGGTCAGCAATTTTCAAACCCTTCTGGTAACCAGTTGTTGTCGGATCAACAACATTCACAACAACTTGATGTTCAAAATTTCCAACATAATCAGCAGCAGTCAGCGCAGCAGTTTTCGGCTCCAATGAACACTCAACAACAACAACAACAGCAGCAACATCATCAGCAGCAGCAACAGCATTTTCAATCAATGCGAGGAGGGATAGGTGGTATTGGACCGGTGAAGATGGAGCCACAGGTAAACAGCGATCAGTTTGGGCAGCAGCAGCAATTGTCATCGCTGAGGAGTCTTGCTCAGGTAAAATTAGAACCGCAACAACTTCAATCAATGAGAGGTATGGCTACTGTAAAAATGGAGCCTCAGCATAGCGATCAGCCGTTTTTGCATCAACAGCAGCAACAACAGCAGCAGCAACAGCAACAACAACTCCTCCATATGTCAAGGCAAACCTCCCAGGCTACTGCTGCACAGATGAACCTTTTGCAACAACAGAGACTTTTGCAATTTCAACAGCAGCAACATCAGCAACAACTCTTAAAGGCTATGCCTCAGCAGCAACGGTCCCAGATACCACAGCAGTTTCAACAGCAGAATATGCCTGTAAGGTCTCCTGTGAAACCAGCATATGAACCTGGGATGTGCGCTAGGCGCCTGACACATTACATGTATCAGCAACAACATAGACCTGAAGTAATATACATTTGCATTACTTTTCTTCCTTCTGAATATGTATATTATATATTATCTATCATATTTATATACATTTGCACTTCATTTAATGTAGGATAACAACATCGATTTCTGGAGGAAATTTGTTGCCGAGTATTTTGCTCCTAATGCCAAAAAGAAGTGGTGTGTTTCCATGTATGGAAGTGGCAGACAAACAACTGGAGTTTTCCCTCAGGTCTGTTGCAAGAGTTAATCATGTTTTAATCCCTGTATATTCCCATCTAAGTTAATATCTTGATTATTGAATGATGTACATAGTCTTGATTATTGCCGTAATGTTATATCTCAATCAGCTAGTTTTAAATATTCTATTAGATTTAAGGTGCGGCCATGTTAGGTTCATGAAATCAAGTATTAATTCAAGCTAACATATTAATTTTTGAAATATTTTCAGGATATATGGCACTGTGAAATATGTAATCGCAAACCGGGCCGTGGGTTTGGTAAGTTCTATCTGTTATTTTATCCATTTTTGGTTCTTTAACATCTAAATATTGACGTTATAAACGTGTTGGTAGTTTAAAAACATGATTGTCCTGTATTAACCTCTTTCTGAAAATTTTAACATGTTTTCAGAGGCAACTGCTGAGGTTCTTCCCAGGCTATTCAAAATAAAGTATGAAAGTGGTACTTTAGAAGAGCTACTGTATGTTGACATGCCTCGTGAATATCATAATTCCTCTGGCCAAATTGTTCTAGATTATGCAAAAGCAATTCAAGAAAGTGTTTTTGAGCAACTTCGCGTTGTTCGTGATGGTCAACTTCGAATAGTTTTCTCTCCAGACCTGAAGGTTAGAGATAGGAATAATTATCTTGAGCTTTTAACTGAACTTGAGCTTCCATTGTTCTTGATATTATCTTTTATATATCCTACAGGATTTTTAGTTGACATTCCTTTGTTCATTCTTTCTTTTTCAGATATGCTCTTGGGAGTTTTGCGCCCGGCGCCATGAAGAGCTCATCCCCAGAAGATTGTTAATACCTCAGGTTGCATATTAAACACTTTCTTTATATCTTGATCTTGTATCAACTATCAATATCAAATTATCAATACATGCTCTCTGGATATTATGCTATGATGGATGACATTTTATGTAGAGAGTTTGATATTACTAAAGCATACTTTCATATGATAATATATATGCCACGCACCACCCTTCTATATATCCTTGGTTGGTAGCTATATTATTTGCTAGCATGGATTATAGAGATTTTAACAGAGTAGTACTTATGGAATTAAATTGTTGTTTCCAATAAAGTGTTATATACATTATTCTTATCTATTTGTGTATTAATTGTTGTATCAGGTTAGTCAGCTTGGACAAGTTGCTCAAAAATATCAGTCATGTACTCAAAATGCAGCACCCAATCTATCCGTTCCAGAGTTACAAAATAACTGCAATTTGTGAGTTCATTTTTCCATATATTTTACATTTTTATTTCTGACTCTAGTTCCACTTTTCTTTAAAACTTAAAAGTTTGTTAATTATCTTGTAATTTCATCTTCCATGATGATGAAACAGGCGGTTTATTTTCCCTTTGACTAGGGATTTCATATGTTAAATTTCACTTTACTTATGTTCTAAATTTCAGTCTGCAATCTATTTTGTTCTTGTATATAGTTCTCATAGTGATACTTCATTGTGTTTTCAAAGAAATTTGTTCCTGGTTTTTTTTTAGGACTTCTGAATCAGGTGTCATTCGTTAAGATTATAGCATTTGTCTTTGCTTGTTAGGTTTCATATATATATATATATATATATATATATATATATATATATATATTTCGGGCTCAGGGATGAGTGTTGCATGCACTGATTGATTCACTTCCTATTTCTATTTGATTGCACTACTTTAGATTCACTTGTTTTTTAAAATTCTCTTTTTCCTTTGTCTAATTTCACCTGCTACATTGCTTCTTTTCCAGGTTTGTTGCATCAGCCCGTCAGCTGGCAAAAGCTTTAGAAGTTCCATTGGTTAACGATTTAGGATATACAAAGAGATATGTGCGGTGCCTACAAGTAATACTCTAATTATTGAGACATGTTCTTTCAATTTTAGTACTCCTTCCATCTAATATTAATGTCATTTTTTGGATATTTGCTTGTCTTGTAGAGTATTATTTTTCATATAATACTAATGAAACACTAATTATCTTTTTCACTAATACTCTTATTTATTGCATTTCAATTCATATAACTACTACACTAACTATTTTATTAATAGGAGTATTTTAGTTGGTGAAGCTCATTTTATCATGAAAATTAGAACAGTGATTTTCTTAAAAAATGTGCATAACCTTATTCCGGCGCTTAATATGATACCAGGAGACTAATTTGTATAGTTGAATGCCATTGTGACTACTGTACCTAAATATACTGGCAGATTTTGCTTGGGCGTGTTCATTCAGTGGTCAGCGAATGTTATGTTGAGTTAGTTCCAAATTAGGGAGTGTATTACAAATAGGTTAATGTCTGTTTTGAAGCATCATTTTGCGAAATGGTTTATACCAATTTTATACTCTACTCCCAATAGTTAATCATCATATAGCATTTTTCTTCGATTTCATAAATCTTCCTGCAGTTAAGATTCATTTAGTATTTGGCACATGGAGGGAATAGTATGGAATAGACTATTCTTTTTTCCACCTTTCTAGGTATTTGCTACTATTTAATACTCTTGTCCTGTTCTGTTTTCGAAATGCACCAAACATAAAACAGAACACATGTTTGGTCCGGTTCTACCAAGCCTTGCCTCCAAAAGCTAGCTTAGTACTTCAAATAAGATTGCACTGAATAGTCTCTTTGTTAGGTATTTCTAGTGTAAATGTGCCGTCCAAGTTCGTACTTGGTAACTTCCTATACGACCCCCTCCCAGTAAGCTAGTTATTCAATTACTTTGGTTAAAATAAATTAGTTTCTTGAGATAGTTAGCGAGGGATGACCTGTATTTAAAGTGAAAGAGAAGTTATCAGAAAAATTATTATTTTTTAAATATGATTTCCAATATTTTTTGAAGTAGGGTCTGGTCTGCTGAGTTTAACTTGATAATTTTTTTTCCTACTTTATGTTGCAGATATCTGAAGTGGTAAATAGTATGAAAGACTTAATAGATTATAGCAGAGAAACAGGGACTGGACCTATGGGTAAGTTAATGATCTGTTTACTTTTTTATAGCACATTTATGAATGGATATTGTTATGAAATAGTGTCATGCTTTATTAGAAGGCATCAGTATGTAGTTTTGATGATGTGGTGGCAAAAAGGTCACATGTCAGTGTCCATGCGAGTCACTTGTGGTCATTGATTGAATTTATTTTTCATTTATGCCTAGGTGAACTGGCATATTGCATATAACTCTTTGCCACCAAATATTAAAATATTGTGTTTGCCATGTGTGGTATTGCTGTTTGCTTATTAATCATTCTCCTTGTAAACAACACTATTGGTTTACTTAATGAAATGAAACTACAGCGTCAACCTAATTGATTTTGAATTGTTGAATCTAAATTGTATTTTGCTTTAAAATGGAGGGACAAATGAGTAGTTTGAAAATCAAACTGTGTTTTAAAGTTGTTTTGGACATTTAATTTAACTAATTCCTTGAAAAGAGTTATCCTTCCTACTCTTTGTTTGATATCTGAAGGTGCTGCCTACAACCTTCAACTCAAAGCAATGCTTATTAAATTAATTCCCGGTAAAAAATAAGTCATTGTTGAACAATTATAAATCCCGAATAGCAATTGACCTAAAATACTAGATGACCGCTATTCCAAATTTGTATATGGTGACAAATTAAAATAATACTCAATATTCATGGAAGATATTGGCGTCTGTTTTAGTATAATGATATGCCAATAATGAAATGTTTATTTTTCTTGTATTCTCACAGACAGCTTAGCCAAATTCCCTCGGAGAACAAGTAATTCATCATCTGCACTTCATAGTCAGGTGCAACAGTCTGAAGATCAATTACAGCAGCAACAACAGCATATGGTGGCCCATAACTCAAATGGTGACCAAAATTCTTCACAAAATGCTGCCATGCAAATTCCTTCTAACAATGGTGTGGCTAATGTAAATAACAGTGTCAGCTCAGCACCTGCATCGACCACCACAAGCACCATTGTTGGGCTTCTCCACCAGAATTCAATGAATGCTAGACAGCAAAATTCAATGAACAATGCAAGCAGTCCATATGGAGGTGGTTCTGCGCATATTCCATCCCCAGGTTCTTGTAATACAGTGCCACAAGCACAACCAAACTCGTCCCCTTTTCATTCACCAACACCGTCCTCATCTAACAATCCACAAACTTCTCACCCGGGCATAACATCTGGAAATCACATGAGTACAGCAAACTCGCCGGCTAATATTTCCTTGCAACAACAGCAGACATCAATTTCTGGTGATGCTGACCCTAGTAACGATGCTCAGAACTCCATGCACAAAATCATTCACGAGATGATGATGTCCTCCCAGATGAACGGAACAGGTGGAATGGTAGGATCTAATTCTCTCGGAAATGACATGAAGAATGTAAATGTTATCCTACCAGGGAGTACTAATACAGGCCTCAACGGTGGCAATGGCATGATGGTTAATGGAGGCGTGAACAATAATTCTAGTGTTGGGGTTGGTGGTTATGGCACAATGGGTCTTGGTCCATCTGGTTTACCGAATGGCATGAGGCCTGGAATGGGAAATAATTCAGTCATGAATGGAAGAGGAGGAATGACATCTATGGCTCGGGAACAGGCAATGAATCATCAACAGGATTTGTCAAGCCAACTACTTAGTGGATTAGGAGCAGTAAATGGTTTTAATAATCTTCAATTTGATTAGAAACCGTGTCTACAAGAGCCTTAGTGCCTGTCTGTTATCAAGTTGTAACCGTGCATGCACTCACCACTAAAATTTCTCGCTTCTGAAAAACTACAGTAAAAGCGCCTAGGGATGTGAAGATTAAGTATGGCAACGTGTGTCCAAACATAGGCATAACCCTTTGGATGTAGGGTGGTTCTTGGGAAGCTTCTTGTGCAGCATGGGGAATGCTACCTTTGCTATCAGCACTCTCCTGATGATGGCAGAATGCAGGTCCGCAATCGGGTAGTCATAGGTCTTTGTACTAATCTGTTTTTCTTACATATATATAAATATAAGAATATGAAAATTTGTTGGCTGGTTGTTTGGCTGATGGGGCTGATTTTTCATTCAGTTGTAACTTTTACTTTTTGTATTTTTAAAATATGTTTATCTAGTACACAACCTTATCCATTACGCACATGCAAGCTGGTGATGTTTTGAGGTGCAAACTGCAACTGTTAGGGATCATATGTTCATCAGTGGTGGATAAGGTTGGCTCAAAGCTGATTTTAAAGCAAAAATATTTGATGAGTTATAGTAATCCCAATTGGACATTGAATTCTGATAAGCAGCTGTGGAGAAAAGTGGGACTTAAATAGTTTTCCATCATCAGGATTCAGGAATTTGAACTGTAATTTTTACTACAAGTTGTTGAAAAAGGTATGGATACAAATTACAAAGTACTATTTTTAAAGTTTGCAAAGGTGGTTCTTAACACCCCCCTCCATTTTTGAAGAGTAAAACAGTTGGTAATTGGTATGCTCCTTGTTCCTCACTGTGTGACCATGTTGGGAAAGTTATGTTTGTTAAGCTTGTAGCATGCAATTTATAGAGTAACCATCAAATTTGTCCTTGAATTTGTAGGCAGCTCTTAAATAGGTTCTTGAAATTATGAATATATCAAGAAAGTCTATCAAATTTTATTCATATTAGTTCTTTCGAGAGACAGGGATCAAATTCGATGGTAATGTGATAGGGGTGCTGTGCTATTATAAACTCTTGACCAAATATGTGGGGCTCGAGTTAATAGTCATCACATTCCATGTTAGTTTTGTAATTAAAAGTTAGACATAATATAAAATTAGAGTTCACCCCACAAGTTGGAAGGTGTTCGCAACACTTTAAGCTTGGGATGAGCAATACAGATGACAATGGTTTGGTCTGGATAAAGTACTATAGTATTCGTCCCCGAACTAATAGTTTAAATAAATATTCGTATTTTTGACTCATATCCCGCGTGTAGAAATCTTCACACCCATGTTTGTACCCCAAAGAATAAATCACAAAGGATCATATATCATTTTAACAAAAAAAAATTCAAAGTTCATTATGAAAATTATAAGTTAAAGTATTTAACTTATCCAAAATGATAAACATCTAAACAATAAGTAAATATTATAGTAAATATCAAAATAATAATTCATAAATTTGCAAAATTGTTGACATCTTGTGTTTGCATTATGATAAATAAATAAACTTTTTATTAAAAATGTGTGACAATTTAGTAGCTTTTTTAAAAAATTTATTTTGAAAATTCATATGCATGTATTTTTATATAATAATGAAAGAAAAAAAAAAAGTAAAGCTCCTAGAATAGAACAATCAAAATCTATCTTCAAAGTTCATATTCACCAAACTTAACAATCAAATTATTTTTAGGAAATAAAGCAGTAAATGAGTTGATCACCGGAAACATTTTAGTGACAATGTTGAGAATCATGACAACTTTTAGTTGAAGATTTTCGTCACCAAACCATGCAGGAGGAATTGAATTTGATGCAGTAAATTGACACGCACAAATCTGAAACATAAAATCAGACAATAATTGATGAGGTGAACCAAAGATTGCAAAAACTCAAAGCAACTCGTAGACGAGAATGAAAAGTGCAACTAAATTGGTCGCAAAATCCTAATCGAAAACTTCAAGAACAACATTAACAATATTTGAAGCACAAGCAACAACAATTCGCCTCCGCGTGTTGTTGAAAATTCATATGCATATATTTTTACATAATGAAAAAAAAGAGTAATGCTCCTAGAATTGAACAACCAAAATATATCTTCTAAGTTCATATTCACCAAACTTAAGAATCAAATTATCATTAGGAAATAAAGCAGTAAATAAGTTGATTACCATAAACATTTCAGTGACAATGTTGAGAATTATGACAACTTTTAGTTGAAGATTTTCATCACCAAACCATGCAGGAGGAATTGAATTTGATGCGGTAAATTGACACGCTCACAAATCTGAAACATAAAATCAGATAATAATTGATGAGGTGAACCAAAGATTCCACAAACTCAAAGCAACTCGTAGACGAGAATGAAAAGTGCCACTAAACCGGTCGCAAAATCCAGATCAAAAACTTGAAGAACAATATTTGAAGCACAAGCAACAACAATTCGTCTCCGTGTGTTATATGCTTTTGGAAACAAATAAAATTAAAGAAATGAATCACAAAAAGTAACAAAACAAATACATTTGATTTAGGACGGATGTTGAAAATTGAAACAAAAATTGAATACGATTAAAATTGAATTAATCGTAATCAAGCGTCAAATCAAGAATTGAAATCAGTTTAAAAACCCTATAATTTCGATGCAATAACTCATGGAATATGAGAAATATCAAATTGAACCGTAAAATCTTGCACGGAATCGTCAATTACATAATTTCTTGAAGGAGAAAAAGGAGTTTAAATGTAAACAAAAGTGAAATAGACATGAGAAGAACAAAAGAGAAATATCATGTTAGCATCTCATCTCATTCTCACAATAATCAAATCTTATTCCCACAAATGGGATCATCATACATTATAGAGGAATCTGATTAAATATGCCCGGATATATGTTTTCATCTTTATTATTCCCAAAATAAAAAACATAACATTGAAGGTCAAGCTAATTGAACAAAAAAATAGTCTTATTTAAAGTTTTTTTTAATTGTCTTATTTAAAGATTATACATCTTTGAATATATTGATCAGAATCAATGCGCAAGAGATATGATCTCATCCTGGCGCCAAACATCTACCATGTGCCCAAATGATGCCCTTCTCGGATCTATGTTCTTCTTATTAGTGCATTTTAGACACCTTCTTCTGTTAAAAACTAGAAGCTTTTGAAGACCCGCGCGACTCAAATGGCTTCGTAGATCATGAATAGTGTACAATTCAACTACACCCCCTACTCTATTCCAAATCAAACTGTGACAAATGTTTACGACCTCCAAGATTTGCAAGCTAGTGATTATTTTGATTGTATTGAATCATTAGATTTGCTCCATATACGTCAAACTTACAAGTGAACTTCATTTGAAAGATTTCCGCACAATATTTATTAATGGCAGAAAAAATGTTACATGGAATGACCATGTTTGGAACAACAATAGACTCACGACCTCTCCATAATTCATTGCACTTTATATTCCATCCTCGGATACACTACCTCTCCATAATTGGAACGACAACACTAATCGTCTGAGATTTGGTGTCCTAAAATATATAGAAAACACAAAATATTCAATTTTTTCAATCAAGAATCCTAAGTTAAAGAGATGAACCAAACAAGATACAAAACATCTTGTCTACAATGGTAAGTGACAAATCATACCTTTCAGCAATGGTGATTAATTGTGCATCTGTCAAGTACACAAAGTAATTGAATACTAAACAAGTTGTATTAAAATTGCTCAAACTTAGAGCATACTTCAACATCTTGGTCAGTTTATTGATGGAATTCATGTCATGCTTTCAAGCCCCAAAATAAAAAGGTATATTAAAAGCATTGGAGCTCAATTGAGTTAGATCAAGTTTTGACAGCATAGTGCGAATTTGATAGCAACATATAACTGACCATTTAATATACCTCAATTGAGCTCCAATGCTTTTAATATTCCTTTTGTTTTTGGAGCTTGGAAGCATGACATGAATTCCATCAATAAATTGGCCAAAATGTTGAAGTATGCTCTAAGTTTGAGCAATTATAATACAACTTGTTTAGTATTCAATTATTTTGTGTACTTGACAGATGTACAATTAATCACCATTGCTGATATGATTTGTCACTTACCATTGTAGACAAGTTGTTTTGTATCTTGTTTGGTTCATCTCTTTAACTTAGGATTCTTGATTGAAAAAATTGGATAATTTGTGTTTTCTATATATTTGAGGACGCCAAATCTCAGATGATTAGTGTTTCCGTTCCAAGGTAGTGTATCCGAGGATTGAATAGAAAGTGCAATGAAATTATGGAGAGGTCTTGAGTCGATTGTTGTTACAAACATGGTCATGCCATGTAACATTTTTTCTGCCATTAATAAATATTGCGCGAACATCTTTCAAATGAAGTTCACTAGTAAGTTTGACATATATGAAGCAAATCTCATGATTCAATACACCCCAAATTTGAAGCTCGTAAGCGTCCAAATATTATGGTGAACTTAACAGCTTTGATCAAAATACTCACTAGCTTGCAAATTTTGAAGGTCGTAAATATTTGTCACAGTTTGATTTTGGATAGAGTAGGGGGTGTAGTTGAATTGTACACTATTCGTGATCTACGAAGCCATTTGAGTCACGCGTGTCTTCAAAAGCTTCTATTTTGTAACGGAAGGTGTCTCAAATGCAAAAATAAGAAGAACATGGATCTGAGAAGGGCAACATTTGGACACATGGTAGATGTTTCGCGCCAGGATGAGATTAGATCTCTTGCGCATTGATTCTGATCAATATATTCAAGGATGTATAATATTTAAATAAGACGGTTTAAAAATAAATCTTTAAATAAGACATTTTCTTTTTGTTCAATTAGCTTGACCTTCAATGTGGGAATAATAAAGATGAAAACATATATCAAAGCATGCAGGCATATTTAATCAGATTCCTCTATAATGTATGATGATCCCATTTGTGGGAATAAGACTTGATTATTGTATACAATTTTATATGATATTAGAGTTCATCACACAAGTTGGAAGATGTTCACAACACTTTCAGTTTGAGATGAGCAATATGGATGACGATGGGTAGGTCTGGATAAAGTACTATAGTATATTCGTCTCCGAAGCAATAGTTTAGATAAATTTTTGTATTCTTAACTCATACCTGTGTGTGTAGAATTCTTCATACCCATGTTTGTACCCAGGATCATATCATTTTAACAAAAAAAATAATAATCAAAGTTCATTATGAAAATTATAGGCTAAAGTATTTAACTTAACCAAAATTATAAACATCTAAACATTTTAAATAAGTAAATATTGTAATAAATATCAAAATAATAATTCATAAATTTGCAAGATTGTTGACATCTTGTGTTTGCATTGTGATAAATAAATGAACTTTTTATTAAAAATGTGTGACAATTTAGTACCCTTTTTTTAAAAATAAAATAAAATTCATATGCATATATTTTTATATAATAATAATGTAAAAAAAGTAATGCTCCTAGAATAGAACAATCAAAATCTATCTTCAAATTTCATATTCACCAAACTTAACAATCAAATTATTTTTAGGAAACAAACTAGTAAATGAGTTGATTACCAGAAACATTTCAGTGACAATGTTGAGAATCATGACAACTTTTAGTGAAGATTTTCGTCACCAAACCATGCAGGAGGAATTGAATTTGATGCGGTAAATTGACACGGACAATCCTGAAACATAAAATTAGACAATAATTGATGAGGTGAACCAAAGATTGCACAAACTCAAAGCAACTCGTAGATGAGAATGAAAAGTGCAACTAATCCGATCGCAAAATCCAAATCAAAAACTTCAAGAACAACATTAACAATATTTGAAGCACAAGTAACAACAATTCGTCTCCGCGTGCTATATGCTTTTGGAGACAAATAAAATTGAAGAAATGAATCACAAAAAGTAACAAAACAAATACAATTGATTTAGGACGAATGTTGAAAATTGAAACAAAAATTGAATACAATTCAAATTAAATTGATCGTAATCAAACGTCAAATCAAGAATTGAAATCAATTTGAAAACCCTATAATTTCGATGAAATAACTCGCGGAATATGAGAACTTGAAAACCCTATAATTTTATAGAGTATAGTGAAGGGTCCAACTGAACACCGTGAACTTAAAACAAAATGTATATATATTTATATATTTTTATTTTGAACCCCTAAAATTTTTTGACAGTCGATTAAATCGGTAACTAACATTTTTTTACATGTGATAAATAATTTGGCTTCTCTGTTATAACAAATATAACAAATCAAGTAATCAATCGTTAGTTAATTCGGTGGTGATTGACGCTGAACTTGGTATGAATGACTATAGTTCGATCCCTGCAACTGTGATCAGAAGGGAGCCGAAACCATTTAATACCAAAATTGACAATCGAACCAGATTAAACTGGTGGTGAAAATAAAAAAAATAAAAATAAAAAATAACAAAGCAAATTACTTTTATGAAAACGCATAATTTAAATTTTATTTTTGTTAAAAATGCGGAATTATTATGCAGGGAATCGAGTTCAAATCCCGGTCATCCCACTTATTCATCTTAAAGGTGGAATTTCAAACCATTAGACTACTAGACAAAAAAAAAGGCGGAATTATTAGTTGTGAGAAAATTGCATTCATTTGTAATAATGTAATTATATCCGGTAGCGTATATACACAGTTGATACCGTTACCTATCATACAAGAACACGTAGTAGCTGCCAACGCCGTAGAAATCAACCCCTTCACCGTCGCTTTCTTCCCATACTCGTTTCTCACATCTCCGCCGTTACTCTTCCCTCACTATCTCGCAGGTACCAGTTACCGCTACAATGGAATCCTCTCAGTTGTAGTTTTTGATTGAAGCTAAATTATTCATTTGATTAATTATTTTTAATTTTTGTCTTAAGAAACCTTTGTTCTTAGCTGCTTTATGTGTTGTTTATTGCAACCTAATTGGGATTAAATAATAGTTTGAGTGTTAACAATTTTTTTGTTGTGTGAAACTTCACATTGAGTAAAATTTGTGTTCTGTTATGTACGTTTCTGTGATATTATGCATTTTCAATGTTGTTTAATAGTAGTTATAGTTGTTCTATACTGCTATGACGTAGTGGAATTTGGGCGAACCGCTATTTAGTACAAAATGTTGTCAAATAGCTGCTATAGTGACTCTGTAGCACTATTGCATAGCGGAATTTTAACAATCCGCGCTATCTGCATTGAGTCATTGATGGCATTGATGCATTACTAAGTTGTTAGGGAAATTGCGCTTACCTCTCGTATATTCCATGTACCACTTTTCGATTATTAAAAAATATTGAGGGGAGATGTGGAATTTGTTCCAACAAATAAGGTTGGCAAGTGTTTATTTTAACAATAGAAGGGGTGTGTGCGCTATATTGGTATACCTCATGGAACTACGGAAGGTGAATGCAATTTTCCGTAAGTCTCTTTATAGGTCAATCAATTGAAATGCAAAATAAGTGCTATTTTGCTATATGCACACATATGCACCTTAGCACATATTGCATTGACATGAGCATCAGGTACGAGACTGTCAGTCTGTCTGTGTTAGGGCTGTGTTGGTGTCGGGCACTCGACACACCTTCAATCTAAAGTGTCGGTGCTACATAGCATATAACTAGTCGTTGGTCTTTTAAATGCTGTTTGAATTGTGATGCTTTTGGTGGTTGTATATTGAAGTGATTTTGTTTTATTGGTATATATGATTAACTGGGTTGCTTAATCTCTTACGCTTTTGCAGGCCAAAGCAGATGTTGTATTCAAGGAAAACGATAATTCAAATCTGAATCTTGCTGTAGGTTCTTACAACCATTGTGTACCTTTGAAGTTTTAATTTTAAATAATCATGACTGGGACATATTTACAGGACATTCAAGGACTTTTCTAACTTTGGTGGTCGGCGAAGGATTCATGCCATCATGGGTTTGTATCAAGGTACAAATCACAGTTTCCTTTCATTTGTTTCAATAAATATATTCGCAATCGCAACAGAAAAGACCAAATAGATTTATTCCTAATTAATTGTTAAGTACTTACTTTATTTTAAATTACATTCATTGAGTGGTATAAGAAAAAAGACTAGGTTCAGTACTTAGTGTATTTTAAATTACATTCATTGAGTGGTATAAGAAAAAAGACTAGTCTTCTCATTCTTTATACTTTTTAAAGTGAGTTTATGTGTGTCATTAGAATTAGAAAAGGTTATTAGACAACGTTGAAAAGCTTTTTAAATTAAATACCATCTAGCTAATCCTTTATGCCGAATAAATGAAAATTTATCATTCCTGTCAATAAAATATAGTGTTAGACCATCAAATTTAACCCCTATGTATGACATGTTATTCTTTGTTTTACTACAATTGTTACTAATGCAACACTCTTAGGATTTGCAGAGTAAACCTCTTATTCTGAAAGTGGTTATGCTTTATATGCCAGGCCTGGATGCAGCTTTGTACCTGTCACTGTCCAAAGCGCTTCCTAATTTTAAAAAATCATGTGGCAAACCAAGACCAGTCCTTGCTCTCAGGTCTGTAGAAATTGCATTCAGTTGTTTTTTCCCCTCCAAATGTTGTTTCCCTGCACTCAATTTTTCTTTTTCTTTTTTGCTTAGCGTGTCAGATAGTATGCAGACATTAGACGCACTCCTAACATGCAAGCCGAAAAGAAAAATGGATCAAAACATTTCAATTATGACAAAATTGTCTCCGACATCTCAACAAGGTATGTAGAATATTTCTGAATTTTGGTTTCATTTTAAAGCCATCCTCTTTGAAAGAAAAGATTAGAATCTGACAACGCAAATCCAAGTGAAGGCTTGTTGTGATTCCTTTTACTGCACTGATTCGGAGTTAATAAACATTATTATAAGTTTGCTGCTTCAAGTGTGTTGTTTCATGGAGCATTGTTGGCCATAAACATGATTGCATCAGTTTCCCTTCCAAGAAATAAGTTAATACAGTATGAATTTGGTCTATGTATGAAAACACTCGACATCTTTGTGCTGAAGAAGTCTGCGGTGGTACTGCCGGTCTATCATTTGAGGAGATTACGAAAGACATACCTTTCCCTGTTGCATACTATACACTAACAGAGAAAGATCTGGAAGAGAATGAATATCCTGTTAATAAGCCAGGTTATTTTTATTCTGCAACAATATATATTGTTAATCGTATGACCGTTTTGCATACTAAACAGTTTTTTCTTCGCCAATTTCTTATAGGTTTTCTTTCTACTCTTCCTGCTCCTTTGGGATCTCCTTTTTATGAGATGGTAGCACTTGACTGTGAGATGGTTAGTCAATCAATATCTGTTTGGTTTAATAAAATTATTCTTAATGACGATGTTGATAAACTTTCCATATTTTGTCGGCAAGAGTGAGTGAATGTCTCTGCATAGGGAAATGTGCTCATAATATGATACTCCAGCTTTAGAGTGTTTGCTTGTGAGAGTGAGAATAAACCTTTTAAATTGGTCAATCTAGTGTCATAATCTTAGTGGGATCAGGGCCGGCCCAACATAATGCGAGGCCTAAAGCTAACATTAAAATGAGGCCTAACAAAAAAAAAGACATTTTTTTCGGTATAAGAAATGTAAGAAATAACAACATAAAAAAATTTATATTTTTTTGGTAGATAGACGAAATGGCAAAGTCATTATAAACCCACTGTGGGATAACATACAGATTTCTTTCAATTTCTCAATGTGCAAAATAAATTAATAATAAGGATCTTACAATGACAATGTTTAGTGAAGGGTAGAACCATTTGTCTGTTTTTCATTTGTTTTGTTTTTATTCGTAGTGCATAACAGGTGAGGGGTTTGAGCTTACAAGAGTTACTCTAGTGGATGTCAAAGGACAGGTACTCGCTGTTTTTCTTTTGACCTGATTTTTTGTAGTATGTACAAATGTACTACTTTTTTAGTATGTATTGCCATTTCTAAAAAATAAATTCAATAAATATCTATCACTATTCACCAATTGATTGTTAATGTTAATTTATGTGTCTATTTTCATTGGGTTTTATCATTTAACCACCTACTGTTTTTTTTCTATGGGCAAATGTTAGTTTTGGGGATCCAACCTGGGACCTCCTGCTTAAAACTCCTTTCAGCGTCCCTTAGCCCACCAACCCAACTAATGTGCCGTTGTCTCTCTCCAGCCATAGTAAGTTAGTAACTTCCATGCTGATAGTTACATAGTCAGGTTCCATCACATCATCCGGATTACTATTCCCTTTGGCCGAGGAACTTGAAAAAAAAAAATTAGTAATTTAGGAGACCACTGACAAATTCCAATATAATTGTCCTGCCAAATATAAGAAGGGATTGCAAAGGTTGCAGTGGACCATCGGGAGCGGGGGGGAGAAGCTGTGTGTTTTGGTCTTCAATAAACATCACAGACCTGCGCAAACTCTATTGTAACAGTACTAATTCCATTTTAAGCCCATGATTTATCATTCTTATTTCTTTTTGGCCTTGGAGGAAAAATTGCCTTTCGGAGAGGAAAAAACTGCATGCTATTGCATTGATAGTATGTTTTAGGTGTCCTTTATTCTGTCTCACAAGTTTAAAAACTTTATGAACCTTTTTACATAGTGAGACTCGGTCAACTCATCAAAATTATCACTGTTTTCCGGATATTTGTAACCATTAAATTTTATCTCTTCAGGTTTTGTTAGATGAATTGGTAAAACCTTCAAATCATATCATTGATTACAATACAAGGTGCTGTTTTCTTCTAATATTTACTCCCCACTTTGAGTTATATGTGTGCTGGATGTATTTATATTTGTACTGTTTCTCTACAAGGTGTGCTAGTAATATTGATTATGTGCAGATTTAGTGGAATAACGGCCGAGATGTTAGATGGGGTGGCGACAAGTTTGGCAGACATTCAGGTTGTGTTGCATGAACTGTCTTGATCTGTTTTTGGAACAAAGTGCTGTTCCAGTGCCATGTTATTTCGGTTGAAACTATATGTTTTGCTGACATAGCTTTAATTGCTTCTCATGTTCAGGAAGAGTTCCGAAAACTGGTTTACAAAGAAACTATTCTTGTTGGGCATTCTTTGGAAAATGATTTATTAGCATTGAAGATATCACATGACTTGGTGATTGACACAGCAGTATTATACAAACACCCCCGAGGGTCTCCCTATAAATCCGCTCTACGGTTTCTTACTAAAAGATTTCTTTCAAGGGAGATACAGCAATCATGGAATGGACACGATAGTATTGAAGATGCTAGAGCTACCATGGAATTAGCACTATTGAAGATCAGAAATGGCAAGTAATTCTTCTACATGCATTATTTCTGCATGCGTTGTGTTAACTAATTACAGTTTTTAGTACATATGCAGTTTTTTCACTATTCCTTTTGGTGGATAAAATTGAAATTGATTCTTGTTCTTGGTGTAATTAGTGATAGAAAAGTACTACCCAATTCTAAAGGAAATTTTGAACACAACTCTGATGTTATGATATTGTGTATGACTAAGTGATCGACGATTTTGCCGCACAAAGCCAAATTACTATGCCTCCCATGTAGATAGTTCGGTTGGTGAGTTAAGGGACATCGAAAAAGGTTAGCATTCAAACTTTGAAAACTAACAAAAGCGGTAACTTACCAACATTTGTCTATCCAAAAAAATGGCAGCAATTTTGGAGTTACTAACACTTGATACTTAGCAATTTTGGCTTTATCTATTTTATACTTTTATACGGAAGTTTATTTGATTTTTTAGTGTTATACATGAAACATAAAAAACCATGAAATGTTTTTTAACTATATATTTTACTATTAGCTAGCAATTCAATCTTAATTAGTGTATATTCAAGTGTCCTATGACATGTATAACTATCATTGAATTTCATAACTTGCCAATAATTTTGCACTGTCTAACTAAGCTTAATGTAAAATGGTCGTCTTCCATAGACATTCATACTCATTTTTCTGTTTTTTTTAACAACAAAATTATATAGATTGAATAAAAATATAAATGGTACTATACCCACAAGTCGGAATTAAAAACGGGGGTACTTGACCGAAACACCAACAATGGCACTAGTCGACAATCATATGGTAAAAGAAATTGAATCCCATCTAATGATACAATCTATTGGGCAAGTTTTTCACTCATAAAAACTACAAACTCCTCCCTTCTTTCTTGCCGTTAACCACTTCCAAGCAATCATCCCAGTTCCTGCAAAAACTTCATCAATGTCCACCACTTTAGATGAAAAAATCGAATAATTTCCTACTTTCCAAATGGACCACATAACTACATGCCACACTAAAAGGACCCCCTTGAGTCGATTTTCATTTGCGTTGCCAAAACGAAATATTTGTAACAAGGCAAAGAGGTCACGACTCACGAGGCAACACCAACGTCAAGCCAAACCAATTAAAAATATTAATACTCATCTTCAACATCATTACTATCTTCCTCAGCTGCAATTGATGTCTCAATATGATGTTTTGTAACACCCATTTTCTCTTGTACTTGTCTATGTTATATTGTGTGGAGTTGTGCTATTTTACGGATTGAAAGAGAAATGTGTATTTTATTTCTAATTACTACTGTCTCTTGAAATTATATTATTATATAAAAAAAATATTATAATACATCAATAATAATAATTTATCGTACAAACTATTTGAATTGGGCTGCATGTCTCAGTGATGTTTGACCCAATTACTATTTGGATTGAATTGTTTAGGAAGATTTCTCTTCCTCCACCCCACCCATTTCTTTTCTACCTCAAAATTTCAATTTTGTTCGTGAGTAAAAGTTTGAAAAATATTTTTCAAATTTTTCTAATATAAACTATAGTTTTCAATGATGAAAAAATTTCAAAAAATATTTTTCGAATTTTTTACGTATGGGCAAAATTGAAATTTTGGAGGTGAGAAAATAAATAGGGGAGAAAAGAAATTTAGTCTCATACATACCACTGCAAAAAAAAGTATGAGTGTTTCTTTTCGCGCCTCTGAAATTCTAAAAACAACCCCTCATAATATAACTAGCGAGTGTTGAAGGGATAAAAATATGAAAAAACACAGTTCACTATTTAACGAACTAAGTTTGTTCACACTTTAACTAATGAAATTTATAAAAATATTTTCATAAGAAATAAAGAAGAGGCGACAAAGACAAAAATAATAATTTTTATAAGATCCTTGCTACTTAAATGCTAGTTTAAGTTAGAATGCTATCCATTTAAGATCCTCTCAATTTCTTCCATTTCAGAGAAAGATAGATACAAAAAAGATATACGAGTCCTATCATTAAGTGACTCACACCACTATTGATTATTTTATATCTATCTCTCTAAAATGGAGAGGATCCTAGCTTAATTAAAATAGTTTAGGGACAAAACATATTTTCACTCTACTTAATTAATGAAAAATAAATTAGTTTAGGTCATAGCAAAATAAAATAAAATAGTTTAGGAGCTTTAAAAAAAAATAAAAAAAAAAAAGTTTAGGGACAAAACATATATCCGGTAGCATATACACGGTTCACCGCCGCTTTCTTCCCATATACTCGTTTCTCAGCTCTCCGTCGAGCTACAATGGAATCCTCTCAGAATAAATACCAAACCCTAACTTGCGTCGAAGAAGATGATGATTCCAACAAATGCAATAATTTCTACGATATCTATGGTCCCCAAGTATATACCTATTCTTTTATTTTCCTATTTTTACTTTAAAATTTTCTTTAGTTTAATTTGTGTTTATGGCTTCTTTGTTGCAACCTAATTGGGATGATATTATTTTTTTTGGTTGTGTAAAAAACTTGACTTTTAGTTAAGTTTTTGCTCTGTCATATATTATTTGTAAGGTTTTCTCTGAGGGTTTTGGAGGGAGGGTTTTAAAAGGTTTTAAATCTATATTTTGAAATAATCGAAAGAAGAACGCGATAAATGACCAATTCGCAAACAAAGGATTAAAGTTTCCCCTTTTGTGTGTTTAGAAATTTATTGTTTTGTATTATGCATTGTAATGTTGTTAAATAGCAGCTATAGTTGTGCTATACTAATACTGCTATGGCGTAGCAGAATTCGAGCAAACTGTTATTGTTCTGCAATACGTTTTTTAGTACAAAATGTTGTCAACTAGCTGCTATAGTTGCTCTATAGCACTATCGAGGTATCTACGGTTGAAAACATTGATGCATTACTAAATTTTTTTAGGAGAGGTGTGTCAAAATTTTCCCAACAAATAAGGTTGGTAAGTATTTATTTTAAAAATAGAAGGGGTGTGTGCGTGCGTTATTTAGGCATAACTCATGGAAGGTGAGTGCAATTTACCGTAAATTTCTTCATAGGCTAGTCAATTGAAATGCAAAACTGCTATGTTGCTATATGCACCTTAGCACATGTAGCACTGACATGACACTGTCAATACTCAATAGTAATCATTTGAGAAAATAAAATGATTGAATGTAAATACATATGTTAGTCCTGTGTTGGTGACGGACACCGGACTCCCTTTCAATCTAAAGTGTTGGTGCTACATAGCATATAACTAGTAGTTGGTCTTTTAAATGTTGTTTGAAGATGCCATCTACAATAAAAACTTTGCTTTATGATGCTTTTGTTGTGTGTTTATTCAAGCAATTCTGTTTTATAGGTAAATATGTTTAACTCAAGTTGCTTAATATCTTATTCTTTTGCAGGCCAAAGCAGATGTTGTTTTCAAGGAAAACGATAATTCAAATCTGAATCTTGCTGTAGGTTCTTACCACCATTGTGTTACTTTTGGAGTTTTAATTTTAAATAATCATGACTGGGACATATTTACAGGACATTCAAGGACTTGTAACTTGGGTGCTTGGCGAAGGATTTATGCCATCATGGGTTTTTATCAAGGTACAAATCATCTTTTCCTTTCTTTTGTTGCAATAAATATCTTTGCAATAGGATTGACCGAATAAATTTTATTTCAAATTGTTTAGTACTTGCTGTATAAGAAAAAGACAAGTCTTCTCAATCTTTATACTTCTTAAAGTAAGGTATTGTGTTGGTAAACGTAGAAAAAGTTGTTAGGCAACCTTAAAAAGATTTTAGATTAAAAACCAGCGAGCTAATCCTTCCTTTATGCCCAATAAATGAATTCTTCATTTTCTGTCAATACAAAATAGTGTCAGACAATCAACTTTAACCCCTATATGGTGTATTAGTCTTTGTTTTTCAAACATTGCTAATGCAACACTCATATGAATTGCAGAATAAGCCTCTTATTCTCAAAGTAGTTATGCTCTATATGCCAGGCCTGGATGCAGCTTTGTACATGTCACTGTCCAAAGCGCTTCCCAATTTAAAAAAATCATGTGGCAAACCAAGACCAGTCCTTGCTCTCAGGTCTGTAGAAATTGCACTCAGTTATTTTTCCCCCTCAAAATGTTGTTTCCCTGCACTCAACTTTTTTTTCTTTTGGTTAGTTGTGTATCAGATAGTATGCAAACAATAGACGCACTCCTAACATGCAAGCAGAAAAGAAAAAGGGATCAAGATGGTTCAATGACGACAAAATCTACTCTGACATCTCAACAAGGTCTGTAGAATATTTCTGAATTTTGGTTTTATTTTAAAATCATCCTTTTTGTACTTCAAATATGAAAAAAAAAAGAGATTAGAATCTGACAATGCATATGCAAGTGAAGGCTTGTTGTGATTCCTTTTACTGCACTAATGCAGAGTTAATAAACATTATTATAAGTTTCCTGCTTGGAGTGTGTTGTTTCTTGCATCGGCTTCTTTTCAAAGAAATAAGTTAATAGCAGTATGAGTTTGGTTTCTCTGAATCATTCGACATCTTTGTGCAGAAGAAGTCTGCGGTGGTACTGCCGGTCTATCATTTGAGGAGATTACAAAAGATATCCCTTTCCCTGTTGCATACTATACACTAACAGAAAAAGATTTGGAAGAGAATGAATATCCTGTTAATAAGCCAGGTATTTTTTATTTTGCTATATAAATTATATGTTAATCTTATGACCTTTTGCATACTAAACAGTTATTTCTTCGGCAATTTCGTACAGAATTTCTATCTACTCTTCCTGCTCCTCCGGGATCTCCTTTTTATGAGATGGTAGCACTTGACTGTGAGATGGTTAGTCAATCAATATCTGTTTGGTTTAATGAAATTACTGTTAATGATTTATTTATCTCCCATTGTTTTAATTCTTCTTTTGTTTTTGTTGTTATCATGAGCTAGTTTATCTTAATGCAAAATTACATGATTAACTAGGATTAGCCGTTGATGATACACGAAGTGTTACTTGTTTAGGCAAAACTAAATGCTGATGGATTCATTTCATATTCATGGAATTAAGTTGCATTAACCCAGATTTTATCAGAATACACAATATTTTTAATAGCATAATTCTTTATGTAAATTTAGTTATGGAAATTTTATCTAGTATTATGTATTGATGTAATCTTGGTCAATCTCATTCTTTGTTTTTATACATAGTGCATAACAGGTGAGGGGTTTGAGCTGACAAGAGTTACTCTAGTGGATGTCAAAGGACAGGTACTCACTGGTTTTTCATTTGAACTGATTTTTTTTGGGTAGTATATACGAATGTACTACTTATTTTAGTATGAATGACCATTTTTAAAAAATAAATTCAATAAACATTTATCACTATTTACTTAATTTTATATTTTATGTTAATGTTAACCTCATGTGTAAAACTCCTTCAATGTCCCTTAGCCCACCAACCCAAATAATGTGCTGTTGTCTCTCTCTAGCCATAGTGACTTCCATGGCAGTTACACTCGTCAGGTTCTACCACATCATGCTGCTCATCCCTTAGGAAGACCACTGAAAAATTCAATATAACTATCCTGCCAAATTTAAGAAGGGATTACTACCTGGGGAGGAAGTTGTGTGTTTTGGTCTTCAACAAATATCAGAGATCTGCACAAACTCTTTTGTAACAGTACTAAATCCATTTTAAGCCCATTATTTTATCATTGTTATTGCCTTTAGGCCTTGGAGGAAAATTTGCCATTCGTAGAGGACAAAGTTATATGCTATTGAATTGATAGTCTCTTTTGGGTGTCCTTTTTTCTGTTTCTCAAGCTTAAGAACTTTATTAACCTTTTTACATAGTGAGACTCGATCAACTCATCAAAATTATCACTGTTTTCAAGATATTTGTAACCATTAAATTTTATCTTTTCAGGTTTTGTTAGATGAATTGGTTAAACCTTCAAATCATATCACTGATTACAATACAAGGTGAGCTCTTTTCTTCTAATATATTGTTTCTCTATATTTATAATTTTATATTTCAAAGGAAAGTTAAAAGAAAATGATGAGAATTTTTTTAAAAAAGAAATCGATAGGTGGGAGAAAAAAAAAGAAAAGTTTTTTCCTCCTACAATCTGTTTTGGTTTTTTGTACTTGAAAATGATGATAATTTAATTATTTTTAAAAAGACATATACAGGCGGGAGAAATAAAGAAAAGTTTTTTCCCCTATGATCTTATTTTTTTTGTACTTAACATAAATTGCCCGCAGCTAGTAATATTTGATGTCGTGCAGATTTAGTGGAATAACGGCCGAGATGTTAGATGGGGTGACGACAAATCTGACAGACATTCAGGTTGTGTTGCGTGAATAGTCTTGATTTGTTTTTGGATCAAATTGTTGTTGCAATGCTAAGCTATTTCAGTTGAAACTATGTGTTTTGCTGACATAACTTTAATTGCTTCCCATGTTCAGGAAAAGTTCCGAAAACTGGTTTATAAAGAAACTATTCTTGTCGGGCATTCTTTGGAAAATGATTTATTAGCATTGAAGATATCACATGACTTAGTCATTGACACAGCAGTATTATATAAACACCCCCGAGGGTCTTCCCATAAATCCGCTCTACGGTTTCTTACTAAAAGATTTCTTTCAAGGGAGATACAACAATCAGGGAATGGACATGACAGCATTGAAGATGCTAGAGCTACCATGGAATTAGCACTATTGAAGATCAGAAATGGCAAGTAATTCTTCTACATGCATTATTTCTGCAATCTTTGTGTGAAAGTTACTTAACTAATCAAGGCTTTGTGTTGAAAGAGATCAAGGAAAAGTATGGGTTAAACCATCACAAAACGTTTCAATTTAAATGGTTTGTCATTATACATGATTCATCAAAGGATATTTTTGCGTCATTTGATCAATGTAGCCAATAGACAGTGCAGTTTTTTTGTTCAAACATATATTATGGCTTTTTAATTTCTTTATACATAAGTATAAGTGGTCAACCTCTTTGCTTCTTTCATTTTTCTTTTTCCCTTATCGGAGAAAATGGTGAAAGGGACTAGGAATCTTAAAAAATCAGACAGGTTTTTATAATAAAAAAGATGTAGAAAACAGTCATAAAATATTATGATTTGTGTCACAGGCGAAGCAAGTCTTGGGTACAATTAAATTTATGATTTTCATTGTTCCTGTGCAATTTCAAATCTTTCATTTAGTTTAATTCTCTATTTAGAAATATAAGCATGTTTCCTTACCTATACTTTTCAATTTTTGAGTTACTAATACTTAGTACTTAATTTCAAATAGTTTCTGTCTCGTGTGGTTGTCCTATTTTTTAATAGAAATAGACGTTCTTATTGTCCATATCACATAACCATGTTTGTAATATATTAAGTAATAATTGTTTACTCTTATAGTATTTTACCAGGCACCATTTTGAACTACTGTTTGGGTTAGCATGCTTCAATAAACTGCCTTTAAGCCTTATTCCATTTTGAACTACTGTGGTTTCACCATCTTATATATGATGGACAATTTTGTACCAAGTTATGATTCTTGTATGACTCAAATTTAAGAGTGTAGGGGAAGTATTATTTTGATTTTTGTGTATTTATTGTTTTTATGTTTTTGTGTTATCCCTATACATTTGCATGGCTTGCCTTGTGGATAGCATAATTGGTATGACATGCTGTTGGCATTTACTCTTGAAACAGGGCCTGGCTTTGGTGCTCCTCCATCCTTTATGCGGAAAAAGCTTCTTTCAATTTTGAGCGAGTCTGGCAAAACTTCTTCAATGGTTGATGATATATCGATTGTAAAACGATTTGCCTCCGAGTCCTCTAATGCAATTCCAGTGACGTCTGATGAAGACGCCCTTGCAAAAACCATCAAGGAGGTAATATATGTCTTAGCTGGTTAGGTCCTGTCTGGATCAACAACTTAATTAGATGCTTATAGCATAAGCGCTTATCATGTATAAGCTATTTCTATAACAAAAGATAAAATAGTTAAATCATTTTCATATAAGCTATAAGTCGTTTTCATTAACTATCCTCGAGAGCTTATGGAAATACGCTAAAAACAGCTTATGGACATATCATAAGTTGTTTTCATAAGATATTCCAAGGTGTCTCACAAGTGTTTATCTTTGTAAGAGTAGATGAGCTCAAATAAGCCAATCCAAACAAGCCCTATATTTGCAAGTGTTTTCCTTATTTGTTAATAGTAAATGGTTTTTATTTATTTCTTGCCTTTTTGTTTCAGTTGAAGAATGAAAAGGTGCATTTTATCTGGACTCAATTTTCAGAGTTACACACACACTTGAAGAAACAAGCTGAGGATTCAGATAGCTTGAACAAAAAACTAGCAGAGATGATTGCATTACATACATGTGAGAAGAGTTCTTCAAAAGGGAAAGGCCTCAAGTCGAATGTATCTGCTGAACTGAAGGAAATTCTTACACGCATGGATAATAGAATTCATAAACTGTATAAGTCATTACCAACAAATGCTATGTTGATAGTTTGCACTGGTCATGGTGACACGGCAGTTGTCCGCAGGTAAGATATGCATGCCTTTTTTTATTATGTCTAATTATTCTATGTTTGCTTTGTTTTTACTGCTATAGATTTTTCACCTTACAGTAATCTAGGAGTAAATTAGTGCTTAACCGCAGAAGAATATAAATATTCCCACTTGAATTTTAGTATAGTTATTTCCTTAACTGTGTATATGCAAGTCTCCGTTTGGATAAATCAAGAATTTTCATTTCATCAACAGGAGTCAATTTTGACTGGCAGATTTTTCTTATGTAATTTATTGTTTCCCTGTGGAAACTGGTTTACATTGGACTCATTGGTTTGCGTACTTATGGCAACACATAAATGTTGAGCTATCAACAAATTGCATAACTTGGTCCCATATTACCATCTCATGATTACAAAACTACATAGAGTGAAACCTCGTGGTCTCTGAAATTAAAAAATTGACAAAAAAGTTGTAAATTGATGGTCTTTTAGTAAATATTCCAAATTATTCCCTCGAAGTTAAATACTTAAAATTAAATACTCCACTTATGAATGTCAAATTAGTCTTTATATTTCTTTGGTAAAACACAATGCCACCCAAAGAGTAAAGTGGGACTAAAATGACCGACAATTCACAATATTAGAGACATTTTTTTTGTTCATTTCATAATTTAAGGGACCAATCGATAAATGCCCTATAATTTACTAAAATGTGGTCTTTTTTTACCATCTTCAGTGGAGATCCTTGAATTGATCTGGGGATATTGATTCTCTGTAGCTCATTTGGAATATAGGATCATACTCTATAATGGCATCCTTTTCCCTGGTGACCTTAAATTCTTAATCAATCACTTAATCATTTGTGTGAGTCCGCGTGCGCTTACACACACACACGCACCATTTATCAGGGTTCCATGGTGTTATATGCAATTCCATGAGGATTTAGCTTTATTCATTTCTGGTTAGGAGTGAGTGGTCTTGAACTTGACAAAGCTAGGGTTGTACTTTTTAACCGATGTTAATGTTATGTCGTGGATGAGAATTGATGGTTTTTAACTTCTTTTCCCTTTTTGAAGGTTGAGGAAAATACTTACGGAGGAGGATGAACCTAATTTTGGCCGTGAGAAGATTGTGGAAAGCTTGGAAGAGTTTCAGGCTAGAGCTGAAGTAGCCTTGTGTTTTGTAGGTGTAAAACACTGATTATAGAAGAATACAAAATGAACTTAAGTTAATTTGTATAACCTATGGCGATTAGCCATAATTTTGATTGTTAACGTTCTAAATGTAAATATTTGTTAGGTCACATTGGCAAGAGTTCTAAATGTGTCATGACAATATCAGGAAAATTTTGAAGATTAGAGTCCCAAAATATTGTATTTGATTCTGCTTTTTGTTTCTAAAATTATTCATTGTTTTAACCATTTGCATTTGTGTCAACAGATATTCTCCTTCAAACCAGGTTTACCAATTGTTCTTAAATTCCAGTTATGGTCATAAATTGATTTTTCATTTACTAAATAATCTTCAAATGCAAAATGTAATTAATCTCCATACGAGTTGTGAACATTAACAATTGCGAAGAAGATTTGATCATATGAAGGATTCACGAAATTTTCACTCATTACCTGCTTTTGTTGGAAAACACGGTAGGTAATGGGTGATAATTTCTAGACAAAAGCTTGACGTCGCTCGATCATGATGTTGTCGTGATATGTCTATTCGCAATGTTAAGCATTATTCTTTTTAGTTTCATAAATGATTTATAAATTAAGCTCTTTGTAACAAAATGCAAGTAATATGGATTCAAAAAGTCAATTATTAGATCCAAAATTTGGACAAAACATTTAATTTTTTATCGTCTTTTGTTTTTATTTTGTTACCAAGGGAGGAAGTTATAAGAACTATTTTTAAGAATCAGTAAACAAAATCTGCTGGATGACATATTTGAAAAAAGTGCTTAGCAAAAGCAGTTTGGTAATGTCTTTCACCTGTTGTTGAGAAAATGCTTATCAAATAGAAAAGAAAAAAACAGTTGTTGGGAAAATACAAACATGTAGATCAATTTATTTATTTTTACACTCTTTTTATCTTCTGTTTTTTTTACAGTTTTTCACATCATTGTAGTTGAACAGCTTTTTACAGCATTGAACATATGTACAATTTTTAAACTTCAATTATGATCCAATAAAATAACATATATTCTTGTTATGGTGTCTTTGAATATACTCTGTATTTCTCCATAGTCAAACTTTTGACTCAACTAATTTGGCTCCATCATTGCATATTACAAAACAGCCTGATGACAGCATCTGGACTCATCATGAAGACACTTGTAAGTTCTCAAATTGTCAAAACCTTTTTATTTTAATACTCCCTCCGTTCCTTTTTATAAGGAACAATATGAAAAAAAAATTGTTCCTTTTTATAAGAAACAATCATTAAATTCATGCTTTATTGATTAAACAATTACATTTCTACCCTTTATCTATTCCAATGTTATGCATTAATTACAATAACATATTCCCTATGCATTAATTACACAAAGGTTAGTTTTGTAATAGATTATAAAATTTTAGAATTTTTAATAGCAAAAATAAGATTCCTTGGTTTGTGTGTTTTTTCCAAATTGTTACTTATAAAAAGGAACGGAGGGAGTATATAATAAGGGTCTGCTTTGAAGAGTTTTTTTTTTTTGTTACAAAAAAAATGCTAAGTTACTAACATAGAAAAGTTTATTTGTATACCATAGTATAGATATTTAGAAGAGCTTATTCAAAGAAATTCTTCAAAAGCTAAGTTACTCACATAGAAGAAATGCAAAATTATGGTAACAAGCAAACAACATTATATTATAATTTTATAATTACAACCTAACAATAACTGTTTTATACTGTCATATACAACAGTGTCTTCCAGCCACGTTAAATACTTAGATTACAAGAAAGTTCATATCAGCTTAAGATTGCACGTTAGTGTACATCTGATCTGGAGATTCTGAATCACAGCTAAATACATAGACTAAACAAGCACAGACAAATATCAAAGAGTCTATATAACAAAAAGAAGTAAATCGTGATCTTGGTCTCTAAATGTGTGAGGCGATGTCACTGTAGTCCTTGAAAGTATTGAAATTATAAAAACATTCTTGAGTATGTCTTTTGTAAGTAATTGTATCGACCAAATTGACTAACGAAAGACACATCGGAAGATCAAACTAATTAACAAAAGACACATATGAAAAAGACCAAACAGACTATTAAAAGACACATTCAGGTATGTTTTTGTAATTTTGAAACATTCATGGACTATAGTGACATTGATAGCGACTCGACATTAAGGACCAAAATGACTGTTTACTCTAACAAAAAGGGTTGTCATGGTCACTTCCATGCTGAAGCAACAATCAAGTTTTTGTCTTCCCATCCAAAATGAAGTGCCCCCATTTCTCTATTTATCTTGTACTTGTCACAATACTGCCTAATGAGTTCCTTAATTGCTTCTTCGACATTTGTACTCATTGGTGATGAAGTAAATCCAGCCATTTTCATCCTCGCCCTCCATTTTCCAGCGACTTCATACCTTTCTATTCTATCCTCGCCCTCGCACGCAATGATATTGACAATGTCCCTTGCCAAGCATTGCCTTTCAACATTCACCCTATCTTGACTCTCTCTTGGAAGAGTGGCGTCGAGCGACTCGAATACGGCAGAGTAGTAATTGTAGGCTTCAACAAATCGTGGGAGAAACGGAGAAGTGTTGGTGTTTACGTCTTGTTCCACAACTGTTACAAGTTTTGGATTAAGGCTCTTAACCATTCGAAGAAGCTGGTCTCGCTCATTTACTGTTGATACACTTTCGTCGCGCATGTGATGAAGTTGGAATGCAAAGTTCACCACAATTGCTTCCCCGGGACGACAGTTGAGCATTGATGGAGTAACAACTGAAGAACTTGACGCTACGGCACGAAATTCAAACGGCAATCCAAGTACTTCTGCTAGCTTTTCAAGTCTCTGTCCTATAATACTTAGGCCTCCAACAGATCGCTGAACTGATTCAGGATCATCAACGCCGGTCAATCTCACAAAAGGCGGTTTCCCCGGCCTAGAAGCAAGTGTTTGTATTAGGGTTATATATTGACTTCCTTGGTTGATATCAAAATCTATTATGTGAACCTTCTTATCATCTTTAATAGCCTCAGCAATAGCACCATTTGCAGCAATGAATCCAAATTTAAAACACGGGCACACCTCGAATAGTATCTGCATTGCTGCTAGACGATCGGAAGAAGGAGGTTCCTTGCATCTCAAAGCTTTATAAATAGATTTTCCGGACGAAGCCAAACGAGCTGCAAGTCCTTCCACCATGTAGGCTGCAATTCTTGTGGAAGGATCTCCCTGAATCGAAACCATCTGCCTGAGATCGTCTATCATAGCTGAGGCTTTTACTTCATTTCCTTCTGAAAGTGCACTAGCACATTCATAGAGTAACTGCTTCGGGGTCCGAGGAGATTTTTGCGATATTTCTTTGCAGCTGCTGCTGCAACTAAGATTGGAATCTGATGACAAAGATTCCTTTGGTGAGTCGTGAAGTGACATGTTCTTAGCAGGATTGGCGCACTCAGCAAAGTCAGGATCAATATCCATGCTCTGTACAGTCCTAAATATGTTTTCCCCATCGTCATCGCAATCATCATTATTGTCACCAAGCAATGCCCTCTCCAATTCCTGTAGTTTCAATCGCATTTCACCGTCAAATTCAAAGCAATCTGGGCTCTCATTATCAAACAAATCTGATTCAAAGTTTGACTGATAGGCATCACGTTTCCTTGTAGACGATACATAAGTATCGAATGGGTTATCAGTGACCATAGAACCTCCAGAATTAGCTCTGAGTTGGTAAGAAGAATCACTATCAGCATGAACTGAATTTCCTGATATGCCAGAACTAGATGGTTCTATCAGTTCTTCTGTCGGTGAATCAAGGAAGTATTTTTCATAACTCTCAATCGAGTAAGAATCATTCATGTACATGCTTCTGTGCTTATCAGGAGCAAAATTATGAGAGGACAAGCCAGGTGTAACATCGGTTCCCTTTAACGAGTATAGCTTGGCATTCCTGTATGATGCATCAGCCAACTCTGGAGATATAATCAATGACATAGTTTGCGTTCTATTCAGTCAGCTCACATAAAATTTCAGTCTGCGCACAAAACAGAAAGAAGATCAGTCACGAAAACGCTATAAATTCTGCAATCCATTAACCAAGTTTTTTTCCACACATTAAAGAAATAGTAAAATCAGCCAAAGTAGCTCACCGATTAAGTTTAGTTGAACCTTCTAGGATACCTTTGCTGAGATACGATAAACAAAAGCAGAAAACAATGTTAGAAGATGCTTTCAGTTAGAATAACCGATCTATATAAAAAATAGCAAAAACATACTAAATCCACTTCGAGTTTAGTACTTTACAAACTAAGATTTTCATACATAAGCTAGTTAATAGTTGATAATTATTATTCAATTCAAAAAAGATTTTATCTCAAAATTGAAGAAAACCGATGTAAAAATGGACTTTCGACTTGAAGAGAATTATTTGCTGCTTGATCCATAAACCAGCACTAAGATTTTGAACATACACAATTAGTAACTATAACTTATAGATCCATCTTAACATAGCAAAGAACATCATATAGTTCCAAATATATATATTGGACTCACTTTGAATGAGATAAAATAATAATTATTATAAACATATCTTTACAGCCATATACAACTCCTCTCGCCAGGGTTTTAAATAAAGATCCACGACTGCGATATGAGCCACAACGTGGCAGTTTCTTTTTTTATTTTATGTTAGCTGAAATTGCAATTCTCCTCAATATCAAGGATTGCAACGAGACCGCAACCGCTATTTAAAACCCTGATTCTGCTTGTATTCTACATATGCTAGCTGGCTCATAATCAAATTGTCATAACAAAATGCAATTTTTTGAATTAAATGATAATTCTCAGGAAACAAAAATTTTCATATTGATTAAAGATTCTTAAGACAGACACTAATCTTCCACAACAAAAGGATGAATATTTTTACAAGGTTGACAAAATTAATATATTCTCTTCTAACATGAAGAGATTAATTGAACCTCTTGCTATGAAAAACACAGCTGAAATTTTATTTTTTTTCTATAAAAAAAAAACATTTTTTTTGGATAATACCTTTGACCATGTTTTTGTGTTTAGCATAGGAAGAAGAAAACCACAAGTTAACAACGTTATTTTAAAACAAAAGAAAAAAGATTAAAAACAGAAACATATGAATATGTATTGTTTGAAATCCCAATTAAAAAATAAAAAAACTTTTAATTTGAGAGGACACAAAACTTGTTCTTAAAACAAGAAATTTAAATAAAAAAAAAAAAAAGCAAGAAGAAATAAAGAATGAAAAGGAGAGATTAATAAGAAGATGCACCTGCTGCTGCTTCTGCAACCAGAAATGAAGAAGTGATGAAAGCTATCAACCTGAAAAAATTGATTGAAATAGAAAGAGAGAAAGAAACTGAGCTGAAGCTTTTGACCAGAGAGAGAGAGAGAGAGAGAGAGAGAGAGATTATATGAAGAAAAACTTGTTCATATGACTCATTCATATATTTATCTGTTTTTGTTTGTTTGGTTGGTTGGTTGGTGAAAATCAACGATCAATGAATTATTAGATAAAGTATACATAAATAAATATATCAGGAGTTTTTTTTATATATATAATATTTGAGGAGCGTTTTGGGAACGATACGTAGATAGATATAGAAATTGTTTAAATTTAAGCAAAGTTACCCTATGTTTTAAGGGTATTATTTATCCATTTTTATAATAAAAGAAATTTTGTCTTGTAAATATAAATTTAATTACTGTCAAAACTGATTTTTTTTCCCTCCTTAAACAATAAGAAAATCATAATTTATTGGCTTTGCTAACTTTAGCCTCTCTTTAGATTCTTTTGTTTGTGCTAGAATTGAGACTCCTCCTAATGAGCTCCATAAACTTATGTTTGACGATATTTCTGGGGTTTGTATGCCTAGAAATATCCGTCTAATTTCTTAATTTTTTTTTTGGGCCTCGGCCTCTATTGTACCAAAAAAAAAAAACTTATCCTCAATTTATAAATTATAGTAATTTATTGGTGGTTTAAGTCTTCTCTAAATAAAGATAAATTCTCATAAAAAGAAGAAAATAGTTTTATTGTAATTTTTATCATGGATGTATCAAACTCGTCATAGGATAAATATATATTATATCTCATTTTTATATAAATTATTATAATATTATAGAAAATGTTAAGCAGTGTCCCTGAGGCGGCACAAGCATTACTTAAGCATAAATAGGAGATATAGAAATTTTTATTATTATAGAAATTTCATCTTGGAACTTGTGCATTTAATACCTTGAAAATGTCAAAAGTTGTTTTTTTTTAATGTTAGTTTTGTTTTCTATTTCCTTTTTTAATATGTTTAACTAGTGCACCGGAGACATTATTTAACATTACCCAAATATTATACTTTTTTATTTTATCATGTGCACCAAATGAATATGGAGGCTTTGTTTGCGAATTGATTTTTAGAGAGAAGAAGACGACTTACTTTTTTTAAAAATAAAAAACACTACAAAATATTTTTTAAAAAATTATATAAGTGTGTTTGGAGTATTCCAGAATCATTTATCATATTCTTCATTCAACTATTTTAAAATATAGACTTAACTCCCTAAAATATTCAACTTGCAAACAAAGCCTTAGAGTACTTATTAGTATTTTTTTATAATCTAAGTTTTGATTTTTCATTTATCCTTTTATTTTTCTCAAATTAATAATCTTTGAAGTATTAAATGTTGGATTACAATTCAAGTAAAGAGATTTAAAACAATGACAACCGAAGATATATACTGTGTTTATTTTTAAAACTATTTTTTAATAAGATTTTGGGACAATAGACCTTACAATAAATATGATAAATTATTGTTTTTCACTACACTATAGAATAATTTTATATTCCGAGTATAAATTGTTTAAAATACTAAAAATAAAATTATCCATAAACATGTCATAGAAATATAAAATAATTTTACTCACAAACTACTATTAGATAAAAAATTATTCAATATTATAAAAGTTTGGCATATACTATTTTAATGTGTATTCTTTTATTCAGTATTTACTTTTTATAAAGAATAAACTTTCAATTTAGTCCCCGAACTATGAATATCTCTCTAATTTGGTCCTTAAACTATATAAATATACTAAATGGTCCCTGAACTATTAATAATCTATCAATTTAATCCCTAGACTTTTTTAAAAACATGAAAGAAAATGATAGTTCGGAGACCAAATTGATGGATTATTAATAGTTCAGGGACCATTCAGTATATTTTTATAATTTAGGGACCAAATTAGAGAGAGGTTGATAGTTTGGGGACTAATTGAAGATTTATTCTTTTATAAATTAAGTGAACACTTAATCTTCACAATTATACACCACGATGATCTATAGCTTAGTAGAAAAAATTAGAGTAAGTTAAAAGCTACCAAATAAAAGAAAGAATACAAATTTACGAACATATATACCAATATTCTCAATTCAAGAGACCCATTTAGTTATTTGATTTATTGAACAAGAAGCAACAATAAGAACTTCTGGAATCCAATATGATGAATTTGGAAAGTAAGTGGAAAATAACGTAAGAGTTGACGATTTTTTTTACAAAAGTGGTAACGAAACTTCTTGGTATTATTATATGCAACTTGTCTCTCTCTAACTATAGATGGTACTCACTCAACGACAAAGGTGTCTGCCCATTGTGGGCGGTGCAAACAGCAAATAGAAACTCTGCACTGCCCGCCTGCCCATCATAATCTTTCCAACCAATAAACTTTGAACTAATTAACACATGCATCCACCCACAACAAAGCACTTCAAAGTTAAAAATATTTGAGGTATGTCTGGTAAACCAAATAAGTTAGCTTATAATTTTTAGCTTATAATTAACTAAAAGCTCTTTTTGATAACATTTTTTAAAAAAGAATTTATAATTTATTTTATTAGCTTATAACTTATTTCACAAACGTTATTTTAAGTAGTTTATGACCTTATAGTTTATTATTTTTTCTTCCAATTTTATTTTATCATCTTACTTGGAAAAAAAATTAAATATTAATTAAACATATCTTTTTTATGTCATTTTACACTTATAAGCTAGTTCAACCGCTAATTTTATCAAATATTACAAATTCAATCAGCTAACTTACTCTCCATAAGCTAAAAGCTAGCTTATAAGCTATTTGCTATAAGTTCATCCGCTATAAGCTAGCTTATCAGCTATCTGCTATTTTTTACCAAACAGATCCTAATTACTATAACTTAAGAGTTTATCATTTCAATTTTTCAAGAGAAATTAAGGGTTTTACGTATTTGGTCCTATGTTATTCTCTCTTCACCTTTGATTTTCTTTTAAAAAATCTAGTCTAAAAAATAAACTCATGAAGTGGGATGGGACAAATAGCATTAAAGCAAGTAAGTCACATGCTTGTTTTGTTTACATTCTTAGTAACGTAAATATTCAACTCATGACGTACAACCTTTCATCATCATCACTAACTCCCACTACAATTTTTTTTTTCCTTTGGCAAGTGAAACAACTTAGCAAACCATCATGTAAAAAACCATGGATGTGAGTTAAATATGAAACAGTAAATTAATGTTGATCATATATACATAAAAAAAAGTCAAGATGTCATATTTAAGGAGTGGTTAAGGTGTATAAGTTTTTTTCTTATGTACCATGCATAAATAATAAAAATTACTTAATGCACCCCCAGATTATTTAGTGCACCCCCATATTTTTAGCGCACTCCAAAGATTTCTAGCACACCACCCTAAAAATTTGAGAGTGCACTAAGCAATCTGAGGTATTTATGCATAGTGCATAAGTCTGGCTTATGCACTATAACCTGTGCCGTTTAAAATTACTTATGCGATTACTTTTAACATGATGATTTGCCAAGTGTTTTAAAATTCTTTGGAAATCTTTATAGTGGTATTAGAGTCTAGTTCAACCGATGAAAGTTTGGGAGAATGGAAGTGAGAGTGGTGGCGAATCATATTTAAGTAAAAAGATTCATATTTTAAGTTTTTTTGTGAAAATGTAGTATTTAAACTTATTTGTATTATTGTTCTTAGCCTAATGTATTAATTTACTCCAGGATAGGCTCTTTCAAAAGTCCTGATAATTTAATTACCGTAAATTATTTGAATTGAAACAAAATTGAAACAAAGTTATAACCAAACTAATAAAACAATCAAACCGTAGTAGGGATTGGTTCACATGATCTAATGGATAATTTTTTTAAATATGGTGTGAAATATAAGGTGGATTCTTTCCTCCCAAACAAATTTTTTCGGTACGCATGAGTCAATAATTGAACTCCGATAGCATATTTAAGGGGATCAAATTCCTTACTACTTAGACATATTCATTATTGATTATCCGAATGAAATTTAACTGATATGTAAATGGCATTGTTAACACATGGTCAATTTCCTTTTTAGCTTTTAAATAAAATAAAATTCAATTAAAAGAGTTTTAACTACCAAAAAAAAAAGTTCAATTAAAAGAGTTTCAATTTTCAATTTTTTAATTTTTTTTCTCAATATTGTTGTGTATAAAAGAAGTTTCCATACTTCCAACAACATCACCAAGTTTTCCATCAAGATAAAAAAAAAGTTTATAAGAAAAAGTTAAATTTACATATACATCTAATCATGAAAATATCTTATTTTGCAACATATTTAGGGTCCATTTGTATTCGGTTTATTTTTTAGCTTATATAAATAAATAAAATTTTATGTTAATTTATAAGTTTTCATTGACAAAATTGTATTTTTATAAGTTTTTTTTATAAATTATCTTTAAAAGTTTATAATAATACACAAAAATTTATTTATCTACATAAACTATTTTGTATAAGTTCAAAAATAAGTTAATTCAAACTGCCTTAAATATCTAAATAACAAGATCTTGCTCAACATCTAGGTAAAACTATGCATACAAATACAAATTAAATATAAACTCAAAAGACAAAAAATGAAAATAGGAAATCCTTGTACTTTTTGACTAAGTCGAAGTTTTTAAAGTTGTCTCCTTTTCCTTTTTTCTTTTTCTATTTGAACAAATCATTTTCTTTGTTCAAACCATACATACTCGCCACCAACACCAATATTGGTAGGCAAGAGTTGACAATTTTTTCCAAATCATTTCTACTAACGCGTTAAGTCCTTAAATAACACTCAATTAAAATGACGATTTAACCCCTCCCGTCACATATTTATTGGATAAAGTTATATCAAATATTTCAACAAAAAGATTAAAGTGACATTTGTTTAAAACCAAAAAATACTTTATTTATTATATTTTACCTAAAATATTTACTTTGCTAACTTATCTAAACGTGCATCTAGTGGGGGAGGACTATAGTATTAAATTAATTATGTGTATAAATATTGTGTGAAACGAATCAATATGTCACTAATCACGTTCATCTTTTTTATCACTATTATGTGGAATTAGTAAGAATCCAATAGGTTAACATCCACATAAGTTATATATATTATTATGAAGTCTTAATCGTTGTCGCTTCATCTTATCCACAATTGACCAAACCAAAAGAGTTGGAATGCTGCATAAGAAAATAGTTGACATAATGATTTTTGGGGGAAAATTGTATACTTGGTTGTTGATTTTGTTTGAAAGTTAATCTGGTTAATTAAGCTGTAATTAGTTACCCAAATGATTACCTTAGTTTCTGCTTTTTATCATTAGATGTGTTTAGTTGCTCTTTGATTCTTTGAATGTATGTAACAAATTGTGATCATAAGTGTTACCAAGTAGAAGTTTACTATCCTCCTCGTCCTTAAGAGCAGCCAATGATTCAACTAGTGTAGTTCAAAACAAAGAGTTTAATTTGTTTTTTTGTTATTATAAATTAGTCGGTCCTTAAGTTAGATATCGAATTTTCAAAAAAAAAAAACTATATATTAATTATATATAATGTTTTCATTGTTGTTTAATAGTGATTAAACTCAATCAACGAATTTGTGGATAATATATAGGGTGAATTCATTTCTCTCAATCAAATTTTTTCCATATGCAAAAATCAGAGGTCAAATCTCTAACTATTTACTTGATTAATTCATTGTTGATACATAAAGAGTTAAATTTTTCGGTATATACTTTTTTCTCTTGCTTTTATCGAATTTACATAGATTAAATTGTTGTTTCAGCTCCGATAACGAATATAATTGTGAGTTTCTACCTTTAAAAAGTAATGTATGTCATATTAAATTTTCAAACAATTTTTAAAATATTGATCAACATGCATGGGATCACCTATCATAATAGTCTTTGTATGATTTGCCCCGAAATTACTTTTTGAATTTTGTGTATAAATATGTAAGTGGATCCACATCATACATAATTGTTGACTTATTTTATTCATACAACATGGCTTGTTTGGCTGGGGGCATCCAATTTAGAGACACTGATTTTTGGCAATACATCATATAAAAGTCATAGGCTTTCATGATTCAAGATTTGGTTTGTACCTAATCAAAAAATTTAATTAATCATACACAAATCATATCCGTTGAGATCATGAATGAAACTGCAAAAAGGTTGCATCTTGCCATTAAATGTAATTGATTGTATAAGTATTTTAAGAATTATAAAGTATTTTTTTTGCTTTAAATTGATGTATTCTATTCTCATTCTAATTTTTTTTCTATAAAAAAAGAAGAAGAAATAAGTGCCTAACGGGCTTCTCACCTTCAAAAATGATTATCGATCTAATTATTTATAAATCGGATTATCTCACCCTCTTTTCTTTCGTTCTCTCTTCTTACTTTATATATGAGAGAAAAGGAAAAGAGAGAAGATCCATACATATCCATTTGTTTAATCTTAAAAAAAAATCAATATTTTAATTATTTTTTTGAAATGTAAAAAATAAGCAATATGGCCTAAGACCAACAGAGTCAAACAAGGTATTTTAAGTTCAAATGACCCTTAGCTACAAGGAGAAGTTATCCAAAGTTTCTTTAAAATCATTTCGTCAAAAAATGATTTTTATGTTAAAACGAAAAGTTCATGTACTAAAATATGTTAAAATGAAAAGCTAAATTGATTATCTTGTGAAGATACTTATTTTTAGTTGAAGGGAGTAATACAAAATCTTTTTTTTTAATAATAATTGTGAACAAACATAACACTGTTAATTAAGTTAATATGTGTTTTGATGAGTCAGCAAAATTTAATTCCAGTCACACTTGACACATATTAAAATATATTAGATATAAGAAACCAAATTTAAAGTGTTTTGAAATTGAGAAATATTATTTTGACACACTTTTTTTTACACAATACATACACAATGACAATTTTGTAATATTTTTACTCTCTATCACTTCTTTTTTCTTTGGTTTCTCTCTCCTGTATATGTATTGTGTAAAGAAAAGTGTGTCAAAATATTATTTCTCTTTGAAATTGCATACTTCATTCTACATATTCTTTTAACAATAAAAATTGAATTATGTATTTTTTTACGGAAAAAATGAATTAATTAAGACCAATAAAGTTTACAAAATTAAAAAGTCAATTGAGAAATAAAATAATAGGCCCATATTAGCTGAATTCCAAACAAGTAAATCAGTTTAACCACCAACTATGATAGCCTAAGATAAAATTTGCTTTCTTTTCCTTCATCCACCAAAAGAAATAAAGTTTAACTTTATCAAACAACACATATTTTTATTTTTAATAAATATTTTTTTTTCTTACGTAATGATCCTATTTATAAAATAATAATTAATATTGTCTCAAACTTTGATAATAACGAATAAATAAAAATGAAATTCTTCTACAAAAGTGACAGGATAGTTTAACTGATTTGAGCTAAGGATGAAAGAAGTTAAGATATAAAGGTTCAAGGTTAGCTTTCTGGCGAGATTAAAATATCAAACATTAATTACTAACTTTGGCCATATAAAGAAAAATACTAAATAACATGTAGGGTATACTTAGAAGATGTGGGGTTACATTTAGCACCCGCCTTATATTTTTGCTGGTCACATATGCAGTATCGTTGAGCCACAATTTTGGTCATTGATCCTCTTAACAAAAAGTTTATAAGAACTGGTATTCACACTAACCTAGTCTTCGAATACACCCCCTTTAATTTTAGAGTGTTTCCATATTTATTTTGAAGTATCACTGTCAGAAAACTTCCGCAAGTTTTTTTTTTTATTTCTTGATAAATTAAAATTGTAGATTAAGGGAGGCACATTTCATACAATTTTAGAGAGTACCATTACTAAGCCTAGTTGAAATTTTATAATTGAATCTATATATAATCAACTTCATTCTGAAAGTTTTTTATTCATATTGTGGGAATGACTTGTTATATGGGTGTAAATATTTAGACAATTTATATAGTTGTATTTGTATATAAACATTTCAGATCGGAATTGGGTGTAGTTATAAAGTCGTTACAGTTATGTAGTTATAAAGTCGTTACAGTTATCGTATAAACTCTCGTTTAAGTCGCTTGGTACATGTAGATTATTATTTTAAGATATGTAATTAAATTTTTTGATGATCAACTTGTGTTTAATATAACTTAAATTTTGTATGCAATATAATTTTCATATTTAAATTATATATTATAATTTTTTTAGTGACCCATCCGTATATTTTTTCCCTGGTTTCGCCACTATCTGTGTGGCATACAAGATAAATTATCTTTATCAAGTTCAATTTTCCCCATACTAAAAGTCATAGATCAAACAATATGACTTTTTATTTTATTTTGTTGAGAAAATGGTTGGAACAACTATTCACTTAAGGATTCAAAATCTTTATTTTTTGGACAATTAATTGTTGGTGTTTTATCATTAGCTACTAAATGTAACAAATGGCATTACATTACATAATTTTTACTAAACAAATGAAATCGTATTTCATGTGTGTTTGTTGTGTGTGTCAGTCGAATTTAAACTCCAAACATTCTATTTAAGCATATAATTTTAGTCCGTTAGTCACTAAATTATTTTTAAAAAAATGACATTACATTATATAAAAGTAAAACACACAGAAATTGAATATGCATTTGTATGAGTCAATTAAATTCATAGAATTTTTGTTGCATGAACCAATCCATCCGTTCTTAGCCTTCCAAAATTAGACAATTCACCCGTGATACAAGCAGGAATAGAGTTTCTTTTTATTTTTTTATTTTTATTTTTTTGTTGGTACAAGGGATAGAGTTATCTTTACTTTACCTCAAAGAAATTAGACTTCCATATATAATCCTATTTTGTCTAAAAAATATACTTTTCTTTGCATCTAGATGTTATCTATATTCCATAAGTTATCTTATAGCCAAAAGCTAATTTCAGAAACGTATGAATTGTTTGAATTATTGAAAATGGAAAATTCTGTTTGGTTTTATCATTGTTCCAAAAAGATTCCTGTAATTGATATTTTTTAATTTTTGTAATTTTTTTTTTGTCTCTTTTGTATATACGTACATCTTTATTATTTTAGATTAATTATGATTTTAGATCCCTAACGTAGGAGTAGGATAATTGTTCTTCGTTAGTCCAGCTTGTAAACAGTTCCTCAAAACGAAAAGCTTGTAGACAGGATCATGAGAAAAAATGGAACCAATTTTTCTTCTTATTTTAATGAATATTGTTTTTCTTCTACTTTTTGAGATATCAAATCAGTGTTCTTATCCGATCAGAGTCGACTTTGTCTGATAGTGCCCCTCTCCAGCTCCGGTGAATGGAGGGGTGAGGGGTGTTTTGTTACTGCAGGTACTCCGACGTTTAAGTCAGTAAAGTGCGTGAAGCAAATTTTTTTTTTTGACAAAATAAACAATATCCATTCATTCAAATAAAAAGAATACATCGATTCAATACAAATTCACAATCGCTAAAAACAAAAAGGATAAATCTGCGAACAAACTCACAGTATCTATGTTAATAGCATAAAACGACAAATTACATATGCCTACAAATATGACTATATTGAAGTGTCCAGAATACCTATGCCTCCAGATCTGTAGCGTTGATGAAACCAAAGTCAACATTGATTGGATCTGCACTATATCTGAATCTACTCATTCACCTGAAACAAATGAACACCGTATAAAGACGGAAAATCAAAACAAACAAAAAACCTACTTATTTATTATAACGAAAAAGAAAAACAATTTGGAGAAATGATTTTAGGCCAAAACTGACCTAAAATCACCCCTCTTCAATAGATTAAGAAGAAGAAAAAAGTAGTGACGGCTAGGGTTGGAAGAGAAGAAGGAAGAGAAGACGAATAATTCTCATATGCCTTCTACATATGCCTTCAACATGAGAATGAGAAGACTTTATATAGCCCTGAGGCGGACTCTAGGCCATTAATGGGAGGACAAATTTGATATCCTCAATATTAAATGACTGTCAAAAAATGGCACGCTGAAAATCCATGATTGTCAGTAAATACAAATCATTCTGATATCGGCCCTCATGAGCTCAATTTTTGCTTCCCCTCAAATTGGAGGGGTTTGGAAAAGAAGGGAGGGAAGGTAAGTCAACTTAATACAATTTTAGTTATATTGACATTATTGCCCTCAACTATCGGGTTGTAGGTCCAATCCACAACATGATATATTTTTTTAAAAGTCAAGTAGCGAAATTCACATACAAAGAAAAAAAGAAGAAGAGAAATTGCATGCTCAAATCTGCGATCAACATATCAAATGAAATTAATATTCTTACGTATAAGATGAGTTGTCAATAGAACCTTTTCAATACACACATTCAGATTGCATGGAGTCATAACTACATGCAGTGATGCAAATCTAATTGTCTGATTATGATTGGGCGTTTTAGATTGAAGGAAGAATTAATCAAATTGCAAGACTATTTTAAATTTAAACCGTTCGATTTTAATCGGACGACCATATTTATCATAAATGTATGAATGCATGTAATTTTGATCGAATGCAATTTGGATCCTTCAATAATACACTTAGATTCACCATTTTAGAACTTAGAGCATTATTGGATCACAAGCCAACATTGTCATCGGTGGGCCATACACCACACCCTCTTCCTATGCATGCATTCTGAGGTGGAGGAAAGGTGGACCATGCACAAGAATCAGATTTCCTGTTGTCCCAACCGGTTGCTGTGACAATTTTTGGCTGTTCAATCTTTGATCGACGACTAAGATCGTTTTACTATATAAAATTGTATTTTAAATTCGAATTATTCGATTTTTATCTAACGGCCGAAATTTAAAACCGCGTGAAATTGTGTGCAAAAAGCACAACAAGAAATCCAAATCTCCATACACCACATCGTTGGCGTTGATACTTTTATTTTTACTTTTTTATTTTAATGCGTGCAATATTTTGTTAATGTTTAATTCATCTATGTATTATAAACTCTCGTTTCATTCCCCCGTAATCAATGACCAATAAAATTCTTCTTACATCTTTCCATGAAATTTATTTTAAGAAAAACATAAAAAACCATACTTTGGATTACTCCATCATTTTTTTACTTTTTTAATAAGTGTGAATTTTTTTTTTGCTTATAATTTATTGATGTATCAATAAAAATACAAAACTAATAATTGTAGAGAAATGATATTTTGACAATTAATTTTGGACAATTTTGAACAACCCTTCAAAAGCATTTTAATTTTTTTATAATAATTTTTTATTTGCCTTGATTTATGTGTCAAGATTTACATTACCTCACTCTTTTTTAGTTGTCTCATAAATTGTCTAAAAAATAGTTGTAAATATAAAACAACTCTAAATGTGTGTGGTAATAAAGACATTGTGAACAAATGAAAGGTTCGAAGGAGTCTTTGTTTGACTCATTCAATGAATAAGTATTATATTGTATTTCTTGGAGTCCAAAGTCTTGAATCTTAATAAATCATTGACTCATTCCCTTTACCAATATAGTCTTCTCCGTCTCTCTTCATCTTCACCTCACCACACCAATCTCTTTTCCAAAATCAAACTCAAAAAACCAAAACCATGGACAAAGAACAAGAAGACATGCAATTTCTTGGTTTTTTTGGTTGCTACAAAGAATCCTTCAAGATCATATTTTCATGGAGAAAAATCTTCACACAAATCACCTTAACTCTTCTCCTACCACTTTCCTTCATCTTCCTATTCCATATAGAAGTTTCCAATCTCATCTTCAAGAAAATCCAACACACTGAAGAACAAATAGATCACACTCAACAAGGCACACCAAAATATGAAAAACTCACCGACATAATCTCTTCACAATTCATCACTCTTTTGCTTTTCAAATTACTTTACTTCACTTTTCTTCTCATCTTTTCTCTTCTCTCTACCTCAGCTATTGTTTACACAACAGCATCAATCTTCACTTCCAAAGATGTTTCATACAAAAAAGTCATGAAAATTGTCCCTAAGGTTTGGAAGAGACTTATGGTAACATTTTTATGTGCCTATGCTGTTTTCTTTGTTTACAATTTTATAACATTTTTTGTTATAATTTTGTTAGCAATATCAATTGGTATAAAAAATGGTGGGGTGATTTTATTTATTTTTCTTATGATATTTTATTTCATTGGATTTGTTTACTTAACTTTGATTTGGCAACTAGCTAGTGTTGTCACAGTGTTAGAAGATTTATATGGATTTAAATCTATGGTGAAAAGCAAAGAATTAATAAAGGGGAAAATGGGGTTATCAATATTTATATTTTTGGTCCTTAATGTTTCATTTGTTTTGATAAGGTTGGTTTTTAAGGTTGTGGTTGTGAATGGAACATGGTGTTTTGGTTATGTGGACAGAACAGCTTATGGGATACTAAGTTTATTGTTGTTGTCTCTTTTGTTCTTGTTTGGGCTTGTTTTGCAAACTGTGCTTTACTTGGTTTGCAAGAGTTATCATCATGAGAATATTGATAAGTCCGCGTTGGCTGATCACCTCGAAGTTTATCTCGGAGAATATGCGCCGTTGACGGCTAAAGATGTTCAGCTCGAGAACTACCGTATATGATCAAGAATCGAATTCGGTACTTCAGATGTTCAGCTCGAGAATTACCGTATATCAGTAGGAATCGAATTCGGGTACTTCAGGTTTACAAATACTATATGTTATATTAGATTGTTACATAATAGAATGGAACATTAATATATATCTAAGTTGATTGATGATATTGTTGTTACATCTTTTGTAGTTTGTTGATTGATGCTAAAAGAAGTTTTATTTTGTATGAAATTAAGGAGGTATGAAGTGAATTCCAATGACTACTATGCTATCTACATATTTTTAATATATGTTTTACCTTGTATTAAAATTAAAATAACAAGGTCATATGTGGCTGCTATTGCAAATTGAGATATTAATCAAAATTAAGGTTCTGACTTTTATTCCTATGACTAGTTAAACATTAGAAATTTTGAAGCTTGTCTCAACTAAGCATTTGACTATAATCCCATATACTATTAGTCTCATAGTTGATCCTTTATGGAGTCATTTCACATTTGGTGGCAGAAGACATTAATGAAGGTGGTTTTTTTTTTCTTAAATGAAAAACTAAGTGTCAATTTTTTAAACAAAAATCAAAATAGCATGATCAAGCCATTCAAAATAGTCAAGAGTTCAATCTTCAAGATATATTAGTCCCCAAGGTCATAATTTTGGTAAAAATACTTTGTAACTTCAACAAAACCTTGATCTCAACTTAATTTTGTTAACTTCACTACTCATCCAACAATATCTTATATGATTATGAGTAACAAACAACTTTTTTCCAATGGTTTGAATTTATCTGTGTTATACCAAATTTTTTTTTATCAAATAGCCTACATATATAATGTAATATCATACCAATTAAACTAAGTTCATGGAACTATGTTATACCAAACTTATTGAGATCTATATGATATTGTACAACGTCTATGAATTGTAATCGATAAAAGAATGTATTTTATGGACCTAGGCCCTCTTTTGTTAAAAAAAAAAAAGTGTATTGCAAATGTGTGTTGTTAGTATTGATTTTTTATTTCCCTCAATTATGTATTGCAATAATATTAGTTTGATTTCTTTGGTAGATAAATTTTTAACTATAATTAAGAAAAAAAATATTAATGATTTTGAAACAATATTTAAAACTTAATAATGATAATATTCAAATTCAAACGATTAATATAATAGAATCTTTCTACTTCAAACAGGGCACCCTATAATTAAAAAGATCTCCCCTCCTTTTTCTTCTTCTTTATTAAAATGTCTTATCTCCCTTCCTTTTTGAACCAATTTTGCTCTAGTGACACTTACTTTTTTTCCTCTCTCCATTTTGCTTAAATTTTCTATGCATTCTCATAAGAAATAAATGTGTGTATATTACATTACATTTTAATGTAATTAACATACTAAAGAAAACTAACAATTAAGGTACTTGCCTTTCTATTTGATTTTTTTGGTTTATCAATTATAGAAGGTGATTTAGGATCATTTTGATTCGAAATCACCCTTTTTGATCGTTTTTAATTTTTTTATTTAATAAGTGATATTCAATTATTTGAGTTTTCTTCTTCGTGATTTTTTAATTGGTGTTGTTTTAATCTCGTCTTAGTGTGGAGTTTTTGTTTTGATTTTCCGTCTTAGTATAATGTTTGTTTTTATTTTCGGTCATGATACGATGTTTGATTTGTTTAGATTTGTAGATTTGCTTCGATCCAAATTAAGTGCAAATTCAATGACTTTAACGCTGTCAACGTTACAGACCCGAATGCATAACTGTTCCGGACATTTAAATTTTATCATATCAATTGTAGGTTTTGTCATACACATTAGACCGTTTTGTACTATTAACTCGGATACCGTGAACTTGTCCGCAGACTCATCCTTATTAATTTTTAACGAAATTGAATATATAATGATTTAGATTAATGTACTCTATATAAATTTGAATGAATGAATTTTTTTGAATAAAAAAAAATACCAACAATTTTTCATTTATTTATAAAAAAGTGTTAAAAAAATATCTAGAACCTTGATGCACACTATTTTGATCTCATAAAACAAACCAAACAATCCGGTTTGTGTTGTGTGCACCGATTGACACCGCAACAAGCAAAGGAAAGCAAAGAATAAATAAATCTCAACTTTTCTTTGACTTTCGGCAACCTTCCATTTCCAAATACAGTATACTTTTTCTTCTTTCCTTTTCCGAATTCATTCATTCAACACAAAGTGTCTGAAATGGACGCTTCTTCTTCTTCGTCGAGTCAAGCTGAATTCGATTACTTGTTCAAGCTTCTCATGATTGGTGATTCTGGAGTTGGCAAAAGCACGCTACTTCTCAGATTCACTTCTGATAATTTCGAGGATCTTTCTCCTACCATCGGTTTGTTCTTCAATAAACCCTTATTTCCCCCTTTCATTTTTTCATTTCATTAAATCAAACATATATCATATGTGCTTTTCAATGAATTGATTTTGGTTTCAAGTCACTTCAACTTCTTAAAGTGATTTTTATCAAATTTATGTTTGAATAGTTTGCATTCAAATTGCTTTTGTCTGTATATATATATGTCTGCCACTTTTAGTGCATGTTTGGATTCTCAACAATTTAAAAGTTGATTTTCGTATGTTTCGAAGTTATTCATTCTAAGTTAGAGCTAAGATTTGTAGCTTTTGTCTCCATCCATGTGTCATTTTTACGCTCAAATTTATTATTTATTTCACTTTCACGACAACATCCAAATATGCATTATCATGTTACCTTAAACTCACATTTAAGTTTAATTAATTTTACAAAATCAATTAAATCAAAATCGGTTTTCGACACCGTAGAACCAAAGTGATTCTGTTCTACTACTGAAGGTAGATATCTTACCTTGTAGGTAGAATTGGTTTTGGGGACTGAATATATTTTGAGACAACAAGTCAAACATAATGAATTTGTGGTCAATTCATGTTTGACTAACCAAAATGTGATTCTAGGAGATGTAGAACCAAACGTAGGTGAAGATGTTTTTTTTCTTTCTTTTTCACTGAAAAGCCCTCGAGACGTGTAGGAATGTATTGAGGGTTAACCAGCAGGTTTAATTTGGATCAGGGTAATTGTATATGATCAAACTAGTAAAGACCACATGCAAGATTGCTCGGATCTACGGAAAAAGTTATTTGAAATTCCACCATGTGTCATTAGTGGAAGACTTTTCGTAGTATTTACTTGTTGTCTCATATGTCCTTTTTAGCTAGTGTGCTCTTTCATTATATATGTAGTATTGAGTTTAAGCTCTCTCATTTTGCCATCGGTGTAAGAAGTCATATGAAATGTGATGGTTTGTGTGTGGTTCATGATGTTGTTTTATCGTCCCTACACCATGCCGCCCAATTATTGGTGTGAAGTATACCCCTTTCCTCATTTATTTGCATTGACTCTTTTGAACATAATGCAGGTGTAGACTTCAAAGTTAAATATGTTACACTTGGTGGAAAAAAGTTAAAACTTGCTATTTGGGACACAGGTAAACGTGACATGCTGATTTAGTTTTGTGGAAAGTCAGAGTTCTGTTATTTTTCAGTCATTTTTGGGATTCTTTAAGGTGTGGAGTTTCTTTCTACTATTGCTGATTTAGTTGTTTGAAAGGTCAAAGTTCTGTTATTATCTAATGTTTTCAAAATCGCATAGTATTTATGGTGGGGGATTTCTTTGTTTTATTGCAAATCCATGTGCTGCAAATTTAGTGTGAAGTGCTAGAGCTCTCATTTACTTTACTTAATTGTTTTGAGCTATAATTTCAACGTATGCTATATATTTCAATTTCAATCTTAAAAAATAATTTTCAATTTTGACTGTTGGTTATGAACATATCTTAGGATCCATGTAACCGCAGAATATTATATTCATGTTAAAAGACCGAGTAAACTTTACTTTGCACACAGTGCCACTATCAGAATATTATATTATAAGTTTATATTTCAAATCTGTTTTGTTGAATTAAATAGCTGATTGAAAGTTTTCCGTGTATATTTAAGAAAACATGTTGCGTAGTCTGATGCTTTAGTTGCTATGGTGCTGTATAAAGCATTTCTTATAGACATAGATAAGCTGTTGTTCAACCATATCCGGAATAAATTAGTTTCATAATATTGTGTTTTCTTGTCGTGCAGCTGGACAGGAAAGGTTCAGAACACTTACTGGTTCATACTATAGAGGCGCACAAGGAATAATTATGGGTATGCTCCTTCATTTTCTCCATTTTTAGTTATTATGCTTCTTGCTTGCTGCCTCATGAATATGATGTACATTTTTTCCTAATTTGTTTGAATTCTGTTGTCTTTTTGAGCTGCAAATCATGCAACATTACTATGTGTATAGTTCATAGCCATTTCTATTCTATCCCTTTTATGTTGTTATAGTAAATGTATAGCAAACTTGGTGATTAGAATAGATTACTTTGATGAAATTGATTGTTATTATTAGCATTTCTGTTATAATTCTTTCGTCTTATTTAAGTTTCGTAGTTACCATAGATAGCCTAAGCTAATAGATTTAATTTCGAAATTCTGGGATCGCAATACTATTTCCTCTTGTATTTTCTTGTAAAGTAATACTGGTAGATTCATTTTAAAGTTGGTTGATTGCGATACTTTTTTGAGATTTAAGTGGCTTAGTCAAAGGCAGTATGGCTATTTCCCAAAAGGAAGTATACCCCCAATATTTTGGATGAAACATGGATACTTGATTGTAAACATTTTGATACTCCCATGCACCCAAATGTGAAGTTTCTGCCTAATCAGGAGTGCCCTATCCTAATCCAAGCAGATATAGAAGATTTGTTGTGACCATGGTAGTCAGAACCGCGATCTGGAGCATAAAATCAGGAACTTCCACGATCTTGCCATCCCTACTGTGTTCTGGCAAAATATTTTTTAATATATTTGGTAGGATCTTACAATTTGTGTTACAATCCCCCGATCTACGATTTTGTGACCCCTTTCAAATCCCGGGCAGGATGTCGATTCTGACTACCTTGGTTGCGACATCAAATTATAACTAGGACTAGACCTACATTTGCCTTTCCTGTTAGTGTTGTTACTAAATTTCTCACTTTGGCATTTGATAATCATCAGAGTGTAGTTGTTCGGATCCTATGATACATAAAAGGTTCACCTTTAACGGGCTTTTTGATATGATACGCTTCATACTGATATCATTGCATGTATGGATATAGATTGGGTTGGAGATACTTTTGCTTAAACTCAATTTTTATATAAAAGAATGACGGCAACAAATATCACAATTTAATACCTCAAGATAAGAGGCTCTGATGCTATGCCATGATCAAATACTCTGAAAGCTTAAACTGTCAGGTGAAGGTACAAAAGATGGTTTCTATGGATTATGCAACAATATGTATATGGATAACTCAAATGCATGAAATCTGAATAGTGAATTCAAGATATTTTAGCAAAAGTGGTTAATATACTAATCAATCCCAGTGACAATATTGGCATTAAGATAATCAATATGTATAATGTTTTTGGGAGTGGGCAGCCATGGTTACAATGCGACTCCATGTGTTGAACTCAACTTTAAAAATTATAAAATAATATCATCACTAAATAAATACTCCTTCATTCATTTTGGTTGTCTAATAGATAAGGACAAAACATAAACAATCAAATTCCTTCGTTTTGGTTGTCTAATAGACAAGGACAAGCTACTGTAACGTCCTTCATTTTGATTGTCTAATGGATAATCATTACAAAACTCACAAAAAAGCAACTCATCATGTAAAAAAGTAGTGCCCAGCTATGAATCATCACAGTGAAGTGATGGACATTGCCTAATGATGCCCAAAAATCGAGAAACAGAGATTTCTTCAATGAAGCGGTCGTGTGCAATTGTTCCATTGTGCCTCTCAAGGATCCTGACCAACCCATAAGGAAAACAAGAAATTCCAGTTTGTAGTGGTTTGAACCAGGTCAATGTATGGGCAAACTCATACCCAGAACAACATGCTCCTAAAGTCACAGTCGATTCATCGGCGGTGTGTTGGAGTTGGGATGAACATATGGAGCTATAACAAAGGGGAATTGAAACCTAGACCAACCCACCATTTCGGGAGAACCGCGTGAACTCATGACTATTGTGAAATGGACGCCGGGGGAAACTGATCGGACGACATAATCAGGTGCAGAAGCTGGAAAAAAAAATACATATATTACCTCGCAATATATATATATATATATTTAAATCCAAAGCAGAAAAACTAAAATAATAATAATAAATTAAATTTATTACCTCGCAAAAGAAGTAACTCTCCATTTCTATCCATCCCTAAGATAACACGTGCCTCTTCACCAGGAGAGCGGATGGCCCTATGACAAGAATAGAAAAAAAATACGGTGTCTTCGGGTATTGAAAAATCTCCCGAACCAATGCCATCGGATGATTGACAATCATACGCTCAGTAATTCGAGTTGTTCGTAAATCAGGATCATAAAACACCCACCTGAAAGCTCATCAATCAACACCGTAATATTTTGTTCGGCACAAATTCTCTGCCCAGTCAAACATCTTTGAACCAGGTAAGCATCATTCACAAGATAGTTTGAACGTGGTTGATATCGACCTCTATAGTCGGAACCAATAATGAGAGCGCTTCTCCGAGGCCTTCTAGCTTGAGCCCTGGTTCTTACAGGCATGGTGAGTTTTGTGAGCGGCAGGTCAGATGAGTGGAACAAAGAAAATCGAAAACTTTGAAAAAAACTCCATTTGTATTGTGAAAAGAAAACAAGAAGAGAAGAAGAAGAGTGAAATGTGGAATCAGAGAAGAAGAAGTGTGGCGGCTGGCTACTTTTCTTTAATTAAATACTAGGGTTATGTTTTGTCATCGTGGGCCTGGGCCACCAAGCATGCTTTTGGACAAATGTTATTTTCAACACATATGGACCTGCCGCTCACAAAACTCACCATGCCTGTAAGAACCAGGGCTCAAGCTAGAAGGTCTCGGAGAAGCGCTCTCATTATTGGTTCCGACTATAGAGGTTCATATCAGCCACGTTCAAACTATCTTGTGAATGATGCTTACCTGTTCAAAGATGTTTGACTGAGCAGAGAATTTATGCCGAACAAAATGTCACGATGTTGACTGATGAGCTTCCAGGTGGCGTGTTTTATAATCCTGATCTACGAGCAACTCGAATTACTGAGCGTATGATTGTCAATCATTTGATGGCATTGGTTCGGGGGATTTTTCAACACCCGGAGACACCGTATTTTTTTTTCTATTCTTGTCATAGGGCCCTCCGTGCTCCTGGTGAAGAGGCACGTGTTATCTTAGGGATGGATAGAAATGGAGAGCTACTTCTTTTGCGAGGTAATAAATTTAATTTAGTATTTTATTTTAGTTTTTCTGCTTTGGATTTAAATATATATATATATATATATATATATATATATATATATATATATATATATATAGAGGAGGGATCCGTTGACTCCAGGAGTAAGTCTTCATTGACTTACTCCGCTTAATAACTCGATATCGGCATTATATTTCTTCGATCCAACCGTTGAATTTAAAGATCTCATTGAGTAGATCAACTCCACAAATTTTTATAAAAATTCAAAATCGTTTGATACTTTTTATGAACAATTCAAATGAACTTACGAATTTTTTTTAGAAAAAACCGTTGAATTTCAATAGTTTAAAATACATAATTACATTTTTTGAATTTTTATAAAAATTTGTGGAGTTGATCTACTCAATGAGATCTTTGAATTCAACGGTTGGATCGAAGAAATATAATGCCGATATCGAGTTATTAAGCGGAGTAAGTCAATGGAAGACTTACTCCTGGAGTCAACGGATCCCTCCTCATATATATATATATTTGTTTTTCAGCTTCTGCACTTGATTATGTTGTCCGGTCAGTTTCCCCCGGCGACCATTTCACAATAGCCATGAGTTCATGCGGTTCTCCCGAAATGGTGGGTTGGTCTAGGTTTCAATTCCCATTTGTTATAGCTCCATATGTTCATCCCCAACACACTGCCGATGAATCGACTGTGACTTTAGGAGCATGTGTTTCTGGGTATGAGTTTGCCGATGCATTGACTTAGTTCGAACCACTACAAACTGGAATTTCTTGTTTTCCGTATGGGTTGGTCAGATCCTTGAGAGGCACAATGGAACAATTGCACACGACCGCTTCATTGAAGAAATCTCTATTTCTCGATTTTTGGGCATCATTAGGCAATGTCCATCACTTCACTGTGATGATTCACAGCTGGACACTACTTTTTTTACAGATGTGATGAGTTGTTTTTTTGTGAGTTTTGTAATGATTATCCATTAAACAATCAAAATGAAGGACGTTACACTAGCTTGTCCTTATCTATTAGACAACCAAAACTAAGGAATTTTATTGTTTTTGTTTTGTCCTTATCTATTAGACAACCAAAATGAATGAAGGAGTATTTATTTAGTGATCCTATTAATTTCTATAAAATTTGATTTGAAAATTTGAAATGCCGAGTATATTGAAGCCTTAAAAGCTTTTTCTTCAGCTCACAATATCATAAATCAGATCGAATTGTAATTAGAGTATCAAAGTTTTTTGAAACGGGTTAGAGTATCAAAGTTATTTCATGGACGATTATATCTCTTGGTTGAGTAATAATTCAGTATTCTTGTTATATTATGTTTGATCTCTATACCATAGTCTGGTTAAAATATCATTCAGTGTCCTGTTTTGCCTCTAAATGATGAGGTTGTTTTAATTCTTTAGCTGTAGCCAGCTAGCAGCCACATTTATCTATCAGTTTATATTATAATTTATAAACCTATCAGTGAACCTGAGTTATGAATACAGTTTACGATGTAACGCGGCGGGACACCTTTACAAATCTATCTGACATATGGGCTAAAGAAATTGACCTATACTCAACAAATCAAGATTGCATCAAGATGCTTGTAGGAAACAAAGTTGACAAGGTACACCATTTATGAATTTGCACGTGTAATACTTAATTCTATCAAATCGGTGTTAAGTTTTGATTCAGTGATTCAGTAAAAAATTTGCTTATATCATATTATAGGAAAGTGAAAGGGTTGTTACCAAAAAGGAAGCGGTGGACTTTGCAAGGCAATATGGATGCCTTTATACTGAATGCAGTGCTAAAACTCGAGTAAATGTTGAACAGTGTTTTGAGGAGCTTGTAATGAAGGTACATATTCAATTCCCACCATCTCCTCAAAATTAAGATAATAAATAAACTGAAGCTTGCTGAAAGTTGGTATTTGAGTCATTTAGCTAATCCTGGACCTTTCTTAGGGTTCTCCTGTAACAGAAGGATTTCAATGGATACTAAACTTTTTATGTTTCTGTCGTTACATTTTTTGTTGTGAAATACTGTACATTTTAAGAAAAATCACCTTCAAGTAATAAAACCACTCTGTAACAGAACCTTTTCTGGTACAAAAGTTGTGAGGTGTATACTACCTTCATCCCTAAATATAGGACCTTGTTGACTAAATCATGAGAAATAAATAAAGTTGATAGTAGTATCAATTTGTTGACATGGTATTGTTTTACAAGTTTATCCTCCACGAGAGAGAATTAATTTATGTTTTCATCATAGTATTTATTACAGATTTCAGAAAAAGGTATAACATAATAAGGGGCAAGAAAAAATCTCAAGAGAATTCCATATTTAAGGACAGGTAGTTTAACAATGTGAGTGGCCTTCAAGATGTTATAATAGAAGCATGCAAGAAAGAGATCTGAGACAGCCAAAAGAGAGAGAGATTGTCTTCTGGCTAGCTATTAAACCTATTACAAACCCTAATATCAATCAATTCCCGACCCTTAGAATAAATCTAATCCTTGCTGTTGAGTTGCTCCAACCAAAAGATAAGTTTAAAAAATGGTTTTGTTCCCCACCATCCAAAGCATCCATTTGCATCAAGTACAATTCAGCACCTTCAGAAAATGGAAGTAATGATTCAATTTTGTATTTGTTTGTTATTTTCCAGGTTTTGGATACACCAAGCCTCTTGGCTGAGGGATCATCTGGTGTGAAAAAGAACATCTTCAAGCAGAAACCCCAAGAGTCTGATGCATCAACTAGTAGCTGTTGCTCATGGTGATTATAATATTTCTAAGGAACTGTCACCTAGTTTTTAGTATGATTTGGATTTCAAGTGCTATGAAATTCCAATGCATGTATCAAAAAAATTAATTTCGTTAGAGCCAGTATATCGTAATTGTATTGATCTTCAGAAATTGCCTACCTATTAACGATCCCTTCCATTTTATTGAGTGTGAAGCATTAGCAACTAGCAAGTTATCAGCTGTGAATTTCTTGCATTCTTCTAAATATGATATGATGTTTATCTATATTTATGCTTTGATCTTTCAACATGATGATGGGTAAGATTTACATGATAGAGAAAATTTTAAAATTAAATCTCTCTACAGAAGCAGAACAACTATCATGGTATTGGTAAGTATACACTAGTCCTAGAGTTCTATCCTTGATGATCATTCATTCACCTTTCTGGAAGAACTCGAATTTGATTTCTTCTGCGATGATGGCAAAATAGTCTGGATAATTTTCCATTTTACTTTCTGTTCTAGTATTATGCAACCCAAAAGGAAGCTTTATTTCCCTGCTTTCATTTGTTTCATTACTAATTCTTCCGACACTCTTGTCTCTTGTGATTTTCATCTCCCATTGTTGGTTTTACTGCAATGGGTGCACCTTGAGCCACTTATTTTACCATTTTTGGTGTTAATTTTCTTGTTTTTAGAGTAAGAGGCCCCTGATAACTTAGAATTCGGACATGAGATACGTAAATGACATCAACGATCGGTAGGTCTAGTTTAGCACAAGATATCATTCTATGTGATGATCATCTGTCCAAGATATTGATGATAATCTCTATACACTACTTAGTGAAAGATGACAAGAGGTCCTTGTCTACAACGTGGTAGCTGCAACTAAAAAATGGTGCCATAGGGCCCTACTAGGTTCTATATTTGGACATGCTCTACATAAATAATGAAACATATCAATTATTTTCTGTGGCTCACCAGGCTCCTACAACCGTATATTTTTTGTTACGTTTTCTATAATTATTACGAAACAATAAACATCAAATAAAAAAATAACCCCATATGTTAATGATGCAGATTCTTCTTGTGTAACAAGGGATTTGTTAAAAGCAATTTGGTTGTTAAAAGCAATTTGGTAGTTGATTTGAGAAATCATCCTTTCTAATGTGAATCTTTCTAATAGGAAAGAGACACACAAAGACTTGAAATAAAAATACTTAAATAATAAAACAATATTGTGCATCAGTATATCGCTAGTGTAAGGATTCTCTCTATTTTTTAAAAGAAATGGAAATATTCATTATTATAGTTTTAAAATAAATTAATGATAAAAATACACCTCTTTTGAAAAATATTGACATTATTTAACACCAAAACTTTAGTAATGTAATCTCCATTTCTTTTGACAAATGGAGAGGATCACTACTAATCTTGGCTAGAGCCATTGACTGAACGAAGAGATCTTAATTCCATTTTGCTTGGCCTTGGAAGAGACATATAGAAAAAGGAGTGAGATCTATTTAATGATAGTGAGACCTATTTGGTGCTATAGTCTATTATCTATTGTGTTTATCTCTTTCTAAATGAAACTCTCCATTTCTTTGGAGAAAATGAGACGATCCTAACTATAATATTATAATATGTAAAGAGCCGCTTTTATGTTTCACATTTTATATATAAAAAAGAAAACTATTCTCATCCAAAGGTGTTGTTTAAGATGGAAAAAACTCCCTCTTTCCATTTTCAAATGGGTGAATTTGGCCAAAATTTCGGTTTTTCTACATCTTGCTCATATCAGTTTTTAAGAAAATATGAGGAGAATAAAATCAACTCCTAAATATGTATATAAAGAAACGAGGATCTAGATTGCATGCTGTCAAAACTGCATGTAATTATTCAGTTATATCAGATTTGACCGTCTGATTAAGGTTAGACGGTTCAGATCTAATCTGACTGCATGACTGCATAAAATCCATATATCTAAGAAATGATGATGATTTTGTGTTAGAATAAACAGCCAAAATTACAAAAATTGAATCATAAATATTCGGTCTAAAAATTGAATAATAAACGGTCGAAATTTGAACGTGAAATATTATAAATATTCGGTTCCAACATTTTTAATATTTTTCGATTGAAGTGAACTAAACAAACGTACTACTAAACATTACTGTTATGATTACTCATCATCATAAAAAGTAATTATTATTGAACATGACACACCCCATTCCCGAAGGAGAGTGACCCTAACAAAAAAGGAACCAAGAAAAAGCACCCTCCATCAACAAGTCCAAAAGTTAACCTGAGAATTGAACCTAAAGCCCCACTGACAGCTCCTAAAGTCACTCTCTTTTTTCAACTTTTCCACAAAAAATAAATACTCCCTCCGTTCCTTTTTATAAGGAACAATTTGGAAAAAAAATTTGTTCCTTTTTATAAGAAACAATAATTAAATTCATGTTTTATTGATTAAACAATTACATTTCTACCCTTTATCTATTCCAATGTTATGCATTAATTACAATAACATATTCCCTATGCATTAATTACACCAAGGTTAGTTTTGGAATAGATTATGAAATTTTAGAATTTTTAATAAAAAAAATAAAATTCCTTGGTTTGTGTGTTTTTTCCAAATTGTTCCTTATAAAAAGGAACGGAGGGAGTATACCGAAATAACACTATGATGATGAAAGATACACAAAACAACTTAAAAAAAACAGTTATTCCCGCTAAAAAGCACTTCCCCTGATAACCAAATTATTATACACACATTTAGAACTGTAAAGCTACATACATACACACACCTCGTGAGATTTCACTTTCTCATTCTTTCTTTCTCTTTCTCTTCGTTATTCCTTCATCTTCATTCTACAACAATGGTGAAGGAAACTGAGTATTACGATATCCTTGGAGTTTCTCCTTCTGCTTCCGACGATCAAATTCGCAAGGCTTATTATCACAAGGTTTCATTTCTTGTTTTTCTTTTTCAAATTAGTATCAATATATTCTAATTGAAAATTGCAATTGATTTTTTTTTTTACAGGCAAAGCAAGTACATCCTGATCGAAATCAAAACGATCCGAATGCTGCACAAAAGTTCCAGGTATTAAGTTGTTTATAATTCATTTAGTTGTGGAATATGTAATTGACTTAAATTGTAGTAATTGAAGTGATGTTTTTGGTAGATTTTGGGGGAAGCGTATCAGGTTTTGAGTGATCCGGTACAGAGAAATGGCTATGATCAGAATGGGAAGCATTCTGTATCTAGGTAGGTATATATCATGATGCTTTTCGATGTAACCGTTCTTAATTTGAGGAACTTTATAGTGTTTTTCTATTAATCACAAGGACTAATTAGATTGGAAATTTTGAACCAGATACATTAATTTTTGTTGATGTGATTTTTTCTTCGATTTAGAACCGGAGGTAGTATGAATTTAGAAACTATGCTGATAATTTAGTCAAATTTAGTAATTTTATGATTATGCTACTTTAATGTATTTTTATTTTCTAAAATATATATATCTCGGTGAGATATGATTGACTGGTTGTATAGAAAAGTTTTATGTCTATGTATTTAGTTTTTAAGCTCTTTGAGTATTAGGCATGACTTGTATACTCTCATTGTACGTATATATGGTATATATAATATCATGCAGTATTCTGTTAACTGAATAAGTGCTGAAACACAGTACTAGAGTTTCTATTTTTGTTGCTGTTCAATACTCAACAGTGTTAATATTCACCAGAGCCTTTGTGCTAATACTGATTTGTTATAAATTGGCGTCGCAGTCAGTAGTCACAATTCTACTTGGCTGATTAGGGACACAGCAGGTTTAAATTACAGTAGCCTGTTTGGTTGTGTTGTGTGGTACTTGATGAATAGGATTACAACTCGAGGTGCAGTCCCCAAAACCTAAAAGTTTTGGCCGCAATGTTATAGACCGCAATCTAAAACCATGACACAGACATTCAACATGGTCACATCACATGTTATGAGTTACAAAGTACAAATCCAAATTCCTCATAATTAATAGGAAAAGAGAAAAAAAAATATAACTAGGTTGTTATGAATAAAAATCAAAGATGATCAGTATACGCCCTTTCCTTTGCTGTGTTAAATTGCTATGTTTCTTCCTTGATGGTGAAGTTGTTTTCACAAAATATTAATGTATTATATGGATTCCTTGACAGAGAAACTATGCTTGACCCCATGGCTGTCTTTGCCTTGCTCTTTGGAAGTGAATTGTTTGAGGACTATGTTGGACATCTAGCTGTTGCATCGATGGCTGCTACTGAACTAGCTGATGAAAGTGAGGATTTGCAGGAAAAGCTAAAGGCAAGCTTTGAAATTCAGTTTTCATTGTAACTTTATTTTTATCATTGTAAATTTGGCATGAGAGAAAAAAGAAGCTCAGGTTATGTTTTGGAGACTTATTTATATTTTCAAGGTTCTTTTTTATGTTACTAGAACACAATAAGTAGTACAACCCCGATTCCACAATTTCTTTTATTATGAAAGAAAAGTGTCAAGAGGATTTTTTTATTGGAATCTTGCATTATGTTGTGCTTCAATATAGGCTGTCCAGAAAGAAAGGGAAGAAAAGTTAGCAAGATTTTTGAAAGATTTTCTCGGCCAATATGTCCGTGGTGACCAAAAGGGATTCTTCCAGCGAGCAGAATCTGAAGCAAGACGGCTTTCTCATGCAGGTTAGTGAATTCTAACTGCATTCTTTGGGGCCAAACAATTGTTGTAGCCTGCAATTGCTTGTCATTGAAATCTGTAGATACTGCGAAACTTCAAAGCTTGACTTAACACTTATTGAAATTTTAAACGAGTTGACTCTTACATTTCCCATCAAAACTTGATTTCTTTATAGCATGTTATTGTATCAACGATATTACCATATCAAATTGCGGCTATAGGTCTATAACATAGAGGAATTTGAACAAATCGCTATTGTTATGCGATACATTATTTGGCAAATAGCGTTGTTAAATAGCAGTTATAGTGAAACTGTAGCACTGTAGCATATTAGAATTTGAACAAACCACTACTTTTCCATGATTGACAACACTAGACATTACTAACTAGTTACCCGTGTCTCTGTTTGCAGCCTTTGGAGTTGACATGTTACATACCATCGGCTATATATACTCAAGACAAGCAGCACAAGAGCTAGGGAAAAAGGCCCTTTACCTTGGAGTGCCATTTCTGGCTGAATGGGTTCGCAACAAAGGACATTTTTGGAAATCACAGTTAACAGCTGCTAAAGGTATAATGACAGATATCTCCATTCTCCATTAGCAACACCTTCCTTTAAATATCAATTGCTTCTTCTTGGAAGTTAGTTATTCCAAACAATGTCTGATTATATGTGTGCACATGATTTAGGTGCTTTTCAGTTGCTCCAACTTCAAGATGAACTCAGCAAGCAATTTAAAACCAGTAGTAGTTGCCCTGAAAATGTTGACTCCCATATCCGTCTTAATAAGGATACTCTGTTGAATTCCTTGTGGAAGTTAAATGTAGTGGACATAGAAGTAACCCTTGCACATGTGTGTCAAATGGTGAGTACTTTTGTGTAATCTAATATAATTAGTTGATCAGCAAACAGATTGTATTCAGTGCCTTTTGTCATCTAAGAAGCTTAATGTATCTGAGACAAGTGATGGTGAATTGCAGATATGATTTCTTTTATGAGATTTTTTGTTTAATGATTAACCAGCATAATAAATGAAATGAATAAAGCTATGATTCTTGCTCATAAATCTGTCATTGCAGGTGCTAAAGGAAAATAATGTTCGGAGAGAAGAACTTAAAGTTCGAGCTACCGCTCTTAAAATTCTTGGGAAGATATTTCAGGTGCACATTTTAACTTAGACTCAAGTATTGTAATCTTTATTAAATAAAAAAAAATATATACTTCTAAAGATCCTCCACCACAAATACACAAGAGAATGCAGCAGGCTATCATATAGTGACAATGATAAGAAAACTGCTTTTTCTTGTCCCTTTATAAGCACCTTCTGCACACTCACAAAAGGATACTTATAAAAACTGCCTGATGTATTAATATAATGTGATGTGATTCCTCCAGGAAAAGAATGCAAAAGGAGAAACACTGAAGAAAAAACTCGCTGTTGATTCTGATGACGAAGGTAGCAGCTCTGATTCATCAGACGATGAATCACATAGAGCACTTACCTATCGAACTCCTTTTTTCAATCAGGTATGATAAAACTATGTTGACCTATTCGCAACGATTTTGCTTATATTTTTACAAGGCAACCGCATGCACACATATAAGATGTGTGATCTATGTCCGTGTTGGTCCGTGTTGGGTACCTACATAAAATATTAGCTATTTAATCGCTTCTATTTTTTCAAATTAATATTGATAGTCATGTGTCCTGGTCTGTGTCAATGTTTTTGCAGGGTATTGGTAGGCTCTTCAAATGCCTTTGTAATCCAGCATTTGATGTGGATGATGATGAAGAGATAGTTTACAAAGGAAAATGATACATATATACGTATGAACTGTATGAAACCAAAGTTGAGCACTTGTCAATATTTCATTTGATGATATACTGAAAGAAATTGTCTCATACCCTCCCTGAACGTAGTTTTGTGAAGACAATGGTGCAAACCATTAATATTTGGTTGTTTGTTGTAATTACATTGTCATCAAATTTACATGGCCATACATAACACTTGATCAAATGTCAATTTCCGTCAATTCCACACACCTCTTTTGTTCACTTATTTCCTCTTTTGTTTGCTACTCAATTGAATGGGATTAGATTGGAAATTATGACAAACTATGTGATTGATTAACCATAGTGATAATGTTTCTGAGTGATAGGACTAGACCTTGCTCTATCTCGTTATATTATTTGACTTATATTAATGTGGAGAAGATTTAAATTTGAAATGAGTGAAAAACACATCTGAAATCAGTTCCTGTTTCTGCTATTCTATATCTTGAACCTCTTCACTTTCACTGGCAAGGACCTCAGAAAAATTCCATAGTGGAACTTAATGAGTAATTAATAATAACTTCAATTTTACAAATTTGCAAAATAGCCATCTTTAACATAGTTTATTTTTACCATCACAGATTCCACTTTCCTTCAATTTACTCGAGGAAAAAACATTTACCAAAAGCAATTCCAACAAGTACATTTCCCAATTAGAAAATCTAACATTCATTTTAACATCATTCCATAAAACCACACAAGTTTAGAAGTCCATGTCTAATATCTTACCATAAGTTTATAGCCAAGCTACGATTAAACTAATATTTACAACCAAAATGTCCTAAACTAGACAAGTTAAAGTGCTTCTACATGATATACAGTAATACAGCCCTCAACACAAAACATCTAATAGAGCTAAATTATTTTTCACTTCTCTAGTCCCTTCAAGGCACTTCCCTACAGTTTCATTAAACATCAAAACCTATCTGGTTCAATGGGCTGAGTGAGGGAAAGGGCTGATAGCATTGTGCGGCCGGACACAACATGCACAGTGGACGGATGTAAGATTAAGACAGCCACTGATTATGAGTGAATGTCTTCCTGAGCATGTGTGTAGTGCAGGAGACGAGTCACAAACCACCTGAACAGCAGAAGGGGTGAGTGATGTACACTGGCTAATGTTCAAAGTCCGCAAACCATCTTCATCATTTCCACCATTAACAGATCCCCACATCTTGTTATTCACTTTGCTTTGTGCCAATGAATACATTGCTCTGTCGGTTATGTTTTTGCAGAAGTACAACCCAAGGGACCTCAGATGAGGACACCTATCTGCCAAGGCTATTACGCTATCATCTGCAGCAAACAACATTGGTGTCAAGGTTGCACTGTCGGAAATCATGTGATGAAAGCTATGAAGCACTAACACAGACATGACACTGATAATAATTTGAGAAAATGTATAATTGAAGTAATTACATGCCCTTTGTGTTGTGTCGGACACCAGACACACCTTTAATCAAAAGTGTTAATGCTACATAGAATGAAAGGCATATACATCTATATGCTAGACTAAGCTCAAGTAAATGAATAATAAGCGACAAAATGGAAGATGAAACTTGGACTTAGTAGAACCACAAAACTTAAGAACACCACAACTAATTGGCAATTACAGTAAGTAGATATAAACTGCTGTGATTTTGAATGAAATACCTGTTATAAGTAAACAACCACATAAGTCAAGTGTTCTTAGATCAGGACATCCATATGCTAAACTCATCACTCCAGCATCACTAACTTGTTCACACCATCCAAGGTTCACAGACTGTAACTCATTGCAGTAATGTCCAATTGCCTGCACAGTTCATAACCATCTTAAGACTTTGTTTGGTTAAACAACTTAATTAAGTGCTTATAGCATAAATGCTTATTATATAAGCGTTTACGAATAAACTTAATTAAGTGCTTATAACATAAATGCTTAGCATAAATGTTTTCATATAAGCTATAAGTTGTGTTTATTAGCACTATCATAGAGAACTTATAAAAATAAGCTGAAGTTATTGTCATAAGCTATTATCAGAAGCTGTCAAGCTCTCTCAAACAGTCTCACAGCTTTAAAATTGATGACCAACTAGTCTCAATCAATCATATTCATACCTGTAATGCAGTATCTGATACAGCTTTAACACAACCACACAGATTCAAAATTTTCAGCTTTCTGCATAAACTGGCTAGGTAAGCCAGAGCATTGTCACTAAAAGCTGAACAGCCACTAATGTTCAGTTTTGTAAGATCACGACAACCAAGGGCAACAGCATACAACGAACGATCGGTAAGCTTGAAACTTTTGCTGAGGTCCAGAATCTGCAAGTCACGGCAAAATTTCGCAACAGCCTCAACAGCATTGTCCTCTAGTCGAGGCTTGTCTTGACGAAGGATTAGAGTTTGCAGTTTTGTGAACTTCGGAGCAAGTGATAGGACCAAGTTATTCATATTCTTGCTACACCTGAAATGAGAGGAAGTAACTTGATACAGTTATTAATAATTTAGTAGGTCATATATCATTGTAAAGATTTTTTACCTTACTAAACATTTGACTTTAATCATAACTACTTTTAAAATCACACGACTACTTGTGATTTATTGACAGTATAATTTTGTTTACACTGACTGTGTATCAAAATTAAACTCACAATTATAATAAAACCTGCATCATCTTTTGATAAAAGAAAACCAATCCATGTCAATTAACCAAGATTCTCTGCATAGCCATATTAGGCCACTGTAATTTATCTATGTACCAAATTGATCCAAAACCAGCCTTTACCATGACTTAAACACTTCATCAAAGGCAAAATAATACTCCAATTTATACACTATCATGTACCAATATTAAGTTGGTCAAAATGGTACTAGACTCAAGTATCTTATGTCAAATATTGAAACCTTGTGAATAACAAAATTCAAGAGAGAAAACATAATAATAAATTATAGCAATATTCAAGAGAGAAAACATTAGAAAAAGAAAAAAGAAAACAGAACATGTATATAATGAAATAGTATATATATACCATGAAAGTGATAAACGAGTGAGACCAAAAGAAATAGCATCTCTCCAACCATGACAAACATGAGAAGCTGTAATCACCATTTGATCATCTAAAAGTGACAAAATTTTCATCAAAAGTTCAACTGGAATATCCTTCCACTCTGTGATCATCACACTCACATCACCACCATTCATCTTCACCATTTTTTCCAAAAAATTTTCACTACCGCCACAGAAACTAACCATCATAATAAGCTTCTCAAATTAAGCACAAGTTCAGTTCCTCATAAGCTCTCAAATTCTCTTTAATTATTTCCACCTTCACCGCCTTTTTATATAAAGACAAAGAGAAAAAACCAAATTACTACTAAGGTCTTTTTTTTAATAATAATAAGAATAAAACATGGTACAAGGTTTAAAAAACATCATTGTACATGTGACGTCATGCAAGGTAAATGGATAAGGCTAACAAGTTCTAGAACTTACATGTTGTGACCAAAACATACACGTCCCCAAAATTACCGGATATAAAAAACATAAGAATAAGATACTACTCATACTACTGCTAATAATTATAGTAGTTTTTTATTTTAATATTAGTGTAAAGATATTTTAAACATGTCTACATATAATAATAATAATAATATGTTGTTGTTATTTAAAACCCGGAAAAAATAATTGATATAATAGTTTAATGGTTAAACTCGCATACTTTAAATATGGAAATTATAATAATAGTTAAATAATGCACCAAATCTATTTTTCAGTTCTTTTTTTACAATTTTTTTTCTTTTTCATTTTTGTCCAATCAGATACCGGACAAAACATGAACACTAACACGTCGATACCGATAATATTTTAAGAAATGACATAATTCAACATAATTATAAGTGTCAGTGTTGTGTTGATATCCGACACCGAGGAATGTTCGTACTTAATAGATCTTGATTATACAATCATAGATCAATAATCACGATTGTTTTAATTATTAAATCTATTTTTGACCATATACTATGATTGTAATTTGTATGGTCAATATTAAGTTTTCTGGTGAGAGTATACTCTCATCTGTATAAGTTGCCTATACATCATGTATAAAACACACACTAAAAACTGATATCAAAGTAGGATGCATGAGAGATGGTCATGATAGGTAAGAGAGAATACAAGTTACATCTTACAAACATTGTTTGGTTTAAAATTAAAACAGAAGGACCAAGTTCAAGCACTGTCCAAGTTTGACACACAACAGCTTTATTCTCATACATACATTTGTGTTGTGTCATTTACAAATCAAGCAACAAGAATCGGAATCAGAATCAGGTGCATTATTCTCAAGTCTTTCTAAGTTAAGAACCTTTCCAACAAGTTCCCAAAGAAGAAGCTTACTCTAGCCCATCCTCGGGACGTTTCTGGTGCTTTGGTGTTGGCTGGTACCTTCTTCACATTGACCATCACACTCTGACCAATTTCTTTACGCAATGCTTCAATGATGTTCGTGTCGACAGGGTTTCCATATGCATCTCTCACATAGAAAACATTTAGTCCTTTCTCTCCTATGGTTGACACACCTGCCCTAGAAACTGTCAAGCCATTCTCGCGTAGAATCCTAGTCACTTCAGACAGCAAGCCCACTCTATCCTTTGCACACAGCTCAAGGCTCACACCCTGTGTCCATCATCCAGAATCAATGGTAATGACACTATCATCTTCTCAGTGTGAGTTTCTTCATCATTCATTAATTAATTCATTTAATGCATGAAGAATAATTAATGTCAAATTTCGATGATGATAATATGCATGATAGAGGGTGCAGCATATATATGACTGATGGTGACATGCATTTGTCACATTCAACACCATTAATTAATTATAGTCCCTACAAAATCACGACAGTTCAACTTTAGTCTAATTTTTTTTACCATATATAGTCCCGTAAGATATAAAAATTGTGTTTTTAGTCCTGTCAAGAACTAATTAAAATTAGGGTCTTGCTAACGAATGCCCCCGGGGCACTCTTTAAGCATTCCATTTATAGAAATTATTTATTCAAAAAATTAAACATTACAATTTTCAATGCGTTGACTTTACGCATTCCCATAAAAACTTTATAAAATACTTACTATTTAAGGTTTTAAAGAGTGCCCCGGGGGCACTCGTTAGCATTTGCCTTAAAATTATGCAGTTTTTGTTAGAGTAAAAATGAAGAAAAAAAAAACGTTTTATAAGGACTTTAAAGTTAGACGATCATGAATTCATAGGGACTAAAAATATATTTAACATTTTTTATTTTGAGATTATAGAGATGTGGATGATATTACGTGTGGAGCATAAGGAATCTTAAGCTCTAGTGAAGACAAAAGACCATCAACCGTCACCGATTCATTGGTGGATACGATGGTCAGATACAATCTGAGTGGAACTTATCACCAAGTATGTATACCGTACCGTTCGCAACAATACAAGCAGATAGCTGCAGGTTCAAAATGTATTAATTTTGTCAAACTCAGAAGACTTTCTGCTGAAGAATCACATATTCACGGACAGAAAGAGGGAAAGAAAATGAGCAGAAAAGAATAGTAGATCGCTGACTTCAGCTAGAAGAACAAATTCATATGAAGCTATGGGGAGTAGTACATGTCAAGAGAAATAAACAAGTTCCTTAAATAAAGCTTGAAAGACTTACTAATAAGAGCTGAGAAGCAGGAGTTCACCCTCGTGTTTTTTTTTAGTAAGCGATAAAGTAGCTAGCATATAATTAAAAATAAAATTTAAACCGTACGTTACATTACCTCGCTTACTCTTCTTTGAATAGCAGCTTCAATGCATTTGGTGACCCTTTCTTTCTCCCCTTCGGTGTCAAGTGTGCAACCATCCATATGCCTGATGAAGTACTCCTAAAAATTACAACATCAACAACTTAGTACACTTCAAACTTTTTCAATTAATTAATTTAGTGCATGCATTACATTTTCAAACCTGTGATGCATAAGGGCCTTCGGATGAGATTGAGGCATGGAAAACAACATATTCCATGTCAGTGAGAGTGCAGACAATGTCAAACATCAATTTTGCCCGATCTTTGCATCTCACACTAACAACGGAGTATCCTTTTTCCTCAATACGTTCTATTTTGATATTTGGCCTGAAAGATGGATGACAATCAACATTTGTTGTGGTTAATCCAGCACTCTCATAATCCCTATCAGCGAACAACATCTGGTGGAGCCTCCTGTCCATGTGGGTGAAGGTGAAACCCATGGAGAAACTGGTCCGAGCCACTTTGTCATCATTCTCACATCCACGTAGAATATGGTTGAGCTGCTCCTCAATAATAGACAATCTTTTTGAGTCATCATCCATAGATTTGTTTGTAGCATCATTCACATAAAGGACACATGCTATTCGCCTGTTATGAGTCCAAACTTCAGCTGCAATCACATTGAATTGGAGGCTGGCAAGGACAGCTGATATCTCAGACAAGAGACCTGGGCGATCCCTACCAATGAGCTCAATGGCTGTATGATCCCCAATGGAGTGCACACCAACCCGTTTGCCTGCCCAATTCTTCACACTTTCTGTGCTCTGGCGGCCCTTTGGTCCTAGAGCCTATTTAAATGTTCACAACTAGTTGGTACAAGGGTGCGATTCTGCTATATGTAATTATTAAATTTCATTAAATCATTCTATTTTTGTAATTTTTAAAGCATTGATATTCAGATTCTGTTCAGGAAATAGCAGGGTAGATAGATACTAGCAGGAACTCAATCGTTTCTTTAAGAATTATGAACACTGTCAGTAAGGAGGTTTCTAGTGAGTTTAGATGTTCCTATATGTGTTTATAAATTCTCTCCAAAGATTGGAAGTGCATTAGACACTCAAAACGAGAGACGGGCATAGTGCTTATCTGGTTTCTACTCCTATCAAATGCCTGGTTCCTTTTCCAAAACGAAGACACAGCCTACTAAAAGCATTGCTGTAATTTACTAAAAGCATGTCAGATAAAAATGGAGGGGAAATTTTTTTTATACCTTTTCAATGAAGCCAATAATTTTGTTGTCTGTTATCTTCTTTCCTTGCTGATCCGTGACATGAAATACTGTTTATTACATTAACAAAACACATTAACTACAATTTTTAATATGGAATGTTTTGATACATCTAAATATGAATGTGTATGTTGTGCACAAGGTTTACATAGTTGATTGCAACCAATATTTGCATATGCAATAAATAGTTACCAGATTTTAATGAAGTAAATACCAAGCAAGAACAAGACATATCGATGTAATATCAGTCAATGCATTGCCGGATCAAGTTTGAATATAATTGCAAACGTACCATCCATAAACCATCCACCATCAGAAGATATGTAAGCTTTGGTAATTATGAAGTCAAGATCTGTCAAGATTTGCACGACTTCCAGCAGAATTCCAGGTTTATTGACACTATCAATCTGCATTATTGTAAAAAAGAATCCATTGGATATTGCATCAACTTAATTATTATCTCCATATGAAAACCATGGAAATTGAATGATCTGATGATGATGGCCACTTGGGGTAGCCTAATGTTTTAACAGGGGTTCTATCTACTTAACATACTTTCAGTACAAATTTTCAACTAGTTTTTAGAAAAGAAAATATTGCTAAAGATAAGTTTCTTCCAAAGCATATTATTCATAGGCAATCCTGAAAGTGTATTAGATATGCCTGAAGGCCAATTAGGTTATATTTAATGAAGTTAAGTTAGGTAAAAAAGAGGCTAAAGGTTTATTTTTTCTGATTTTGGTCAACAAAAAGCCACAGGGTACAAATGACTTAAAAATCCACAGTGGCTAGGTTTCCTAAGATCCTCAGCTGGAAAATCAAGACTCAGTATGAGACCATGACAAATATTAGAATTAATTAATTATTTGAGGAATTATACCTTGATCAGTGTACAATCATGGCAACTATCATTGTCCATAGAGACCCTGCGAAGTGGAAACAGAGTTTACCATAAACGAGCAACTTCTTCTGGATATTACAAATTCCCACCATATACCTCAAATTCCACATGGAGTTTAACCTATGACACCACTATGGATTGAACTGATGACATCTACCTTGTAACAAAGGACTAGTTTTTGTTTTTGTCAAAACAAGGACTAGTCATGACTCATGATGAATTAAAAGAAGCTTTTATATTTATGTTGTGCTGTTCTTTTGCTTTTTTACTTTAAATATTATGTTAAAGCAGTCAAATAACATTTGAAAAATATGATTATGTATAAATATTCACAAATGCCAATACTAAGAATTGTCATATTGTTATTTATTAAAATAAAATGCAGTGCACTTTTTTAGAGTTTCAGTTTTGTGTAGATCAGTTGAAAAGAAAACAAGTACAGTATTTTTAGGGAAGTTAGCAGTGAACCTTGGAGGGTTGATTCTGCTGCTGAAGTTCTCATACTCGGGATCAAAGTACGGCCAACAAACTTTTGCCATTCAATCACCTTCTCCACTAAACAAATTGCTTAGAATTCCCTAAATAAAACCGAAAAAGTCTAGTTAGAGGGGAAAGCAGAACCATTACTTTCTTATCCTAATCTGCAGATTTCAAGCTGCATTATTGCGGCGAGATATGATAAAGCACATAGATGAATTAAAACAAAGCAAATATTTTCTAGAGCAAGAAACCAAAACGAATGTTTTACCATATGATTGGAATAAGGTTTTATATAGGAGTATGACCACAACCAAAGGTCATCAGTGTCCCTATCCATGACTGTGTGACAAAGACAACAGAAATCATATTGTTGTTTATGACTTCAAAGATTATTAGTAGTGTTTGCCTGAAGATGTGCTACACAAAAACGTATAGCATTGAGATAGTGCATATTTAAGCAAGTGTTATCTATTTTGATGCATTGATAATGATTTCTTGAGTATGCGCAATCTAAAATTGTAAAAAAGACAAATCACTAACTTTTGCAAAATAATTAAACAATACGTATTGCATATGGGAGAAAAGTTATGGAGAATTTTAACTTCGATAGCGTTTTCACAAGTGCTATCTAAGTTTACGATTCCTAAAAAAACCTTCCCTTGAAAATGCTATCACTGTTCGTTTTGTTTGTAACATTAGCCCCTGGTTCCCTTGCCACTATTGGCACTTCATAGGACCGTTCTCCACCGCATGATTATTAGATGCAAGGTTATCAAATGTGGCGTCACAAGATGCAGGATTACTAGATTCAGGGTTACAAGATACAGGGCCCCCAAATGCAAGGTTACCAAATGCAGAATCACGAGAGGTACAGGATTTCTAGGTGCAGGGTTATCAGATACAGGATCCCCAAATGCATGATTATCAAATGCAGAATCCCGAGATGCAGGATTTCTAGGTGCACGGTTATCAGATAAAGGATCACCAAATGCATGATTATCGATTGCAAGGTTGCTAAATACAGAATTACAAAATGCAGTGTTACCCAGTACAGGGTCACCTGATGAAGGGTTATTGGCATGAGCATTGGCTGCAAAGGTGCTGCGCTGGCAAGAGGTTGAAAACACAGGTATGGCTGAGTAGGAGGAAGGTGTTAGAGCTGCTGGTGTTTGAGAGAGTTGTTTGTGAAATATGGAACCAGATTTCATTGAATATCACATCCTTAGAGATGTAAATTCTCCCATCTGAGGCTAGGCACTTATAGCCTTTATCTGTTGGGGAATATCCTGGGAATACACGTTATCTTGAACGGAAGCAAAACTCGTGACTGATATAGGGTCTAAGGCGTGGAACACAAGCATATCCAAACACCTTTAAGAATTTATAACCGGAATTTTATTAAACAATTTGAAGTAGGGTGACTCCTTGCAAAGAGTGGTTGGGGGCATGCAGTTAATGAGGTAGGTTGCTTCCTTTCCACTGAGCTGCCATTCTGATGATGAGTATCTGTACAAGCTAACGATGCTTGCCACTGTCACCATATACCATTGGTGGTTAAGTATGAGGCCAAGGCCTTTACATTCACTCCCCTCATCTGTCCAAACAGCCTTCAATTTGGTAGCAAAATGAATTCCTATAATGCTTTAAAGTGACAAGATACTGAACACAACTTCTATTTTTGCAAGCATCTTATAACAGAAACTGATTATGTTATGAACTAACAAGCTAAGCCGAATCTAACTAGGGCCAGTTTGGATAAACAACTTACTTGCAACTTATAACACAAGCACTTATCATGATAAAGCGCTTATGTATAAGTTTACATAAACTATTTTTACAGCTAAAGATAAAATAAAGATGAATTGTTTTTATATATGCTACAAGCTGCTTTTCTAAGCTATATTGGAGAACTTAAGAAAATAAGCTGAAACAAACATGAAATTTGATTCCTCGTAGGAACAATTCTTGGTCAAACTTTACTTATCTTGAGGCTGAACTCTTTATTACCAGGGCCCCTTCCCCTAGGAACCAGAGGGTTAATACACGAAAAAAAATGAAAATTGTCATAACTCATAAGTTCTCCCAAATAGTCTCATAAAACTTATGTTATTAAATAAGTTCAAATAAGCTAATCCAAACAGACCTAACTTCATTATTATTATTATCTAACTATATACTCTATTAGTTGATATATGTAAAGAAATGTGAAACTTTTGAGTATTGATGATTGTTGTGATTCAGTTCTTGACATCATAAAGAAATAACTGGTTAAATTCTTCTGTGAAGTCTCATTTAAGTAACTTTGAAACCATTCAAGGTTTTGTTTACCTTTCATGAATTCAATTTATAGAATATTAGTTTGACGATTACGGCCACCATTGATGACGGTGACGGAACCGCCATTGCGCCACAGTGTTTGCGAAAATAGCAGCCGCGACAACCACGTGTGCTGAAACCAGACGAATCCATTTCCGTCGGAATGTGAATCTACCAGTACTGATTGCTTCTTGTTGATGCCATGGAAGAAGATTTTGAGTGGATTGGTGTAGAATCATTGATGATGAAGAAGGTGAATCGGTGTTGATGCCATCGAAGAAAGAGGTAAAAATCTGATGCAGCTGACTTTACCATAAGATCTTTTCTAACCGCAGTTGATTTTTCACTTTACAATCTGATGGTAGCCAACTTACATAGTTGGGTATCGATACCTCATAGTCAAACTTATTTAAATCATAAATTTTTTAAAATAAGTTAATATAAAAAATGACATACATGATATTAAATTTTGTATTTAAAATAACAATACTTAACAAGTTTGATACCAAAATATTTACCATCTTTTTATCCACAAAATTCAAACTCTAAGACTTTGTTTAAACGAATTAGTTCATCTGTATCGAACCAAGGTCTTATGCCTTGATTCTTTGAGTCAAAGACAAGTTGTCAATTAATAAATTTTCAAAGAGGATGGGTGCTAAATATTACAAGATGATCACCAATAGCACGAAATCCAAGATTAACGTGTATGTATATTAAAGAAGCATCATATACTTACTTTGTTCTTTGGCATAAATAATGCATGGATAAAATAGAAAGAAATTTTATATTGGAGAAGTTAGGAGATTTACATCAATTTTCTTGGTAACACTTGAAGTGTTTATTGAAGCAATTATATTATGTGCCCTTTCAAGTGAAAATGAGTGTAATTTGATGCTACATAAATAATTTGAATTGATGCTACGGAAAATAAACAATCACAATACAAAAAGGAGTAGGATGAAGAAACACATACCTTGTTCAACACCAACAACAGCTCTTAATTAATCATTCACATCCTCCAAAGTTAAGGCTGAGAAATATCTATAGATAAAGAGATGAAAAATAATTAAAACACAACATAGGAGCCCTTTTGGAGAAACCTTTGTACTTGTATTATGCTATCCACGTAAGAATGACAAACCATGGAACATTTATTTGAGTTGAGGGGTTGGCAATGGCATAACAAAAAAACAAACTAATTGAATAAAGTTCATGAATCTTGATCCAATTTAATGGAAGATATTGTTGCACTATTACATATATTCAGCATTTATGAAGCACCGACACAAACACAAATATAACATTAACACTGACACATTAATAGTAATAAAATTAAATCTATTTATTGTGTCAGATTGCTAGTGTTGTGTTGTATTTGTATTGGACACCGAACACACTTTCAATATCAATATAAAATGTCAGTGTTGCATATGTCATCATAGAACATATTTAACCAAACCAATGGTACACTTACACGTATGCTATGTAGTGCATAACAGAATTATTGTCTAAGAAAAAAGTAGTGCATAGTTTAATGTAGCGCATATATATAATGAACGGTGTTGGTAAAGTCTTGAATTTTTATTTTATTTTTTTATTTGAATCAAACTCAATTTAAAAGCCATGAATTTAGAACCATATGTCTAGTCACTAGTAAGTAGTGGAGATAATTGAGCATTGGTGGATAAATTGCTTTAAGGCTACCACAAACTTGTTCATATATTTTTCTCGTAATAAAAGAATCCACATGCTTCTTCTATTGACCTATGAACATGAATTTAGGAATAATAATTTAGGCATTGAACGTTCATTGTCCACTACATTTTCAAATGTGGAGAGAGTCAGAGAGATAAGAATAAAGAGGCTACTATAGTAGGAGTCTAGGAGAATCACAGCATAAGTAAAACAAAGACATTTTCGGTTCAAAGTATGACTTAAGGATGCTGATTTGATCTAGATTTATTAGGTACTGCAAAATGTATATGCGATAGATAGAATAAAAATTCGCAAGTTCCTGGAGATTAACTATATTGATAGAATTAGGGGTGAGCACGAACCCGCAACCTGACTCGAAATCGACATAACCGCCAACATATGGAAGTACTCGGTCAGGTGCGGGTCGGGTCTTGGGTCAACAATTGTGAAAAATCGGTCATGAACGATTGTATACAGGCGGGTGCGGGTTTCTAAAATTTATCTCTTTATAACCGAAATCGACCGAACAATTACTAAAATATAAAACTTTTTTTTTTCCAGTTTTGAGCACCTCTTAATCTCTTATACTATTCGCTTTGTTAATTTTGTCTATCTTTGATAGAGAAGAAAAATGTTATATTTTACAAGTTTATGCTTGTAATAGGTTGATAAAGGAGATGTGAAAGATAATATTCTAGATTTATATTAATTTTTACTTCTCATCTACTATCTATTATTGTCGTTGGATTACCAAATTTGAAACAAAATAATTGCATCTCATCATTTTTATTGTATCATTTGTTGCAGTGAGTACGAAATATTGAACTATTTGAAGAATAATATTTTTTTGATAAATGAAATTTTAGATGTAACAACAAAGTTTCAATGTAACCCGTTAAAACCGACCCGCTATACCTGTCACCCGTATGACCCGAACCCGAACAAACCGAAGATGTAGACGGTTGGAATTGGGTCCAAATTAAGAGGCCGCGGTTTTTATCGGTTTTACGATTTTCGGCCCGAATCCGACCGAACCCGACCGATGCTCACCCCTAGATGGAACATTGCATTATATATATAGGGGATTGATGTTTGAATCTTGATCATTTGACTTATATATCTTAAAGATTAAATTTCTAGTCACTAAACTATTTAACAAAATAAAAATAAAAATCCGTTATACTATTTTAGCAGGATTAAAGAAAATATGAGGGGATAAAGGTAGTAAAGAAAATTTCGTTGAGACTAAAAACAAAATGCCATCCAATTTTGCTTGTAAAAAATTATAAATTATAAAAATAAAAAACATATAAATATAATTACTGTAAATGAGATATTTTGGTACAAAAATATTATTTGATTTTTTAATTAGTATTTTTAATTTAAATATAATGCAGTACTTATTAATTATAGTCAATTCTATGATTACAATTTACAAAAGATAAAATTCGTATTAATTAGAAATGGGGATCACTACCCCTAGAGTTATCTCTGTTTAGTTTCTCTTTTTGGGCCTAGGCCCCTTTTGTATCCAAAAAAAAAAATTCGTATTAATTAGAAATATATTTAAAAACAATAATAAGTTCGCCTAATAATTTATAAATAAATAGACACATGTTTAAGTACAAATCATTTTTCTTTTTGATGAAATAAATACAAATCATTTTTCCAAGTTTAACTTATATTTAGAAATAGAGAGATACTAGTTTACTAAAAAGGAAAACAAACAATTATAAAATAAAAAATAAAAATAAAAAAAGTAGAAGAAGGAAAACAAACATTATTAATAAAATAAAAGAATACAGGGCTTGTTCAAAAAAATAAAATAATACAAACATATATAAAGATAAATGTATAAATTAAAATTTGTCATAGCCATTCATGAAGAAGAAGAAGAAGAAGAAGAAGAAGAAGAAGAAGAAGAAGAAGAAGAAGAAGAAGAATGGAGAGTGGACGTTATTAGACGGTGGGAATAAGAATTTTCAAGCAACAACAAGAAGCAGCCAGCAATAGGTGGGTATACTCAATAGAATCTTAAAAGTGGAACCAAAAATGACTTGAAAGTGACATAAATATTGGTACACATAATTTAATGAATATTTAGGAAGAAAATATATTTATATATATATACACACTATGTTTTTTAAAATAATTTTACTTTTTCTGTAAAAAATTGATAATCTATATTTTGAAAGAAAAAAAAAATTAATAGTACTATATATTAAACTATCCATATGGTTATTTCAAAACTTGCTTTCAAGATATATAGTTAAGAGTAAATTATTGAAAATACACCTTTAAAGATACATTTTCTTTGTGAAAATTTACATAATATGTTTTTTACACTATAATTTTGTTTTTTTAGACGTTAACCCTCCAAATCTTTGCAAAAAGAAATTTCAATAATTACAAATTTAGTTAGAAGGTAAGTAAAATTCGTCCTAAACTAGTTCCTTCTAAATAACAAAATAAGATTTTGTCAAATGATTCATTTTAGAGAAAATTCATTAAATTATATTGATTTGATACGTAATATTTTCAATGTATTTCAAATAAGTGAAGAACGGATATATTTTTTAGAAAACCATCGTAATTAGAGTCTTCAATAACGAAATAACTCGATAAAGTATTTCCAGAATCTTCTCTTTTACATCAATTATGAGACTATTATGTACTAGGGTGCTTACGTAGCAACTTAATTAAAACTATATGCCTCTCCTCAAAGATGTCTTTTGTGGAGATTGAATATTGTTCAATCTAATAAACCTAGCGTTACCTTAACCAATTAATTCATTCTCATTTGATTGAACAGTGTCCTCTTTTACACAAAAGAAAGGATCTGGATTCGGTGCAGTTGTCACCCATAACTGCAGTCTGCATGTAGTCAGTAGAGCAGTCTAATTAAGATAGTTCTAAATTTAAGGTCAAAAAATTATATTTTAAAAAAATATTGGGTTAAAATCTGAGCCGTCTAATGTTGATCAAATTGCTTTGGTTTGATGACTACACACAAATCAATGGAATTGAATTCATTTTCTAAAAGAAAAGATGATTTCAACTTGTGAAAGTGTTGGGAAGAGGCATGTGTTACATTATAGCAAATTAGCAATGGTAATTATGTTTGTTAGGTTTCTGATAATTTATTATTATGTACTTTTCTACTTCTTAATTGATGCTTAGTATAAATACAAAATCATGTATGAAACTTATGTTTGGATAAAAAGCTATCAATGTCTACAAGCTTGCATGATATTACCCATTTCGGTATGGTTACTAGGAGTATATTAATAATGTCATCCACCACTAACATATATCAACACGGAATCTTTAATTTAATGTTTATAATACATTAGTTGTTTATATATTATTTTTTAAGTTTTTTTTTAACAAATTAGTTTTGTAAATCATAAAATATGTAATAATCCTTTTTTGTTTTAATATAATTTCATTAAAAGTGTTTATGTGATCGTTTAATAATGATGTAGAAAGTAAAAAAGTGATTACAACACTAAACATAGTTACTTACGCTTATCTTCTTCTTCTTCTTTCAAATCAAGTATGAGAATAATACATCTATAAACTTCGTCAATTTTGAGAGTTGCAAATTTGAACCCGTTAATTTAACATTAAACGACTACACAACAATATTTTAACGGAGTTGGAAGAAACAACGGAAATTGATTGCAGATATTTTATGATTTAAATTTTAAAGGATCATTTTTTTACAATTTTTTTAAAGGACTAACTTGTTAAAATGTTTTACTTAACTAAAGGACTTTATGATGTATTTGACCTATAAATTTAGGTTAAATAAGTTTTTGGTCATTATAAATATGTCAAATTTATTTTTAATCCCTTTAAAAAATTTCAACAAGTTATTATTTTTCAAATTTTTTTATCATGACTTTTGATCCCTACCTTTGAAGTTATGGAGCACGGGTACTCCATTTTAGGAAGAGTACCGGTACCGGGTACGTACGGTACCCGATACTCTTATGGTACTCCTTGGGTACGCACCGATGGCGTACCTATTTTATTTTTATTTTTTTACTCCCGTGGTACGCGCGTGGTACACAAATAAAAAAAAAAAAACGCAATTTTTTTTCCTTTTTCTTTTATTCGCTTTTTTTATTTATAGGAAGATTTATGTTTTTTATTTGTTTATCATATAAAAGTAACAGCTCTACTAAAACAATAACAAACTAGTAACTGGATTTATTCACTCATTCATTGAAAATGAATAGGCTCAATCTAATTTTATTAAAACAAATCTTCACATGCTCTCTCGAGAGAGAAATAGTAATACTTATAATGAAGGAACAACAACAACAACATGCGATATTGGTATGTAGATGGTTTTTTTGAAGTTGCAAGTCTTTATCGCAAAAAACCTGAGTTAGACGCCATTTTTTTAAATGATGATGGAGAGAGAAACAATTTGACTTTTTTTAGCTAATTGCTTTTTAATTGCTTTTTACTTGTTTAATTATTTGTTTTAACAATATAGTTCTATTATTTTATTTATATAATTATATTAAAAAAAATTATACAGACGTACTCGTACCTTAATTTTTCTAAAATTGTCGTACCCCGTACCAGTACATGTACCGGATACCAGTACCGTACGCGCACCTAGGCATCATAGCTTTGAAGTCAATTTATGTGTATCTTTCAAAATTATTTTCTCCATAGAAGACTTTTTTAAATATAGATTTGAGTTGATTAATTATTATTTTTGCTTGCTTTGTTTTGGTGGGTTTGGTTTTGCCTCGCTGCATTTGTTTATAAATAATATGTTTGGAAGTGTTGTTGGTGGTATAATATAGATTGTCAGCTTAATTAGAATGTGAAATTGAAAAGACGTAAGGCGCGCGAAAAATTAATAAGATGACAAAAGTAAATCTTTTAGTTTTATTTATTTTTATTTTTTTACGGGGTCTTTTAGTTTTATTAGTTAAGTGGCGAAACTCATATAATGGGCCTATATTGTCTTAAGGCCTTTTTATGTATATGGACCTTTTACACACATATATAAATACTCAGAAAGTTTCTATTTAATTACCCCATCTTTCTCTTAAACCCCTAAATTTATGTTTTTGCTTTGAGACCAAAGTTCAAAATCTACATTTTGAACCATTTTTTAGTTCGGAAAATAGATTCCACTCGCTTGGTTTTACACAGCGAATCCAAACAAATATGAATTTTTTTTGCAAAATATTTAGATTAAGTATAAATGAAGAAAATGAAGTAAAGTATATTGGGCAATAGCTAGTGTTTATAATAAAACACCAATACAGAAAACATAAACTGAACTCAAACAAGAGGAAAACGGATTCCAAACTAGAAAATAGTTTGAAATGTATATTTGGTACTTAACTCCTATGTGGGGGGATTAAAGAGAAAAACTTCAAGTGAAATTTTCTCTTAATGAGATTTTGTGTGAAAACAACTCTTCTTTTGATTTTTGGATTAAAATCCAACGACACATTTATCATTATTGTGAATTTTTATTGGTTATATTATTCTTCTACGTTGCGGTATCTTCTTCGCATTCTCAACTTATTTCATGTTTTTCTTTCTTTCACCTTCCATATCAATTGGTCAGTGTATTCGTCACATATGAAATCAACTATTACATCCATACTAAAAATACCTGTTGAGATTACTCTTGTATTAGTCACTAGCTTTAGTCACTTAGCCTTAGTTAAATAATACTTAGTAAATAAACTGAGTTTATTAGTTTGCTTGTGTACAGATACATATAAATACTTGTAACACTTCCTTTACCAAAGTAATGAGAATCTAATCTTCTTCATTCATCAATTTCTCTTTTCTCTTGTAACCGTTTCTCTAACCGTTTCTGAATCAACTCAACATGGTATCATTCGCGTGAGATCCAAACGCTTCCGCTTCCACCGTCATGCCTCCTCGTGTTGCTCCTCCGCCGCCACCGGATCCTTCCACCCATCCTTCTAGTCCATTCTATGTTCACTCCAGCGATGGTCCCTCGTCCGTTAAGGTTACGCCGTTGCTTACCGGCTCTAACTACCATTCTTGGGCGCATTCAATGCGTCGCGCGCTCGGTGCAAAGCTCAAGTTCGAGTTTCTTGACGGTTCCATTCCGGCTCCGATCGACGCCTTTGATCCGTCGTACCGTGCTTGGAATCGGTGTAATATGTTGATTCACAGTTGGATAATGAACTCCGTTGATCCGTCGATTGCTCAATCCATCGTTTTTATGGAAAACACTTCTGATGTGTGGCTCGATCTGAAGGAGCGATTTTCACAAGGGGATCTTGTTCGTGTTTCCGAGCTTCAACAGGAAATCTATGCTCTCACTCAAGATTCTCGATCGGTAACTTCTTTCTATTCTGATTTGAAAGTTCTTTGGGAAGAACTTGAAATTTACATGCAAATTCCAAATTGTACTTGTCCTATTCGCTGTTCTTGTAATGCGATGCGTGTAGCTAGGAGCAACCATCATATTCTTCATGCCAGGCGTTTTCTGACTGGTTTGAATGCTGATTTCAATGTTGTTAAGTCTCAGATTTTACTTCTTGATCCTTTGCCCCCTATGTCCAAGATTTTTTCTATGGTACTTCAATTTGAACGCCAAAATTGTCCTCCTACACTTGTTGATTCCAAAGCGTTGGTTAATGCTTCTGAGGGCAGGTCCTATTCCAATAATCGACCAGGTTCTTCTAATTCTGGCTCTAAACGTCAGTGTACTTATTGTCACAAGCCTAATCACACTGTCGAAAATTGCTTCAAAAAGCATGGTGTTCCTCCTCACATGATGCACAATTATAATAGCTCTGCTAATCATGCTTCAGCTGATGGGGGTGATGTGAATCTCTCAGCTTCAATTACATCAAATGATTCAAAAGGCATGACTACTGTTCCTTCCCTAACTCAAGAACAATATGATAAGCTCTTGACTCTGATTCAATCTTCATCTGTTAGCCAATGTTCCATTCCTGTTACTTCCAATCAGGTTAGCTCATTCCAAACTGCTGGTCCTTCATCAGCAGGTAAGCAAGGTACAGTTACTTCTATTGCACAAAGTTTTTATTCTTTCATTTGCCATAATATCACTCTTGACACTTGGATCATAGATTCAGGTGCCAGCCACCACATTTATGCCTCACTGCACTGGTTTCACTCTTATAGTGAAATCACTCATATGATCATCAAACTTCCTAATGGTGATCATGTCACCACTAAACTTTCAGGCACAATTGTATTTTCTCCCTGGCTTAGTATAACTGGTGTATTATATGTTCCAACTTTCAATGTAAATCTGATTTATGTGTCTCTTCTTTGCCAAGATGCACATTGTCTTGTTAAGTTCACTGACACTACTTGCACTTTTCAGGACCAGAAATCACTGAAGATGATTGGTTCGGCTGAGAGAAGAGATGGATTATATTACTTGAATCAGACAGACAAGACTTGTGCCTCTTCCAATCATAATAGCTTTCAAATTTCTCCATCTGCAAATAACCCTTGTATCTCTGATAGTGCACTTTGGCACTTCAGGTTAGGACATTTGTCTAGTTCTAGAATAGCTTTATTACAATCCCAGTTCTCTTTCATACATAATGATCCTAGTGCTGTTTGTGACATATGTCATTTTGCTAAGCATAGAAAATTACCCTTTGTACACAGTTATCATAAAGCAAATAAATTTTTTTATTTGATTCATTTTGATATTTGGGGTCCCATCTCTATAAAATTTTTTCATCATCATTCCTATTTTCTTACTGCTGTTGATGATCACTCTAGATATACCTGGATAATATTGACGAAAACTAAGTCTGAAGCTAGACAACATGTTCAAAATTTTATTACTTTTGCTGAAACTCAACACAGTTGTTCTGTTAAATCTATAAGGACTGACAATGGTCCTGAATTTTCAATGCCCACTTACTATGCCTCTAAAGGCATCCTACATTAGTTAAGCTGTGTTGAGACCCCCCAACAGAATGGTAGGGTTGAACGTAAACATCAACAAATATTAAACATTGGTAGGGCCCTTCTGATTCAGTCAAATTTACCCAAAAGTTTTTGGTCCTATGCTGTGTCCCATGCTGTTTACATAATGAATAGAGTCCCCACCCCTGTGTTAAAGAATAAGTCACCATATTTCCTTTTGTATCAAACTGACCCTGACATGTTGTCCTTGAAAGTCTTTGGGTCCCTTGCTTTTGCTTCAACTTTACACTGTCATAGAACAAAATTGGACCTTAGAGCTAAAAAGTGCATCTTTTTGGGGTATAAGACAGGTGTAAAGGGTGCTGTACTGTTTGACCTTTTCAATAAAACCATATTTTTTTCTAGAGATGTAACACATCATGAACATATTTTTCCATATCAGTCTTCTTTACCTAAAATTCCTTGGGACTATCATACTATGGATACCTCTCCAACATCTACCCCTATTATCCATGACAATGACATTACCTTACCTGACAAGTCATTTTCACCATCATGTGACACTTTACCCAATTCCACTTCTTCTGACTCCATCTCTACACCATTGACTCCATCCTCACCTACCAATTCCACTCCTTCTGACCCCATCTCTCCATCAATAACTCCATCTTCCCCTATCCTTACTCCTAAGTCTGCATCCTCTACTCCACCAAATTCCCAAAGTTCTGACTCCATTTCTCCCTCATCTAGACCCATCAGACAAAGAAGGGCACCAATACATTTGTCTGATTATGTCTGTAATAATAATTCACTCTCTCCTTCACAAGAAACAATCTCTTCAGGTACATCTAAATATCCCTTGTCTTCTTTTCATTCACTAACACAATTGTCTCCTTCACACAAGGCATATAGTATGTCCATCACACACTGCACTGAGCCTCAATCCTATGAGGAAGCTAGCAAAAATGAACATTGGGTTACAGCCATGAAGCTTGAGTTGGAAGCATTAGCTAAGAATTGTACTTGGCAAATTGTTGAACTTCCACCTCATACCAAACCCATAGGGTGCAGATGGGTATACAAAGTGAAACACAAGGCAGATGACACGATTGAAAGGTACAAAGCTAGATTAGTGGCCAAGGGTTACAATCAGGTTGAAGGAATTGATTACTTTGAGACATTCTCTCCTGTAGCCAAACTCACAACAGTTAGAACATTATTGGCAATAGCTGCTGCAAAGAATTGGCATTTACATCAACTTGATATAAATAATGCTTTTCTTCATGGAGATTTACAGGAAGATGTATATATGAAGATACCTGATGGTGTGCCTTGTGATAAATCAAACCTGGTGTGTAAGTTAAAGAAAAGTTTGTATGGCTTGAAGCAAGCCAGCAGGAAATGGTATGAGAAATTGACTTCCCTGTTGATCAAGGAAGGATATACTCAGTCCACATCAGACTAATCCTTGTTCACCCTTACAAGAGATAATAATTTTACAGCACTATTAGTGTATGTGGATGACATCATTTTAGCAGGAAATTCTATGGCTGAATTTGATAGAGTTAAAGTAGTGTTGGATGTTGCTTTTAAAATCAAAAACTTGGGTCAACTAAAGTATTTTCTTGGGTTAGAAGTTGCACATTCCAAACAAGGAATTACTATCTCACAAAGAAAGTATTGTCTAGACATGCTTAAGGACTCAGGTTTCCTTGGATCAAAACCTGCAAGCACACCACTTGACACATCCATAAAACTACATAGTGCTGCAGGAACTCCTTATAGTGATATATCCAGCTATAGAAGACTAGTAGGCAGGTTGTTGTATTTAAACACAACAAGGCCTGACATTGCTTTTGCCACACAGCAGTTAAGCTAATTTATGCATGCTCCAACCACTGTGCATTACAATGCAGCATGCAGAGTTCTAAGATACTTGAAGAACAATCCAGGACAAGGACTATTCTTCAGCAGAGATTCAGAGATGCAGCTGGTAGGATATTCAGATGCTGACTGGGCAGGTTGCATGGATACTAGAAAATCTATATCAGAGTACTGTTTCTTTATAGGGCAGTCTTTGATTTCATGGCGTGCAAAGAAGCAAGCTACTGTGTCCAGGTCTTCTTCAGAGGCAGAGTACAGGGCTTTGTAATCAGCCACATGTGAGTTACAATGGCTATTATACCTCCTTGCAGATCTGAGAGTGACACTGGTTAGAACTCCAACTCTGTATTGTGATAACCAGAGTGCATTACACATTGCCTCTAATCCGATTTTTCATGAGAGGACCAAGCATCTAGATATTGATTGTCACCTTGTTCGGGAGAAAGTTTTGAAGGGCATTCTTAAGCTGCTACCAGTCTCAACAAACGATCAAATGGCTGATTTCTTGACTAAAGCACTTGCACCACCAAAATTTCATGACTTTATCTCTAAGCTTAACATGATTAACATATATCATGATAAGCTTAAGGGAGGCTGTTGAGATTACTCTTGTATTAGTCACTAGCTTTAGTCACTTAGCCTTAGTTAAATAATACTTAGTAAATAAACTGAGTTTATTAGTTTGCTTGTGTACAGATACATATAAATACTTGTAACACTTCCTTTACCAAAGTAATGAGAATCTAATCTTCTTCATTCATCAATTTCTCTTTTCTCTTGTAACCGTTTCTCTAACCGTTTCTGAATCAACTCAACAATACCCTTCTTTGAGTTCATTTCTATTTAGTATAAGCAATATTTGCTACCCTTTTTACTATATTTCAATAGAAATACTCCTTCCGTCCCTAATTATATGCCTCTCATCAAAGATAAAATTTGTCCCTAAATATAAGCTCATTTTCAAATCCCTAGACACATTTATTAATACTTTTCCAAACATAACCCTACTTTACATTGTAATCCGAAAAATCAACTACAAACACACGTTTTCACCAAGGACAATTTAACATCCAAAAAGTATATATTAATTACACTATCAATTTTTCTTAATTTGTGTGAAAAATACTTATGGGGACTTATAATAAAGAACGGAGGAAGTATATCTAAACATAGGAGTTATAACAAAACTTCCACATTAATATGTTGTTCCTTGTTGTGATTTTCTTGAATACGATTCTAATCCAAACATGCACTAAGTCTATTTTATTTATCAAAAAAGACCACTATGTTTTAGATATTTTAATCACAAAAAAAACCCTTGAAAAACTATCATTGGTTACTGCATTTTGTCGTTGGACAATTAATAAAAAGGAAAAGACAAAGTAACAAGTAATAAAATTTGAAAAGAAAAGAAAGAATCCACAAATGAGGAAGGAATTGGACCCATGTGGCAATCTCTCTAGAATCCATAGACTTTTTGTACCCTCTCTTCACTCTCACCAATCACTCTTTCTTTAAATAAACTTAATCACCAAGAAATTAATAAAGCTTCATTGTCACCTTTCAATGTGTTGTAGTAGTACTAGTGGTTGTGAATATCACAATCAATATATATTAATTAATATTAACATTACATTAACAAATAAATAAATAAATAATCCATTCACCCTCCCTTGCTTTCAAAACCAAAACATTACTCACATTAATTTGAAATTTCTCTTCATTCATCTTTGTAACAAAAAAAATCATATATTATAAAATATAATATATATACAAAAATGCTTGATCATGGAAGATACTACCAACCCACAATTTCTTTTCCAGTTTCTGATGATAATATATCATTAGGACCAAAAAAAACACACAACATTTGTGAAACAAAAAACTACAACAATTATCATGATGAATCTTCTGGTATGTGTTCTCCTCCTTTATGGAATACTCAACAACATCAACAAATCAAAAACAACTATAGAAATCTTTCTCCAGAATCAAAGACAGAAGCAATTGAAAGAGGACAAAGAGAGTTAATGGAAATGGTGAAGAACATGCCTGAGTCAAGTTATGAACTTACTTTGAAAGATCTTGTGGAGCATAAGGTTCATGTTCATAATCATGATGTTGAAGAAAATACCAACAAGAGAGTGATAAGAGATCAAAGAAATGAATTTAGCAACAAAAATGAACGAAAAAGAGAAGGTATTACTATTAGTAGTAGAAATAATAGTAGAAACTTGGAAAATGGAGGATTTTATTTGAAAATGGGGCTTCCTATTTCTTTTGGTTCATCTAAGAAACATAATAATAAGAAGAAAGAGTTATTGGTTAAAAATAATAGTACTTCAAAGGTTTCGCCTCGATCATCGTCGGTTAGTGATGGATCTAAGGATTGGTGGAAGAAAAAGAGTTCTAGTACTGGTCATTCAGAATGTGATCATAATGGTAGCATGAAAAGATATGGTAGTAGCAGTACCAGCAGCAGTAGAAGTAATAGCAGGTATGTGATCTTAACATATAATTGTTATATTTTTTTTATAAAAAAATTGAATGTTTTATATAAATGTTGAATGGATATATAGAAATTCAAGGAGCTAATTTCATTTCAAACTATAGTATGAGTTTTGTTAGGCGTCAAACGATTGACTGACTTATATTTCTAACAAAGGACTTAAGGAGACTCTCTTCATGCTTGGTTATGATCGGCTTTGTATTTGATTTTGTCTTTGAATTATTAATGAAATGAGTTGATTTTATGGTCTCGATAAAAACTAATGCATGTTCATCTGAGTTTTGAGCTTAATGTGAATTAACAATGGTTCTTTGCAAAATTTGCAATTTTTTATAGTAGCAAATATGTAATATGACTGTACGATCGCAACTGCAATTTAAAACCATTCAAATGATTATTTAATCAAAAAGTTATCAATGTTTAGTTTAGTTAATTAGTAGTGGTTTTGAAGTGATGAGAATTAACTAAAGTTCTTGATTTTATTCATCAAGGTCTTTTGCATTTTCAAAATGTCCTCCCATAGGAGATTAGAGTAAAAATTGTCCAAACTATGCACATGCTTACTTTGTAGAGAGATTCCAGTGCTTCTTTAATGTTTGAATTTGACTATGATTTTGAGAAAAACTATATTTTAAAACTTGAACAAAATAACATTGTTACCATAATTTCTTCAAAATACTATAATTCCAAATATGAACTACATAGTTTGATTTATTTTTCAAATTATATAACATGTGCTTGAAATCTTCAAGTTCTCTAGCCATAAAACATGGACATTTTTCGAATCGATGTCCAACACTAACGCATATTGTTATATTGAACTATGATATGTTCTTAAATTATTATTTACGTCGACGTATCAATATTCGTATTGTATCTAGTGTTTGTGTCTCTGTAATCCTTCATATGGCCCTTGTGAGTAAAACAACAGTCAATAATATTGGAAGTAAGAGTATATTTGATTTTTGTGGCAGATTAATTGGCGTTACTTTAACATTGTAGGCCAAATTGGCCAACTAAACGTGTAACAGATGTTAGAGGAGCCTTAAAAGGAAAGACACCACCAAATAGATAAAGTACAAATAGTATATTGTGGCGTTTCTTTTTAGAACTTTAAATAAATCAAGTCAATGTTTCAAGGCGTGCACTTCATGACTTCATAAAGATAAAGTAATTATAACTACAGTTTTGTTTGTTAGTTACGTGCTGTTTTAATTTGTCTCCCACTGTTTTCATTAGACAACAAATTGTTGGTAACTAAATTTGGGTGTAGCTAGCTTATGGGAACTGGATTCGCCGTAGTAACAATTCTTAACTGTCTGATTTAAATCAACAGTTTAGATTATTTAACTACGTTAAAATTTATGTGTAACTGTCTAGTATCAAATCAAATATGGTCGTGATTAGATACAATGTAAAATTGCATGTATCTCTTACGACATCAATTCTAAGTTCCTTGGTTATGTTCCATGAATTACTTCATTAATGATTAGATACATAAGAATCAAACCAATTTAAAATGATCATGAAATTTTATATCACTCAATTTAGAGACTAGAATCATCTTCAATGAAATTTTCATTGGAGGTATATATAGTCCTCCGGTATACATCTTGACCTTTCTTTTTTTTTAATGAATGAATTGAAGTAAATTATGAGTGGTTTGAGATGTCATTGGAGAAAAACTTACATTTAAAATTCAATTATAATTTTAAAATTTTGTTGATTTAGGATCAAATGGACATTGTTTATAATTTCAAAAACAACTTAGTGATTCACTTATTGTAATTATGTTCCTTGCTCTCACAAACTTAATTAACAATATACTAGTATATATTTTCATATGCTTCTGATTGTTGGTTAATAATACTAATAAGTTTTGGGATGCAAATGCAGGCATGAAATGAGTGCTAGTAGTTGTTGGCCTTTTCTACGAAAGTCCTAAATCACAAAATAAGTGTGCTTGAAAAAAAAAATTAAATCGTGGTGGAAAGTAATGGTGGATCGATCAGAAACTACACATCGAAGCTTTCTACAAATCATGATTGACAAGATCTAATTTCAATGAAAGTTGTCCACCGTTCTACCAAACACACGCTAAGTGTTGTCTTTGATGTTTTAGCTAGACTTCAAAATATTGTATGAAAATGTACTTATGTAGTTATTTTGAATTTAAACATGAGAGCATATAAACATGTAGGCAAATACAACATTTGAAATATTGTATGAAATTAATATGCATGTTTCATATTCAACTGACACATCAAACACTGAATTGAGATACATATCTGAATGTGAATTTGTTCCACAAATCATGTGTCATTTATCTTATTGTGTACCATCAAGTTTTAAAGATGAAATAGAAATTGGAAATAGCCTTATCCTTTCTAAGATTGGATGAGTTGTTAGGATCCTTTGATGATTAAAGTACATAGATATGAATTATTGAATTCAAAGCCTAGAAAAAGAAAAGTTATTGATTTCAAGGAGAATGAGAGCAAGAAAGAAAAGGCTTAACCACTATAATCTTCTTTGAGGTCCATGGTGACTTAGAAGATGAGAAATATGGATGATTGTGTCCCATTGCTATATTGATATAAATACAAGAGTTTATGTTAGGAGATAAATAAAGTAGTGGTTGGTGGAAACCAAAAAAGTTTGAGAGAAAAGAATTTGTTCCTAGCTACCATTAATTTGGGACATGGGAATGCATTATGCACCTTCCAGCTGTGCAAGCAACTATTATTAGCTTTAACCCAAGTTGACACCTACTCTATCTTTCATAATGTATTTACCTATCAACTAAAAGGATAGTTTAAAAGAAATTTTCTTTCAATTACAGTTCAGTAGTTTTTCTTTTAATAAAAATTCTAACTAATACTTCCAAATCACTAGTTAAAGAAAAATAAATAAAAATATATTCTTGAAAATTGTATGTTCAATTAATGTTTTGAAGTTACAAAAATGGTTTTCGAAAGCACAAATTAGCATGACCTTTTTTAGGGTCATGTAAACTTGTGCACAAAGGGCACATGTTAAGCTACCTAAAAAAAGAAATATAGCATTTAATGATACAAAGAATTTAATGCTTAGTGAATTGAATACACCACAAGTTCAATAAATTATTTCCACATTTATCTTCTTAACATGTGCCCTTATGGCACATGTTAACATTCTCCAAAAAATAAAATTAATTGTTGTGTACCATTAATGTAAAGTTATTTTATACATACATCTAATAATGTGTACACCAGACCACATCATTTAATAAATGTGACATGTCATGTGTTTTAAAAACATACATGATGTGTCAATATATTATTGAATGTATTACACTGACAGTGTATATAAATTAAAATTAAAAAAAAGTCTTTATCACAAAAAAATTTAATTTTATATGTCATTTTATAATAATGAAGAATTAATTTTTTTCTATTATACTACTATTTATTGTTACTTTTTCTTTGATTTGTTTAATTTTATTTTTTCATATCATTAATAAGTGCTTTTTTAAAAAAAGTGGATGCTTATTTAAACCATAATTAATGTAGTAACTATATAATTGAAACCATGCATGAATGCTATTATATACTGACTACATTACTGTGTGGTGTAAATCAAGCAAGAATTAGTGCATATTTTTCTTTTGTTGGAGTCGAACTCAATCAAAGCTACCCAACTTTTTCCCTTACTTAACGTAAGTTTGTTTAGCTTTTCAGCTACATGAAACTATATTAGAGAAAGAGCACTCTCATGTTTGGCATGATTGAAATTTATCATATAATAGAATAGCTTAGGGATTGGATAGTAACCTAAAAATGAAAGGCATGCAAAAAAAATTGTAATTCCTTTATGTTTATATTCATGATTGTATTTTTATTAATGTACACAAAATAATGAAGTGTGTCTTTTTCACTCAGAAAATTGAAGCTTGGTAATAAGGCTAAACACAAACGGTGTCAAATACAATTTCTTAAAATTTGTTGTTCAGATAACATGAATATGCTTGTAGATTATTCAAATGAATATTTAAATATTCTTTAACTAGTAGTATAGTAATTAATCCACACTATTTTAGTTTTCTTTTGACAAATTCTCCTTAATCGGTTGCCATCTAAAGAAATTTTAGTACACATGGATTTTTCTAAGTGAAGATTGTTGTCTAGTGAAATTGAAAGTCTCACATTTTGCTTAGAAGAGTATAAATTAAATTTTATAAACTTATGCTTTAAAATTTTAGGTAAAAATGTGGCGTGCAACTCGATCTATGGTTGCTATGTAAATGTAACACTGCTTGTACTTGTTTCACTATTTATATATATTCTACTGACGTGAAAATTGTTGTGTAGCAAGTATGAGGTTAAAAGTCTCGTATTTAGAAAATTGAACATTTTATAAATCTAAATTATCTAATGTCTTAAAATATTAGGTAAAAATGTTTTGTACAACTCAATTATATATGGTCACTCTATATCTAGTACTACTTGTCACTATTTATATATATTCACTTGCCGTTAACAAAATGATAATAATCCACACAGATACAAGTACAATAACATAATCTAGCAATTCATTAGACAATGAATATAATAACAACATGGGCTTGCAAAAAAGCTGAGAATTATATCTAATACATTATTAATACCTAATTGTCTGCCATTAGCTTACAAACCCTTTTTTGTAAGGACCAAAGAATTGCTTGCTATTTAACATTCGCACTATTTCATGTAGTATTAAATTTGGATTGCTCATTTAAGATAAGATGGACTAAATCACTCACACAGTAAAATAATTTGGGCTGTCTATAAGATCGGACGGTTTAGAACAATAACTATGTCACACAGTTACGGCATGAAATTATTTTCCCCTTTTTCCACACAAACAAGTTGACAACATCCCTACATTACTCAACATGTCTACTACAAGAACCATTCAAAAGCTACTCATTTTGCTGTTTCAAAAGCTATAACTAATTTTGAAAACCAAATAACACGCTTCTTGAGTTATAAACACTATACTATTTCATCAACCTTGAAAAACTGATGATGTTCATGCTACATTAAATGGAAAGGTCTAATGATTCAAATTATAGTTTCTCTATCCCATTGTACATCATGCATAGTGATATTAATTCATGAGTCCCACACTAGTAGACGGTAAAATTGGTGATAGTGAAAGCTTAAAATATCGAATTATTAATTTGTAGGAATTTTTTTATTCGGGTTGTTCTGATGGTGAAAGCTCAAAAGACATATTTTTTAATGTAATTTGATGAAAAATATTTTCAAAACTTTTTACAACATCATTATATTTTTTTAATAAGTGTAAAAACTTTCAATAAACTACTATTTTAAAACGGAGATTACAATTTACAACCACTTCAAATTTCCAAACATCGAAGGGACAAAAGAAAAATCATTGACACAATTCATAAAATAATGAATGCTAAACGGCTTCAACTTTCTTATCAAATTCTTGTATAAAAAAACATTTTCTTATAAAATTAAATTATATATTCTGGATTCTCTAGTCACTACTAAATAAACATAGTCGCAAATCGATAAAATAGTATGAAAAAAATTGGAATCTTAGCTGGACGTAATTGAAAGAGATAGGAACAATATTTTTTAGGCTGCTACCTAACAAAGTATACATTATTATTTTTTTGTAGTTGGTCAGCTTTTCCGGCCACTAGAAGGGCAAGTTGTCATTGTTTATGGCAGGTGTGAAGTTTGGACAACTTATGTATACCTCACCAAAATATTAAGAGCTACTAATAAACTAAGTTAAGTCATATTAAGCAACTATAATTAGATTTTAGTGGAAAAGTATCTAATTATATAAAATAATTTTTACAAGTCTATAGGCAACTTAAATTATATTTGCACACATACATAAATAGATAGGAGTAAGTCATAGAGGGGATAAAATGGAAGGAAAAAAACACTTGCGTGGAGTAAACAATTTGTGTAGTAGAATTTTAGTACCTACTCTTTTTTGGAAACTGAGTGTTTCCTACGCGCAACTGTGAAACTTAAGTTTTGTGGACCCAAATTGGAGGCGAACACTTCCTAAAAGTTTTAATATTGTTACGTGTCCAAATCAAATATTGAACCCGGAACCTTGGTTAAAGCTATAAGAAATATGTGTCATCTAATCTAAACGCTTATGGATTGCCATTCTAGAATTTGTTACATGTTATCTATGAATCATAGAACCACAATAAAAATAGCTACTAATTAACTAGATTCAAACATAATATAATTCTGTGTAACAAAATCAAACATTTTCTTCCACAATGGTATAGGATCACATTACAAAAGTATACAAAAATGCAAGGTATCTATCTATGACTACATCACATTGAATTTGGACTTGAGGAAGATTCATTTAATTTGAATCTTCAAATAATTTCTAAATAATCCTAATGAATCTAATCTAAAAACTACACTGCACTACACAAACAAATCAAATCAAAGTGATTTTTCAATTTCTACTAATTGTACTAATATTTGAAGTAGAATAAAATGAAGTATAAGGTGTTGTTCTTCCACTTCCTTGCAAAAGTGAAGATTGAAATGATTCATGACCAAGTGGAACAGGTCTATCAGGTAAATTAGGAATATCAATATCACCTTCTAACATCTTAAGTGCTTCTGCAATAGTAGGCCTTAATGCAACCATTGCATGAGCACAAAGAATTCCAACTAGTACAAATCTTTCCATAATTTTCTCTGGTCCTTCATCTTTAACAGCTTCATCAAATATTTCATCAACTTTTCCTGTTTTTGCTAATGTCCAAGCCCAATCAGTTATCAAAACAACAGGGGAATTCATTGTATCAAGAACTTTTCTACCACTCATTACTTCAAGTATCACAATTCCGAAACTATAAACATCACTTTTCTCGGTTAATTGTCCGTATAACGCATACTCGGGTGCTAAATAACCATATGTTCCTGCTACTCTTGTTGTAAGATGTGATTGTCCTTCATTACCTTGTTTTGCTAATCCAAAATCAGCAACTTTTGCTTTCATTTTTGAATCCAAAAGTATATTAGTCGCCTTAATATCACGATGAAAAATCGGCGGCTTGATTTCGTAATGCAAATAAGCTAACCCTTTAGCTACATCAAGAATAATATTCTTTCTTTGTGGCCAAGTTAACTTATTAGAACCATTAATTGATAATTGATAACTTAAACTTCCATTAGGCATATAATCATAAACCAAAAACCTTCTCTTACCTTTAACACTATGACTTGTAACACAACATCCTCTTAAAGCAAGAAGATTCCTATGCTTAATTTTGCTTATAATCTCAACTTCATAACAAAACTCTTCATCACCTCTTGTATCTAAATCAAAAATTTCTTTCACTGCAACTAAAGTTCCATCAGAAAGTGTTCCTTTGTACACAACTCCATCACCACCTTGACCAATCATATTCTTCTGTGAAAACTTATTAGTAGCTTTTTCAAGTTCTGATATATGAAACCATTTAGCACCTGTATTAGGCAAAACACTATCTCTAACACTATTTTCAACTGATCTATGATATAGATTTTCTCTCCTCATCTTATTCCATTTTCTATACATAACAATCAACACAAAAGCTAGAATAACACCAACAACAGCACCTAATAAACCAAAAACAAGTTTCAAAATTTTTCCATTATTTGATGACCCTTTAGATGAAAGTGCCATACCAAGTATACAACCAGCTGTGACAGGATCTGTAGGACCAAGTTGATTCACAATACCAATAGCATATAAAACTGAATAGTAAAAACACTTAGAAGAATTATTTGGAGAAATACTTCTAAGTTGAGCAGTGACTTTAAAACCAGCTTCAGTACAAATATTGCAACTAGTTTCAGAACTCAAATCAACATTACAAGAAGTATCTAAAGGACTTAACATACCAACTTTTTGTTTCCAATCTGTGATGTTTGTTATACCTGCACAACTTGATGTGTTTGTGACAAACTGAGTTGAGTTGTGGAAACAACTAGGGACTAATGATGGTTGAAGTTTTAAGGATGAAAGTTTGAGTTTGAAATCTTGTAAACATGTTGTGGAAATGTTTTCATTTGGAAGTTGAAAGATTGAAGTTTCTTTGAGATGTTTTGCAAGTCCTATACCAAAGAGACTAAGAAGAGATTGACAACAGTGTCCATAGTCAACTGGATCTCTGCATGTTGATGTGTCCCATGGAAAGGTTTCAACATAGCTTAGATCCATAGGACATGATGCTGCAGAAGGAGGAGGAGCAGTATGAGAAGCTATGAAAAAGGTGAAAAGGAAGAAGAAAATGAATTGATTATGAATCATTTTGGATTTGTGTTGAAGACACAGACACAACACAAGGATTGAATTTGAAGGGTTATAATAGATATGTTTTAGAGAGAAGAGGTTGGTTTACTGGTCAACCTAAGCATACTATGGTCAAAAGACATGGTTCATATATTAATATTTAATGGATAATAACATAACTATAATATTGATATTTAATGCATGGCATAATGAAATTAATTAACATGTGCTTTGATGCTGGTCTTAGTCAAATTGTTTCTGTGAATTTAGTTAATGATAGTAGTGGTTAAGGGAACCTTCCTACTAATTTCAAGGTAATTAGTTTTTTTATTTTGAGGAGAAAGAAAGAAAACAAAGTATAGATGGTGTATTAGTCTTCGTGGTAAGAGATTTAGACTCTTTATATAAGTGGTCAAGAGTTTGATTCATAACTCTTGTGTATAAGTAGAATTCGGATATAGTAAAGGTCGATAAACACCAAAACTTAATATTTAGTTTTAGTTTATTTCTGTCCTCAAAACTTTAATTGTTTTAAAATAATCTAGATATAATTAAGATGTTTTTTTTTTCTTTTTATGATTAAGCATGTGAAGGAAATATATTAATTTTGCATCAACATCCTTGTTCCAGATTCTAGATTGTCAACCTAACAGACCTAGCTTTCACTTTCACAAGGACTAATTTACTTGATTGTTTAGCTTCCATTTATCACAATGCTCCAATGTGGCAACCCATATGAAATTTCAACATAGGGGGCCTCATGTCATGTATCACAATTTTAACAAGAAACGTCACTTTAACAACAACCTGAATCTACTAATTAGATAGAATATCTTTACTTTTTTCAACAAACTATTTCCTTAATGAAAGATTAAGGAACAATGAGCAGTGAAAATCATATATTTATTCAGATGGAACAATGAGCTGCTTTGAATATCAACAGTTTATTGCTTCAAAGTTTGTATATACAACTGAATATTGCTATTATAACATATTGAAAAATCATTGGCAAACCCTATCTTTACACTGGAAGCCAATGCAATATAATGGTAGTAATTATCTGCTCTTAGTTCAGTAATCTGTACAGTAATTAATTATACAATTCTTGTCGTGTTCTTCATTTTCGCATGGATTATAGAGCCTTTTGATCAAGCCTCTCGTTCCAATTTAGGCAACGAATCAAGCTACAGAACCAATCGCCTGTTTGGTCAAACTTGTTAACAGTTGGAAGCGGATGTTCACTCATATGTATTCGAACTGAGTCTCCTCTTGAGAGCTGCTGTCTTCTCTTTCCATCAAACGAAACCCACGCGTTACTTCTAGCATCTTCTGGAATCTGTTATTAACAAACACCGTGTATATCCTTAGCTAAACCTTACAATGTTAATTTCAAATAAATCCTAAAAAGAGAAACATATTCTGGAGTAGAAGACTAATCATTAGCCAAGAAATATTAATAAATATCAATAGCCAATACAATATTTTTACGTAGCGAATGAATAACTTTACCTTTAACTCTAATCGAGCAGAATCTGGAAGTATGACTGGTCTAAATGACAGTGAATGCGGACATATCGGGGTAAACAGTATGCAGGGAACATTTGGATGGACCTGCAGTTTTCTTTTGTCATTAGATAATAACATCAAGGTATGAAATGATAAATTTCAGCATAACGCTATGTTTCTTCATATAGTCATTCGATAATAATATCAAGGAAAAAATGACAAAAATCTAATATTTCCAAAGCGAATAAAACTCTATTACAAGCTTACCATGGAACCTCCTGCAGCTGTAGAATAGGCTGTACTTCCTGTAGGGGTGGCAACGATGACTCCATCACCTTGTACCTGAAAGACATTACGTTTGTCGTCATATAGAAGGTATAGCACTGCATCGTAAAAATTGTTTTGAGATATGAAATTTCAAAAATTGACTGTTCGTAGAATACGAAATATGCATAGACATTTAGAGGACAAACAATAAAAGCATAATAGAACTCACTTTGGTTATAAGTCGATCATGTTCATAGCATTCAATCTTTGAAAGGTATGGATTAGAACCCCGATCAACAACCACCTCATTGAGAATATCAAATACTTTCCCTGGCATTGCTTTACCTTTACGAAAAATTTCACATCGGAGACGCATCCTAAGAGTAATGTAGACACCATCTCGTGAAGTATTTCCGTGAATGACTTGTCTTAAGTCTTGCTTATACTCTTCAAACTACATACAAAGAGCAGAACCAAAGTCAAACATATGACATTGAAGCAACTTGTATTATTTTATGATAAAATAAAGACAAAATTACATCAGGGTCTTTAAACTTAATTTAAAGTTTCAAACAAGTCCTTCATAGATGAAAAATCAAGTAAGACTTTTTTGGTAATATACAAAGATGAAAAATGAAGGACTTGCTTGACACAAAAATATCTAAAGGACCTGTTTGAAACTTTGATTTAAGTTAAAGGACCTCTGGTATAGTTTTGCGTAAAATAAATTATTTGAAAAACTTACGCTATGAGAAGTCAAAAAACCAAGGGAACCAAGGTTAAATGATACAATCGGCGGAACTGCATCTCTGAATAGATTTGATGCATGCAGTATAACACCATCTCCCCCCAAGCATGCCACAAAATCTACTTTCTCGTGTAGATCACTGAATCAAAGAAGTAGCTTTATCAGTTAAAAAATGCTTAGAAGTGAAGTGAGTTCACACAAATTTACAGTTTCAAACTCCGTTACCTTGTATCATGGCTATAGAAGGTCTGCACAAATCCAAAACCGGGAATTCTAGCAAATACATCGTGCACATCAGGTTCCACAATAACATTCATTTTCTCTTGGTTATGAAGAAAAGTAGCAACCTGCATATTAGATATTGAAACTGCATATTAGAAAAGTTCATAATAAATACTAATAATTCCAATAAGATTTTTTAAAAAAGAAAAGAATATAATCATTACCATTTTTGCTTCTTCCAATAGTTCATCTCCCAGCTTTTTTAACAACAGCACATTCTTTGGTGTAGACTTCCACATAAGCATCTGTTGCTGAGTGCTAGGATGAGTGAAAGCCAAAGAAGATTCAGTGACCTTTTCTCTTGTACAAGAAAATCCATCTGTTCGAACCAAGAACATCTCCGCTTTCTTTCTTGACTGCACCCTTACAACTCCCGTTGACGACGCACACATATCGCCTTCAATGGATCTCAACTCTTCGTCGTGTAAAGTTAAGCCAGCCTTAACTGTACCATCTTCAACCCTTGGAGATTTATTTGTCACGCTATCATTATTCACAACGCCAGAAGCATTGGCATTAGCCGTATGTTGTAATTCCCCTTGACTAAATCCGTTTACTGTTGTCCTACCAGAACTAGAAGTATTCCCATTCACTAACTTCCCATTGCCGCTGACAATAACTTCGGGATCTCCAGATGGATAATCAACATGAGCGGATCCATTTAAGCTATCAGGACTTACAATTTTAGGCACAGGTTTAGTACCATTGGAAACAATCACATCTGCCTGAAATCTTCCAATAGGTGTGTTCTTATATTGCGGTAAGCTTTTCGCCCTTTTGATTTGATAATCGATATAATCAGGAGGTGAGATCTTCCTGCTACCCAAAAATTTGGACATCTTTTTTTTAGAAAATATATCACTAGGGGGAATTTGAGCTTTTAAAGGGTTAATCTTGCTAGAAAAACTCGGAAACGATCCTTCCTTATCAAGAGAAATTCCATTTAAGGCGGCATTACCTTGTGTTTTTTCATCATACTTCTTTTCGGAGATAATTCTGTCAGATGTTCCAACAGAACTATTTGTTGCGTCGAAACTGTCTTGCAGTGAAGTGATATCGTTTTCAAGAGAGGATCTTGCCGCAGTCACGGAAGAATCCTGCAGTTTTGCGGGGCTATTTGTAGAATGTGATAACATGTTAGAGGGAACAATTGTTGGACTAGAAACATTCTGCGACAAAGAGCGAGTCATGTACTGCCTCCATCGGGAGACCATGGCAATTGATCTCCAAACTCCTTCTTTGCTATGAAGATAGATAGGCCTTTTGCTGCTATCCAATACATAAGACGCAACCCTTACAACCTGTTCCATTGTCGGTGCAGTCATAACTTCAACTGGGATTTTTACTAACTCAATTTTCCCAGATGAAATTGCATCATTCACAGCCACTTCATAAAAATTATCTCTTACAGTCTCGGCTCTGATATCTATAATCGTTTTATATCCTTTATCGAGTAACCACGTTAGTCCTTCTTCTGTCACCTGACCGCCAGTCCAAAAAGCTGTTTCCAAGTCTTCGGATTCATTTTCGTCTTTAGAAGTAGAAAAATATACAGGACTCCAATTAGCAAATAGTGAGTAACAAGGATAACCGTCACGACGTGGAAAACCAGAATCATAGCAGACATTCTTCAACCTCTGAAGTTTCCTCCATACGTTTAAGCTTCGATCATCATTAGGTATTAAATAATTCTCAAGGGCAACATGTAAACTCTCAGAACACCTTTTCATCTCGCTCCTGAAAACGGCAAGTGGAGGGAGCTTATCGTCTGTTGCGCTAACGTCAGCATCGTGAAAGGGATTCATAATTGAGGACCTTCCGGTAAGAACATCATCCCTAGCTTTGTTCACAAGGGATACCATGCATCCGAGGACTGAAACTATTTTATCCTCGAGTTGAGGTTTCTCATCTGATGGAACCTCATATGAGACAGTACATTCCCCGGTCAACGGGTTGCATAATGCATCCATTAATGCGGAATGAAGCCTTTCAGAGTTCCTAAAGATCCTACAATATGCCTCGACTTCGGCAATATCACCGGGAACTGGTCCCCTCCAGGACAACTTTGATAGATCATGGGATTGGAAGAAATTCAAGTTCTAAAAGAGGAAATATCAAATGCAAATTTGAGAGATTAATGTTAGTCCATGAATTAAGTTGAATAGTCAATTCATTAATGCATATAAACAAAATAATGTATAAACACCAGCATGGGTCTCCAATAGCATGCATGAAGATTGGTCAAGTTTACATTCCAAAAAAAGGAATTAAAAGAATAACAAGAGCAACAAAAATGGACAGAGGAGACAAATGATTAAATTATGTGCAAGCATAATTAAGAAACCATACCAATATGAGAGTTTACCAACAACAAGTCTTGAGAAACCACATTACAATTGGACAAAATTATGTATTGTTTTAACTGTTCTCTAATCACAATTCAACACATGAATAATGTATCTAATAGTATAAAGCATAAACAAAATCATTGTAAATTTAGAGGAAAATTTAAAAACCACATAGACATTATTCTTAGAATTATGAGTTGGGCGTAACTCAACCTCACAAAACCGGCTTGTAAGGTGAGGATTGCCTCTTACTTATAAACACTTGTTCAGACGACGGCGGCGACTATGGCGGAGGAACGAGTCGAGTTGAGGTTGTACAATTCGATGACTAATGAGAAGGAGATCTTCAACACTAAAGTAGCTGGCAAGGTTTCCATGTATGTCTGTGGAGTCACTGCCTATGACTACAGTCATCTCGGTCACGCACGCCGTTTCTTTTGATATCCTCTATAGGTACCTTACACATTTGGGCTATGAGGTAACATATGTGCGGAATTTTACCGATGTTGATGACAAGATAATTAAGCGAGCCAATGAGACTGGCGAGGATCCCTTGGCGTTAAGCAACCGTTTTTGCAATGAATATAATGTGGATATGTCGAATCTTCTGTGCGAGAGACCTTTTAAGGAGCCTCGTGTTTCTGACCACATTGATGAGATAAAGGACATGATAACCAAGATTATCAACAAGATTATCAACAATGACTATGCATATGCAGTTGACGGTGATGTTTTCTATTCTGTTGAAAAATGCCCAAACTATGGCATGCTGTCGGGGCAAAGGCTAGAACATAATAAAGCCGGTTTTGTAAGGTTGAGTTAGGCCCAACTCATAATTCTAAGAATTATGAATAGCAAAAACAGCACCCAACTTTTCTCCTAACACAATATTGTGATTTTTGTTAACAATAGACAAAAGTTTCATTAGAATTGACAAAAGTTTAGAATCTCTAAGATGGTATCAAAGCCAAGTTAAAGATTTGTTGGCCACATAGTTTTTATGGTGAGGCCAAAATTTATTAGCATAAAAAAATTTAAATAATAATATTGAATTCAAGCATGAAACATATACTCTACCTCTCTCAAATCTTTGGTTATTTTAGAGTTTTACACATAGATTAAGAAATAATAAATATTAAAATGTTGTATTATTTTTACTCTTACTTTTTATTTAAAAAAATTATTTAATAGATGTTTTTAGTTTTTATAAAGGAACAAAGGGTAAAATATCATTAACTGTACTTTGGTTTTTTAACGGTAAAGGTCAAAATTGAGTGCATGATAATTTTTTAAGGATTAAAAATTTAATAAAAATTAAATAAAGACTAAATTTAAAATGTCGCTATTTTATAGAGACAAAAACATATTTAACTCTTTTTGTCTATTAGTCTAGTGGCTAGTAATTTCACTTTAAAAGTGAGTAAATAGAGTGTCCAAAGTTCAAACCTAAACTCCTAAATAATATACGATGTCTCAACCAATTGAGTTAAACTCACATAGATAAAACATATTTAACTAACTATATAATATAGGTATATGTATATAGAAAAAGTTGCAAACTTTGGTGTGGCCATGGCCACACTTGGCCACAACATAGATCCGTCCCTGCCACCTGCTATCAGGTTTCCACTATCAGGCCACTCTGGTTAGACTCCAGATGTCCATGTTTTGGCATGAGAGGGTGCGTTAAGAGTCCCACCTTGGATGAGTGGTGGCCTGAACATATATTTATAAGTGGGATCAATCATCATCTTACAAGCGGATTTTATAAGATTGAGTTACGTCCAACCCAAAAAAAAGTAACACTTCTATTACAAAAAAACATGATCACACAAACCGGTTAAAGATTTCATCTCTCATAGAAAGAAAAAAAAAAAAATATATATATATATATATATATATATATATATATATATATATATATATATATATATTACTTCCTCCACAAGGAGAAACTATAATTTATGATCAACATCACACACACTATTTTATAATAATTTCTATAATAAAAAAGACTAAGCCGCAAAGTGTCATATGTTATCATTTTTAAAAAAATGGTCCAAATAAAGCAATATAATCCTCAAGTGACAGAAACTAAACATAGTAAAATAAATTAAAATAAAATACTTGCAACTTAAATTTTTATTTAATTTTTTTAGTATTAAGAATTGCATAAAATAGAGAAATACCATACCGGAGAGTCGAGTCCGAAGGTGAATGAAAATGATTTAGAAAGTTGTGCGGAGATAACAAACTTGAGCTGTCTCCTTAATATCCTTCTTCCATTTTTCTGAAACTCAAAGCTCAAGCCCAGGCCCGGGCCCAAGCCCAGTAATCTAGTATTGCTGCTTAAGAATGAAGCGGGCTTGGAGAAGAAAGATGGATAAGAAGAAGGTGAAAGAATTACGGAGAATGCCATGTCGATACATGCTACCATTGATTGAAGTTCAACAACCAACGATCTTTCTTTCTTTTTTTTATGAAAATTAATTAATGTTAATTTTATTTTATTTTTGATGAAAAAAAGTTAGAGATAATATTAAATTTTGGTGTGGTGGAGGTAACATGTCAAGTCTGTTTGGAGGACATTTGTGTTGTGTTGTGTTGCGTTGAGTTTCTTCTTTGATGTGATGTGATGGTTAAATGTGAATAATGTTGTGTTGTGTTGTGTGGCTTTGCATGTTTTTTCATTCTTGTTATCCATTTTCTTTTTATATTTTCTTATTGGTCCACGTCATCATCTATTCGTCTTATTCTGATTTCTTCTTTGACAATATCTTACACTAAAATCGCTATATATAGAGATTTCAATTTCATGCTACTCTTACCACATCTGTAATTTGACGTGTGTATGTGGTTGAATGAATTGACGTGGAGATTGCTGTATTTTTTTTTTTATTATTGGTATATGAGTTGAATAAAATTGTAAGATCATATTCTCAATGAAAATGGTTCTGTTAATACATAGTTTGATTAAGAATTATTTCAATATATGATGATTGTTTAAAAGTGATACGTAGCCCAATTGAAATATGCTTGGAAATTTATATTTTCATAACTATAAGTTCATACTATAATGTATTAATTTATTATTAAAAAGCTTAATTATACTTTGTGAAAAAATCTTAATCATAGTTATTAATTTTAACAGAGTCAAATAAGATATGACTACTACTTTAACAAATATTTAACTTATATTTTTAAGATAAAATTTCATTTTCTATATTCCTTAAATATTGCCTTAATGAACTTGTTAACCTGACCTCAAAGAATATATGTTGAATTACATCAAATTGCTAGAACTCATTATTATTTTACCCATTGATTGTTCAACATCAATTACTTAAAAGAATTTTCAATGGTAAACTTAACTCAAAAATATTTTGTAGGTTTCATTAGAGCCACATAATCTTAAAGTAATTCACTCATTTTTATTTTAATAGTGCAACTCTAAAGAACTTATATTAGGTCTCACTATTTTACCTCACATATTAATATTTTATTCATGCATTATTTTATTACAACTTATGTCAAAGAAGCTTAGTTGCTTGCTGAAAGCACGTACTTTATAGCTTGGCGGACTCCAACAGTTATTTTTGCAAAATATTCACTTTTTTAACTTACAGACCGGCGGACTCAGGCTGAAATATAACCACTGGAGTTGCTCTTAGTATTCCACTTCAAATAATTTATCAATAATATCAAAGATTTCAGTTTTGTGCAAACTATCATTTTGATCCTTGATTGTATGATTCAATGTCACATTAATTCTAAATATATCAAAGTTACAAATAGAACCACAAATTTCTATTTTATTAATCATTTTGATCTTTGAATCTACTTTTAGATAGTCAATTTAATCATCAAATATATGGGACAGGGAGTTATATTTTCAATGACCAAATTAGTGGTTTGTATTTATTCTAGTACAGTATTCCAGCATGTTATAGATTTTCTTCCAAAACAAGAAGCATGTCAAAGATTATTTAGTTATGTGTAATTTGTTTATGAGATAACTTTATTGATTTCGGCATAACGATTCAACATTATGTTTAAAGAAAGGCAAATGTTGATTTGTATCCTAAGGACATTGTTCAACAAGTCTAAAGAAGTAAATATTTATGAAAAGTTGTGTTTTTATTACATTGTGAAGAAATGTATTTATTGCTTTAGAAATCTTAAACAATATCCTTATAAAACACTCATTAGCATAAAGAAATTATCTAACAGTTGCCATTTTATGATGAAATTCAGTCATGAATGTTGATTCAACCACGGAGAGCGAAAGGTATAAGAGAGATAAGTTATTTCTTACAACTAATGTCAGTGTTGTTTCTGATCGTACATGCAACTATTGATCATGTAGATTGCAATATTCCCGTCTCTGTATTAAGCACAACATATCTTTCTGTTCAGAATTTGATATTTGTTATCATTCCATGTATTAAGCACAACATAAAGGCAACATATCTTACATTTAACTTATAGGTCAAAGCTAAACAAAATACTACAATCTCAACATCTACTTTGGGACACTATTTCCAGCCTTCTACCTAAAAACTGACTCTTGCCTAGAGTCATTGTATGTATCAGCGCACAAATGCAATGTGATTTCTGATTTGCCAAAAGCATCCTGTTTATCCAATCAGAAGGCATACCAACAGAAATTGCTCCTCCAAACAACTTTGCCATACGGAAATCCCTTTTTCTTTCTTACACTAAATAACAACAAAGAGAGCTACTCTGCAATTTACTTGACAATCTGTTAAATTGTACAAAGGAGAAGTGATTAAATGACCACATTTTTTTCACTTGGCCGAGTCTTATTTCCACTTGCTATTTACAAAGAATTGATTCAAGCACCCCTGCCCATTATTTTACACTTGTCAAATAATTTTAAGGAAGTAGGAGTACTGCTTCTCAAACCAAACTGACGTATTCAAATATATACGTACAACAAATATTGGATATCAACATTGTGTGCTAACCTGCTACTTAAGTTTCCTCTATTAGCTTGCAAAGGTTGAGTATACTTTTATCATATGCTGATCATGAAAGAAAACATATTTTTGAACATTGGTTTGTATGGTCAAATATTACCATCAGACCATCAAATCAGGAAAGTGCTTACTCATCTTCCTGCAAGGAAGGTTGGATTTCACTGCATGCTACTTCGAGTTAAAACTCTATCTATTAGCATTTGCCTTCCAGACAAGTCTTCTTCATAACTAACAATCTGCATGAGAAGTATACAGAACTGGTCAATAACCAGATGTATTCTGGATATGGTCACAATAGACGTAAAATAGCACTCATCCAGTATACTCATACTGTAAATTTTCATTAGTCAAAACTTGTGCAGAAGCAGAATAATTCATTTCCCATGAAAAACATAACTTAAAAGTAAAAGGAGTTGCACATGATAAAACCTGACCTGAGATTCTGTTTGTGTTTCACTAAAAGCATCATACATTCTTGCTCTTCGGTCTTGAGAAGTCTCACTATTATCATCATCGTTTCTTCCATTTCTAAAAAGCATAAGATTAGTACTGATTTATACAAAATTGAAAAATAATATGCATGATATGTCCACTATAGTTTATACTGATAAGTTAACAGATACATTATTAGCTTGGAATAGAAGACAGTATGAACCTTGTTGACCAAGTTAAATAGCCATCAGGTAGACATGTGAATTTTGACACTAAAGCTGGGAGGAAAAAAAAAGGAAAATTGGAGAGACTTCTGATCACCGCCCTCCATTTACGAGTTACGGTTAATTTAGGGTGCTAGCACACACCTGAGTGTGAGAGGGAGATTGATAAGTTGTTGGGTAGGAGGACCCAAGACATCACCTTTTTTTATCATACAAAAAATTCATTATGACTGAGAAGAAATTACAAAAAGCTTGGGGGACAAGGAATCCACTTTGAAGTAAAAGATTATGTGCTTCACAATTAGAAGCCATATTCTGGTCTTAACAAATAAGTTTTAGTGCAAAAGATTCTTCTTCATTAAAAATACAGGAGTTGTGCTCCAAACAAGTCATACACCAAATATATCTACTTTATTGAACCAGTAGCATATAAAAAAATGCTACAAACCGGTGAGATAGGCCTACTTACCGAACATAACATATATGGTTAGATGACATCAACATAGTAAATTTTAAATAGGGAAGCATGGCAAACCAACCTATTCAGCCAGTGCTTCGGTAATCCGAACACAGTATGAGGATTTGGATTGTCTTCACCAACGACTGAACAATCAGATGGGTAAATCTATTACACTGTAAAGGACAACTACTACGTACAAAAACATATAAGAAAAAAAAAAAAAAAAACATAAAAAACATAAAGTATAAAACAGAACAGAACCTCCGCTGAATTGATCACACTTAAAGGATACACTTCTCTCACAACCTGTATTCCCTGGTGACCTTTGATCATGCATCTATGAGATAAGAAGAAAGAGTAGTTTATGTGAGAATAATTCAGAAAAATGGGAGTAAAGAAATTTTTTAGAAACAAAACGTCTGCATACATTACCATTATTAACAAATCAGCATTTTTACCTTGCTTGTCTGCTCTAACAAGTCCTCAATTGCAGCAGCAACATCAGGAACAGCATGGCTTGCCTCCCGAGCATCTTTGAGTGTATTGTCTTTAGACAAATTCAAGTCAGAGACATGAATACCTGGATTTACTGTAGAAGGCACCTTATTATACAGGCCAGGTTCTTCCATGAGCCTTGCCTTTTTGCTATTACTGCTTGATATTTTAGAATGAGTCCCATGATTGTCAACTCTACTATCTACATTTTGATTTGCCGTGTTTCTCAAACTTTGTGATTGACTTGGAAACTGGGACGGCATGTCATTTATCATTCGAACAGCCTGGGTAGGAAATTGACTCACTGTGCAAACTCCTGCCTCCCGGTCTTGAGTGGTGACTTCTTTGGGCAAAAATTGATCTATGGCAACAACTCCATTCTAGAAGGAAATAAAAAGGCATATTGATAAAGGCTTTTTTGTCCTTAACATAGAAAATGCATGCAGAATGTTTATGAACAAGCAGTCATCTAAGTTCTCACTGCCCTGTACGTAGCCACAATAAATATAATACCTGTTTGACACATTCAAGTATCCACTCGGATGTAACTGATCGGATCCCCCACTTACAAGAAGCCTCGTACTTGGGTCCGTTGGTGAATTTACACAATAAATGGGTCACCTTCTTAGTCAATTTATCAGCAATTTTAGCTCCTAGAACTTTACACAAGTTCCGAAGTAGAATTCTGTCTTTCTCATCATATTGTGAAACACAAAACCAGAGGCTTTCAAAACCAGGCAAGGGAACACAGCAGGGAAGTGGAGAATAAAGAATATGACTGTCAACATCCAGCAATGATCCATCCTTGAACAAAAATATCATCATAATCACATTATTAGTATGCAAGCAAACAAAAATGCAAAGAATCCATCTCACAAAAACAATTTACTACCATTATTATTCAAGATGCACAAATAACGTACTGAATTAATTGAGGAATCTCTCGCCACAAAGGTTTACAATATTTAATATTAGAAACTACATAAATAAGAAAACTAATACACTAAGAAAACAAATATTAGATGATAACTATACTGTAGAAAAAGTAGGGTAATGCTGTTATGCTATATTCATCAGTCTGAGACAGATGCAAAACGTATCATAAAATAAATACAGAAAATCTGCACTATTGAAAAGGAGAAAATCACAGAATCTCCAACATATACAAATAAAAAGAAACTCTGTTTATGATTAAAATTTCATCAGTCAAAAGAAAAACTGGGATTTAGATTAGCAGTTACTATGCAGATTTATAAACCTATTCAAATAAGAAAAGGGGATTTTTGGAAACTAGGGATGCAGTTCTATATCAGCTGCACCAGAATCTGGTGTGGCTCAATAGAAAATGAAGCATCAAAAGAACAAACACAGAAGAGATGTGTTGTTGGGTAACTTCCGGTTACATGTCGGACTCTTGGGCAAGGCACATAAATGAGAAAGTAAGCCCTCCTTTATATGAACCCTTTGTTATTATGGAAGGAATAGGGGCAATAGCTTATAGATTGAAGATGCCTAAAGAGACTAAGATTCAAGCTATTTTCCATGTTAGAAAGCTCAAAAAAACAGTACCAACTATCTATCAGCCTCAACCATTGGCTGTTGCTCTTACAGAAGAGTGAGAATTGCAACCCGGGATTCATGATGCTATCTACCTTCATTGCAACAAAAGTGGATCTACAGAGGGGTTTGTTAAGTGGAGAGATTGCTCAAATTGTGACAACTTTTGGGCGACATTTGAGGCACTGCAACAGCCTTTTCCCTTGTTTCCCCTTGAGGACAAGGTCAAAGCTACGCGGGGCGTATCGACAGACACCAAGTAACTAGGAGAGTGTATGTGAGGAGGAGTGCCTAACTGTAATTAGACTTTATTATTATTACCAACGAAAGGGAAGTTCATTATAATTAGATAATTGGGAATGACTCATTCTTGTAACCACGATGGTGACACTTGAATTTGACAATTCTTGTAGCTGCATTCAACTTCTAGAGTCTAGACTTCATTGTAACAAGGGATACTTGAAAAATACTCAGGGTGATTAGCCCTAATTGTTCATCTGTTTCCTAATTATTTCTACTATACATTGATCCTGTCGGTTTTATTCCAATATGCACACAATTAAGGTTGTGAATGGTACTTCTCTATCACAGATTACATCAGAAGCATTCCTCCATTTGATCCACTCTATTTGGTTCCTATGGTTAACATCTGCTTCTATCTACCTGTCATTTTGTATTGTTAGAGTATACAGATAGTTAGACCTCCTCAGCTTCTCTATTGTATTCTGTCTATTCCTATCCTCTATTCAAGTCAGTTACACTATGTAACAGACTCTCTATTGTATTCTGTCTATTCCTATCCTTTATTCAAGTCAGTTACAGACTCTCTATTGTATTTTGTCTAGTATATAAGACAGATACCAATCATTTGTAACTAACTAAGATAATCAATGAAATTCTCTTTCTCTATCTCTCTCTCAGTTTCTATAATGTATAAAATACAAGGTTGATGACAAAAACTTCAAGCAATGGAAACAGCAAATTTCCGGAGTAATTCGAGGTTGCGATCTGCAAAAATACATTACCGATCCAGTTTTACCTGAAGAATTTCTCACCGAGGCCGATCGCGCCGCCGGAACGGTTAATCCTCTCCGTCAACAATGGGAGAAACACGATGCGCTGATCTCTACGTGGATTCTCTCCACCATTTCTGATTCGCTTCTTGCGAAAGTTGATTTCGAGAGATTAATGAATCGTTGATTTCCGTCACTGAGTTCATTCAACGCGTTCGAGAGATTAATGAATCGTTGATTTCCGTCGGCGATCCTGTTCCTCTGCGCAATCTTGTTGAGATCGTCATTGATGCGCTACCGGAGGATTATGACTCCGTTGTAGCAGCGATTTCTAGCAAATCGACGACGGTTACGATTGATGAGGTCGAATCCGATCTCCTTGCACATGAAACCAGGCTTGAGAAGAACAAGAAGCAAAGTCTATCTGATGCGGCGACAGTTAATCTTGCTCAAACTCCATCACTACCTGTTTCGTCTTCAAATTCTACCGGTGACGCTTTTCAACCTCCTAATCCCTCATTTCCGTCTGGTACTAGTCATATTACAGCTAATAATAATCAAGGAGGTGATGAATTTCATCGTGGCGGTAGAAATGGAAGAGGTGGTGGACGTTCTGGCCGTGGTGGTCGTGGAGGAAGGAATAATGGAGTTCCGTGCCAAATTTGTCATAGAACAAATCATGATGCCTCGATTTGTCACTATAGGCACACTGGAACTATGCCTAACTATGGCTATAGACCTCCTTTCTTTCCAGCTCCAGCTTATCAAGCTCCATTTCCAAACTCCTATGGTTATGGCTATGCTCCTAGACCACAACGTCCTCCTACTCCTCAGGCTTTGCTAACTGGAGGCAATGCTGGCTTCAACAATCAGTGGTGGTACCCTGATTCTGGTGCTTTTCACCATGTGACACCAGATGCTTCAAACCTCTCTGATGCTGCCTCCCTGCCTGGTTCCGATCAAGTTCTCATGGGTAATGGACAAGGTTTGGCTATTAACTCTATAGGTTCAATGTGTTTTACTTCCCAAACCAATCCTGAAACCTCCCTAACCCTTAACAACCTTCTCTTAGTACCTTCAATAACTAAAAACCTAATCAGTGTTTCTAAATTTGCACAAGATAATAATGTCTTCTTTGAATTTCATCCAACCTTTTGTTTTGTGAAATCTCAGGCTACTTCTGAAGTTCTCCTTCATGGCACAGTTGGAGCTGATGGTCTTTATAAGTTTGCCTCTCCTTTAGATTCAAATTCTGCTTTGAATAAAAGTGTTAAACAGTGTAACTCTGTTTCTATCCCTAGCTCTAGTTTGTCTGCTTTTACTTTTAATTCTCAACCTGTTGTTAATGTTTCTAGTAGTGCCTCTATTAATAATAATAATAACTTTGTTTCTGTTTCTTCACCTATGTCTGCTTCTTTATATGATTTGTGGCATGCTCGTCTTGGTCACCCTCATCATGATGCACTTAAAGAAATTCTAAAAATGTGTAACATCAATGTGCCATTAAAATCTCAATCTAGCTTTTGCTCTGCTTGTTGCCTAGGGAAAAGTCATAGATTGCATGCACCATCATCCACTACAGTTTATCACACACCATTTGAACTTGTCACCTGTGACCTATGGGGCCCTGCTCCTATCAAATCCACTACTGGCTTTACCTATTTTCTCACTTGTGTTGATGCCTGTTCTAGATTTGTTTGGGTTTATCCTTTGAAACTTAAGTCTGAAATCTTGCAGCAATTTATCCAATTTAAAACTATGGTTGAATTGCAATTTAACTATACCATTAAGACTGTTCAAACTGATGGTGGTGGTGAGTTCAGACCTCTCACCAAATACCTTACTAATCTTGGCATTATCCACAGATTAACCTGTCCACACACACACCATCAGAATGGTCTAGTTGAAAGAAAACACAGGCACATTCTTGAAACTGGCCTCACCTTACTTTCTCAAGCCAATTTACCCATGAAATATTGGGACCATGCCTTTGTAACAGCAGCTTTTCTTATAAACAGAATGCCTACCCCTGTCCTAGAAAACAAATCACCTTATTTTGTGCTTCTCAATAAACAACCAGATTATAAGGCCCTCAAAATTTTTGGTTGTGCATGTTTTCCATTCCTCAGGCCCTATCACACCACCAAGCTTGCCTATAGGTCTCAAGAGTGTGTTTCTTGGTTATTCTTCCACTTATAAGGGCTATAAATGTCTAAGTCCTGAGGGTCGTGTGTATATCTCTAAAGATGTATTATTCAATGAGCAAAAATTTCCTTACCCCTCTCTTTTCTCCACTACCTCGGCAGCAAACAGTACCAACCCTGCTGCAGCCTCACCCTCTCATGTTCCTTTATATCTCCCTGCTCAAAACCTACCTATCCCTACACCTACTCAAATTCTTAATCCTACTCCCATTACAACCATACATGTGGGCACTAACCTCCCATCACCCTCCACACCAGCATCATCATCATCACCTAACTCTGTGGCCAGTTCTCCTCCTATCCAAACATCTAATGCATCCCAGCACATATATTCTTCACCCTCCTCTGTTGAGACTAATCAGTCCACTGTATCACCTGTACCCTTTTCTTTACCTATTACCCAACCTCCTATCACCCACTCCATGACTACTAGGTCCAAATCCAAAAATAATCCCACTGTCCTAGTAACTCACATTGAACCTAAAGGTGTTAAACAGGCACTCCAGTCCTCCCATTGGCTTGCTGCTATGAAAGAAGAGTATGATGCTCTGCTTAGAAATAAGACTTGGACCTTGGTTCCTCCTCCTACTCATAAACAACCTATTGGCTGCAAGTGGGTGTTTAGAGTGAAAGAAAATCCTGATGGTACAATTCAAAAGCACAAGGCCAGACTTGTTGCTAAGGGTTTTCATCAACAAGTTGGGACTGACTTTTCTGAAACATTCTCTCCAGTGGTTAAACCTGTCACTGTGAAGACTGTTCTCACTCTGGCTGTAACTAACAGGTGGCCTATACAGCAGATAGATGTCAATAATGCCTTCCTAAATGGTATCTTAGAGGAGGAGGTGTATATGCAACAACCACAGGGCTTTGAGGTGTCAGATAAAACTCTGGTTTGTAAGTTAAATAAGGCCTTATATGGTCTTAAGCAGGCACCAAGGGCCTGGTTTGACAGGTTGAAAGCTGCTCTCATTGGTTATGGCTTTAAGGCCAGCAAATGTGATCCTAGTCTTTTTATGATGAAAACTGGCTCTCTACATCTCATAGTCTTGGTATATGTTGATGATATTATCATCACAGGCAGCTCTCTACCTCACATTCAGAGTCTTATTTCTAAGTTAAATGCAGAATTTGCTCTTAAGCATCTTGGTGTGTTGGATTATTTTTTGGGTATTGAGGTTTTTCACTTAGCTGATGGCTCCCTTCTTTTATCTCAAGCTAAATACATCAGAGACCTTCTATCTAAAGCCAAAATGGACAATGCTAATGGTATGCCCACTCCCATGGCCTCTACTCTCAAATTATCTAAAGTTGGATCTGTTCTAGTTGAAGATCCCACTCATTTTCGTTCTATTGTTGGGGCATTGCAGTATGCCACCCTCACCAGGCCAGAAATATCTTTTTCTGTCAACAAGGTTTGTCAATTTCTCTCTAATCCTCTTGAAGAGCACTGGAAGGCAGTCAAGAGGATACTTAGGTATCTGAGTGGTACTTTGCATCATGGGCTTGTGATTCAAGCAGCACCAATTGATAAGCCTCTCTCTCTCATTGGTTTTTGTGATGCTGATTGGGCATCAGATCCTGATGATAGAAGGTCTACCTCAGGAGCTTGTATTTTTGTTGGTCCTAATCTTGTTTCTTGGTGGTCAAAGAAGCAGTCACTAGTTGCCAGATCTAGTGTTGAAGCTGAGTATAGAAGCTTAGCTAATCTATCATCAGAAATGTTTTGGCTACAATCCTTGCTCACTGAACTAGGTTGCAGGTTTTACACCCCCAAGATTCTATGTGACAATCTGAGCACAGTCTCTCTGGCCCATAATCCATCTCTGCATCATAGAACCAAGCACATGGAGCTGGATATCTTTTTTGTCAGGGAGAAGGTCCTTAGCAAGAGCCTTGTGGTGTCTCATGTCCCTGCCCAGGATCAGTGGGCTGACATCTTCACCAAGCCACTGTCAGCTATCAAATTTTCTGCTCTTCGTGACAAGCTAAGGATTTTTGATAAGCAAACTTTGCTTAAGACCTCCTCAGCTTCTGTAGGGGAGTGTTAGAGTATACAGATAGTTAGACCTCCTCAGCTTCTCTATTGTATTCTGTGTATTCCTATCCTCTATTCAAGTCAGTTACACTATGTAACAGACTCTCTATTGTATTCTGTCTATTCCTATCCTCTATTCAAGTCAGTTACAGACTCTCTATTGTATTCTGTCTAGTATATAAGACAGATACCAATCATTTGTAACTAACTAAGATAATCAATGAAATTCTCTTTCTCTATCTCTCTCTCAGTTTCTATAATGTATAACTTTCCATCATGATTTACTTATTATATTAAATGCATTTATAAGATAACATCTTGAAACAGTTCGGCACAACAACAACAACAACAACAACAACAACAACAACAACAACAACAACAACAACAACAACAACAACAACAACAACAACAACAACAACAACAACAACAACAACAACAACAACAACAACAACAACAACAACAACAACAACAACAACAACAACAACAACAACAACAACAACAACAACAACAACAACAACAACAACAACAACAACAACAACAACAACAACAACAACAACAACAACAACAACAACAACAACAACAACAACAACAACAACAACAACAACAACAACAACAACAACAACAACAACAACAACAACAACAACAACAACAACAACAACAACAACAACAACAACAACAACAACAACAACAACAACAACAACAACAACAACAACAACAACAACAACAACAACAACAACAACAACAACAACAACAACAACAACAACAACAACAACAACAACAACAACAACAACAACAACAACAACAACAACAACAACAACAACAACAACAACAACAACAACAACAACAACAACAACAACAACAACAACAACAACAACAACAACAACAACAACAACAACAACAACAACAACAACAACAACAACAACAACAACAACAACAACAACAACAACAACAACAACAACAACAACAACAACAACAACAACAACAACAACAACAACAACAACAACAACAACAACAACAACAACAACAACAACAACAACAACAACAACAACAACAACAACAACAACAACAACAACAACAACAACAACAACAACAACAACAACAACAACAACAACAACAACAACAACAACAACAACAACAACAACAACAACAACAACAACAACAACAACAACAACAACAACAACAACAACAACAACAACAACAACAACAACAACAACAACAACAACAACAACAACAACAACAACAACAACAACAACAACAACAACAACAACAACAACAACAACAACAACAACAACAACAACAACAACAACAACAACAACAACAACAACAACAACAACAACAACAACAACAACAACAACAACAACAACAACAACAACAACAACAACAACAACAACAACAACAACAACAACAACAACAACAACAACAAGAACAACAAGAACAACAAGAATAATAATAATAATAATAATAATAATAATAATAATAATAATAATAATAATAATAATATGGTAAGCCGTTAATCATCAGCATACATCCCCCCGTTTATTTAATATATAGAAATCTATAACCAATTTAACACCTTAAAAAGATAACTGCACTGAAAAATAAACCTGAAAATGAAAGCTTGCATTTGTGACCAGCAGGCTTACCTCCAAACAAGATCGTATCCAGTGACTGGAAATATAGGTACTTCCATAATCACCTATCGACGGTTTTACACCATGGCATTCAATAGTATAGTGGATACTCTGTTTTGTTTGCCCACTTATTATCTCTCCTCCCCCTTGATTTATCCATTGAACAATCTCACCTTTCTGCCAAAAGAGATCAAAACTAAATTAAAAATCAACTGGAGTCTGAAATATATGTGTAATATTTTTTGTGGAAAAATAATACTACATATGTTTACAGACAGCAACTATTAATTGCAGAAACTGGAAAAAGAAAGGCGAAACAATATAATGCTAATTTAACAATTAAGAAGTTAAGAATATTAATACATCATTAAGCTCATTCCAATTTCATATATCTTACCCTTTCTTCAGGAAATAAATTTGAGAAACAAAATGTTTTCCCTTTGAAAACATTTGCTGACTTCACATGCACATTGGAGTCATGTTGCGAAATCTTTTGGACCCTCAACTTTTTATCAGGAAGTTGAGTTTGAGACATAGTTCTACCCGATGCTTTACCAAATGTGACAACATTCATACCCATATTGTGTTTCTCTTGTTTGTTTTTCTCCAAAGATTCTGGCATTGTAACTCCAAAGTCCTTAATATCCACCACCTGATCAGTCTGGAAGCTTTGGCGAAAGCTTGAGCTTTTACTTTGATCCATAGGCACAATGCCACTAACTGCTCCTTTTACTATGTTAGATGAATTTAAGAAATCAGAAAACAATTAAAGCTATGAACTCCCCATAGAAGCATATTCACAAACTATTTAAGAAAAATATAATAGATTAACCAAAAAGTAGACACAACACAAATAAGTACATCATGATAGCACACCTTTTGGAAGAACAAGATCATATGCAATGTGTCGTCGAAGAACAGGGACTTGTTTCTTTTCACGGTCGCAATCTTCAAGCCATGAGGTTTTAACAACATAAATGACACCTAGAGCAGCAATACTCCTTACATCCTTCTTTTCCCTGTAAAAACACAAATGATGTGAAGATAAATCATAAATAAATATTGGAAAAGGAAAACGATTTGCCAAATTAAATCCATTATATGCACCCATTAAGTTCATTCTTGATATCAGAATAGACTTACATTTCTGTAGGATTTCCAATTACTATATGTGTCAACTTATCATTCAAAGACATGTATCGAGAGCCTCCACCTTTGCGCACCAAATTAACTAGCTTCCGCATTTCGGAAGCTTCAAAACCAACAAGTGATATTCTGCACTCTGCTAAGTACAGGTCATTGTCATCAGATTCGGAATCATTGGCAACAGCACCATCAAAGTTCAATCCATTGCTGGTCTGTAATGGATGTGCTTCAACATCTGCCTCTTTAACAAATAATGACACATTTGAAAAAGAAGATGTATGTTGTGACTGTGTAGCTTCTGAATCTATATACATAGACTCGGCGCAATTAGAAACTAGCTTATTTGAATCCGCGGCTCTTGAGAATGAGCTAGATTGCATTTTCCCAATGTCCTTTTCCTGGCTATGTTGCACTGTTAAGTGCCTGGTCACCTTACGTGAAGATAAAGATCCACTCTGAACAGGGTAGGACTCCTCATTCAGACATGCTATACATAACAAAATGCAAACAAATACAAATCAAGTCAGTGAAGAAAAACAATAAACTCCATAAAAGAGAGTGTGAGAGAAAAGAGAAAAGAGAAAACTGAAAACCTTAATCTTAAACTATTTTCTCAAACGTAATTTTTACAATGATAGTGTGTGTCACACGTGTTTAAAATAGTTGAGCTTAATTAACTCTGAAAAACAATAACCACCACTAGCTGAATCCCACACTAAAAGCCCAAGGCTTAGTTTATATAGTGCCGAGTCCGAGAGTATTCTAGTCTCAAGAACTCTGCAACTAACACACTATCCACATACTCCCATATACTCATTGCATTCCCCCTAAGCTCAGGGTGGTTGAGGCATAGTCAATATCAATACCCTGAGATAGGGGCTTAGTGAGTGGTGTTGAAAATATGTTAGGATCTTCATAATTATTGTACAGTTTTATTTTAGGCATATCATCTCATCTATATTTATTTTGTATTTATTTCATTAAGCCTATATAAAACGGACTTCAGTGTGTAGTTTAGACACAGATTCTCTCACATGCTCTCTCGTATTCTCTCATTCTCAACATGGTTTTAGAGCCTAACAAGAACCAATCCTCATCCATGCGTAAATAGACCGGCTGTCTAGGCCTTACAAAAATTAAAATTTCATAGGTTGTGTTTTTCATTCCATTCCTACTATCCACCGTCAAGTTCCTCTATTACAATGTGATCATCTCTTCAATTCCTAAATATTGTTCTTACGACTGCGATTTTTTTCGCCGCACACCACCTCAGTCGTGTGTGGAAGCACTTTAGGGCATCTTTTCAGTCACTTCTTTCATTGTACGGGTTGCAAGACTATCCTAGTCCCCCAATCTATAATTGTTTTGCAATTGTAAGCCTCTCCAAGTTATCAAATATTTCTTGTGAGTCTTCTCAATTTAGGAATCATACTTGTAGATCACTCCCTATTCCCTAATCGGGTCCATAGTACAGCTATGTTTCCCTTTGCATTGGTCCATTCAAATACTTTGTGACTGTAGAACGACCAAATTTTCACAATTACATTTATTGATGACTGGTCACATTGTACATGGTTATTTTTTATGAAAAACAGGTCTTTCAGCAATTTTATCATCAGTGATAATGCTCATGAATAACTATACTTTTCTCTAACATTTCAAGCCACTATGGCTTCACATGGCATTTTTCACCAAACATCTGTATGTAGGAGAATACAGCTGGCTTATCATGGCCTATTATTGTGCAGTATATTTTCCCACCTAGTTAGTTTATAGTTAGTTCAATTTGTTATAATTATGGCAGATGAACTTATTAGTGGTCATCAAGATGCAGTGTTGTGTTGGAAAAGTAAACGACTATAACATTGAAGATGCTTCTTGTGATGATTATTTGATTGGGGAGAATTATCAAAATTCAAAGATGCTCTAGATGAAGACTACATAATTGCAGTTCGAGAAGATGCCAGTAGTAACGGCAATACATAACCAAAAAATGAATATTATCAGGAATCTGTCAGAAAATGTCGAGACTCAAGATCCCTGAATTTTGGGATCAAATCAATCAGCCTAGCCTATATATGGTAACGGTGAAAATCTATCAAGAAAATAAGAGCAAGGAAATGAAAGAATAGCGGAAACCTATTCTAACAAATGAAGTTCTATTGTTTAGTTTGAAACCCAAAAAGTACCACAAGATACAGCATTGAAGCATAAAAGTTACCTCTTCGAGCAATAGATTGATCAAACCATTTCATTGTTACAATATGAATGTGGCCCCAACGTTTCGCCACCTTATACTTATCACCTTCAGGAGCGTAAGAACGGTCAAGAACACAAATATACATCATGTTCAAACCTCAATAACAGATCTTTGAGTTGAAACACTGAATTATTCAGTCATAGAGGATAATATGCACAGAAAATAACAAACAACCGCAAGTACAGTAGGGATGCTAATCCTAAAGGCAATGAAATAGAGGACACTATGACAAGCAAGATGCAAAATAACACCTTACAAAAAAAATCATGTATAAAAACCTGTATGTCTGCACAAAAGGTTCGCTATACAGATACTATTAATCGAAATTTCAACTTCAATTAGCACGAACAAGGGTAGCCTTACAAACTAATAGGTCAACAATATTTAGTCAAGTGATTATTAATAAGCACGACCAAGGGTAGCCTTACAGTCTCAAAAAGCAGATATTATCATTTGTGCAAGATAAGGAAAAGTTAATGCAGACGTGGGACTCTAGCAAGAAGTTAATGATCTGACTACAGAAATTAACTTAAAGCGAAATTGTGTAAGACATTTATGCAGCTGACAGTGAAGCTGTGGGGAAAAAAAATTGGTATATATCAAGGAGGATTTTCTCTCCTCTTCTCAAAGAACAGTTGAATATTTGCAAGTCCAAAAGAAACTATCAAAAGGATATATCACAAATCAAATGTGTGCACTTCTTTGTCAGTTCCGCAGAGTATTTTCCACCATTTTGTAAAATAACTTTTTCCATTTCTTTGCGCTTATCTGAAAAAACTCAAAGTAAATTAGCATCTAACAGAAAAAGCATTCTATTATGACCAATACTAACAGGCATATAATTTACAACCTGCTGAGATTCCAGTCACACAGATCTTTAACCCAGAGAAAGGAAGAACCTTATATGACTCTTGAGGAACAACACGATGCTCATCTGAGCATTGCTTTAACCATTCGTAAGTAACTATTGGTTTCTTCAGGACATTCAAAGCCCACTGCCAGACATAACATAGTGTATGTTAGATTGTATATCATAAAAATAAAATTAACAATAACAATAATAAAAAACTCCATAAAGATTGGATAAGAGTGGAATTGGTTTACTAAACTATCGTACAAGCTAAACAGATTGCTTTAATATTACAATATGAAGATGAACTTATCAGTGTTCATCTAGATGCAAAACAGATGAGCCCCATTAAGAGCTATATTAGACACCACAAATCCCCAACAATTTGGGACATAAACCAAGCAAAAAACAAAACAAAGTGACAGCCAAAGAAAACTGTTTATTATAGCCAATGCACATGAAGGAATAAACTTATGATTTTGCCACTATTGTTGCATTATTTATTGTATATACATGCGCTTTTCTACTACCCACGTGTACTACAAAATACAAATTGTATATAGCTTCTTTATCGGTGATGTATAACACTGAGATGTACAATGATTTACACTTGTATTATACATATTTACATAGAATGAAGATTTTCACTCTGTGATCCTTTACTAATTTTACAATACCACAAAATATTACAACCAGTGAACCAACATAAGCTTCAAATTAGAAATGAAATCCATCTTTTAGTACAACATAAATCCAACACTGGAAAACATCAAGTTTGAACATAGTTCCAGGGAGAGAGAGAGAGAGAGAGAGAGAGAGAGAGAGAGAGAGAGAGTAAAGCATGTAACATACTAAACAGTCTTAAATAAGCATGTACGTACTAACATGGATAACTGCATACAATTCCCCAAGTGCTTTTTATGTGATACATTGGGGGACAGGATAATAGTATGCAACAGAAAGTATAACATATACTATTAGCTAATTAGGAATATGAGTGAAACGGAAGGAAGGACAGAAGGAAAGAACAACTAGCATGGAACAAAAAAAAGTGTATGTCATAGTTAAGAATAATATAAAAATATAGAACAATAAATCATGTAACAGACCTTGTACTTTAGAGCCAAAACATTTTTCACGATGACAAAGTTCAAATCTGACGACGGTTTAGTGTGTAGAGCTCCCCCCATTTCAGTCACTAATTCTTCTATCTTAATCTGCAGGGTCACATACAATCATACTGCCAATTGAGAACATAACTACGAAGGATTGAATGAAGGATAAAATACCGAGATAAAATAAGGGGCAAACTTATGGGCCTTCAGCACAGTGCTTACAAAATTTTAATCAAAACTATAGAAGTTCAAACAATAAAGAGAACAGAAATATCAAAGTGTAATAATGAAAAGGAAAAAAGAAAAACTGAAAATATGAATGGAAATAAACAATCACAAAACAACAATAATTAACAATATGTAAAATATGTATGTTAAAAAATGAATTTTATAACTCTAATTTGAAGTTAGAATATTTCTCCTAGAAATAATTATTTATCCATCTTTTCCCTATGTCCTTAATTCAGAGACGGTAGCAACTAGCAAGCACTTCCATGGAAAATTGACAAAAAAAAAGTGAGCATGAAAGGGTGTGTGTGCTTGTAAAATGTAAACCATATGGAAAATAAGAGCAAGAGGGAAAATTAATATACCACAGCAACCTTCTGTTCGTAAAACAAAAAGTACTGGAAAATGAAAACTTGGACAAAAAACCACACAATACCTTCTCATCCGCATCAAAACCAGAGGCAAGTATTTTGACACCATCCATAGCAAAGCAACAAGTGAAGCCTTGTTTAGGCAGAGCCCTTCGTTCTTTAGCACATAAAAGAACGCATCTGGGACCTGCTCAATAATAAATGAAACAAAACTGAGGATCAAAAGATACCTCAACTTCCACAATGAAAACCAACCAACACATCTGCATGTGTGTGTGTGTGTGTGTGTGTGGTTGTGTCTGAGTGTATATAGACCATCGCTAAATGATTAAACCTTATCAAATCACAACGACGAAACCTCAACACGCTAATTGTACGGTCTAACACTAAAATAAAAATCTATCATAAAGATCTAGAAATTTCTCCTGAAAAATCAAATAAATAAATCAGAAAAAATATTAATAATACAAAAAACAAAAAACAAAAACTGAATAGTGAAATTGATGAATTACGTGTTTGCTGCAGGAAATAATATGATAATCGTTGGGACCTAATACCACATGACGAAATTTCACATCTCTTATTTTCTGCCATTTTTTCCTAAATTGTGCAAAAGCATGGGATCTTTACTAGTTGTTTCCTATATAGCAACTACAATTCAGATGGAAGGCATGTATGGTATCCAAATCCAAAACGTGACACCACACCGACACATGTAGTTACAATTAGTAGCTGTTTGTTTTCGCAGTAACATCCCGTTTCACATCCGGAGGCACGGCAAGTGAGAAACTACAATTGTTAGCATCTAATTCAACGTGCGGTGTGGAGGCGTTGGGTGACTGTGCAAACAAACACATGCTCAATCACTTCTAGTTTCTCAAATTATTACAATTGTCTACATACATGTTTGCGTCTGTGTCCGTGCTTCATAAGTTATTTCACAGCGTCAATTAAAAAATTGAAATATTAAATTTCATATGTTGTTTCAGCAATCAATCACATTTTTATTTCACTACATCAGTTGAAAATTTGAATATTAATATTAAATTTCTAACAAACACAATAATCATAAGGATCTATGATTAATTGACAAAACATACCGAGCATTTTACATCCCTTTGATTTAAGATCTAGAAATTTCTCCTGAAAAATCAAATAAATAAATCAGAAAAAAAAAATATTAAGAATACAAAAAACAAAAAAAAAAAACTGAATAGTGAAATTGATGAATTACGTGTTTGCTGCAGGAAATAATATGATAATCGTTGGGACCATTACGGGAAGGATCACAACAAAGGTGAATTTGAGCGCCGTTATCTTTAACGGCGTCGTGAAGCGTATCGAAGACTTCCGGCGGAACTAGGTTTCGCGACATGAAGACGTTTACGCCGTGAAATGACTTTGTCTTCGACATTTTTCTTCTTCGATTTTGATTAAATTACTCTGGTAGCGCAATTTCTTCTACTGAATTTTGAGAGAGGAACGAAAGTGAAGTGAAGAAGATGATGATTTTTGGTGAGAGAAATTTATGAAAGTAGGTTTTAAACAAAGACGCGGGAATGTGAGTTTAGTGGTTCAGATTTTGGATGCAGCTACTGTAGTAGTGTAGTGGCTATGTCACAGAATTTTATTTTTGACTGGTTCGTGTTAAATACTTTTTCTACACAAAAAAAAATAGAAAATATTTTAGAGTAAATAGCTTACCTGGAAAAATGATAATAATTAAGAGATGAGCAGAGATTAGGAAAATTTAATATTTTCACATTGAAGATGTGAAAGGTATATTAAATATTTTAAAAATTGAAAGCATTTATATAAACTAGCCACCAAACGGGCACGTCGTTTGTGTGATTGATATTCTTTCTTTTTTTTTTTTGATGCGATCGATGTTCTCTATTGTGTAAATATAAATAACTATTTAATCTCCCTTTTTATTGGACTTATTTAATTATAATTACTTAACCTCCTTTTTTGTTGTGACTAGTTATTAAGAAGAAAAAAAAAATATATTTTTTTTTTACCATAAAAAACTGAAAACCTAGGAATAATGAAAAAGTGATCCCAAAAATTTGTATCCTCTTTATATATTAGTATAGATAAAGGTGAATTCAACAATCAGAAGCATTGTAAATCTATTCGCAACTTGTTTAAAAACGTTGTTTGAATGCTTTCTCATATTTCAAATACTTTGTGCGGTTGTAAAAAAAGAATACTGTGCAGTATTAAATAAATTATTAGACGTCATTTTTTTAATGGTTATTTGTGAAATTATTAACTGTTCATTTTTTTAATGGTTTTCCATAAAAAAAAATGCTGCAATCACTTCTTTGAAGAATCCGGGAATTTTGTTGTTTTGTTTATATTTTTGTTTTCTACCTATTACATTACAATCTATACATTTTATATACCAACTCATTCTTATTTTAGTTTAACAAATTTATCGTTTCTAAACATAGGGTGTGTTTGTTTTAAATTTTTTTGAAAATAGATTTTGTAGTGTTACATAATTTTGTGTAAGAAAATTTACAAAGAAATTTTTTATAAAAGCTTCAAATTAAAATTTGGTTAGAATGGTTATTCTTAAAATGTGATTTTAGGCATTTCATCATTTTATTGAAAAAAATTTGGGTGTCAAAATTTTGAAAAAATCATTTAATTTGAAGCTATTTCAAATATATTTTCATAAAAATCATTTTTGAAATACAACTTTTTAAAAAATTATGATTTTGAATATGTTTTGTTCTTCAATAATGTATGTTTATGTTATATGATGTCAAAATTAGTGTTTCAATTTAGAAAAAATGAATATAAAAAAAAACTTATAATATTTTGAAAAACGATTTTACAAAATCCATTTTCAAAAATACAAAGAAAAAATCTATTTTTTTAAATCTAAAACAAACGCACCCTGTAACATCCCGATTTTCGTACCTCGATATATTTTACTTTATTTAAAATCTCGATATTTTATTTCTTTATAATTTGGTCGTTTTTGCCGTATTTAATATATTTTTGGTTTTGAAAGTTTGTCATTATGGTATCTGTTCCTGCAAGGATTTTAGGGGGTATGCAGAGTGTGGAACTCATATAAGCTTTTCTCTGTATTTTGTAGAAGAAGGAACATATCTCTCATAATGCTTGTGATGCCTTATTTATAGGAGTGTCATAGGAGATAATGGGGGGAGTAGTTGAGAGATTATGTAGAATAGTGGGTTGATGGTGGAGTAGTGGAATAGTGGGGCTAGTTTTATGACCTAGTCTTTCTTGGGCCCCTATGACTTGAGCGAGTGGCCCAATTGAGCGTGTTGGGCTTAGGTGAATGGTACCCCGGTATTTTGTCCGGTACAGTATCAGAGCTGGTCGATTCAGTTCGGACCATGTGTGTCTAGGGTTACACTGGCTGTGTCAGTTTGATTCCACCTCGGATGATAACTATGTCTAGTTTGGGTTGAGGGTTCAATTTTTACGAGCCTGTATTGGCTATTTTACTCTCGATTAGATCCTTCATGCGGCAAAGTTTTATGAACTTTGTGAGTTATGATGCGGAAGCATAGTTTTCGTTATGGCTCTAGAAAGAGTTGTATGATAAGGATGATAGCCTTTAAGGATGATAGCCTTTGATGATGGAAAGTCAGGTCAGGTCATTTACGGACTCTGACGATGGAAAGTCAGGTCGTTTGAGATCATTGACATTGGAGGAGATTTGACTTCATAGATTGTACCTTAGACGTAATAGTATGCTTATTGTTACAAGGAAAAACGATGTAATTTGGAAGGATTAATCCAAGCTATTATAGTTGGATTTCAGGAAGGATGAAGTTGAGATCTATTGCGATAGGAGAAGACATTGTACTCTTCAATGTGACATGGAAGGTCATATTATTGATGATTTTCCTCAAAGACAGAATATTATGGAATTGGATCAGGTATTAATGTCCGTTTGAAAAAAAAATAAAAATGAAAGTTGTGAAAAACAGTAGCGAAGGGTATGGCATATATCATAAGGACATCATGTCTTTTAAGGATTTCATTCATATAGGAATTGTCCACACAGAGCAGTGGGAACATGGTTTCAATATGGATAAGTGGGACATATTACAAGAAACTACTTAAGGAAGAAGAGAAACCAAGAAGATATAATAGTGATTGGTGTTTGGGTTGGTCAAAGAGTCAATGTAAGTTGGAGCATTGGAGTTGATGTATGTAATAGAAGGAGTGCTCGGTAGGTACCTTTGAATGTGCTACGTAGTGATGATCCCCGTAGATCAAGGGAATGGTCCATGAAAATAGTTGGAACTTGTTTTAGGTGTTGTGATTAAGAAGTGTTTCTTTGGGCAAGGACATGAAGTGAGACTTGTAGCAACAAATAATGAAGTACAGGGATTCTAGAGAAGCGATAGAAATAAGGTCATAAGGTTAAATAAAGGTAATTGAAGGACATGTAAAGAAGTTATTGGACTAGAGTGTTTAACCTCAGAAGTTGAAGTTGTTAATTGGGAAGGTATGATTGGTCGTAGGTGTGCATAGATAGGGGAAACCATTTAAAGAGGTTATTAAGAATTATTTATTTAAGCCTACGATTATAAAAAATAAAAAAACAAATCTATCACATTAAATTGGAGAAAGGTGGTTTTGATGAACGGGAAAAGTTTTTAGGATCTTGTTGCAAGCATTGGAGTTTGAGAAATTCGTTGCATGACCGCTTAAGTTTAAATTTTGGTTTAAGAGAAGTTTAGTCTTTTGTATATTATGGAAGTATAGAAGTATACCCATTGAATGTTGGTGAATTGTTGATATGGAAATGTTCGTGAATAGTTGGTGAATTAAGTTGTTCTCTTGGACAAGAGAAAGATCATTGAAGGATTCATCTAATGGATTTATTTAGAAAGCGTGACACTAATGGATAAGTTAGGAGAGTATCCGATAAGTTTAAGAACTAATGATTAGCTTCATGGAAGTTTTCATAGTTTCTTGATCCTTTGGAATGATCTGATAGGTTTACTATGAGTTTGGTGGTATGAGGATACAATGACATTAAGTGGTGGTCTATGATTTAAGACAACTTAAGTTTGTGAGAAGGACTGTCTTACTCATAAATCTAGAAACAAGAAGGATTGTTTTGAATTCATAACTAACTTGATGGTTGGTGTCTTTGCAGGTATCACACTGTTGTTGCACTCATACTAGACTTATTCCATATTGAGTTTTTTTTTTTTTTTACTTATTTTTTCAGTTTGTGCCCTTTTTAGTTTGCATATTTTATTGTTTCCCTTTTTATTGTCTCTTTTGTTGTTTTATATTCTTATTTTTTTTATTTAATTATTGAATAGGAAGAAGAAATTAACCATGAGAACCTGTTTTAACATATATTGAATAACAAAAGGTGGCCAACTCAAGGTACATCAAGGCTAGCTTTCAATTTAAGTGTGTCGGCGCCAGTCCTCCTGTTTGCCTCGCTGTTGACTTGAATATCTCACTGCTAAGGTAATTTTCAATCATTGTTGTTATTCATGTGCAATTCCTTTGCTTTTGAGGATCATTAGTTTATCTTCTTGATATTTTTTTTGATAGTATGAGATATTATTTATAAGGTAATTTCTTGATCTTTTTCACTGCTAAAGTAATTTTCAATCATTGTTGTTATTTATTTATATGTGAAATAAATAGGTGCTGGTGTGGCTATCATTATGATTTATATATGCAGTGGGTGAATGATTAGGTGCCGGTATAGCTTTTGGTAAAGCAGCTGGTCTATGCTTTTGCATATTATACTTTTGGGTTGTTAGTCTTTATTCAAGACAATTAAGCAATATCTTGAAGTGCTTTTGTTGTGTGCTTTGAAATGTATGTTTTTTAAAGACCTTTAATTGAAACTTTGCATTTCTTTGATTGGTGGGAAGGTTGAGCAAGAGGGAGTTTTCTTAAGGTTGGCAAATACACTGAGCGCGTCGATGCTGATCCTCCAAGTTGCCTTGCTGTTGTCCTTGAATATCTCGCCGTTGAGGTAATTTTTGCTCAATGTTCTTATTGTGTGCAAGTCCTTTGCTTTTGAGGATATTGTTATATTTATCTTTTTTACCTTTTTCTTATTTTGTTAATGATCTCAATGGCCAAAAGGGATTATGAATTTTTCCTCTCATCAAGTTGGCTTATTTAGAGGTGTTTGTCACTGCAGCATTAAAAACTTGATTATACTAAGGATTACACTGTCTGCAGAAATTGGAAGATGCATACCAAATCTTGCATTATTTTTGTGCCTTTGCAATTTGTGTGAAATGAATTATTTGTCCACAGGATGAAAATGGTGAAGCAGATAGAGATACCAAATTACAAAATTGCTTTTCTTGCTTAAAAAAACATTGCCATTACTCCAATATATCCAACAGGAGCAGAAATCAGAATTGGAAGTAGAAGCAAGCATACACGGTACTCTGATTTGATTTGGTTTGTGTTATCAAGTAGATGGACCGATGATTTCAAATGTACAATATTGTGCTGTTTCCTCAGGTTCTCTGATGGTGGAAGAGGAGGATATTCTGCAGGCAGCAGTTGATGATGATGATCGAGTCTATTGGTATTATATCATGGACCCTCTCATGTTTCTGTTTAAGTATTCATTTTGCTTAACTGCGTTATGATCATGATCTAGTATACTCTGGAGTTAGAGGAGAGTTCGCAGGATCCTCGTCGCTTAGAAAAATACTATAAGTGAAGGCTGAGGTGCTAGATTGGAACCGGTCTAACATTGTTGGACCTAAAAAGGACAAACAAGAGTAGTAATAGAGTACTGTAGTGTGTAGCGCAAGCTAAGCCCTATAAGGCTTCTAACTGTAACAGAATTACAGTAACAGAAAGTGCTGACTCAGCACCTAGACTAACAGCCTTGTAACTAACTAACTAACTAACTAACTAACTAACTAACTAACTAATCTTGTGTTAGTTAGACATTTCTGGTAATTGCAAGTTAACAATTCATATGATTCAATACAGTAATATTGGTAGTTGAATTTCCCTTGTTGTCATACTATATGTTAAAACTTACTACAAGAGAAGTTAATATTCCGTTTTCCTTATTTTGGCATTGGTATTTGTGGAATTACTTTTATTACCACAGATAGATAGATACTCATATGAATTAATTTCAGCTGTAACTCCAATTATGTCATCATTTTATAAATTGTAGGAGTATGTTGCAAAATTTGACTCATCTTACTATCCATACTTTGATTAACTAATTTTCTCATTCAGATTTGTCGATTTTCTTGTTTCACAGTGACAACTGCAGTACATCCATTGTCAATTTCCACAGAAGTTGTACCAATCCTTATTGTCGGTACGATCTCTGTCTCACTTGTTGCACGGAACTAAGAAATGGAGTTCATTGCGAAGATATTCCTGCTATTGGTAATGAGGAAATGGTCGATACAACACCCGAAACTATTGCTTGGAGAGCAGAGACAAATGGTAGTATTCCTTGCCCTCCAAAAGCTAGAGGAGGTTGTGGTACTGCTACCCTTTTCGCTGAAGCGCCTATTCAAACCTAATTGGATTGACAAATTGACTAAAGGCGCCGAGGAACTTACAATCAAATATAACCCACCCATTTTTTATCTTTCTCTAGGATGTTCAGAATGCCATATTTTAGAGGAAGATGCAGCACATGATTCTGCAAGGAAGGCAGCTTCTAGAGAAACCGGTCATGACAACTTTTTGTACTGTCCAGATGCCGTTGAAATCGGAGACACAGAATTTTAGCATTTCCAAAGACACTGGATAAGAGGCGAACCTGTTATTGTAAGGAATGCTTATAAAAAGGCTACTGGCCTTAGCTGGGACCCAATGGTGATGTGGAGAGCTTTTAGGGGGGCAAGGAAAATATTAAAAGAGGAGGCAGTTACTTTTAAAGCTATCGACTGCTTGGATTGGTGCGAGGTTGGTGTTTGGATTTCTAGATTGAATTTGCTTCTACATGAAATTAGTCGTGCAAAAATCATATTAATTATCCAAGTTGTATAAGTTGTCACAAAAACCTATCTTGAGAAGACTCTTAACAATTTGGATCATCAAACAATAATCAACTCACCTATTTGTCAGCTTTTGTTTTGAAATTTTTAATATAGTTCTGAACAAGGAATATTATGTGTTCTTTATGGTGATGCAGGTACAAAGTTAACACCTTTCAGTTCTTCAAAGGCTACTTGACAGGGCGTCATTACAGAAATGGATGGCCGGAGATGCTGAAGCTAAAGGATTGGCCCCCGCCAATTTTTTTGAAGAGTGTTTGCCAAGGCATGGTGCTGAGTTTACAGCGATGCTTCCTTTTAGTGCTTATACACATCCCAAATCCGGTGTTTTAAACCTTGCCACAAAGCTCCCTGCTGTTTTGAAGCCAGATTTGGGTCGTAAAACATACATTACTTACATTGCTTACGGAGCTTTAGAAGAGTTGAGTAGAGGTGATTCTGTGACAAAACTACATTGCGACATTTCAGATGCAGTAAGTTCTTAAATTAGAGATTTCCTCTGCTTGAATTTATCATACACAAATAATGCTAAGTGCCAACCATTATTATGTAATTTGTTCTATTTCTATTTAACTTACACACTCCTATTGAAACACTCTCTCTAAAGTTGGAAAACGTAAATAACCTAACTGATTTTTTAAGCTAATGAAGTCGGTAACAATATTGCCCAACAGAATCTTTCCTTTGACAAAATTTGTGGTCAAATTTGATTTTTTGTCAATGGTATGACTAAAGTGGTGGTAGTTTATACTTGGAATATAAAATAATAACCAAACAACATTGCTTATCAAATATATATCTTGTATTTCGTGAAAAGACTAAGAATGTCGAAATTTACTGACATTGAAATTTGAAAGCTGAAAGCTGAAACTAGTTTTATCGGCTTAAATGATCAGCTTATGAAATCTGCAAAGGATCCTAAAGTATACATGTAACTCGCTTAAATGCTTTAACTTGAGCTGGAGTGTTTAGACAAGAAATAAATAGTTGCATTTAAAATTGGAAACTACACTGATTCATCGGAATTATTAAATCATAATATTTGTGTTGCATGTCAACATACAACTTATTTCTTTTCTCATGTTATGCGTCAGGCGCTAGTTCCACTAACGCAGTTATGGTATGCTTTGATCAGGTCAATATTCTGACACACACAGCTGATGTAAAGACACCAACATGGCAATCCAGAATTATAAAAAAGTTAAAGAAGAAGTACGAAGTTGAAGATATGCGCGAGCTCTATGGTCAAGACATTAAGGCAGCTGGTTCACGTGGAAGAAAACGCAGAAAGTGTCGCATAGGTAATGCCGTGGATTCTAAAATCCCTGAAAAAGAAGAAGACATTAGGGGTAGAGACTCAACCTTACTTGGAAGTCAAGGAAAAGAAGAGAAACTTGATGCAAAAGCTTGTGTTCAAGAATTCTCCGAATCCAACAGGAAGTATATTAGATTTAAATGTGAGTGAACAGGAAATCTTTGATCCACCAAGGATTCAGCAATTTGATCTCAATAGTCACGATTCCAGTTTCTTGGTTCTTGGAAATGATTGTGAGTTGATGCATTATGATAATGCGGAAGAACAACGTTGCTCTCCACCAGGTGATGAATCTTGTAAAGGAATTTCACCAAGTATTGATAATCAACCTTGTAGTGAAACAAAAGAAACAAAATTTGTCAATGGATTAGATTCTTCAGATGAGTCCAGTTCGGATATTGAGACTGACAAAATAGAGTCAGTTGAAAATGACATATCGGGTAATGATGTTCATTTGGAGACTCAATACGGGAGTGCTGTGTGGGACATATTCCGTAGGCAGGACGTACCCAAACTAAGGGAGTACCTAACTAAACACTTTAGAGAGTTTCGTCACATAACTAGTCTTCCAGTGAGTTATGTAAGTACAGTTGCCTTACCTTCATTGGATTATTGTTGTATTTCGATAATTTTGTTTTCTAAATTGATATGCTTTTCTCTTCTTTGACTTCAAGTGATTCATCCTATTCATGACCAGCACCTTTATTTAAATGAAAAGCACAAAAAGCAACTCAAGCTAGAATATGGTATGAAATTACGCTTTAATCAGTGATTCCTTTTTACGTGGATTTTGTAGCCATTAACTTTTTTTTCATACCAGGTGTTGAACCGTGGACGTTTGAGCAATATCTTGGCGAAGCTGTTTTCATACCTGCAGGATGTCCACATCAAGTGAGAAATAGAAAGGTAAATAAGGAACACAATTTTATTTTATACAGAAACTTCATCAAATTAGGTCTCTAAATAGTTTTTCAAAGATAGCCTAAACGAATTTCATAATCGTCAATTTTGTGTTATATAATTTGACTCGGTTATTCTCTTTCTCAGTCTTGCATAAAAGTGGCCATGGACTTCGTTTCTCCTGAGAATGTTCAGGAATGTGTTCGATTGACAGAAGAATTTCGCTTACTTCCAAAAAACCATAGATCTAAGGAAGATAAATTAGAGGTACATGTTTTACATCATTCTGGAGCACATTATGGCCTAATATTTTGAAATATTCATCACAATTTGTTGTTTAGGATAGTACAGCATAATGTCCTTTAACAGATTATTCTGTGCTTGGTTTGTTAGGTTTCTTGTATATCATAATTTGTATGCCGTCTTAGTTTTTAATACTCAGAGGTATTTCTTATACCCGATATATTATTTGTCCGTAGATAAAGAAGATGGCACTATATGCTGCTGATGTTGCTATTGCTGAAGTCACTGAACCCGTGGGAGCGAAATGAGTACTTTACTCTTAGTCCTTTAATATGATATGATGATCTTTTTATTATATTATTAATCGATAGCATAAATTATATATTTAGACAGCTTATTTTAATTTAGGGCGATCTTGCAGTTTTCAGAAGCAATCAACAACTTTTTGACAAATAACTCTCAACAGAAGCAATTTTACTATTGCTGTTGGTTTTATTTATTTTGATTTTAACCACTCTCAAAGTGTAGAGTAATGCTAAGTACTCATGAATTTTTTGAAGAACAATGTGCATCAACTTTCAAATCGAAGTACTAGCCAGTTGAATTTTTGAAGATGTTGTTGGAAAATAGTTCTAGCTAGTTTGAATATTTTTAGCTAGATTGTTGTATGACTTGACTGATTTAACCGTATTCGACATTTTTCTTACTTTTTGTAAATTATAATCCCTGATTTTGAATCCATGTAGACCGTTTTACAGGATTTGGATTCTTCACATTCACAAATGAACTCGGTTGTTAAATGAAAATTAGACGGTTTATGTTTTGCGATGTATTTTTGATCTGTTCATCATCGGGATTTTGGTTCGGATTTCGAATGATGATGCTACACTATCCAAAAGTACACTGTCAAGAAGGATATCATCATATCAAGGTACAAATTAACTTGTATCACAAACTACCGAAGATCTTATGGACAAGATGATTTGCTTGTAACATAAATTTGTCGGTGAGGTATACTTATATAAATATTCAAGTCATAATATGAGTAAGAGTGTAAATGAAAACTTTATATTCACAATAAAAAATAATACTTTATAAGGTAATTACTAATTTCCTCCATTTTTATTAAATACTAATTACTAATGTCAAAAAATAAATAAATTACTAATTACTAAAAAAGACAAAGGTGATTGTTTAATCATTAAAAGACCAATATAAAACCAAAAAATGGGAAATTCTAACATAGACACAAATACAAAAGACAAGTGTTAGGCACACTCACACAAATCATAAAAACTTAAAGATAAAAGAAATAAAATAATATTGATTGATGTGACTATATTACTTTTGTTTTAAAATTTTGGATTTGTGAGTGTGTGCCCAAATATATATTATTTGAGTTTGTGCCTATACAAGTCTTTCTCTTCTTTAGGGATCAAAATATTACGGTAATTAAGCTTTTTTTTGTTACAGCCTTTAAATTTTACTAATTTAAATCAGATTATTTGTTAGTCATTACTCTAATTAATTCATTCTTAGTATTGTAGTACTCTTTTATATAAGTCCTGGTTCAATTGATAAAAAATTGCCAAAATTACTAGGTTGCATATCATAATCCAAGACTGAACATTTATGTGAGGTTAATTTCACTGAATTACCAATTCATCTAAAATAAAAATTAAACCGATACAAACTTACAATAATGAAATGAAATTTATTGTTGTGATGAGATGATGATGATGAAGACGTGTAACACTTATAGTTGAAATGATACCAGAATCGTTACAAATTCATTTTCTCCACACTTACTTTTGTCACTTTCCAACCTTTTACTTTCATTATTACTCTTTATTATTACTGTACAATAAAATTCATTCACCGTCAGATCAAATATATCATCCAATCCAACGGCTCTCATTCCTCTCTCACTCTCTCTCTCTCTCACACACACAAGACAACCTCAACCTCTGTAAGAGAGAGAAAGAAAAAGAACACGAAGAAAAGAACCTGTTATTCCTCATCATCATGCTGTTTGCTTCTTCAAATTCCACCCTTTTCATCATCGATCCATGATCACCATCCCCATTTTCCTTCTCTTATTTTCCTTTTCTTCTTTTCTTTCTTAAATATTTTCCCGAGAGAGAAAGGGTTATATATATATATATATATATATATATATATATGGGGAATGCTAATGCACACCCACTCTTTTTTATGAAGGTGTGCATTAGCAACATACACCTTAGGGTGTATTTAATAACTTTTTAGTTATCTTTTGCTAACACACACCTTCTGAAAAATAAGTTGGTGGATTATAGCAAATGCCTATAGGAGTTGCTAACGTACACCCACTTATTTTTTAAAAGGAGTGTTTTAGCAACATACACTTGAAGGTGTATTTATCTATTTTTTAGTTAAAACTTGCTAATGCACACCTTCATAAAATTGAGTGGGTGTGTTATAGCATATCCCTATATATATATATATATATCGAGAGAGAGAGAGAGAGAGAGGGTTAGAGAGAGATACCCAGATAATTAAAACGGTGAAATTTTGGATTTTGATAACTGGGTATTTCTTTCTTTTTGATTCAGTTCAATTTTATGTATGATCGATTTGGATAGTATTGAGTGTGTTTCATCTTCTGATGGAATGGATGAAGATGAGATCCAACATCGTATTCTTCATCCTCATCCACATCATCATCATCACACTGAGTTTTCTTCCTTGAAACCTCGTAATGGAAATAATAATCATCATGTTGTTGGTTCTACAGTTATTGCTCCTGCAACTAGTGTTCATGAGTTGTTGGAATGTCCTGTTTGTACCAATTCAATGTATCCTCCAATTCATCAGGTTAGTTATATGTAATTGCATGTTAGGTTTTTATTTTTATGCTTATTGTGACTTGTTTGATTCATTTTATTGCTTTTTAGTGTTATTGAGTTGATTTGTTCTTTTGGGGCTTAGTAGGATGTGGATGTCTTAAATTTGGTTTTGGAGATTTTGTTTTCCCTTCATTGCGAAATGCTTTTTGTGTATAGTGAATTATTCGGCACACATCTTATTTGGATATGTAGTGGTAGTGGATATTTCTGATAGGTTCACAAATAATGTTTATTAATTTTTTGACCTATTAGAATTATCCACCTTAATGGTATACCAGTATATATCCAAATAAGATGTCTAACGGAGTGGTTCACCTTTGTGTAATTGAGTAAGGAATGGTAGCAACTAGTAAGGTTAGGTTTGAATTGGAGTCAAGGAATTTGCATTTGTGTCAAATTTCAATCTTGTGTTCGTTTTATAATGATTTGGGCAAAGGAAAGATTCTTGTTGCAGTTTAATGTTTTCTTTTGTGCTTAATAATTGAAAATTGATCAGTTGGCTTAGTGGTACTACTTACTACCTAGTCTTTCGAGTTCCATAACGATTGCACATTCGAGATATAAGTTGATATCTAGGTTGTAGGACTATTTATGTATTCTTCTTCTAAAGCAATGAACCATGTGTTAAAATTTTGGTAAGCGGTTAACAAATATTGTCTGATCTCTTGAGATGAAGTGCACACGTTGTAGTGAATCTCGGTTCCGTATAGCTTGTTAAAAGTAGGCTGTGCATTATCCATTATTCAATTTCAAAGGGCCTTGAACGAGTAGGCATGTTAGAGATTTTGAAGTAAATTTTGTGCTTCCTCTTACTTGAATAAGCTTTTGGTGATTTATCCCTTGGCAATGTTGGCATAATTCACTTGCAATGATCGAAGTTGTTAATTATGTGAAAGTTACTGAATGTTGAGATCTAGAAGAGGCTTTTGAATTTAATCAAACTCTTCACAGGACATGTTAATGTTAGAGGCGTGATGAAATTTTCATTTCAAAATCTTGATAAGTAATAGGATGTATATGTGTTGGTAAGTAGTAATTTCCAACACACACGCTAAGGTCCAAGGGCCTAGACTGTGGAACATGTGATCAACCCAATAATGAACCGAGGATTTTGAACTGTCCGGCTATGCTGGAGTTATTTCCGGATCTCATTTTAGTATTCCTATTTGGTTCATATTCACGATGCCATTAACACCACCGGCAATTTTAATTTTTTGCTATAGGATTTCACATACGGTTAGTTCTGGTCCAATATTGTTTTAGTTCAGTTTAAAGATGTTACACCTAGTTGGAGCTTCAGTTGCGGTTAGCTCTGCTCAATATTGTTTTAGTTTGGTTTGGAGGTTTTACATCTTCAGAGCGAAGCATAAAAATGGTCGAATCACATGTTATGTCAATGAAGCCATATTGCATAAGAGCTTGTTTTGGTCCGTTAAACCAAGTCATGCGTGCCCGTTTCAGCCCATATAATGTCTTGTTTAATTTGCAAACTAGTGATTTATCAGTGGCCTCGCTTGGACACTGCTAAACTCTTGGTATCATAATTGAGTTAAATTGTTGGCAAAATGGTTTTAAGCAGACCCACATATGCTCATATAGACTTGCGTGGACTTGTATAGAATTGTGGATTTGACGACGATTGGATGGTCTGAAACAAAATAGTTATTTTTCCGTAGACATGCTTAAAGTAGCTTTGGTTAAGTGTTAAATGAAAAATACAACAACTGAATGATAAGGCTCCATAGTGCACAAAAACTTCTTGCTATTTGAATGTTACTTGATATTTTACTTGTGCATTTATATTCTCTATTTACTTCCTCATTTAATACCTTGCAAAGTTGATATCATCATGATTGAAGCATATTAGTTGGAACTTGATACATGCTGGAAAAACTATAACAGCAAAAGTAAAAAGTAACAAATAGCTTTCTTGCAGTGCCACAATGGTCACACATTATGTTCGACATGTAAAACAAGGGTGCACAATCGATGCCCGACTTGTAGGCAAGAGCTCGGAGATATTAGGTGTCTGGCAGTAGAGATGGTTGCCGAATCACTTGAGTTACCATGCAAGTACTATTCTCTTGGATGTACAGAAATCTTTCCATACTACAGCAAGCTTAAGCATGAGATGATATGCAATTTTAGACCATACACTTGTCCTTATGCTGGATCAGAGTGCTCTGCTGTTGGCGATATTCCCTACCTCGTTGCGCATTTGAGGGATGACCATAAGGTGGACATGCACACAGGATGCACATTCAACCATCGTTATGTGAAGTCAAATCCTCGCGAAGTAGAGAATGCTACTTGGATGCTCACTGTAAGGGGTCTTGCAAGATTTTTTTATACATTATTTGTACCCTCCCTCAAATATTTGAAGTGGAATATTCTGCCACCACAAATTTTGGATTTCTTATATTCATGCACTCACACAATCGCCAGATCAAAATCGGACTACTAATGTGAAACTGTATTTTGGACTTGATTTACTAAAGTTTGAACATGAACCGTTTAATCTTGATCTGACAGTGAAGATTGCGTGAGTGCGTCAAATATGTGATTATGTGAATCGTCAGCTGAAAAGCCACCTACTTATTTTTGCTGATGTATAATGTTGAATAATTAACTACCTAGTTTAGTCTTATCTCACTATGCTCATCAGTCATCACTACCTGATTCTTCTCTTTGCCATTTCTATGATAGGTATTTCATTGTTTTGGCCAATACTTTTGCCTTCACTTTGAAGCTTTCCAGCTAGGCATGGCTCCAGTGTACATGGCATTCCTTCGCTTCATGGGAGACGAGAACGAAGCTCGGAACTATACTTATAGCCTTGAGGTTGGGGCAAATGGAAGAAAACTCATTTGGGAGGGAACACCACGGAGTATCCGTGATAGCCACCGTAAAGAGTCACGAGATAGCCACAAAGTATACTTATAGCCTCGAGATAGCCACATCGGTCTCATAATTCAACGAAATATGGCCCTCTTTTTCTCTGGTGGTGATAGGAAGGAACTGAAACTAAGAGTCACAGGAAGAATATGGAAAGAACAACAAAATCCAGATGGTGGAGTGTGCATACCAAATCTTTGCAACTGATGTGGTTTTTATTGTCTGTGTGTGATGTATATCTACAATACACCAACTTTGTGTATGTTGTAAACTTGTAATAGAGTAAGGCACTAAGGTGTTGGCTTTGGAATTTTCAGTCTTTTTTTCAAGTTGTGTAATAAACATGATTTGGAACTGGGATTTGTCTTAATTTTATGGGATATGGGATTAAAGAGGTTTGTCCTTTAGAGAAGGTTATTCTAGTAATTAAAGCATGTGCATAAAATAATAATCATGTTAAGCAAGACATTTTTTTTGTTTTTTAACCCTCCTTTTCCTAGGAGAACAGACTCCTAGTAATCCAAAGTTTGGCTGTGAGATATGTAAATTTGGCTAAAAATGTTCTTATAAAAAATCTGAGTTCTTTTGAACAATTTGTCTTAGTGGGCTCAATAACCATTTGAGTTCGATCACTTGGTTAAAATTACTGAACAATATTTCATTACGACTATAGTTCCCAATTAACCCAATTTATGGGGGTTTGGACATAACGCACTTACTACATCACACAATAACTGCTCTAGACCATACGATAAAAAAACAAGCGCCGAGATTGATTAAAGTATTAAACTATCAAATCTGCTCTAGATCGTTTGATAAAAAATCAACGGCTAACATTAATCAACGGCTAACATTAATTACTACATAAAAAATGCATGATATTCAAAAATGAATTGGTAAAGTATTGAACTAAAATAAAATAAAATACAAATCTTATAAAAAAAGAAAATGAAATTTATTAACTATTGAATCAGTAACCTGAGGTGTTTACATCAAAATGTTCTAAAAGAATAAAATGTTTACATGAAAAATGAATTAAACACTAAAAAAAGTACTAGTAAACTTTTTAATCGGTCCAATGAAAAAAATCCAGCAGCATCTTGTTGTTACTTTTTTCTGTCCTCATACCACCACCATAAACACTGCATAAATTTAATAAAAGAAACATTAATTAAAAATTTAATAAAAATAAAACTTAATTTAATAAAAGTACAATGGAAAAATATAATAAATATTAAAGCAGAAAAAGAAACATTAATTAAAAATTTAATAAAAATAAAACTTACCAGCATTATGCACACACCGCCGATAATCCACTTCTGGTTGTTACTTGTAGCTAGAATGGCCGTCACGGCGGCATATGCGGCTGCGGCGATAGGATTATTAATTACAGGACCACCCATGTTAAAGTTTGTAGTTCCAACATTTGGTTCCCCTGTATGTTCATTAGGCATACGGATGCGGTGTTGATAGTTCTCTTCCGAACCAGGAGAACCAGGATCGCGTGTCTTTCTGGATTTACCTACGTGATTGTCATTGCTATCGGCCCTGCGTTTTCCTTTTCCCTTTGAATTCGCCGGCTCCGCCACGGGTCCCGATGCCGCCGCCGCTGCCATGGACATTTCAAGTTCTTTATTGATTCGAGAATTTTCTTGCTCTGACAAATCTCCTTTGGCCGCCGCCATGGACGTTTCTGCGACTCCGGTAGAAGGGATGTTCCGCTCTTTATTGATTCCAGAATTTTCTTGCTCTGACAAATCTCCTTTGGCCGCCGCCATGGACGTTTCCGCGACTCCGGTAGAAGCAATGTTCTTTTTACGCTCTTCATTGATTCCGGAACTTTCTTGCTTTGACGAATCTCCTTTCGCCGCCGTTGCCCTGGACATTTCTGCGATTCCGGTAGAAGCAATGTTCTTCTCACTCTCATTATTGATTCCCGAACTTTCTTGCTTTGACGAATCTCCTTTCGCCGCCGTTGCCATTGACATTTCTGCGACTCCGGTAGAAGCAATGTTCTTTTCAAGCTCATTATTGATTCCAGAACTTTCTTGCTTTGACGAATCTCCTTTCGCCGCCGTTGCCCTGGATATTTCTGCGACTCCGGTAGAAGCAATGTTCTTCTCACTCTCATTATTGATTCCAGAACTTTCTTGCTTTGACAAATCTCCTTTCGCCGCCGTTGCCATTGACATTTCTGCGACTCCGGTAGAAGCAATGTTCTTTTCACTCTCATTATTGATTCCAGAACTTTCTTGCTTTGACGAATCTCCTTTCGCCGCCGTTGCCATGGACGCCGCCACGGGTTCCGATTCAGCCTTCGCCATGGATTTTTTTCTGAGCTCCGATGAAGTAATCGGTTTAGCCGGTTTACGTCCGGTGGCTTTTCTTTGGTAACTTGACGCCGGCTTAGTTTCGCTCTTTTTCTTGGTTATCGACCTTGTGACAACGGATTGAGAGTTAGTTTTCTTCTCTGGAATAGAATTGAGGAATCTTGGTGATCGCCGGAGGTTGATCGGAGAAGGTGAAGAAGAGGTAGGTTTTAATTTAGCCATTGAATTGAATCGAATTGGGAAATTGGGTGGGAATTGAATCGAATTGGGAAATTGGGTGGGAATTGAATCGAATTGGGAAATTAGGTGGGAAATGGGAATTGGGTGTTAAGTGTATTTATAACTAACTAACTCAAAAAACTGAAGCTAACGATCTCTAACTGTATGACTTTCTTTTATATTGACATTAAATTTATTTTTTCTGCAAGTGTGTAACAAAATGTGTAAAAAAAAAATGTATCAATTAGAAATTTAAAACTTTTTATTTTGCGAAAATTTCTCTTTCCACCTCCCACGTTTCTTTTTCACCACATGGTTTTTATTTATGTCCCTAAACCATTATTTTGGTAAATATGAACCAAATTTTTGAAAAATTCAAAAAAAAATTTACCGAACTTTTTTGGATTTTTTAGGAAATAGAACTTGAAAAACAGTATTTTTGAGTTTTTTGAAAAATAAACAGTTGAGGAATTTTCCAATGTTTCTATATCACAAAATTTCAGTAAATATTTTTCGAATTTTTCAAAAAATCGGTTCATATTTATTGAAGTTTTACTTTCAAAAATTAGGATAAAATTGAATTTTCGAGGGGTTAAAAATAAACATGAGGAGTGGAAAGAGAAATTTTTAATTTTGAATGCTAAATAACAAAGTTCAATTAAGAAATAATCGGTCGGCCCATTAATTAGGCATATAACCTAGAAAGCTATTCCACAATCATCATAACACAACGACCAACATCTGAACACTAAAATAAAACACCCCATAATTGTAAGTGAATAATTATGAAAGACAAAATAATAAACTGAAATTTAAATTACTAATAATTTTCTAAGGGAAAACCACATGAAAAAGAAAACATTATAAAGATTCCATGGGAAAAAAACAATGCCAATAATTTAATATATTTTTTTGGTAAATAACAATGCTAATAATTTACCAAGTCAAAATTTGTATTTCTTGTCTCAGTTGAACTATTGCATTTACAATGTGTTCAACAATTTTAACATTACTGTAGCAACAATTTTAAAATAATAAATATGTGCTGAGTTTTTTTTTATGCAGCAGCAAAGAAAAGCAAATATATTAATTAAAGGGGCATAGGAGATGCCAAAATCAATACGACAATCTCCAAAAAAAGGAAACATAACTTAAAAGTTGAGATAAAAATGAACCAACATAGCTATGCCATCCTCCATTCAGAAGCTCAAAGATCACTACATGTCGCAATAACATCCAAGCCGATAAAATGAAAAGATTTCGGGCGCAAGCACCTTGGGATCCCGTTCCTTGCCACAAAAGGAAACAGATAGCGCAATAGCTATAACTGTAGCACCGCCAAGCTGAGCAAGGATTGTGGGATGCAACCAAAATATTGCGCAGACCAGGATGAGTAAACAGCAGTACCTGCAATGCTACATAAAAGCCAGACCAGACCAAGACGATAGATAAAAGGACAATACAGTTCATATAGATTACAAAAGGGCCTTGTCTAAATCGTCCCTCCTATTCCCATGCATTTGAGGGATTAGTCCAAATCAAAATCTGCTACCCTTAAAATATTTGAATACTATGATTAAAGGAAACTATTCATCTGTGCGAATAAGTTGTTCTCCATAGTATCATTTAGTCCCACAACAATATTGCCATCATGCCAAGAATTCCACTTTGAAAATGAAGTGGGAAATCTAAATTAAAAACGGTGATTCTGTTGAAGCTTCAAAGTATAGCTTTTGCAAAATTATGGTGATTCACCATGATTTTATTAAACTTTCCGCGAATCAAAATATGTTGGCAACTTCAAGTATGTAATAGTCATAGTTACAAATGAAATGCCAAAATCATTATCAATTAACAGATTATTCAAGGGATGACTTTCCAGCTTCGCCAATTAATGGAACCGTAGTATCAGTCTCAATACCATGAACTGCAATACTATATCACCAAACAAAAAAAAAACGTTAAATACTAAACTCACCACATATAATGATACACATTAGTTAATAATAAACTGACTAACCTGTTCTTGAAAGTTTCAACCTCCGATATATCAGGATTAATTAAAATCCTAGTAGTATTGTTCACATTCTGAATGGATGCCTTGTCTGAAAAAATATAACACGATCAGATCAATCATTCCATATATACCACACCAACAATCAAAATAAATTACCTCTAAAAACTTTTATCTTTGCATATTGGACAACAACAATAGGCAAACCAGCATATGATTTCTCCATTTTCCTCTTAACCTCATCCACGTAATCACCAAATAGAGCACATTCACACTTACCCCTATCAATTAAAAAAAAAAAACCACAACACAAACAACAACACCAAAAACCACACTCAGCAATTGAATTAAAGTCTTACACAAATACACCATGACAATCAATCAATCATCAATATATTAAAACACTTATTAACTTACGTGTGATCAGTGAGCTCAATAATAACCATCTTCGTAATCTTATCATCCCTAATATACTCTCGCTCGGCAGATATACCAGTCATGACACCAATGACATCTACATTTCAAACAATCAATTAACTCTTACCATGTAATAAGTAAATAAACAAATAACATCCATTATGTAAAATAATACTCACCAACCAAGTATTCATAATCACAAGTATGCGCACAAATCTCAGCAACATTCACCAATGACAAACCAAGATCAGGTATATCACATGCTTCACACGATATCAACTGTGTCTTACTATAAAACGCAATTTTAAAAGGATGCAATGTCGTCCGATATAACCCACTCTGAGTAACAACCGAAAAATTACTTATCTGATAAACCTGTCCCTCATCAATCTTGGAGCAAATGCTTCCTAACATCTGGAGCAAATGCTTCCTAACATAAGCATGTATTTGTCCTCCCTAACATCATCCAACATAAAACAAATGCGCAATTATAACTCAAACACAGGTTTTCAACACTATACACTACTTTCCAAAACATACACAACACAGACCAATGAAAATTTATCGAATCAGAAACTAACCTTAGCATCAATTAATACCATCTTCAACGAATTTGTCTCAAATGGATTGAGAAAACCAGGAGCCTTCCACATACGAACAACCCTCACCCATATCACTACATCTTCCTTCCCAGGTAATATCTCTGCAACATCAGCAAACTTTGAATCAACACTGATCTGCTCGTTGTACACCATTATGAAAAGAATTGCTTTTATCACCTTGACACATACCATCCACCCCAATCGACTATTTATACTGGATTTAGATGTTGTATATCACAAATGAACCCTGCACCAGTTAACTTCTACAATAAATTCAAAATTAGAACCTCTCCACTCGGTTGGAGGGAAAATTATATCGCAGATGCAACCTCCCCACGATACCTCCGGGCCGCCAATAGCTACAAAGAACTATCCAGGTTCAACGAACTCGCACAATGCAATTCTACACCCACACGTGTTAATTGATATGAGAAACAAAGCATACATATATAACAGATGTCAACCTAATCCCAAATTAAGCAAAATTAGGCTAAATTGAAACCAAATACTTATATTATTATTAATTAATATTAATTAATTAATAAGCAAATGACGACACTCAGTTGGAAACCAAACGGTCTGACGTGGCATGGCTAATATCAATCTACAGTAGCGTTTTTGTGATCTCCCTATGTCAAGATTATGGATTTATAGATATCCTAGTAGTTTTTGAAATAACTAGTTATTAGTAGTAGTTATTTGTAATGTTTGAAGGTAAAACTAGTCTTTTAAACCCGTGCTTTCGCACGGATAAATTTTTTGTTGGTATAATCATATTATTATCCTATGCGAACTAACAAATAACTTAAATAAATTAATAAATAAAATTAACAGAAAAATATAGATCAAAGAGTATTGTTGCTTCTTATAACTATATGTTTGCACAAGAGGGTTTCAAGTTAATTAGAAGTGAAAATTACTCTTTAAACTCCCTTGATTGCTACCAGACTCTCCAAAAAATTTAAAATACCCCTCATGTTGGGCCAGGTACTTCGAAATATATAATCCGAAATGTATATATAGTATGCTTTCAAACGTTAATTTAAGAATGTAACTTTCTAAATGTAAAAATAATTCAAAAAATATAAATAAACACTCCTAGACATTAGGATAAATTTAATTATTTAATAATACATCCACAAAATTCTATAAAGTTCTTGGAGATACATCAAACTTAATGTCATTGTAGCTAATTTCATGCAAACTAAGTAAATTAGGACTTAAGAAATAAGTGGAGAGTTCAACAATTAACTCCTTTATAGAAACTCAAATGTTAATTTGATTAAAAACTTACGATATAAGCAAAAAGTCCAAATTTTATAATTTCATTCCCAAACAAATAACTTTTTTTAATTTATTAGTATACAAAAATCAATTAAGTGATAATGCATATCTAATTTCAACAAATCTTAATGTCTAGTTTAAAATAACAATGTAAAGAAACACCCTAAACATTATTAATTAATTTAATTATTCAATAAATATAAAAGTAAAAAAGAAATTGGAGATACAAATAACTTAATGTAAAAGTAACTAATTTCATGAAAACTTAGGAAATAAGGATTTCAGTCTGACCAAGGATTGAGGTATGTGTGGCTATATGCTTTTCAGTTTTTTTTCTTTTTCTTTTGATAATAGTGAGAGATTTCCCAACAATGTGCATTCACAGGTAACAAAAACCAAACAATTCTACAGTCAATTAGTCATGCATCTTGTGCATTTTATTGGCAAGTGCAACAGTCCACAAATATATTCACAAATCTACATTAGGCTGACAGAACTCATTATCATGGAAGAAAATAAATATATTCAAATATGATTGTGTTTCATCACAAATCAATATGAGATAACCACACCAGAAAGTCAACTCACCAATGAATTGACACTAATTTGCCACAATCAAGTAAAGGCCTAATAATCTGATTTTGAATTGGATGCCTACTTACAATCAATGGCTGTACTCCATATGAATTTGTACGAACAGAAACCATTGAAACGGTAGCATTCTGTGTCGTGTCGTATGTTTTAACTATCATCTGGCTTTTTATGTTGCCATTATTAGTGATACTTTCTGGTTGAGCTACCAGTATATCAGGCATTTGCAGTAGATTATTAGACTGAGATGCACCAAGTTTCTGTTTCGTATAAGTTCTCTCCAAGTTCTGTCCTAGTATCTTTTCACTATAGAAATTTTCACCGATCTCAGATTCTTCTTCCGTACCATTTAGAATTCTATTGGCTTATTTTGAAAAACCAATTGCACGCCTAGCATCCGCAATAAACTCAATGGTGGACATTTCAGGAGCTACGCCGCTTTATTCCATAATAACAGTATTAGTAAGAGATATCTGTAAGAAACCATGAAAAATATAAGGCATTATACCAATTATAATTAGAATTGAACCAGATAAACTAAAAGCGTGAAGATTGTGAAAAATTTGTTTCACTTCTCCATCAGCAAAATAAGAGGAAAGAACTGGACATATATCTTCATAAGAAACCTCTTTTGATTCACAAGAAGAGTGATACAAATTTGGAACGACACTCAACTCTACAAAAGATAAATCAATCGGGGTTCAATCTGTTTCGCTATAGTTGTCAGCAACCAAATATAAAACAACAATAATAAATAGCACATTTAATGAAAGTTTGTAAATACTAACAAACTTACCGAGATGAAAATAAATGCATTATTCAAGAATAGTCGGGAATTCTTAAACATCCTTGCAACCAGAGCTCTTAAACAATAGGCAAACCAACAGAAGATTTGCCCATTTTCTTGTTCAGAACATCAACATAAAGCACATTCACATTTACCGCTGTCAAAGGAAATACCATACACAATAAACAAAGACTTCAAATAAATGTCATTAATTAAAATCAGTGATAATTTAAGTACACATAATCACAACATCTACCTGTGATCAGTTTTTTTTTTTTGCAACAGGAAAGGAATGATATATTAAAAAGGGCATAACAAATGCCAAATCCAATACAACAGGAGCATCAACACAAATCTGCAAGCTAGCCTAAGAATACACCAACACAAAAGGCAAACGAACAACTCCCAAACAACACTGCTATGGCATAAAACAATGTGAACCAAACTATAAAAATACACCTCTAATACATATATTAATCCAACACAAGAGAAATGCAAGTGAGAAAGCTTCTCGTGGGAATTCAAGAAAAAGGAGGAACAACCATCCCTCGAAAGCAAACAGAAGAGAAAAGGAGCTTCTATCCCTCAAGAGCAAACGGCCGAAATGAAGACAAAATATCCAACACAATATTCAAGGGATTCCGGTTCTTGCCACAAAAAACGCAAAAAAGCGCAGTCGAATGGGCAACACCAATTAGCATTTAGCTAGCAAAGAATGTGATTATAGCAAATAATCACAAATGAATTACCATTAAATATTTCAAATTTAGCACCTAATTTCATAGTAAGCCTCATAGTAATTACAACTACATATTTCAGCTGTTGTCAAAATATTATAATTCTACCTATACATTATTTCATTTCATTTCAACACATAAATCACTATCTTTAAATTGTTTTAAATAAGAAAATCAAAACAACTTATAAAAAGGAAAGGGGAAGAAAAGTGGAATAAATTGTTACCTTTGATTTGTTCAAAATGGATGTGAAGGTGCTGAAAAATTGAACCAAAAGAGGGCAAAGAGTGAGTTTGAAACTAATAAAAAATTATTTCTTTGAATACAAAGTATCAAACACATTTATAACTATTGAGAAATTAAAGAGGAAATCCAACCATGGTTGCTCATTTCAGAAAACTTGAAGAATTGCAAGAGAATTAGACCAAATACAACTGCTCCTAACCTAGGCAACGGAAAACGACATAGTTGTTGTAGACGAAAGCGAGAAGTGAACGGTGTAAAACGACAAAGGAAAGTTATAAGAAGACGACAAAGAAGAATACAGTAAAGTGATTAAAATAATTAATAAACTTCAAGGGGCGACGTGGCACGCTAATTGCATTCTATAGTGTCCAGAATATGTTTCCTATGTGTCAAGGTTTAAGATATATAATCAAGACAGGATATAGTATACGAATTCACACTTACCACTGCTTATCACATCAACAAAACAAAATAAACCAACAAATCAAAGACTGCACAATAAAAGTGGTGATCAGTACACTATACATAAAAACAGCATCTACCTATGATCAATTACCTCAACGATGACCATTTTAGTTAATCTTTCCATCTCTAACGTACTCTCGCTCAGCAGAAATCCCGGTCATAATCCTAATTAAATCTACAATTCATTAGCTAAACCTTATAAAATTACCAATTTCAAAACAATTCAAACAGATTCAACTTATGTCATATTACTCACCAACCAAGAACCCATAGTCAAGTATGAGCATAAATTTCAGCAAGATTAGTGAAACTTAAACCAAGCTGGGATATAGCACAACTTTCAGATAGTTTCACCTTTGTCTTAATTGAGAACACAAGTTTGTATGGCTGAAGGGTTGCACGATAAAAATCACTTTGGGGAAAAAATAGAGAAATAGGACATCTCATAAACTTGTCCCTCTTCAAGCTTCGACTCAAACATATAAGTCAACCGCTTCCTAGTAGTAGCATGGATTTTTCCACCCTAATACACAATTAACAAATCGTTATATACAAACTGCATAAGTAAATAAAGTTATAGCCATAACATGTGTCGCACTGATTTTTGGATATCAAATTATTAATTAGTTTTGACTCATATTTATAATTCACCACCGAGCTTTTATTTTTTCAAGGAAAAGGGGAAAAGTTCGTAATAACCCTATTTTTTAGAGATTTAAAGGTTCGGGGGTTGGTTATATTAATGGAAAGTATTAGCACCATAAACGTCTATAGTACTCTATAGGAATCTCTTGTTTTATTTTACTTTTGTGCTAAAATTAATTTGCTTGTTAGAAAATATGTACATGAATAAGAAGTTTAAAGTGTTTAATTAAAAGAGAAAAAATGTTTTTGTTATTTTTTTATCGATTTGGGAAGACATGAAGTCTTTTGCACTACCTACCCGTGAAGGATCAAAATCTCGTAGTTCGGGGTAAAAATTACGAGTAAGTGTGTTTGTTTGATTTTAAGGTTTTGAAAAAGATTTTAAAAATAAAAGCCAAAGCGGCAAATGAGTGAGGTTGTTTGATTTTAATTTGTGAAAGAAAAGTCTAAGCAATTTAACAGTTGATTGAAGCTTTGATTGAGAAAGAATGGCGCGGACACTTGGTTTGAAGTCCAAGGTTTTTTTTGAGAAAAGAGTTTAAGTGACAAAAATTACTTCGTTTGAAATCCCCAAGGGTTTTTTATTAAGGAAAGAGTTTGAATGAAAAGAACACTTGGTTTAAAATCCAAGGTTTTTTGATTAAGGGAAGAGTTTAAATGAATAGAGCACCTGGTTTAAAATCCAAGGTTTTAAGGGAAAAGAAAATGTTTGTTTGAAAAAGAACACTTGGTTTAAAATCCAAGGTTTTAAAAAATGTTTGAATGAAAAGAACACTTGGTTTAAAATCCAAGGTTTAGAAAAGAAAATGAAAAGAACTCTTGGTTTAAAATCGAATGTTTAAAAGAATATTTGAATGAAAAGAACACTTGGTTTAAAATCCAAGGTTTAAAAAATGTTGTTTTGTGTTTCATGATTTTTGAAAGGAAAATGTTTTGGTATTTTGAAAGAGGTTTTGACCTCATTTCTTTAGAAAGGAATTAGGTAAGAGTTACGCGCATAGAATGACACTAACTTAAAACATCCTAAAAAATTAAACTAAGTGCGAAAGACAATCCACAATGATATGTTGATCAAAGTGACACCTTTTCCCTCGGAATTTTATAAAAACGCGCTATTTTGCGGAAAGCGATAAAAAGAAATAAACATGCATGCTATGCAATTTTTCATTTATAGGTTACATTTGTCCCTATTTACATTCTAAGGTCTTGCAATAAAATAAATATGTCGTGAATGCAAGAGAGGGGGATGCAATGCATTTTCACTAATAATTTTTACATTTGGTCCTAATTACATTCTAAGCCAAAAAATAAGCAAAAGCAAAATAGGACTAAAAATAATAAAGACATTAATCACACAATACATCCCAAAGTGAATTACGAGCTAAACTAGTTAATCACACAATACAAATCCCAAAAGCAGTGGAAACGTAAATAAACAAATGGATTTAAATCACACGATACAACAATTATAATGAGAAAATGAAAATAAAATAAAATGCAAGAGCAAAAATAAATTACGATGATATAAGAGCATAAAAATGATAAATGAATATGATGAGATGAAGATATTTGCATAAAATAAATAAACATAAGCATAAAGTCATATTAGTTAGAGTTAGAGGGAATAGATGATTCTAGTTAACAAATTAAAAAGTAAGCAAGAAATAAAATGTTAGGTTAGTAAGTTAGGGTCTGTTTGGTTCAATCGAGGGGAGGGGAGGGGAGGGATTTTAATGAGGGGGAGGGAAGGGGAGGGGAGGAGAGATCTTTTAATTATTTATATGTTTGGTTCAAAAGAGGGGAGGTGAAGGGAGGGGAGGGATTTTAATTGCAAATGTGTTTGGTTCATGAGGGGAGGGGAGGGATGATAAAACCAAATTACTTTTTTATCCTTATAATATTATTAGAGTTTCATAATTTTAAAATTATCCGCTATATAAATATAAAAACTCAATAGACTCAAAAATTTCACAAATCAAATTATTTATTAATAATAATTTTCTGATCTTGATGATCGATCTAACCTAATAAATAATATATAAAATTAAATTCTACATAAAATTTAAATTAAATTTTATATATATGTGTGGAAATTAATGTAACAAAACAAAATTTAAACAAAAGGAATAAAAATATATAAAGAAAGAGTATCACTGTTGACGTTAAGGATAAAAAAATTTGAAAAAATCTTAATTTCAACGTTAAAAAAGATTGCATGGAAATTTTTTATATAAAAAAAAAGTTGTATGGATATTATTGTAATACAACATAAACATATTTTGAAAAGAAATTAATATATGGATAATAAGGATAAATGTGACAACAAAAATTAGCAACATAAAAATATACAAGGATAGTTTTGGTATTTTAAAATAAATATGAGGATAAGTATGTCATTATAATTAAAATTGTAATAATGTAGTTTGTCTCCCCTCCCCTCCAAATCCCTCCAATTTGGGGGAAGCAAAAAATGAGTATGTGAGGGATTTTGCTCCCCTCCTCTACCCTCCCCCCCTCTCATTAAAACTGAACCAAACACAATTAATTAGAAATATTACCTCACCTCCCCTCCATTTACCTCGAACCAAACACACCCTTAGTAACAATAATTAATAAGCGTAAATAAAAAAATATAAAACTAAAAAGATAGAGCAAGTCTCAATATCACACTTTGCAAGGCTGAAAGTAACTAAAAATAGCTTATGCCAAAAGTGCTCGTATCATTGACTTATGTGGGGAGAAAATTAAAGAGCAATTAATTAGTAATTAAGTAATAAAATGAATAAAGTCAAAATAAATTCAACAAAAAAATTTTAGTAGTTTATTTTTGTTCAAAATGACCTAAAAAGGCCATTGAAATGAAAAACTACTCATGAAATAAGCTAAAATTGAATTAAAATAAGTTGAAGCAGGGAATGTTCCTCATTTACATCAATTGCAGAAATGCAAGAACAGAGGATCAAACGCCATTAAAATACTACTACATAATATTACTAAAAATCTAAAACTTAACCAAAAAAATAAAATGAGTACATGATTTTGCTCAGTTTTTCACATAGAACGTGGATCTGAACTTAGATTTTACAGAAAGTGATTATGAAAAATAAATAAAAAATTCGGAAAGAAATTAAGCATAAATATACATATATGGATTTAGCAAAATTAAACCATTAGAAATTAGGAGAACAAGTCCAAAATCAAAGGTTAAAGGTATTCTACCTTTGTTATGCACGAGGAAAAAAGGAATTACAAAGAATAGTTAGAGACCCTTTGTGTGTAAAGCTTTTGATTTATATAACACTAGGATTTTTTCTCACTATTCCCATTTGAGAATGCACTTAAATGACCTTAATTTGGATTTATGAATGAAATGAGAGAATTCCCTTTTGTGTTGATTTGCTCTTCAATGTGTGATTCTTTTCTTTTTCTATTTTGTTTGACTTTTCTTTCTTATTCACAAAGTTAACTATTTAAATTAAAAACTAATAAAAAAATGAAAATTACAATTAAATATTTTTTGTGATTTTTTGAATAAAGATAGAAATAGAGTTAGAAACAAAAAGAGAAAAAATTGCAAAAAAAAAAAAAGATGATAAAGGTGAGATTTGAACCCGAGACCTTATACTCGCAATCCTTTGTACACTCTCTTCACTACCAAATGAGCTAAGTCACGTATTCGAAATGAAATGCGACGAAAATCAATATGATGAAAAATGGTGGGATCTTAGGTCAAAAAATGGGGTATGACAACATGCAACCAAAATACATGAGACGGACACATAGAAAATACTTACCTTTTAAAAATCATATGCACAAATATAAACATCACGAATCCAAAATAATGAATAGTTAAAGTGGCCATAACTCTCAATTTAAGAACTATAGAGCAACTAAACCAAGCCATCTAAGAACTATATTAAATAATGTCATGTTATTGTCAATATACTCGTGCTATATTGAACTTTGGGAACTTTTTAAGATTTAATGAAAGTTTATAAAAAGCACTTCAAGTCACCTGAGAACTAACCCCATAAGTCAGCACAAAATAAATTAGCTTAATTAAAAGTGAACCAAAAGAAAAATTGATTTACACTAAATCCAACATGCAATAAATAATAACAACTATATTAAACAAAATTATATATATGGAAATGAAGTCCAAACACTCCCTACGCCAACCTAATCAGCTCCAGGTCTATGAATCGATTTATAAGGGCCATCACTCGGTTTATGGTGTTGAGGCTTTTCATGAAGTTCTCAGTTTAAAGAAAAAGTAAACTTCAGCCCAATGACTTCTAATTCATAGCACATAATATTACCAATCAATAAACACAATTCCAACACTAAAATGAGTTTAAGAGGATAGGGATTGCTCATTCATAACAAACATTCAATTAACTATTTCTAATTCATGTTTCTATTCATTGAACATACTAACAATTAAACAAAGCCCTATTCATTGGTCTTATGGTTGCCAGAACTACTTAAAGAAACCCACCTGAGATATCCAGCATCACCGAGTTGTTCCGTACGCTCTCAAGCATCTGTTCGTGTAGCCGAGCGCGTAAAACTCGCAGTCCAAAACCTGAATTTTGACAGCATCAGTACCCTGTATTCAAACGTGTGTACAGAACTCAATTTTAATCGAATTTTCACGAAACAGGCACCAAAATGACGGCAATTTCATTAGCTTTCCAGAACTTCAAGAATCTCTTAATTCGGAGTTACAGGGTGAGAGTACTTATCATTTTGCTGAAGCTATGTTCCAAACACGAATTTCACATAAATTCATTCCAAAAATCACCAATCCAATTCCTTCAAACTTGCTCTGCTTCTATAATCTTTGTTTTTCAGTTCCATAACACTTACCCATAGCTAGTTCCATCCAACTCACATGCAATTAACCAAAATAGAAGTGATTGAGTTTGATGATTTGCGGGACACACTAATTTGTCAATGTCACCCAACACTATCTTTGAAAATGAAGTCCAAATACTCTCTGCAAATTAAAATTCAAATCATTAAGATAAATGTTGACAAATTTGGTATATATGACCTACTTAAGTACTGGTATCAAAGTCATCTGAAAGTAGAACTTTTTAATATTACAGTCAACTACTCATATAACCAACTATAGAAGCCAAATTCCAATCACCGATTCAGACAAAACAAAGAATATCACATGAAGCAATATCAAAGCTCTCAAACCAACATCTACCTCAGACACAAATTAACAAAATAAATACGAAAAGCAACGAAATAAAGAGTCCTACAAAATTTAACAAACAAAAACACTAAAATCTCACCTCAATGTTCATTAACTCGAAAATAAATCAACTTTTTAAACTTCTTTATTGCACCAGAGCTTCTAATGTTGATGAGAATCCACAAAAAAAGTATCAAACACATGGTGGGCAACAAACACAATTTATAGATGACTAAAGGAACACATAAAGCCTACACCAGATGCCTCATAATCCAAAATTCAAATCGCCACATATGCTAAATTGAGAGTGAATATTACTAACCAGTTACAACCTGCACAATATATGCACTCCACCAGCAAGAAGATCACCGACTCAACAACCAATGACTGCACAGCAACACATTTTTTTTCCTTTTTTTTTTTTATAGTTATAAAAACATACCCAGCAAAAGGAAAAACTACAAAACAACCAATATAACACAACAAAATATACTACACACCTGACGTGGCATAGTGGAGACAAATCTACAGTAGATTTTTTATGTATCTTTTTTGTCAAGACTAGACTCCGACTCGTACGTTGTACGGGTTTCGTTGACTGATACATGTACGATTTAAATTGCTAAGATAAAAATTGCAATTAAAATATAATAGTACACTTCATATGATATAGTGTAACAATAATTTAATATGATTTGTTCCTACATGTCCACTTGGGAGTAGACTTCATATTTATTCCTTGCCAATCAAATTATAATAGGATAGACAACTTAGATTACTCAACATATACAATTTCATTTATAAATCTACAAATTATACACATGCATTCATCTATTTGAAAGGTTGTTTTAACAGCTTAGATTGAATATCAATAATTGTTTGTAATATATAAAAAATTCTCATTCAACATTTCAAATTTTTAGTATTGAAAATGTGTCACTACACCTATGCACGCATATCAAATTGTTTGTAATTTATAAAGAATGTGAGGAAGACAACAACACGGTAACCACTTCATTTGGGAAAGAGCATACACATTAAAACTCACTAACCTCTTTTCATAAAAACTTGTGTATACCAAGGGTCAACTTTAACAAATAAAAGTAGCAATTTGATAACCAACATTAAAATGCTAAAATTACATGGCAACCCACACCTATGAATATGCAATGGTCATATCATATGAGTAATTGAGATGTGTTGAACATGTCCCTTTTGTTGATGACTCTATGTTACGTTGATCCATCTTTAAATATGAGTTTCTTCAAACTTATGAACCTGTTGAAGTACTATCAAATACACATATTTCTTTCATGTCAGATTAAAACTCACTATGCTTCGAGAACATTCTAATTTTTTCTTCACCTCAGCCATCAATGTGGAAACTCTTTTCTCTCTTTCAACTTTCTTAGCACTTGGTATCCTTTTGAGTTTCATCAATTCTTGTGCAACAACCTTCTCAGAATTGCTTCTTCGGAGTAAGAATCTCTGATTCTGCATCTTCTTGAGGAAGACTTGGAATGTCAATAGAATCAAAATGCTGCATACAGTAAATATCTTAGTGTCAATTACAATGATCTATGCATGCTCCATTTATCTCCTTTAAATGGCATTGACAGACCAAAGTCAACCATTTCCAACACCTTTAGACTTACCTCTAAATACACATCCAAAGCTGCTAAAAGATAACAGAAAAATATAAGGATGAAAAGTCTAATTTCAGTTCCTACAAAGCTAACTAATTATTAGTTAGTTGTATACAAAAGCAATTAAAATGCTCTAATGTTTTTTTGGCTAAACAGACACATTTGATCTCACAAACAATTAAGAAATGAAGTGCTAACAGTGTGCGATTAAGATGCTAGTTGAAACAAATATGATTAATCAAATCGCATTTAGATTTTTAACATTATCAACGCGTGCAAACGTTCTAAATATGTATCCAAAGAGTTGAAAAAAATTACTATACTTGAATATCAATATTTTAAGTACAATATTTTCAATGTATACCTTAAGAAACCAAGTGATATAGTCAACAGAAAATTAAAGGCGAACCTTGATACTCCTCCTTCAGTTGGCCTCCTGTATTGTTCAATACATGTTAAAGCAGGTTTTCATGGTTTCTTCTGCCTATTAAAAATCAATATGGAAATGAAGAAATAAGAAACAAAACCCAATATGGAATAAGTTCAGCTTGAGTGATTCTGCCAAATTAACACATGCAAAAACCACCAAAATTGAAAACCAAGTCCATGTGAGAAGGAGCGATTCAGCCAACAGAGGGAGAATGGAAGAAATATGGCATTATTCTAGTTACCTGAGTTTATCAACATCCAAAAGCCTAATATATGAGATAAAGATTAAGAGGAATATGAATTTACAATTCATTTAACATCCAAAAGCCTAATTTACAATTCATATAAAGGTATTCAGAATTTCTATCATATCTCTTTTTACATGTCATGGAAGCAAGGATTTTGAAGGTTGCTTGGTTTGATATGAGTATTGTAAATAGAGTTTGTGGATACTGTTAAGAATGATGCAAACATATGGAAGCAGGGCTGCAACTTCTTTCTTATAATGAACAATTATCATTCTCCCAACTAACTCCTATTAATTAGCTGACATGTTGCATAATTGGCTAGTCCTATTAAATAACAATAGATGTTATCATTTTTTGCTAAGCACAATAGGTGTTATCATTAATTAGCCTTGTAAATATTATCTATTCTAGAAAGAAGCAAAATTTTAAATTTCAAAATTTCTAAGTCATTGTTATGTGAGACATTCAGGTTGCAGGTATAAAATCAATGAAATTGAAAATGAAAGAGCCATGTCTTATATCAACAACAAAAAAAGAGCCATGTCTTAATTCAATTACAAATTAAGAACAAATATTCAAATAATTTGGAAAAATAAAAACTGAAAGAGAAAGATAAAAACCAGCTCCATAAAAAAAGAAAAAGAAGAGCAGACCAAAAAGAGATTTGTGGCTTGTTTTGTACACACATAAGAGAATGAATGATTCATCACTTGTTTTTATACACACATAAGAGACGGTGTATACGGAAAGTCGAAACAGTGAGTTCAATCAAAGTACTTCAACTTAAAAAGATTCCAATCATAACTTCCAAAACCAAATAATCAAGAAAACAAAGAAAGATAAATTTTGGAAGACTAATCAACATTGAAAACTACCAATTTTGAAGGGGGGGGTATTAAAGAAAATAATGAACTAATCTACCTCATCTTCTTCATTGTCACTCACTTGAGACTTTGAGTTAACATACTCATCAAGTTACTTCATATAAACTTCATCGCCACTCTTAGGTTTCATTCTTCCCAATCCTGCAATAGAAGCAAAAGATTAAAGTCTAAAACCTAATAGGCAAAACACAGTCATGGAGGTGCTGTTTCCATGTAGATTTTCCTCTTCCGAGTTTGAATCAGTTTAATGAACATAAAAAATTTGCAGAAAAACCTTAATGCAATCCACACAATAGTCAATATAAACCGCAATAAGAAGTCATAAATAAAATACAATTTAAAGAACATAAAAGACCAAAATTATACAACACTGCCACAAATCTAAAATTATACAACACTGCCAAAAACTCTTGTATATAATTTTGATGTCCAACCTAAAATTCAAAACTGTAATTCTAAAAACAAAGCCATCAAGCTTCTACAATCAAACATATACAAATTAAAGTTTAAACATACACTCGCCTTTTGAAAAATGAATTAGAAGAGATAACAGTAGGAAAAATGGAAGTGCTTTGATAATCAAGAGTATAATCTCTCTTATCCTAACCCGAATCATCCCATCCAATGCATCCTTCGATAATCCTGTTAACAATTATTCATTCATTCAAAATGCAAAAGGAGAGTAAATTAAAAGAGCATAAAGAAGGAATACAAAATCAATAAATCACTAAGAACCTTAAAAATAACTAAACCTTAATCATTATCACACTCACATATGAAAAGTAAAGTGGACCAATTAGTACTACTAACACACACTTGACACCGGTATTGATATGCACTAAAAAAGAGTAAAGTGGACCAATTAGTACTACTAACAAACTTATTTTTTTATATGAACACGTTAGAGGGAGGGAGGGGGGACAAAAGTTCAGACGAAAACATTGCAACAGCACCATATATACTACCATTTCAGCAAACATCAAATACAACTGTAATGACAATAAATGGATTTCAATTATAAATTTGAACACAAAAATACTGGCATTAGAAAACATGAGGCATCATCTCCAAATCATAAATTGTAAATCTGAATTCAGAAACAAAGCACATTCAAACCAATAGAAGTGGTATGGTAGAAAATAGTGCTTCAAAAGAAATATCACTAAAATTGATAGAAGAGGAAAACATTCATACATATGGAAATAAATACCACTTGTGTTAGCATAAAGAAGAAAGTGGATGAGAAAGTAAATAAACCATAAAACTGAAACATAGATTAAGTATAAAATTTATATCTACGGAAGCCAAAAGGTTTAACGAAGCACCCGCAAAACAAAATTTGACACCATGAAAAGTGTAGGGAAAGAGCAAAGCGTGTGAATTCAAAATAATTTGGTAATAGAAAATACCTTAGATATCAAACTATCACATACCTATTCAAAATGAGCAATTTCCTTTTCCTATCAGCATTGATAGCTTCTTGGATGTTCCCGTGTCTTCGATACTCCTCCAAAAAAAATTCATGATGAATTGTCCCACAGTAATAATGAGGCTAAGAATCATGTGCAAAAATTCACTTTTGCACATGAAGCAAAAACTTCTGCAGCATAGAAAAAGGAAGTCGTTAAAAATCAAACTCAGGGAAAATTTAAATCATAAAAAACTGCCAACACACAGAGAAATTCACAGAATCAACCTTACCTCTCCTTTAGGTGGATTCAACGGATCATGTTTTCTGCAATAAAAATTGCTATGAAGACACCAGAGAAGGGAGGAAGAGGAAGGTAACAACAACAAACCCTTTTCTGTCGAATCAATTCACTGGTCGAATCAACAAACAGCTGAAGAATCTGGAGATGATGATGAAGGGATGAAAAACAATTTGTTACGGCAATGAAGCAATTTCAGATCCGGAGAGGGAGATTATCCGGAGAGGGAGAGAAAAAAATGACGTTAATTGAGAAAAAAAAAATCAAACAGACAGAAGAAAAAAATTGGGTTGAGACATGAGAAAGCAGTGAGAGGGAGAGAGGTACGTGTGATAAATATAATGATAAAGAAACACGCGTGATACGTATAGATAGGAGAGAGATGCCACATTTGTAGGCATAATATTATGCTGTTTTTTAGATGAGTATTTAATGATGTATTATTTTCAATGCATAGTAAGTAAATGATGGCTAATTCAAAATTTAAATTAAAGAATGGATTAATAGGTGACAAACCATAGTTGTAAGTGCACCGGTTCATCCTCATGTTTTAATAATTGTCAAAACACATGAAAATAGGTTGAACATGTTTTGGCAAACATTACAAATGGTTTGACAACAAAGAACTATTTTTAAAACCTTGAAAAACTAACTTTTAGGTGTTTTGTATCGATACATACATTGGTGTATCGATACAAATGTCCTGAAACTTGTTCTGGTTGATTTTGAGCATTTTATATCGATACATACAGGCTCTGTATCGATACAAAAGTGGTCTCTCAAAATCAGAACATCACATATGTTTCGAAACATGCTTGTATGTATCGATACATGTCTGTATGTTCTCAAAATCCAGGAAACTCCAAATGATTTGAAGCATGCTTGCATGCTTAGATACATATCAGTCAAGATTTCAAAATTCTGATATTTGTATCGATACACACTCGTGTTTGTATCGATACAAAGGTCAATTTTTTCAATTTTAAACGTTGGTCAAAGCATTTGTATCGATACAAACAATCATTTGTATCGATACACGTATTAAAAATTATGCCCAAATTTGCTCATTCTATTTTCTCTTTAAATAGCAATGTGTGTGATCTTTTGTAATCATTTCAGTAACAAAACACAATTGAGAAATCTAGTGAGAATCATTGAGAGAGCAAGAAGTGCTTTGAGAGAAACACTTTGGATACAATTTGGGTGAAAGAATTGGGATCAAAGTGTATCCTTCACAAGATCATCATCTTCCATCAAGTTGCAACAAATTGAAGATTGAGTATGGGATCAATCCTATAGAAGTTGTACGTTTGGTCGATAACGTTCGGTACGATTCGTGGTGAAGCAGATTCGTGATCGGGTTGATTTGTGAAGGAGGTTTGATTGCTCGCTAGGGATCCAAGATTGTTCGATATCTTGGAGGATCAATCGAGAAGAATCGAAGGACTCAGCTGGACGATTGTTGCAAGGAGTTGCACGGGTAGAATCGTTGGAATCAGAGGGTGAAGATTCGTTCGTCGATTGAGGTTTTGCATAGTTTTACATTTTGAGTCAATATAGGTGTATTGGATTCATTGTAATTTGTGCACTTGTGTTCAAGCTGTTTTCAATCTATAGATATCTCAAATAACCCGTTTGGTTATTTGGGGGAAGACGTACTCGGACAAACGCGTGGACGACGCGAAATCCGGGGAACTCCCTAATCAAACTCTCGTGTGTCAATTCGCTTTTAATTTCTTTCTTTACGCATTCTATTATATTTGTGACAATTGAATTTGTGTGTTCGTAAGTGTACACAAAGATTCAATTGGAATTATTTTGGTTGTGATTGAATTGAATAGAATTGTATAACTTGCTTGGAACTGTTTTGATTAATTGAATTAAATTTGAATATCGCGAATAAGCATTCCTATCGATTTTCCTAATTCGTTCAAGGCTTTACTACCTTTCCTTTGGTCAAAAGGTGCAAAGTAGACTACCGATCCGGTGGTGCTTCCGCGCATTCGTTTTAACCACTTTTTTGTAAAATTTGACATTGGTTAACGAAGCCACTTATTCAACCCCTTCTAAGTGGTAGCCTCGTAGTCTAACAATAGTAACTAAATTAATTGGATAGTCATTAAGAGAGGAATTAGGAGGGGAAAAATTAGGGTTAAGTGGAATTTAAAAGGTAAGCACAACTTATCATTTATAATAATTAAGATTAAGATTAAGATAAGATTAAGATAATATTAAGATTAATATTATAGATTTTCATCGTAAGAGGACTAGAGGTAGTGACCAGATTGAATTGTGCACAACTTCTGCACTAAAAAAAATCATTGTGTGATTTTCTCATTCTCTATCTTTTTTCTATTTCATATTTTTCTTAAAACTATTTTAAACTTCAACACAATTCAAACTCCTATTTTATTTATTTATTTTTCATTTTTTTTCACCTTAATTTAGAGGTTCTCAAAATGTTGAAAGAGTTTACTTCATCTGTTCCTTTTTATAAGAGATAATTGATTTTTTAGAATCTTTTAATAATGAATGTATTTAACCTATAAAATAGACCAAATACATCAATTATTGAATGAATCTAAAAAGTGAAGTGTCTCTTATAAAAAAAATGGAGGGAGTATAACACAACTCTACTTTTTGTTTTAAAAAACTTCAATTCAGTTTTTAGAATCACTCTTTTACAAAATAACCCAAATTCGTATTAAAAAATCAAATGCCTCGTTGCGACAGTCAATAATTAATCTTGTATCGAGTCTAAAGTCTTTCCATCAATAAACTGACCAAAATGTTAAAGTTGAAGTATGCTCTAAGTTTGAATAATTATAATACAACTCGTTTAGTATTCAAATACTTTGTGTACTTGACAGATTCATATTTAATCACCATTGCTGAAAGGAATGATTTATCACTTACCATTGTAAGACAAGTTGCATGTTATGTAGGAATATAAATTATATAATTATATTTCTCTTTTTCAAACGATTTTACCTTTTTTTTAATTAAAAAATTGATTATTTTTTTTAAAAAAAACCCAATTTTTATAAATATTATATTTTATTATGGTGATTTAGTATATTTTAGCTTTGAAATTTTAAATTATTAATGAATTATAGTATTATATAAGTATACATTTATGTATATAAAATTAATATTATTTTAATATGAGGTAAAATCGACGATTTTACGTTTCGATTTTACGTTTCGATTTTACCTCTCGATTCTGACAACCTTGCCCTTAGGGTTTCTGAATGTATCCACCTGACGAATAACCTTGAAATCCTTGAAATTGTAAACATAAACCTTAAACTCCAATACAACAACAAGCATATTTCATCAGAGACGAACACCGCAAACAGCGGTTCGGAACGATAACTCACCGAATGCTTACAACAATGCTTGATTCCGAATACTTTTACAAAACTTCTGGAAGTCTATGAAGATAAACACAATACGAGATATTAAAACAGTAAGATAACATATTAAAACAGAAGATTGAGTAACTACATCCTGATGCATATAGTAACGAGAAATTTTGATAGAAACTGTATACAATGTTTGAATTGATGAACTAACCACAAAAATTTAATGTGAATTTGAATTAACCTGAATCAATGTCGTTTTCCAATGTGCATATGTTCGTCATCAGCATTTGTTCTTCTGCACAAATCTTTCAATTTCCAATCCTCAGTATCTGAAACCAGTTTCAATTTTCGAATTCAGATTGATGCAAATTTTTTGAAGAGATTTGTGATTTGTAAGGTACCGTTCATGTGAGAGCGTAAAGGTAACTTAGGGTTGCGACTTTCAATCAAAGTGATGAATGCAGAAAATTTGGCATAATCGCAACGGATGAAGCTAAGATTAGGTCTATACGAAGATCCGATGTAGAAAATTTGCATTGAAATCGAAACTTCCATGGAACTAGTGAGAGAGAAATTTGTGCGACTTTCTTATGTGAAAGTGAAAACGAATGAGAGAAAGGTAGAACGAGAAATGAGAAAAAGAAGGTACAAGTAAAGTAAACTAGTAAAATGTGTTACATATTTTCATAAATCTTAGTAAGTAAAAAGAAGGCAAAATTACACCGAAGGTCCTTTATCTTATTTATTTGTAACATATTAGTCTTTTATTTTTTTTTGTCACATATTGGTCCTTTATCTTTATATATGTACACAAATTAATCCTTTTCTTCATTTTTTATTTTAAAAATGATGAGTTGGCAAGCCACATAGGAAAGTCTTATTTTCTTAATAATTTTTTTATTGAAAAATTTAAAAAATCAAAATTCATATGAATCTTCATCGTCTTATTTATCATGTTTATCATTTTTTTTCATTGCATTGTAACAAAATAAATACACCCAAATAAACTCAAAATTATATACATCTATGCGTTTTGTTTAAACCAATTTTCACTTAAATTGTAAAATTGAAATCCTCAATTCTCAATAAACCCTAAAATTCTAAAAATCCCCAAAATTCATAAAATTAAAATCAACCAGAAACAAATTCTGGATTTTAACCCAAAATTTCAGTTCTATACCATTTGGAAAGATAACTCTACCATGTAAATTATGTTTGCATGCATCAAAATTTGCAAGATAATCCTTCTCTGTTATTGAAATTGCAAGTCTATCCCCTTTAACACAAGCTTGTGGAAGCTGCGACAAGGGTATATCACAAACATTGGAAATCGCTTGTGCAGAGGATTTTGGAACTTTGGGTTGGATTTCTCTGGATTGGGTGTTTTGGAAGCAGAATGGAGACACACCCAGGGTATGGAGAAGTTATCCATGGAGGATCGGTGAAAAAAAATCAAGTCGGTGGCTTTATTAAAACGAAGAAGACGATGAACAGTAACGAAATCAAGTCGGTGGCTTTATGGTTTTTGGTTTCTCTGATTTTAGGTTTGAGTTTTGAGGGTTGAAGATGAAGATGGAGAGAGAAGAAAATGAAGATTGTTAAGTTTTCATTTTATTTTTTTTCAAAAAAATCTAGAATTTCTTTTAAATAATTATATGGAAAAATTAATTTAATAAAATTGTGACATGGCTGCCAAATCACTGACATCTCAGCGTTTTTTAAATAAAATATGGAGTAAAGGATGGATTTGTACATCTTTTAAAAGATAAAGGACCAAAGTGTTACAAACGAAAGATAAAGGACTAAAGTGTTACAAAAAAATAAGATAAAGGACCTATTCTGTAATTTTGCCTAGAAAGAATTAGTAACACATTTTTCCGGGTGTTACCCAAAAAATGTTACTAAATGGCATATGTGTAGTAGTAGCCCCTTTATATGTCTTTGTCCTCTGGACCGTGGTCGGGCCGGGTCAACCTATTTGACAGCTCTATTTATACTAATATATAAAGGGAATACAAATTTTTGAATGTCTTTATTATTATTCTTATTTCACCCTAAAAAAAAACTAAAAAAAAAAAAAACAAACACTACTTTCATATAAAAGTAGGTTTTCAGTGTTTTTATAGTAAAAAAACAAAAAATTCTTCTTAATAACTAGCCACAACAAAAAAGAAGGTCAAGTAGTTAACAATTAATTAAGTCTAGTAAAAAAGAGATTAAGTAATTATTTATATTTACTAGCCGCCAAACGGGCACGTCCCGTGCCCGTTTGTATGATCAATATTCTCTTTTTTTTGTTTGATGTGATCAATATTCTCTATTTTGCAAATACACATAGCTACTTAATCTTCTTTTTTATTGGACTTATTTAATTATAACTACTTAACCTCCTTTTTTGTTGTGGCTAGTTATTAAGAAGAAAAATATATATATTTTTTTTACTATAAAAAAAACTGAAAACCTACTTTTATGTGTAAGTTGTGTTTAGTTTTTTTTTTTTTGTAGTTTTTTTAAGGGTAAAATAGAAATAATGAAAAAGTCAGTGTGAGTTAATTGAGAAAAGTTGGTTACGATAATATAATGTTAGTTTTTAGTAAGTGTTAGTTTTTAAAGGATAAAATTGGAATAACAAAAAAGTCATCCCAAAAAACTGAATCCCCTTTATATATTAGTATAGATCTAGAATATCGATCACAGCAAACAAAAAAATATTGATCACACAAAGGGCACGAGACGTGCCCGTTTGGCGGCTAGTGTATATATAAGGAGGAATCGTCCAAACAGAAATAGGATGAAAGATTGGATTGAAATCTGGATATGTGTTGTTGCAAAATTGGATTTACTTAATTTTATAAGTTGATAAGTACGTGGAAAGCTGCTAATAGTATCCAACAAAGGCTATATATGTAATATAATATAACCAAAATTTTCAATTTAATAGGATATTTTCTCAAAATTCTTAGTCTTCTATTGTTCAAGTTGTATAGTAAAAAATTAATATCTGGAATAAAAGGTGTGAATAGTATGAATATGATTCATGAGAACCCTGAAATAAGATGGTCATTCATTCGTAAAGTTTACTCTATCGTTGCCTTTCAGTTGCTTCTCACGATTGTTGTTGCTTACATCCTTATTTTCGTTCCTCCTGTTGCTAATTTCTTCAACCACTACCTATCGGTCTATGTTCATACCATAGTCGTTATGTTTGGTACGTCTTCCGATCTTTTATCTTCATCGTCATAACTGTTTTAGATACATTAAAATAGTCTCACATGCTTGGTACTCGAAGCAAATAGTAGTTTATGCACAACACTCACACCTTTCAAACCAACCGTTTTTTCTACAAAGTATAAAACCGTTACGGGTCAACCCCAAAACGGACAATATTTTAAAGACGTGGACTCGAGTTCGGATCTCAACAATAACTTTGTTCATTAGTAGTATTGTAACACTCTTGTTTGCTCCTATTAATTTATTAACTAACTAATTGATTCGTTTAAGATTGCTTGCAGCATTATTTTCAGTTGGGTGTTATCATCAGAAGCATCCTCTCAATTACTTTCTCCTCATAATTTCCACTGTCTCTCTTTCTTTACCCGTTGGATTGCTTTGTGTCTTGGCTAGTGGTAATTAACTCCTTTAATTTTTTGTTTTTAATTAATTATATCTTTTCACGATGATCATTTATGTTTTTTTTTCTCCACTAAATTATATTAGGGTGGACAAAATAATTTTTAATAGTATGTGAGATTTGGTCTTTTTCTTTTTAGCGGTAAGTATATTATTATTAATGTGAGATCTTAACTACTCAACACTTGAAACCCAACAATAGTCTACTTATAAAAATAAATTAACCCAATGCCTTAAGATTTTGGGTAGAGATGTGGTTTTTCCCTCTTTTGTGGTCTAGAGCATTGACTCATAGTTTTTCTCGAACTTCTCTGAACTCTCCAACAATTATGTATTACTATATATGTTTATATTATATAATAATTGATTTGCTTGCTCGTAAATTTCTCCGAATATGTTTTCTCAATGGAAAACAAAAAAAAGAGAGAAAAAAAATTGATTAAGTGGGCTCTTGATGAACTTAATTACATTACAGATATTTTTTTTTTTGAAAGACAACTTTTTCTGGTCAATTATGTCTTTGTGATTAGACTAGATGTTACTTGTTAAACTATATTTATTAGTCCAATTTTTTTTTTATTCTAATGAGGTTTCAACTTGGATCTAGAAAAAATAATTCTGGAAGCAGTCATATTGATTACTATTGCGGTGATATTTAATTTGACTCTCTATACATTTTGGGCTGCAAAAAGAGGCTATGATTTCAATTTTTTATACCCATTATTATGGCTTGGAGCTTTGCTGCTAGTTATTCTCTTTGCCCCCATTCAGGTATTTTACTTATGTTTAGTGCATAATAATTAATAGGCACCTTTACCCTTAATTAACAGTGATTTTGATATCTAAAATTATTGTGATCTTTTTTTGCAGATGTTGTTTCATTTTGGAAAGTTGTCATATATGATCTTTGGCTGTCTTCCAGTTATTATATTTTGTGGCAACATTGTATACGAGATAGACAACCTTATCAAGAGGACCTCATATGATCAGTATATTTCGGCTTCTGTCTCCTTGTATTTAGATGTCACTAACCTCTCCATCTCTCTCTGTTTACTATATTTAGTGCTGCTCATTTAAAATAATACTTCTTCCGTTTCAAAATATAAACAAAAGTGAATCAAAGAAATTTAATATATTTGATTAAAAATTTGGATTATATATATTCACTTTTACCAACAAATTTATGTTTATATTTTGGGACGGAAGAAATTATTAGTATCATACATGTGTGTACGCACGCGTCGCGGCATTGCTGTGATCTTTTTTTTTTGATAGTACGATATTTGTTTTTTTCTTTAATCATGTGATGTTTTTATGAGTAAAAATAATGATTAATGTTGCGTTATGTGATTTAATTTTGATTTACACTTTTTCTATTAAGATACTGCAAAAAAATGTTACACTCTGTCTATTAATGTTGCATTATGTGATTTAATTTTGATTTACACTTTTGATTTACACTTTTTCTATTATAATTGGTCGAATATTATATAGTACGAAATTAGTCTCCTTACAAAGTTATTCGTCATTGCAAGATTGTTATCCCATTGATAGATTTTTTGTTTTTTACGGGTCGTGTATGATAGTAGTAATTGTAATAATTATAGGTAAAATCTTGTTCTTATATAACTAGCATTAAACTTGTTGGGATTGTATTTCTCATTTTAATAGTAGTAATTTTTTATATGTGTTATATAAAATAGACACTTGTATTAATATATAAGTAAAAATATTGGTATTTATAAAAATTATAAAAAAGTTGGAACGCGCATTCATATGAATAGAAATATTGGCCCTGGTAGAAATTATAAAAAAAAAAGGCCCAAAAAAATAGACACGCGCAATATTTTGGAATTTTTTTTTGAAATAAAATTCTATTTGATTTTTTTTTTTCTTTTGGTTTATTTAACAATTGTATCAATATTGTTCTCGGTTGTTTTCACTATTGTTTCTCCAATGTCTTCTTTTCTTATTCAAATTGACACTATTTTTCTTTTTGCTAATGTTTTGTGCTTTAGTTATAGATTTAATTTTTTGGGTGGGTTTCTACGTACAAGATGAGTGAGAGGCCAAATTGTCAAGTGCCAAAGGTGGTTGCATGAAATGGGGTGCAAAACTACCTGGTTGTGAAAAAACAATATAAATGTCTTATCGTTTTCATATAAAAATTGGTTGATCACTTGCTGTTCTTTCAAATTTCTTTAATTTGTAAAAGTTTCTTATTTTGTTTTGTGTCTTTACCATTACGAATGGTATCCCTTTCATACTCTTATTTGCGTATCTTTTTCCTTTTGACATGAAATTTTACATCAATATATAGAAATCAAGATAGATTCCTATACTCTTTATATGAAATTTATATTTTTATTTTTTTAAGTAGCAGATGTTAATTATGGATGGTTCAAGTGTTCAAGCGCCCCACCCGTACATTCTTATTTTCCTGTATCAGAATCATGATTTCAGATGTTAATTTGATGTTATTTAAAATCCAATTATTCATACTTTCATATCATCATGAAAAAAAGGCAATTTATTAGAGATATAGTTAGTAGTTGTAGTTACAAGTTAGCTAGCCTATAAATAGGCTTTATACCATTCATTTTTACACAACTTTTTTCATATTGTAATATTTTCAATTTGATCAATACAAAGAGTTTGTAGTTTTTTTTTCTTATTTCTGCCATAGATGTCATATTTCTTAACACAATTTATAATCAAATACCCTCCTGTGATCGATCATCAGTTCCACAATTAATCATGAAAAAAGGGAAGCAGTTACAAAAGAAAAACTCTTTGCATCTTGTTAAAAATAATATAAAACTATTAATGTGGGTTAGAAATAATATAAAATCATTGATGTGATTTATCCCAAAAACTTAAACTGTTAGGATAAGCCACATCAATAGTTTTATATTATTTCTAACAAATCTCTTTATTCATCCCCTTTTGTTTCTTTTCTACAATAAATACGTTCTTATTATATTTACTCTAATGCTCTAATTTTTGAAATGAACAAAAATAAAAAAGGGTGCATATATCTTGCCACTGCAGTAGAGTGTGTGTGGGAGAGAAAAATTGGGAGACAACCCATTTAGCCAGCAACGAGATTTTGTATATTTTGCATATGCTTTTTGATTTTGTCCCATTTAATTATATCATATTTTTTATCACTCAAGATTAAATTTTTCTTTTTAATTTACTTATTTATATGCTTTTATTTTAGAGGCTTCATAATACTAATATTTTTAAAGTGTTGTGTTTACTTTTGGAGGATTTATATTTTAATGTTTAAATGTACATTTTTCATTTCTTTGAATATTCAACATCTTTATGTGAATTAATTTATTATTTTTCAAAAGTCAACTATTTATTAAAAATATATGTACCTGTTTGATTTCACGTTAATAAACCTTCGAACGCATGTTCAGCCCTCCAAACGTGGTTCCAGTAAAATATAAAGACGTTTGGATCTCATTTTATAAAGTGATTCAATTGATTGGAAGTGCTTCTACTCAAAGCTTCATTTCCTAGCTTCTGCGTTTTAGTGAAATTGATTCTATAGAAAATAAATTTGATTTGTTAACTTTGCCCCTTTCAACAAGTGTTGCCGTTCCACTATTTTAGTAAAAAATATTTATTGGACTTAGTTAATTGATAACTACTTAACCTCTTTTTTTGTTGTGGCTACTTATTAAGAAGAAAAAAAAATATATTTTTTTTTTACTATACAAAAACTGAAAACCTACTTTTATGTGGAAGTTGTGCTTAGTTTTATTTATTTTTTTAGTTTTTTTTAAGGGTAAAATATGAATATTAAAAAAGTCATCCAAAAATTTATATTCCCTTTATATATTAGTATAGATATAGCCTTTGTTGGATACTATTAGCGGCTTCACGTACTTATCAACTTATGGTATCAGTTTTCATAATAAAACTAGTTTTGAGACTTGTGCATTCGTTCGGGGTCTATTGACTTTTATTTATAAATTACTGTTAAATTATAAATTACGTTATTATGTTTTTTTTGGTAAAATATATTAAATTATTTGGTACTTGGAAATACATCACATGGAAGTTTTAGACAAAATTAACTCAAATTTTAACAAAAAGTTAAAAAAATGTTAACTCAAAATTTAATTAAAAGGACGAACTTGTGTTGATATCAGTAACATAAGTGACCAAATTGAAAATTTTAAAATATAGAGAGTAAACTTGAAACCTAAAATAAAAATAAGGAACCAAATATACAATTAAGCCTTTTATTTTATACTGTATATATAAATTGTTATATATTAGATTGAGTTACTATTTTTTTCATTCAATTTATTAAAAAAAAAAAGTTAGCACTATTTTTTATGCCGTATCTTTTATATTTACTTTTCTTCCTATTTTTATACGTCAATTTCTTTTAATTAATTTTTTTAAAATATATTGGATTGATACTTGTTTAGAGGTGGTTTCCTACCTTATACTAATAATAAGGTAGTTTTCTCTAAAAATAAAAAAAGGGATAAAATTTTATACAATACTATAAAAATTGAATTATTGTTGTCAATGAGATTCGAACCACAAACCTGATGCTAAAAGCTTCGCATAAGTAGAAGTTTTATATTAATGACACATAGAATTTTTTTATTGAGAATGCACGAGAGAGCTATGTAAAAATTTCGTAATGTATATAATAAAGATAAAGATGGAGATTAAACTCGTGTATCGCATGGGCCAAAGTTCTAGTAAATTTATCAAATTTTGCAATGATTATTAACATCTTCTGAAACATATATGAAATACCAATAACATGTGCCAAATATTTGAGTTTCTTAACTATTTGATCCTCAACTTGTTGCACTTTCTTAACTACTTGGTACTAAAGTTGATGCCTAACAACCTAACTGGCGCACATGAAAAAATATTTGTTGTGAAAAGTTAATCCATTAAATATATCTTTATAGCTGCACACCGATGGTATTTGAAATTTTATCTATACAAAAACAAAAATTTTGATCCATTAGTCTACTAGTTAGTATTTATTTCACCTTTAAGGTGAATAAGTCCAAAATTGAAATAATGGTTATCAATTCATATAACAACGTGCCTACTCACTGAGTTATGATCACAACACATATCTGGATCCTGTGAAATCATGCTTGTCTGATCGTTCTTTCTTAATCAAACAGTCTATGATAAAAGAGGAAAACAATCAATTTAGTCACTCAATATGCAACTCGCTGTCATTTTGGTCTCTGACTACTAGTTATTATTTATTTCACCTTTAAGGTGAATAAGTCCAAAATTGGAATAACGGTTATCAATTCATATAACAACGTGCCTACTAGTTGAGTTATAATCACAACACAGATCTGGATCATGTGAAATCATGCTTGTCCGACCGTTCTATCTTAATCAAACGGTCTATGATAAAATGGAAAACAACTATTTTAGTCCCTCAATGTGCAACTCCCTGTCATTTTGGTCCCTGACTGAATATAAAATGCAAAATAGTCCCCGATTCTGCGATCTGTTATTCATTTTGGTCTCTGACGTTAAAATTAGTTGTTAACTTTACAAAAAAACTGATGTGGCATTTTTCTGCGGACGCATGACACGCTGGATAGATATTAGTTGGACAAGTTGCATGATAACATGACCAGGGACCAAAATGACAGCCATGGACCAAAATGACGATTTTTTTTTGTCTTTCTTTCTTTTTTTGTGTCATTTCTTCATCTTCTTCCTCTCATTCTTCAACTTCTTCATATATTCATATAAAATCTAGAAATTCCAAAACTTGAAAATTATGGTAAGAATGAAGATCTTGAGGCAATGAAATTCTTGAAAATAGAAAATCACTCTCAAACACCTACTCAAAACAAAAATCATTCAAACAAGTAATACAAACAAGAATAAGAAATAAATCAAGTCGTCATTAGTATCACTTTGCGTTGAGTCGCAAATATGGAAGTTACACCATTCAATATTAAGTGTCCAAGACTTGATATGAAAGAAGATTAAAACGTAAAGCAACCAATAACATTTTCAACAAAATTTGAGTTATTTTGCTCATGTACATATATTAATCCATTATTGACTATTTGAAGCACTTAAAGTATCTAACTATAGCATTATACAACATGCAATTTCCAAGAAAGTTTGGCCTTTTCATCCTATTTCTACGAATTTTACCGATTAATCTTAAAGATCTTCACCCTAATCATAATTTTTAAGTTCTGCAATTTTTGAATGTTATATGAATGTATGAAGAAGTATGAGAGGAAGAAGATGAAGAAATAAAAAAAAGAAAGAAAAAAAAAAGTATCGTCATTTTGGTCCCTGACCATGTCATCATGCCACTTGTTCAACTAATGTCCATTCAGCGTGCCACGTGTCCGCAAAAAAATGTCACGCTAGCTTTGTTGTAAAGTTAACGGTCAATTTTAACGTCAGAGATTAAAATGACTAACAGATTGCAGAGTCGATGACTATTTTGTATTTTTATCTTCAGTCAGGGACCAAAATGACAGCAAGTTGCACATTGAGGGACTAAAATGATCGTTTCCCATGATAAAAGTATATTTTGATTTTATAAAAATTAAAGTTACAATTATTAAATTTTGAACCACATGATCAAGATCGGACTGTGAGAAATGCGTGACCACACACAGTCAGTGATTACACAAGATCGAGATCTCAATACACACAAAAAAAATTGTGTATAAGGGAAAAAAAATGTATTTTTTCCCGATATTTGAATCCCGCGCAATCTCTCTCTCTCTCTCTCTCTCTCTCTCTCTCTCTCTCTCTCTCTCTCAATTCTCTTCATCTCAATCTTAGGGCTTAAGACGTTTCATTTCATTCATGTTTCTCGTGTCCTAATTCTCCATCACCGCCACACCAAATACCGTCAACAACCGCTCCGATGACGGACAACAACTCCAATCCCGCTGACTCCGCCGCCGCTAGCGATTCGTCGCGACCTTCATCGACGTGCATCCGAATAGGTGATCGGCAACTTTTTAAAGTTGAGCTCCGACCAGATGAGACCACAATCGTATCGTGGAAGAAGCTTCTGAAAGACGCCAATAAGGATAACATTGGATCCACTTCTGCTGCTCCTGAGCAAGTTCCGAAGATGAACCCTGCGCTCGAAGCTAGAATCGCTCCTGTGAGATTCTTTTCCTTTCTTCATTCACATTGCCGAATTTAATTGTTTTTGTTAGGTTTTGGTAGTTTCGTATGCATATACACTGTGATTTTCTGTCAATATAGCTGTTTGTTGATTTTGTAATGATTTTCGTAGTAATCGTTTTAGCTGAATAACATTGCTCAATCAATTTTCTTTTTTATCGGAAATTGGAATTGCTCTTTGAAGTTTTTCTATTAGACTTCGACATTATTAGGTTTAGCTGTTGTTAGTGTTGTTAAATAGTACATATATTAGTGATACAGTGTAGGGTAATTTGAGCAAATTGCTGATGTTCCACAATACACTATTTAGTACAAAGTGTGCATGTTTGGTTTTGCGGTAAGAAAAATTGATTTTGAGTGAATTGGCTCTGACTAAAATTAAATTGGTGGACTTGATGGAACTTAATTTCAGTTGGGTTTATCAAATATGGACTAGTTTTGTGTATTATCAATTATGTTATTTACTTCTATTAGTATTCCTGTTGCGATTTTTTAGCTGAATATTGTATCAAGATTATTAGATAGCAAAGTTATTAATTGACTATAAGTGTTGTCAAATATTGGCTATGGTGGATTGCGGATTTTATGACAACTGTCATGGCCAAGTTGTGAAGGATGGCGGCGCCATGACGCATTTGATGGCCTTTTTTTTTACTTTCTTCCATTGATAAAACATTAAAACATACTATAGTGCCTCAATAGTGGCGTCATGGCTGGTGGGCCCACTCGCAAATTTGGCTTACGCCTTCGGAGCGTCTGTATGTTGCAATTTGCAGCTAAAAGAATATGTTTGTGCTGCTGATGGATCATGGAGAGTAAACCCCATTTTCTGATTTTTCCACCCATATTTCTTTTGTTGATATTTTTGTTATTTCCCTTTCTTATCTATGTATTTACTAATATGAGTAACATACAATTTGTGGTAGTTAGCTGACACGTGCATGTAAACATGCCATAGTTGACCAGTATCTGGCATCTACTTCATAGTTAATCCCCCACCTTCGGTATTGTTATTGTTTTGAATTTAGTCTCAATTCTTAAACATGCAATTACTGTTGGGAATCTTGTTTTTATAACATGAAATTGCAATATGTGTAGTCAAGGTAATCTTGGATATGGTTGACTCCAGCGTGTTTATGTTTCACTATTTTATTTTCATCTGGGTAGTTGCGATGTGAACCAATATATATATATATATATATATATATATATATATTTTTTTTTAAATTGTATGTGGTGTTGTTCTTCACTATTTTTGCTATCCTCACTTGTCATTTTTAGGGACAAACTGAGAAGAAAGAAGAAGATGCTCCCCAGACAAACCGGTTCAGTGCTGTAATAGAGAAAATTGAACGGCTTTACATGGTATGTGTGTGTGTGTGTGTGTGTTTATATATATATTACTATGCTTGTTACTCAATGGCCTGCAACTGCATGAATTGACTTCTACTGTAAATTCATATTAAAGATGTGCATTGAATCATTTTCAGGGTAATGATAGTAGTGATGAGGAGGATCTACCAGTTGTTCCTGATGATCAGTATGACACAGAAGACTCTTTCATTGACGATGCTGAGCTGGTTGGTGTATTTGTGTATTGTTGCTGTTTGTTATGATTTGACCTTTGATTGCTGAGAGGAGCATTGTTGTTCTATATTATGGACTTTTACACACACACACACACACTTATATATTTCAGTTGTCCTTTTTGCAGGATGAGTATTTTGAGGTTGATAATTCGGCTATCAAACATGATGGTTTCTTTGTTAATAGGGGGAAATTGGAACGCATGTAAGTATTGTTTTAATTTGCCTGAAGTATTTCTTAAGCCTTTGCACATTTTTCTTTCTGGTATCTGAGTGAATTACATATGTCAATGGAGTTATATTGACACAGTGATTGATTGTATTTGATGGTCATTTATGTGTGCTTTTGGTGTTGCATGAACATGAAGTGAGATTGTTTATAATTCATACCCATCTCTCTTGAGTTTGTGAGTTGTGACAGCAGCTAATACTATAATATCTGTATAAATATTTTTATGTTTATGCTTGTAACGTTTACTGCAATATAGCTGCCATATAAAGGAAGGCAGAACCCCGTACCTCTTCTTTATGTGTCGATGCTGTGACAAAATGTATATACATAATAAAAGTTGTCAAGTGCTAACCAGTTTTAAGATTCTGGATAATAAATTAAAAGTAAAAGAATTTTATCGCAAAGGGTAGCATTTATTGTAGACGAGTTGTTTTGCTTTCTAATAAATATTTATGCAGACATTGGGTTAGCAGGATCCTTGAATGTTTGATCATCATGTAACTTTAAACGAATCCTAGAAGGGTTTTGAATTACTAGCTTGCAAGGCAGGAGGGTTGAGTTTTTGCCTTAATTCATGACTTGAAAATGAGCTTTAGTCATGGCAGCTTGAGTGAACCTTAAATTTTGAGCAATGTTTCATTTGCAATTTGCACTGTTTAATTATTTCTATAAAATTTCTTCAAAAACAAATTTGTATATAATGTCTGGTGTAGCCTTTGGAGAATACTAATTTATTGCAATATTAAATTTGGGGTCCAAGTTGGGGCTGTTGGTCTGTTAAATTTAGGTAATACTGAAATTTGTTTTATTGCCTGCCTAAAAGGGAAGAATATCTGCATTTTTACGCAATTCATTAACTTGTAGTGATTAAACAAAATAATATATAGCTGGCTTATCAACTGTTGTTAAACAGTTATCTTACATTCATATTTGGCTTCTTTAAATGAATGGAATGGTAAACGACTACCCCAATCAAATACTGAATTTATGATTGAATTTATTAAATTGGCTGTTACAGTAAATAAAAGATTCATATCGATTCTTGATAATTCTCACTGATTTTATCTTTCTATAGAAGTGAACCTCCGGTTTTACCTAATCAGCCAGCAAAGAAAAGGTGCCGGAAAGATACATTGAAGAATCCAGGGGAGAACGTTGATGGACATGTATCAAATAAACATGCAAAAGTGGGCAAGACAGCTGCTGGAAAGACTGCATCATTATCTGCGAAGAATACATTTAATTCCTCACAGAATTTGGCTGTACCTGGTGAAGGTTATGAAGATTTGAAAAAGAAAACGACTGATAGTAGACCAATTTCAAATCCGTCTGTCTGTATGAAAGAATCAAGTAATGCTGTCCCTTCTGTGGTTGTCTGTTTGAATGTGCCTTCTGTTGCAGAAGTCAAAGCTGCTGACAAACAGACGACAGGAGTACTTCAATCTAAGAACAGAGTGGATAAATATAACGATGCAAGTGGAGTGCATGATACTTCTCATCAGAAGTACCTAGAAAAAGGTGTTTCTTCCAAATCCCATCCTGGAAGAACCCCAAGTAGTGATGGTTTAGAAAATACAGGTGGATCAAAAGATAAAAGTGGCATCAATGAGCTACCAGATCTTAACTTGTCTGAGGGAAAATCTGTGATGCAAGGACCAGTAAGTTAACTTCTTTTGCTTTTCTGCTGTCTTGTTTTAATTTCAATATTGAAATTTAACTAAACAAGTTATCCCCAACTTTGCAGCACTGGTATGGTTTCATTTCTGCATTGAATAAAGAATATTGGTATAGTGTTGATGTCTTTTGTGTATCAGATCAGATACCGATATGCTACAATATGTTTAGATACTTATTAAGATATAGTATTGATGTCATTTATGTATCAAATACTGATATGCTACAATATGTTTAGATACCTATTCAAGGAGTATCCTTCATTAAATTGTTTTAATTTTATAAATTGTTGAACAATGTGCTTGGAATACATCTTCAGTTTGTTTAAGATGCAGTTTTAAAAACATACCTTGAAATTTTTTCCCAACCTTGTTCTTCATATGTATGAGAGATATGGGAGTACATGCTCCTTCAATTTTCCATTGAAGAGAAACATAATGGATCCAAAATAGGCAAAAGATATGATTTTAGTGCACCCCAACGTTAGACTTGTGTCTAGGATTGTAAAGGAGAGACGTTTTGCGGGACCATAGTCACTTGGTTCCCAATACTCTTCGGTACGGGTTCAGGCACTCAGTACATAACTCTCAAAGTATTAGATATGTGGGGGGTATATATAATTGGTTTGCCATTTTGTTTTGTGGGGCGTTCTAACATTCCTTCATTGGTTGATTGAAGACAATGTTGTTAATAGCGAATCGCGGAAAATAGCGGATTGCCAAAAAACCGATATGAGAAATATCGGATAGCGTAGCGGGCAAATAGTGGAAGCAACAAAGCGGTTAAAATAAATAATTATATATAAAATAAAACATACTCCTAGGTATTAAACACAAATAAAGCTACATGATATTAAAAAAAAATTGACCGACATTAAGCTGAAAATGTCAAATTCAAACAACTAATAAAGCAAAAAACAGAAATTAAAAACAACTTAAAACTCAAAAGCTAAGTAGTTCAAACTTCAAAACAACTAATAATCGGTAGTTCTAGCTCTAACTAGTGAAATGGTGAAGGAGAAGAGCAACAAAGTGTGAAGGAGAAGAGAAGTGAAGGTGGTGGAGGCAGGGGTTATGAGATATGCGAGTTATGCGAGTCAGTAGTGAGTTTGTTTACCTAGGTAGTGGTTTTAGGGTAATATTATAGTATTATCTATACATAAACCCACCCACACCAACTCAGCACTCACTCCACCACTTCGCATTGTTTTATTTCCACTGCCAAATGCCTAAAACATTAACCAATTCCGATATCTATACATAGCGGCTATACCGGTTTATGAGAAAATCGGCGCTATTTTGAGCATAGCGGAGCCAAGATGCCGTACCAGCTTTCGTATCGGATAGCCAAAATTCCGACACGCAATACCGGTATACCGGCGCTATACCGGATATTTAACAACACTGATTGAAGAGAAACATAATGGATCCAAAATAGGCAAAGTATATGATTTATGTGCACCCCAACCTTAGACTTTTGTCTAGGATTGTAAAGAAGAGATGAGGTTGAGGGACCATAGTCACTTGGTTTGCAATTCTCTTTGGTACGGGTTTGGGTAGTCGGTACACAACTTTCAAAGTATTAGGTGTGTGTGTGGGGGGGGGGGGGGGGGGTATATAATTGGTATGCCATTTCGTTTCGTTTTGTGATACGTTCTAACATACTCCTTCATTGGTTCATTGAAGAGAAACATAATGTATCCAAAATAGGCAAAGGATATGATTTAAGTGAACCCAACCTTAGACTTTTGTCTACGATTGTTAAAGAGAGAAGAGTTGAGGGATGGTAGTCATTTGGCTCACAATTCTCTTCAGTACGGGTTTGGGTATTCGGTAGACAACTCTCAAAGTATTTGGTACGTGAGGGTATATATAATCGGTATGACATTTCGTTTTGTGGTACGTTCTTAGATACTCCTTTATTGGTTCAATGAAGAGAAACATAAGGGATCCAAGATAGGCAATGGATATAATGGCAGTGCACCCCCAACATTAGAATCGATGATGGCAAAACATATGAGGAGAGACGAGGTTGTGGGACCATAGTCACTTGGTTCGCACTTCTCTTCGGTACGGGTTAGGGTACTCGGTACACAACTCTCAAAGTATTAGGTACGTGGGGGTATATATAAATCGGTATCCGTTTTGTTTTGTGGTACATTCCAATATTATAATTGGTACTCTATGAATAAAAATAATTTAGTTAAGAAACAACAAAGTCAATGAAAATACTCCATCTGGTCTCATATATAAGCAACAAAAATATTTCACACCCTTTAAGAACAATAGTTAAACTCATTTAATTTTGCCAAAAATATCCAAATTTCTCTTTACGGAAACTTGTTCCATGAAAATAAGTGTTATTGGAAATTACGATCTATTTAAATTGAAGGGTAAATTAGGAATGATAGCATTAAATACGGTATAAATAGTCAATATTTGCTTATATTTTAGACCAATAAAAGTAACTTTTTTGTTGTTTATATTTGAGACCAAAGGGAATATTAATATCATCAATAAAAATCAACTTTGGAAAGCTTATTAGGATCTATGTTGTTAATCTCAAATAGCTGCAGATAGCTGATGATCGCTATTGGGAAGACTAAAAAACAATTTACAAAGTAAACATAAACTCCAATAAGATACATAAATACTAAAAATAGAAAAATACACAATTAAAATGACAATCATACTTTATAGTTATAATTTACTGTCATTTCCCATCAAAATAAGTTTTAAATGTAATCAAATGACACAGTATTCAAAATGGCAATCCAGTCCCAATGATAAAATCAAGTTCTATAACCAATCAAAATCGTGCTTATGCATGCGTCTTCCTCATCATCACTTCTATGTTCCGCCACATCAATATTATCTTGTTCATCATTTGATCCAAACTCTTGTTGTTCCACCTCCAATTCCTCATCTCCATTAGGCACAGCTATAGTGAGTCTAGATTGCTATAGTGGACAGTGGGATTGCCACAATTCACGGCTTCTACTACTGCCACTGCTGAGGGCGGCTTGCAGGGAGATGGCGTCACACCACCCCACAAATGCTACACTGTTCTGCTATACCGTGATATTGACAATATAGGTTAGGATGGGTTTGGCCAGGGTCGGTTAACTCAAGCTATTTTTGATGTTGTTGTTGTTGTTGATTTGTATCTTCTTTTGGGCCTAAGCCCCATTTAATCACCGAAAAAACTTCGACAAACATAATGTGCTAACAACAAAAATAAAAGTTCAATTCTTATTTCCTTTTAAAAACCACATTCCAACAAATGCCACAAAAAGAGATAGTCCTTTAGTCACAATTGCCAGGATTATATTAATTTCATTCTCTTTATGCCGCCAAAAAAACTTATTCGCTATACTTTCCGTTATAAAACAAATTGCTATGCATATGTGGTCGTCAAACATAAATAGAGAGATAGTACTAGTCCCACATCGAAAGTTTGACAAACAGAGAGAGGTAAACTAAGCTATAAATTAGCAGCTTACAACAAGGTGGCAGCGTACAAGTATATTGCACTGGTAGGCCTAGTGATATTTCGACTTTTATAAAGTGAGAATCACATCCCAGTGCCCAATCAAGTAGTTTAATGTTAAGTTTTTATTACTGGTTTTTACTGGTACATTTTGTAGATGGTTTCCTGCGAATTCTTTGCGAATTTGTGTGTACCAATTCTCTAAAGTTCCACAAATTGGTACCCGCAGACCAATTTGCAGTTCCCTAGGGATATCAGTGATTATGTGTCGGTGTGGGACATTGGTGGAGATGTACATCATCTACTTGGTGATGATGGTAGATTTCTTGAATTGGCGGACTTCTCTATTGATGAACTAGACGTAGAACTTGTGCTTTTTGGATGATGGGAATGAAGGTGAAGAAAGTAAGCAATTAATATTAGATGGTAAATAGTTCGCAATCGTATTGGGCTGCCAGAACTTCTTTTAAGTAGGACTAATGATGCTTCTTGTGACATTCTTACATTGTTTGGAGGAAAATGTACTTTTTTGTGACACTTTTATTGGGGAAAAATATATTTCGATAAGAACAAGGGAAAGTATGTGTCAAAATGGTGCGCCAATGCGCGAAATCCTGTGATCTTGCTAGGTCTGGTCGAGTTCGCGCATGGGAAGAATCACAAATTGGTGGGAGCGGCCAGGATCTCCGTGCAAAGTTGTAAAGACGGTAGAATCTTGAGCGTTAGCCGATTCTGTTTGTGTTACGCACATATGCGGTTTGCGGGTCTGGTCTGTGATCCAGTTCCTTAAAAGTGACGTTGGCATTAAAAAAACCTAAAATAACATGTTTAAAACACGTGAAAGGCTGTGACAGTCACTTTCTAACCCACTATGCCTATTAATTTGTTGCTTTCCTTTCTAATGATCTAATCATTTTTTTTGTACAAATCTTTCTCTGTTCTATAACTTGCTTTCTTTTTTGTTTTCAATAATTAATATTAATGATTGCTTATGTGATTTAAAGCTGTCAGACAAACATAATAATAAATGAATATATTTTGTGATATTATTTTTTAATTAATAAGTATACAATTTGTTTGTTTATTATATCGATTAAGTATTTGTGGGGTTTTGAAGTGTTTTTTAACTTGTACATATTATATTTTATGCATATACATGAATTTATATGCATATATATGTCAGTTTGTGAATCTGGTAAGATCTTATTATCCGTGTTACGACCTACAATCTTGCAACTCCTTCCAGATCCCGAGTTTGACAACCTTGGTTATGATGGTTACCTATTAATGAGAAATATTAACAAATCAATACAAATATCATGCATTAATGCAAAGCATGTATTTTTAAATAAATTTGTGTTAATATATCTTGTTCCCAATCTTATATTAAGATCTTGAAGATTTTCATATCCTTTTATGTGTGTCCTATTGTACATCTTGGATTTGGACATAATAGTTTCTACCACACACACCATAGTTACCCCATGAAGCACGATGGAACTGGCCATCAAATAAGAACTTCCTTTGCAGTAAATTTCCATTCCAATCAACAGATCAATCTTACATGAAACATGGCATGCTCTGTGCTAGACAAAGTGTGTGCTACATTTAACAAAAATAAGTCCCAAATAGTAAAAAGTAATGATTTGCTGCCTCTCTGTCTATTTTTTATGAAGAACACTTCTGCTTATGAATTCTAAATTGTGTATCTCCATTGCTAGTATGTATTCCCTTGATTTGTTATCTAGGCTGACATGGGGCATGTTTTTTTATTATTCAAAATATAGCTATTTAGTTTAAGGATAGTTGGGTGTATGGTTTAATTTCTCTGAAACAAGGATATTACAGGAATTTTTGTTTAGTTATACCATGTAATGTACACTTGGCAGCGTAACATTTCTATTTACTGCAACTTTTGATGTTGAAAATGTGACAATAGAATGCTACATCCTTAGCAGATACTGTATTAGTAATGAGATTGGTTGAATCTTTATGCAGAAATCTAAAAACATACTCAAAAAAGATAGCTCCAGTGTGAGGCCAAAATCTACAATTCTTGAGAAAGCTATTCAAGATTTGGAGAAAGCGGTCGCAGAATGTAAGTTCAGAAACTATTTTGAAGTTTATGTATATCACATAAATAGGTAATGTGAGAAGCTTGTTGCTAATGTATGTTTTCCTTTTTTCAAATATTATCACAGCAAGACCGCCAACTATGGAAAACCAGGAGGTTGATAGCACATCCCAAGCTATCAAACGGAGATTACCCAGGGAAATAAAGCTAAAACTTGCTAAAGTTGCGAGATTAGCGGTACTGGACAACTCTGCATTCCTGATGTTGTGCTTCGAGAAATACACACAATTTCAGATATTTTATTCTTGGGGTATATAAACATTGTAATATTAACTTGTGCTCTTTGTCAGCAGGCGAGCCATGGCAAAGTATCACAGGAGTTAATTAATCGTCTTATGAGCATTCTTGGGCACCTGATTCAGCTCAGAACACTAAAGGTGTTTCAGCATATATGACCCTTTATTGTTTCTGTTTCTAACCATGATACCCCCCTTCCTGACATATATAACTTCTTCGATTGATATTGGTATCATGATAGCTTTCTTATATCGCTCCCAATGTTCATGTATTATTATTTTGATTGTACAGTTCTGAAGAATGCTTAGTGATTGGTACTTTATAATTTGTCACCATAACCATTGGTTGTAAGTTAGATGAATAATAAATTTATTTCATCATGGTACTATTTGTTACTATACTACTATTGGTAAGACTGCCGGCTGGAAGCCATTAAACACTATTGGTCATCGAACTCAAAAAGGTTATGTAAATTTGAGACTATAGGTTGTATCTCTCTCAAACTAGTTGTGCTGCTCTCCACACCACTTTGAACTTAGCTTTTGCGACCTTTTGGAACATATCATTTTTATTTTTTATTTCTCCTTTTTCTGTACTTCAATGCGACGTTACTTTTGTAGCATTTGACATTGAGACAGAATTGAATGAAACACATGTTTGGCCTTTTCTTTAGTGGAATCAAAATTTACCATTTGTTCTTGTGTCCCATTTTTTCCTTCTATTTTTAAATGCATCAAACATAAAATAGGAGCCATATGTTCTATCTCATTCTAGCAAATACTACCTATAATTCTGAGTTTCTTACATCTACTTGATAGCTTGCCATTTGTTCAGAACTATTCTTATATTTGTTTAAATTCAATGATGTGTATGCATATTTACTTTTCCTTAATGAATGAAATTATTTATCTTGTCATCATGACATCATCTTATGTAATGTCTTCCTGCTGCAGAGAAACTTAAAAATTATGATCAATGTGGGTTTGTCTGCAAAGAAAGAGAAAGATGATAGGTTTCAACAAAAAAAGAAGGAAGTTGTTGAGATGATAAAGATGCAGGCGCCATCTATTGAATCTGAGGTTTATTTTAGTTGACTTTCTATTTCATTCAATATCGTTTGAATTTGTTATATTTATGCCAACTCCATACTCAATGCTGCTTATCTTATTCAGTTCACTATTACATTCATTTAGTTCCTGCCATTATATTAATCTGTGCTATACTTAATTCTTTTATGTGGATGTTTCTCTTGAGGATTCAATGCAATTTTGAGTTTGTTTTGCAATTTTTTTTTGTATGTTGGTTATTGGATCATTTCAGCAATTTGGGTTGTTTAATTTGCGGTGTTTCTGTTTGTTTTCCTGCCATTTCAACAACAGCAGCAAGCTGGAGCATCTGGTGATCAAGAATTGGGTCCTGATGGAAAAGCAATACCTAAAAGTAATTTTAGTATGGACACTGCATTGGAAGACAAGATTTGTGATCTCTATGACCTTTTTGTTGATGTACGTAAGACTTTTGCCTTAATTACTTCTTCTGAAGATCCTGTTTGGTTTGAAAATTCTTGTTCTGATTGAATCTTGTTCGCGATTGCTCCAGGGATTGGATGAAACTGCAGGTCCCCTAGTCAGAAAGTTGTATTCTGAGGTGAGTTGAATCTCCATGCTTTCCTCTCAATATTGGTCTAGGATAGTTATTGGATTACTTGTGGTAATTATTATGTGGGATTGTATTGTGAATTTATGCTCAACTTGGCTTTCGATCTCAACTTGTTACTTATTTGAATATAAAATTACATCACTGTGCTACAAGACCCTAAAAATGAGAAGTGCCCTCAATTAATTTTTTTTAGGAACCATTATGACATTTCGAGTCTGTTACATCATGTTTGTTTGTTATTTGTGTGTTCAATGTTCAGTGTCCAAATATAAACAATATAATTTTTTCTAACTTTAAGTCCCGTGTCTTCAGCTAGCAGAACTATGGCCAAATGGTGGCATGGACAGCCACGGAATCAAACGTGGAATTTGCCGGGCAAAAGAGAGGCGCAGAGCACTACACAGAAGAAATAAGGTATGCCTTTAGCTAAATGATTATTGAATGACTATTGTATGATTTAAATTCTATAAATTAATCTTGGCCATTGATAATATCAGAAGAATGGGAGAACTCGTTTTCTGCTCTTTGTCTGTGTAAATGATGACAAACAGATTTGATATTTTACTGTCAGGACTCAAGACTATATTTCAATTTTGTTTCTATCTCATTGTTTTACTCACATTGTTAGGATCAGGAAAACATTAAGAAGAAAAAGTTATTGGTACCTAAGCAGGAGGAGAATGTCCAATCTGATGGTAGTTCACAACAGAGCGTGCGAAAGCAATTAGCTCCAGAATTCACCAGTCATTCTCCATTGAATAAGGGAGTTTCTAATACAGTTACAGATGTCCGGGTTCTCCAACCCCCTGTGAATGGTCCGAGAAAAGAGAAAGCAAAGGGGAGTTCAAGCCGTTCCCTAGATGATGTCAGGGTTGCAGGCGGTGCTTTGATTAAGAAGAGAAAGACAGAAAATGAGTCGGAGGGAACTCATTTTCGCCCTGAGAAGCTGGCTTCTTTGAAGGGAGAAGAAAAACCTAGGCCCCCGAAGCAGTCTGCAGTTGTTCCCTCCAAATCAAACCTTCATCGAGCATCACAACCCGGTGTTGAACAATCAAGCTGACCTGGTATCAGCTAGGATGTTCAAACAATAGAATGTGTGCATCACAGTTTTTTGTTTTACCTGATTCCCCACCATCAAACCTTCCCTCACCGGATCAAATTGTATCCTTACCATTTTTGTAATTAGACGTCCTTGCAAAGTTCTGTTAAATATAGATAGCTTTGCTCATTGTTGGTGATCCAAGGTGGTGGTGATTAGTATGCTGTTTTGATTTATTTATTACTATAGAAGTTATCATGAATGGGATTGAGTATGAAAAGTGCTTAGCAACTACAAGAAAATTTAGAAACATGTGTACAACATTCTTCACATACTTAGAAGATTTCAGCAACATTGGATATTTATTTGATTTTTTGGATGATGAAATTGTGTGTATCTTTTGCGCATAGAGACTATTTTCACAAGATAGGTGTTGATATTTTTCAACTTTTTTCTTATGCATAGTGGTGGGAATAGGCTAAGGCCGTATACCCTTGTAGGCCGGCCTGACTTATTTCCACCCCTATGCCATCGGTTAGGGTCCCCTAAGATCTCTACATTTTTATCACCAGTGTCAAATTATGTCTCTAACAAGACATCTTTAACCAAATTTTTTTGACACTCGCATTTTATTTCATCTTTACAAATCAATCTTATATCATCGGTTCTTAAATACTTGCACATTGTATTTATTTTTATATATAGGTTCATATATAATTTTGTTATTGTTTTTTATTAACAAAACTTTCTATAATTTTTTATCGTTTTTGTTTTGTGCATATGGAACCTTATGTAGTTGTTTGTGCATAATTGTTCATTCATATTGATAGTAATTAAGAAGAGGGTCATATAAAAGGACAAGAAAGTTTCTTCACATTGCAAATGTTCTGTCATTGATTTGAAAAACTTTGAAATATAGGATGAAGGGTTTTTAAGGTTCATTTTATTGGTTTGAAGACATGGTGGATTGCTTTTGATGTGATGTGGTAACCTAAGCGTAATCACTTTTTTCTTTGTTTCAATTCAGTTATTGGAGTTCGATGTGTCGAAGATGGCCAAATCATTTGAAGAAGAAAGTGATGCCAAATCTAGCAAAAAGGATGAATACAAATACTTTTTCAAGTCATAGAATATCGAATTGCCTGTAAATAATAGTAGTAACTTATTCAGCAGCAAACACTATAATAGATTTTGTTATTGAGAAAAACTATTTCCGACACTTGATTAAGGTTTGTTTTTGTCTCAATAATGTTTCTCATTTTTCACTTTTCTTGATAAAATCAAATTTTCCCTTTAAACGGGTTAATTTGATTTCTGTAAGGTCTAGCTCAAAACTCATAAGATAATGTTGAAATTAGGCTAGACACTTTCATCTGAGTTTGAAATAAAAAACCAAATTAACTAGTACAATAAGTTACGTGAAGCAATTTAATTCCATATTAAATAATTAATCATTACAATTTATTATATAATTTAAATTTGTTAATCTTTTGAGTTATTTTTTTGTTAAAAAATAAACCACGATAAAACTATAAAAAAACAACTTCATTTTTAAACTTGAACATCTAAATTGACCTATCTTGTTCCGCTTTTGAACGAGTTTCAAAATAGGCGAACCTAAACATGGTTTGCATCCCATTTGGCCAACCCCAAGTTAAAACTTATAAGTGATTTTCTTAACACCTTTAAGTAAATAGTACTTTGATCCAGCTATATCCAATTACCTTGTACTTGAATATACTTGGGTTTCTCAAGGAGAGATTTACTTCTAACATCCTACCAATTACTCATGCACTCTATGCATTTTCCGTTTTACTCTTTCGTTACTTAGGTAGTGGACATGGTAAAAATGGATAATTTTTAAAAAATGTAATCCGCTACTTAAGTAGCGGACATTATAATGGTAAGATGTTTTTGGATGTATCCGCTATCTAATAAATAGTGGACATAAATATTTTAGTAAAATTGTAGGATACGCGAAAAAATGGATAGAGTGGCAAAAATGACTTTCTCTTAGTTTTCACAATCCAAATTAACGGGCAATTATAATAATTGTCCGGAACTAATTGGTACTTACTGACTCAAAACTAAATATATTGTTTTGTGTCTGAGCATCATTGCACATAAACAATGACTCTTAGCTTAGCTTGCTTCCCTTGGAGGAGTTTTAGGCAGTATTTGAACATCATTTAAGCGATTGCTTGGTCAATAAGTTAACCAAAATTATTTTATTTGTGGTGTGGCAACTTGTCACACGCTACATATGTTCAAGCATGTTTAAAGGCCATAATTAAGCCATAAGAACATGTTACTGTAGTATAATTTAATCAACATATATAAGATAGATATACCTACCACCCTCTATTTATTATTTTTATAGAAGCTAGAAAATTTAGGTAAATTGAATTTTAGATTTTAGAGGTTCATCGGTCATCAGAATTTTTTTCATTATTATTTACTTGCTTTAATAATTCGTATAGCTTGTTTTTGGAGAAAGGTGGGCCACTTACACTTTGAGAAGACACGAGCTCTCGAGCTTAGAGAAATTCCCTGGGATAGATGTCTAGGAGCTAGACCTTAAAACTCAAAGCACTAACAAATGTATTTACTACGTACAAATTATCCATCAACACAAGATCTTTAAGCTAATAATAAGAGTTAAATTCACACTCTTGCAGAATATAAATCAACTTCTTATCAACTGAACTAATTTGTGTTGACTACGAAGCTCTATTTTTCTTTCACAATTGGAAGGACTACGTGAATGGAGTGAGCAATAGTTTCTTGCTCAGCAATACTACGTTCTCTATTCCTCTCCCTGTTGCTTAAACTTGCATATTCAAATGCAGATTACAACCCATCTTAATTATGAGGCCATTCAGTTTGTTGATATCTCAGCTTAGATGACTAATTATAATTGGAAAATGAGATATGTCGGTTACTCTCACTGTTCCAAAACATTACTTTATTCATCCCTTAATATGTGATTTTATTTACAAATGAATGAAGAGATCATAATCTGCTTCATCATAACAAAAATTAAATTTGGAGTTTTAACAGAAATTCTATCATATATGGTATTGTTATTTTTACTTTAATTAATATATTATTTTTATTTATTTATTTGAATTAGGAATAGTTAAGTTTTCATTTCTTCTTATTGATTAAAGGATTATATCATATTTGAAAGTTAAGATTGAGCATATAAAATCCAATATGCCTATTAATTTAGCTATACTTAGGGATGTCAATGGATATCCATAGACGCGGATAGTGTGATATCCGTATCCGCTCCGTCAAATAAATATAATATCCCTGTCCGCTCCATATCCGTGCGGATATCCGTTAAGCGGGTAATCCATTGATATTGAATATCCACAGATATTAACAGATATCCATAGATGATATTTTTTTATTAAAAAAAAGAACTAATTATTGAAAAAAAATTATTTTTTTAAAGACAAAACATTAACACATTATATTCATAAATTTTGCTCTCTATTTTTAATAAAACCATCCAATCTACAAACAAAAATCACCTCACAGAACTACAAAAAAGTCAAACAAAACTAGAGTTTATATAAAATAGCCAAAATGCAAAAGATAAAATGTAAAAATACAATTTTTTAATATTAAAATACTAGAATTTATATGTAAGTAGAGATATTTAAGTAATTTTACTAATTATTTAGCGGGTATGGATAACCGCGGGCGCAGATAGTATTAAACCCGCATCCGTATCCATTAAATGCGGGTAATTGAAACATCCATTTATTTTATCCGTGGATATCCATTAAACTATCCGCTCTGTATCCATGACGGATTTTATCCGCAGATATCCGCGGGTATGGATATTTTTGCCATCCCTAGCTATACTCATGGAGACATCCACTCTTTTTTATTGTGATTTGTTGTAGATATATTAGTCCATAGTATTTTTTTGCTTTTACCACCAATTTAATCTACTTCGAGAGTCAGTTCTAGTATCAAGTAGTTTCAGTCCCCTTCCGATCGTAGTTGCGGGGATCGAAATGTGGACCTCTCTACCAAGTTCAACGCCAATTACCACTGAACCAACTTACGATTAGTTAGTTTTAATATAATTTGCTTTTTTTTAGTCCTTGGATTTTGCTGCATTTATGGTATTGGTCCATCCCAAATTTAAATCCATCAATTTAGTCCTCCAAATTTTAAATTTTTTGACATATTTTCCGGCCTTTGCATTTAGGGTTAATTTTGTATGATTTGACACATGAGATGAGATACGTATACGTGACAATTTTGTAGATGACTTGGACATGAGATATTAAATGATAGGAAAATGCTCAATTATTAAATGATAGCAAATTATTATAGAATTTTTTTTAGAAATTGTGTATTCAATATTTCAAAAATATAAATACTTATCTTATCACTTTTATTTTTATTTTTGTCTTTTATTTTTTTTTCCCAACATGTTTACAAGTGCACCGTGTGCATTGTTTAGCGTGACCCTAAGATAATTCACTTTGATAGTGTTTCTTATTATTTTTTAGAAATAAATTTATATGTACATTTTGATGAAAAGAAACTAAGTTTTTATGTAGAATCAACGTAGACAATGTCACATTATCAACTTAACTTCCATAATTTAGTTGCCCCAAACATCCCACTTTACCACGTAATTAATTTGTGGATTAAAAACAAAGATTAAAATCTAATTAGATTTAGAAATATAATAGAGGCCTAACTTGGGATGTAAAATAGTAAATAGAGGTCTAACTTGTAAATGACGGAAAATAGATATACAAAAACTTCATTTAATTAAGCATATAAACTTACCTAATTTTGAGTTTCAATATTCATATAGCATGTTTTAAAATTTAAATTTAAATTGGATAAAAATTTGTGTTGAGGAAAAAATTGTAACAGAATGCCCACAAAAAAATTAAAGCCCACCAAAAAAAATTGTAACAGAATATTGCCAGACTAAAAATTGAAAGGAAAAAGGGTACATGTTAGTGATTTAAAAATAGAAATATTTTATTATAATTAATGTATCTAATTCAATTTTATAAAAGCTCTTATTTTTAATTTTAATTCAATTTAATAACATTTTATAAAAAAAACAAGATTTTTTTTGTTATTGGACCAAACAGGTTGGGTTTAGAAATAGAAGGAAATAAATTGTTTACTGATAATAAAGTGACATTGCACATGCCCTCTACAAACAAGTGAGTCAAGTCAACCTAAAATTAAGGTAAAACAAGTGTTGGCTACAAATATTTGCCAAACAGCATCCAACATAACATCATGGTTACACATTCCTGCTGAAAATGAAATATGAAATACTTCTATCTAGTAGGATTAGATTTGTCTTCCTACCCATGTTATGGTATGGAACATGTGCCTTTGTTGAGGTTGAGACCATAAAAACAAAATCCATTTTGGATTTGGTCTCGCACATCTAATCTTTCATCTCAATTATTTAATTTTGGCAATTCAAACAATATTAATTTTCTTATGATTTATTCTTTGGAAAAGAGTGTCATAGTAATAAGGAGTGCAATTGTAAGATTAATATAGAATTTAAAATTGAGCACAAAATAAATAAGTTTTGGCATCAACTAGTAATTTTTATTTTGTTTCTAGTCCATAGAAATTTTTAGACATTTTTTAAAAGTATTATAAATTTATATAAGTTTAATGTAATATATGAACATAGTTTAAATGTAAAAGGAGAAAAAGGAAAATGCACAAGAAATGTAAAATTAATTTTACATTGTCAACGAATACTAATCATTTTTTTTTTCTTCATATTATCTTGCGCTTCATCTCACTTTCTTGATTTAATATGATAAATTGATAATTTTTATTGAATAATTGTGTATTTTACACGAGCAATGCATCTCTATTAAATTCATAAATTAATTTTTCAAGACTAATAAAACAAGGAATTTCTTAAGACAAAAACATGTAATTTTTCTTATAAACTAAAACCAAAATTCTGCATTCCATATGATTGTCAATAGATAAATTATTTAGTGAAGATATATGTGTCAAATAAACAAAATGGGAGTGTGCCTCATAATTGTAGTGGTTGAGAACCTTGTTTTGTCCATTTCTTCTTTCCTTTTTGTATCAAACGTATCTTGCATTAGAGAAAGAAAGGAGAACCAATGGATCAAAATGATCATCACGTTGCAATAGAGAGAGGAGAGGACCACAACAAACAAGGTCGGTTTTTCATATCTTAATCCTGATATTGTCGGTTCACTAAGATCCTTTTTTATCTATATTCAGTCAAAATTATTTATCAAAACATGTTTCACGTTAAGGCTCCGTTTGGCCCGGCTTATTTTTTACTTTTTATTTTAGCTTAAACGAAATAAATAAGTATAAAATTATATTTGACACTATTTCTTCTTAAAAGTATCAAAGAAATAAAGTAAAGAAGTAAAAAATTAAAAAAAATAAGGTCAAACACAATTTTTTCCTTCTTTACTATTTTTAAGGAGAAGAAAAAAAGAGGAAAATAAGCCGGGCCAAACGGAGCCTAAATAACAGATTTGAATCAGTACTACTGTACTAGTATAGTACAAGATAAAAACCGAGAAGCAACCTCCGTCTATTGTTTTGATTTTGATTCGGATTTCACAGTTCATACTTCACACTTCACATACAATGACACAGATAGGTTCAATGTCCAAAAATAATAACAATAATTGTTTTTATTGAGTTTTTTTTCACGGCCAATTTAATCTAGTTTGAGCTTTCATTATATGTTTTAGGAAGCTAAGGCTAACTAATGAAAAATATAAAGAAAGCATAAAGAGAAATACATTAAATTAAAAGATAAATAAAAAAAATAAATAAATAAAAACATTCATTTTATTCATTGATTCTAAATGTGACCAAAATATTACATATATAATGCAATTTTCTCTTCTCCCCCCCTATGTTTCTTTCAGCCCCCTAAAATTTCAATTTTGCCCTTAAAATTTTCGAAAAACGTTTTCCAAAATTCATAATTTTTGGGATTCTATTTTCCGAAATAGACTTAAATGTAATTTTTATAATTATTTTTTTTTTATTTTTATTTCAGAATTTATCGGATTCTATTTTCCTAACAATTAACTTTTTCGGAAAACATTTTCTGAAAAGTCACATATTTCGAAACGTAGAATCCTAAATTTCTTTGGAAAACATTTTTGAAAATGATTTTGGAAAACTTTTTCTGAAATTCTGTTATATGTGATCAGTACTGCAAATTTATTGTTTTAACCTAATTTTAAATCAATCTCAATCATTTTTTTGCCATGTTTTTAACACTAATTAACATCCAAACATATCCAAAAATATAATTGTGTTGATGGATGTAAGATATAAATATTTTACGACGACTCCATATGGTTTATAATATATTTTTATATTAATATTTTGAACAATTTTGCTTAAACAACTTTTCAATTGCTAAGAAAAAATATGTCAAGAATATTTTGGATTATGTTTGAATACTGATTAGGGTAAAATAGATTTAGACTATGAAAAATCAGGTTAAGACAACACATTTGCGACATATAACAGAATTTCGGAAAACATTTTCCAAAATCACTTTGGAAAATATCCAAAGTTCGGATTCTGCTTTTCGAAATATTTAAAGTTTCGGAAAACGTTTTCCAAAAGAGTTAACTTTTTGGAAAATAGAATCCGAAATATTGGAATATGAATGGAAAAAAAGAAATCTAAAAATTGCGTTTAAGTTTATTTTGGAAAATAGAATCCGAAAAAATATAAGTTTTGTAAAACATTTTACAAAAACTTTTTATGAGGGTAAAATTGAAATTTCGGAGGGGTCGAAAGAAATATTAAGGGGGAGAAGAGAAAAATTCATATATAATAACTTTAATGGACCATAACCTAAATTGGCCTAAAGATCATAAAGTTCAATCTAAATAATATAATATAATCAATACTCAAAATAACAATACAAATTATCCAGTCTTTTGGTCTCCAATTTGTTCAGTCCCAAAAACAGTTTTAAAATCAAACACAATACAATTGAAATTATAATGGTCAGTCTCTTATTTTTTAACGAATCAAACACATTTGTCACTAGAATTTCAAAAAAATTTCAAATATATTATTTAAGAATCTGATCCAAATTAGAGCAATTATATACTCCTATACAGCTACTAACAAAGAATTCAAGCAACCTGCGTCTCGGTGGTCCGGGATTCAATCCAATATATATAAAAATATATAAAAGACTTCAAATGTAGAAATTACATTTCTTAAAAGAAAAACTAGCTACGAGCTCATGTCATGTACATGTAAGTAAAGATATTGATAATTCTTTAACTATGTTCACTGAACTTAGAAATAGAGTATATTAGGCTCAAAATATATGACGGCTCTAAATATATGTATGCATTTCCTACAATTACAAATTTGTAGGAGTATCTGTATTTTTTTAATTTGTTTTTGCTTGTGAAAAGAACAATGTATAAAACATAAAACATATATGAACTGATACAACAATTTATTTAATCAATTGAATACTTCCAAAGCATACCTTTTTTCCGTACGGTAGAAGATAGAACAAAGCCAAAAATATGAATTTTTCACTCAACCGAAAACTTGGTTAAAAAAACTGCAGGACTACGGTCGATTATATCTAAATTGTACTACATAATAAAGATTAAACAATCCAAATATTTAGCTCAAATTTCATATTTTTAAAAAATTAATTAAATTCTAATTTTAAATAATATTTTGTGCCTTATAATATTAATGAATTTCATTTTAATTTTTTTTTAAAAATCAACTTATGAAGTGTGAATTCAACAACTAATGAGTTAAAAAAAAGTTAGTGAAAAAAAAAAAACCACTAATGAGTTCAACTCCAATATTGCGCTTATTGATCACATTCACATCACACAAACACAAACTTGCGTGTATCTTGAGCCTAACATCTATAACCTACATTGTGGTTGAATTTTAGGCTTCATAAAAAAGGTTTATCTTTTGTAACCTTCTACTATCAATCAACGGCGTAGGAGTAAAATAAACCAAGGCAATAATAATGTGATTTAAAAGCAAATTGTCGGTTATAATTATTGAAAAATAATTACCTTTTTTATGGATTTTTTAATATGAGATGTATGAGTTAAGAAAATTATATAATAAAATTTATGGGTATGTTTGATTTCCTAAAAACAAGGTTTGATTTAACAATTATTTTGTGTTTGATTTTTAAATTGTTTTTGTGATTGGACAAATCAAAAGCAAGGTACTTTATCTCTAACCAAACCACATGCCAACTTTTTGTTTTCGGCATATAAATTACGAGTATATAAAATATAAAGATAACCTTTTACCCACCAAACATTCTACAAAATAAAATTTGTTTAATACCATAATATTTATCTTTGCTACTAAGATAACTTTTTTGTCAACCAAGCATACAAAATTTGTTGAACACTTTAAACTTTGTATCGCACTATTACGACAATTTACTACTTTTTTTCACCACCAATATATAATCCACTGACTATTTAATCTAATTCGAAAATCAGTTCCAACGTTAAATAGTTTTAATATCCTATTAATTACAATTACGAGAGATCAAATTATACTAGTTAAGATTCAATCTCATTTTCCGGTACTTAAATGTGTTGTTGTAGTATCATCTACATCTAGTGGCACTAATTTCTCCATCCAACTATAAAATATCTCGTTGACCTTTTACCTTACACAAAAAAATTAATTTTCTAATTTCCTAAATAGGACCTAACAGTCAATATATCCGTCATTTTTAATCCCACGTGTATATATACATACACATATACATATATATCTCCGAAAGCAACGTTTCACAGTCAGGAACCAAAGAAGGAAGAAGAAGCTGAACATAATCATCATCATCAATTTTGTCATTGGTTCAACAGTTACACTCACTCTCTCTCTAAAAATCACTTCTTATTCTTATTCCTCTGTTGCATGCACTTCATCACCGACACTATAACCAACCAACCAACTAACTAACTTTCATATCTACTGCCACGTGGCATTACTAAAATGATCTCCGCCTATAATGGAGGCGGAGCCGCCTCCAGTACTGGCCGTACTGTGGTGGTTGGTGTCAAGATGGAATCTAACAGTCATCATAGTACAGAGTTGCTTACTTGGTCTTTGGTTAATGTTGCTCAACCTGGTGATCTTATTCTTGCTCTTCATGTTCTTAGAAATGATGGTAATTTATTTATTTATTTATCTTAAGTTACTTAAATGCAATTTTGAATTTTCTATCTTTTTGTTTATTTATTGATTGGATTTTGATTATTTTGTTTTTTTTTAATATTTGTTGTTGGAGTAGAAATTGTGAATCAAGATGGGAAATCTTCTTTGTTCTCTCTTGTCAAAGCATTTGATACTGTTCTTTCTGGTTATGAAGGATTCTGCAATTTGAAACAGGTTAGATAGAGTTTACTACTTAGTTCTTAGCCTTAATTTTGTGGAAATTTAATGTTTTAAAATTATCGAAAATAGTCCTCCGAGTTTGAGGAACAAATTCTTGATCTGACTCGACTTCACTTACTCTGGTCGAAACTCTGAATTACCAGGGCTCCTTGCTTCAGAGAGTTAACACAAAAAAAATAATTAAATAAATATATCGAGTGCGATTATTTTTAATTTTTTAATTTGGAAAATGATGTAGGTGGATCTGAAGCTAAAAATTTGCCGGGGTTCATCGGTGAGAAAAATTTTGGTTAGAGAAGCAAATGAATATTGTGCAAGTCATGTTATAGTTGGAAAACCTCAAGGTCTTGGTAAAATTAGGCCATCTATTTCTATACATAAGTATTGTGCTAAGAAGCTATCTAAGGATTGTTGGGTTTTCGCTGTTGATAATGGGAAAGTTGTGTTCAAGAGAGATGGATCGCCGGAAAATCACACCGACTTAAAAGGTTTTTTATTTTATTTTTATTATTTATCTTTAATTTGCCCTTTTTTTATGTGAATGTTATTGAGATAGTAGAGTTCTTAGATTATGAGTTGTTGCAGGTCGCCAAATTGGGTTTCTCGGTTCTTTTCAGTGGAAATTCAGTAAGAGTTTAAAAGTACTAAATGACGATATGCACAGATCGATGTTACTGGCTTCATCTTACGGTGATAGTGACAAGAACTCATTGGCTATGGTGCCTGTAAAGGTAACTGATGCCGGTTCTAGCGTGAAAACTTTCCATGACAAAGAATCAAATAATTTGAAACCTGGTTGGCCACTACTTGGCAGAATTTCAACATCAGATAGGAAAAATTCTGAAAGATCGTTGCCTCGTCGGGTTTCTGTGGTCCAATGGGCAATGCAGTTGCCCTCTAGAAACCTTTCCTTTAATAAAGATAAATTTTTGGGTCTAGATAGCAAAAGTGGTGCTCTTGTTCCAGTGGATGCCGAAATAGGGACGATTGCTTCACCTGATCGGAAATCGATAACCGTTCCTAAAGAATTGGAAGGCTTTCATGAGAAATACTCATCCACTTGCCGATTGTTTAACTACCAAGAACTTGTATCATCAACATCAAATTTCTTGCCTGGTATGTATTTTGATTTTTGACTAAGTTTCGTTTGGCCAAAAGTGATTTTATTTTTGACATTTGTGATTTGATTTCAGAAAATTTGATCGGTAAAGGAGGAAGTAGCGAGGTTTATAGAGGCTGCCTTCCTGATGGAAAGGAACTTGCTGTTAAGATCTTGAAGCCTTCTGATGATGTTTTGAAGGAGTATGTTTTAGAGATAGAAATTATCACTGCTTTGAATCACAAAAATATCATTTCCCTTATTGGATTCTGCTTTGAGGATGATAACCTTCTTTTAGTCTACGATTTCTTATCAAGAGGGAGTCTTGAACAAAACCTTCACGGTACGCAATATAATCTACATTGTTGCTATATTCACCTTTGTTGCTCACTTACTATCTATGAAGCACTAAAACAGACACGAGCACCAGACACAACACCAACATTGACACGTAGACACAAGTATAATTTTGAAAAACGGAAGTGATTGGATGTAATCACATGCGTTAGTGTCGTGCGAGTGTTGGACACTAACATGTGTACACTCCAACACGCTTTTAACTTGAAGCGTCGGTGCTATGTAGCTTACTGTTTACTTCTTTTTGTTGAATGCCAAAATAGGTAATAAGAAAAATCCAATTGAGTTTGGTTGGACCGAAAGATATAAGGTGGCGATGGGTGTTGCCGAGGCTTTGGAATATCTGCATAATAATGGCAACCAACCGGTGATCCATCGTGATGTAAAATCATCAAATGTGTTATTATCTGAGGATTTTGAACCACAGGTAATTCATCTCTCTCTATTGACTAACATCAATATTTTGAACTATTTGTACTCCTTAGGCCTAATTCTGTTCTGTCGATTTTCTATAGCTTTCTGACTTTGGACTCGCTAAATGGGCATCGACCTCATCATCATATATAACCTGCACCGATGTTTCCGGAACTTTTGGGTTTGTATTTCAACTTTCACATAACTGTACCATCACTTCTTCTGCATACATGTTGTAGGAAAAATCGTACTTGTAGTGATTCTGAACTATGTACTATCAATGGATTTTATGCAGTTACTTGGCTCCTGAATACTTCATGTATGGTAAAGTAAATGATAAGATTGATGTCTATGCATTTGGCGTGGTGCTTCTTGAGCTTCTTTCCGGGAGAAAGCCTATAAGTGGCGATTATCCTAAGGGTCAAGAGAGCCTTGTAATGTGGGTATGTCCTCTATATATGTTCTTTTTCTTTACACACATTGCGCACCAACCACTTGCACTAGACCGTGGTGGTACTTTATATGTGGTCTGGCATTTCATTACTGTCATGTATTGGTAGAAAAAATAATGGAAATATATCATTTGTAGGCTAGTCCAATTCTAAATAATGGGAAGCTCTCACAATTGTTGGATCCTAGTTTGGGCGATAACTACGATCATGAAGAGATGGAAAGGATGGTTTTAGCAGCCACCCTTTGTATCAGACGCACACCAGGAGCTAGGCCTCAAATGAGCCTTGTAAGTGATTCATATGCTTTGCTTTTCCTATATCATGCACTACTTGATTTCAAATTGCAACTTATTCAGACTTATCTGAAAATGGATTATGCCATATAATAAGTGTTTCAACTTTAAAGATAGCTTATGAATTTATCTTTTTTAAAAACAGTTTAGTCACTTTACTTCTTTGATTGCAGAAATAGTCTATACATAAACACTTATATGATAAGCAATAAGCACTAATGCAAGAAGCCTCTAATTTAGTTGTTTGCCTAAACGCACTTGAATACTATAGTCGTTTTATTTCATTATCTTATTGTTAAACTTTGAACTCATGTTTGTCCCATTGGATTACAGATCTCAAAGGTCCTTAAAGGCGATGCTGATGTAATAAAGCGCGCAAGGGTAGAAATTAATGCTTTGAAAGCATCAGAGTTGCTTGACGAAGACGCTTGTCCACCTTCTAACTTACAGTCGCACCTTAATCTTGCATTGCTTGATGTGGACGATGACACACTCTCGTTGTACAGTGTTGACCAAAATGTCTCTTTGGAAGACTACTTGAGAGGCAGGTGGAGCCGTTCATCGAGCTTTGATTGAGCTAACTCCTAGCATAGTGCTAGAAGATGCTTTGTTTATTTTTTTCATCTAAATCTTTTGTGCATGTGTGTTGCATATATATGTATACTGTACCACGGGGTTTGAGTCACAACACAACGTGACGAACCAAAGTTCGAATCCACACTGAAAGAGGTGTGCATATTTTTTAATGTTCGATAGTGCTCGAACAAGATCACCTCCGGTGGAAGGAACTTGTGGAAAACCAATATATATTAGAGGCGTATGCATGTAGTATCGGACAATTCGTCGAATAAGATTGCCTCTGCTAAAAAGTAAATGTGGAAAACCAATATAGTATCAACTTGTCCATTATCATAATTAGGTATTTTCTATGGAAATTCATTGATGGGTTAGGATGAGAGGTTGTTTGTGTGTGCCCTCCTCCTTCCCTTCATCCGAGAAATTATGCCTTGTAATTTATAAATCTATATAATCTATTGATCCCACCAATTTGATCGTGTTATGATGTGTTGCATTGCAAAAAGTAAAGGATGAATGCTAGTTTGATCAATCATATATTTGACACAAACACGGCAAATAGAATTCTGCAGGTTCCGTCATTTAACTATCTTTATGTAAATCGTATTTAGAAAGCAGGTGCGGTGCATAATGCCTTCTATGTATTAATGAAATGCTCACGAGTTCAGAACTTTCTAAACTTGGGACTGGTGCACAGGGACGGATCTAGACTTAGAATATTGGTGTGGCCAAAATGAAAGCGATGTGTTTACAAGAGTACGATAATTAACATTCATTTGCTTAGTTTGATTAACAAACGCAACCTTAACAGTTTGGTTTGGGTTCATGAGAGTATAACCCAAATGCACAAAATCAATACGACTATTAGGTCCTTAGATTCACTATAATCCAAGGTTGTCAGAATCGAGTTTTTACCTTAACTCGTTTTGCATAGGTAAACTCGACACGTAAACTCGAATCGTAAACTCGCGCGAGTTTACCTAAAATTAAAATAATATTAAAATTATTATGTATATGACATATATACTAATATAATACTATAAAAATGTTAATATTTCAAAAAATTAACTTAATTATAAAGGCAAAATAGACCCAATATTCATATAAATAGCATCATGTCCATAAACTTGCATCAAAATAAGAAGATTAATAGATTTCTAACTTAATTATATTCTCCTAAAAGGCTACAACATCATCTTCATCACTGTATTCATCTTCAATATCATCAAATTCTTCTTCGGATGATAAAGGATCTTCAATATTAGGACCACAATCCAAATTAATTAAAGATGAAGTTAGAGGATTGCTTGAAAGCACATTTCAGCTTCTAAACAAATTCTTAGTGGATTTTTTTTCTTTTCAAAATGTATAGGGAAATGTGTCTAATGGGCCGAAAAATTGAAATTGGGCCATAAAATTTTGAAAAGGTAAACTCGGGAAAACAAGTAAACTCGCCCGAGTTCACCCGATTTTAACGTTTTCACACCGAGTTAACTCGGTTAAGCTCGTTTTTTCCACGAGTTTACAAAAAATCGAGTTTACATGCGAGTTAACCCGTTTTTCATACCTAGAAACGCAAACTCGGACGAGTTTACGTGTTAACACGCGATTTTGACAATCATGCTATAATCAATCAAGTCATACAAATCAAACTAATTTTTACAAAATTGACGTCTTTGCTTTTTTATCACGTCCACTATTTAAGTAGCCGAAAAGTAAAAAACTTGAATTTAGAAAGAAAAAAAAAACCCAATAACCAAGAAATCTTTGAGATTTTAACATAAAATTCGTTACTTAAATAGCGGACGAAAGTATTTTGGTAATTTTGTAGGGTTCGCGAAAAAACCCATACGGCGATAAAAATAATTTTAGTTTTTATTATGTGTTTATATTTTTCTACTTTGGCTCAAACCCACTTTTTCAACCAATCGTTAGTTGGTTCAGTGGTGATTGGCGCTGAACTTGGTAGGGAGGACCACGGTTCGATCCCCCGCAACTGCGATCGGGAGGGGGCTGGAACCACTTGATGCCAGAACTGACCCCCGAACCAGATTAAACTGGTGGTGAAAAACCAAAAAAAAACCCACTTTTTCAACCCTAAAATTTAAAAGAAATTGAAGAGCCAAATTGTCTCAACATAATAACTTGCCGTCAATAACCACCCTCCTCCCTTCTCTTCATCCACTCATTTTCAATCTCTTTGATACATAACACTCATCTTCCTCTAATTAGCTAATGATCAACTTCGTATTCAAAGCAACTTGTAACTGCCTTCTTCTTCTTCTCCTTCTTTTGTTGCCTTGGTATATATATTAAAAAAATTGAAAAATCTAGTGTGGCCAAGGCCACACCCTGCCTCAACATGTGTCCGTCCCTGCTGGTGCATTGAACCTTCGGTTCAGAAGAGCGATAAAAGACAGCCGCATGGGCCGCCCAGTAGTTATGATTTGGAGTATTTGGAAGAGTAGAAACATTCGTGTGCGAGAGAATAAAACAAAATCATATCAACAAGTTTGCGGACATGCTGTCCAGTTTCCAACAAACAAGTTGTGCAGAAAACACAGCCAACCAAATCTGGTGCGTGCAGACGGATCAGCTGCTCTGCCGTGGAAAAAATCAGCTATTCAAGGATAGAGTGGAATATCGATATGTCTTTTAAATTTTAACTCACCGGTACGAAAGGGAGCTAGATAAGGCAGCAGAGATGAGCATGAGACTTATGTTCTTGCAAAAACATAATAGTTTACTCTTGTTTGTTTAATAGATGAAGGTGAAACTTGTTTGTGATATATTAGCACAATAATTCCCTTCACGGAGAGTATGGCAAAGACTAACATGCCAATCTTTCTCTAGAAAATCTCTAATGCTTGTTAGAAGGTAATCATATAGTAGTGAAGTTTGTCGCCAACTGAATAGTATGAAGGGAGTCCGAAAAACATAAGAGCTTTTTATACCCTGTCTGCCAATAAAATTCAATACCAATCAATAGTGCCTTTATCTCATCATGAAGCACACTGAAAATACCTATGTAGCCATAGAAGGCAAACTGAACTGAAAGGAAACCTCATGGTTTCCAACTAACTATTTTGATATCTGCATTTCCACGGTTTGTAAATGCACTCCCATCAACATTAAGAACCATAGTCTCAACATCACCATATTGTCAAGAGATCTCATGAGAAAGACGAGGAGCAGAGCAGGGGATGAAGTCACAACACCAAAAGCTTGTCGAGTACCTCGCATGACTTGGATACTCAAAGATCATGCACAAAACTATTTTATTTTATTTTTTCCCTTTCTAATTTTATTCAAGATTTTTTATTGATTTTATTTTTTGTCAATTGTTTTTATTTATTTTTTAACCTAGTAGTCTAAGGGTGTGTTTGATCTATTAAAAAAATAAAGGATTGGACAAAACAACTTCAATTGTATTGTGTTTGATTTCAAAACTGTTCTTGTGACTGAACAAACTGGGTGCTAAGGAATTGGACAAAAACTTAAATTCTTATCCCTCACTGAACCACAGTAAAATTGAGTGCTAAAGGAGGACAAAAACCTAAATAACCAAACTCACACAATAAAAGGTGCATAAATAAAAAATCTAAATTTGTCAAAAAAAAAATAAAAAATCTAAAGTATTGTGAGCTTAACTCAATTGGTTTAACATTGCATTATATATATGCAGATAATCGATTTTCAAATCTCAATCATCCCACTTATCCATTTTAAGAGTAAAATTTCTTTCTAACTACTAGATTACTTGAAAAAAAAAATCTAAAATATCCCTCTAATAATATTCTTAATAACCGACAAATAAACGTAGATACAGATGCAGAGGAGGTTTTTTGATTAGTTTAACTTTATCTTACGATCATACACAATTAGTTTTTTTATTTTATTTTAAGAAACAAACACAGCTAACTGTGTTGCGCACTTGCGTTACGTGCGATATCTATCTCTTACCTCTCCTCAAAGCCCACCCACTCAAAACTCATCTAATCTTAATAATTCAATCTCAAATCCAATCCAACAACAATAATTCAAATAAATAAATAAATAACAAATAAGGTTTACGCAATTTCAATTTCAAACCACATTCACACAACAATCTCATCTCATAATCGCCGCCGTCAACCGTCGTCATGGATCATCATCAACACTTCCTCCATCACAACCACCATCAAGACCACCGTACACGATTCGCTCCTCCAATTCCTCAATCACATCACCTCCTCCTTCAACCACCCTCTCTTCCTCATCCTCCACCTCTCTCTCACCGTCCTCCACCACCACCACAACAACCATCTTACAACCCTCCTTTACCTCACCAATCTCCTCAATTCCCTCTTTACCATTCAGATCATCATCCCCGTCTCATCCTTGAACCCACTTGGAACCCTAATCCCGAAGATCGATCCTCCCGAAATTACCCTCCAATTGATTACCATCGCGAATCGCATCACCACCACACCCAAAACCACCGTACTCCACCTTCTTATCCACCACCTATCCGTTACGAACATGATACCTCTTACGGAAGATTGAACACCGAAGTAAACCCTAGGGAAACCTTCGTCTACCGCCACCATGTAACTACCGCTTCTCCCTCCGCATCGAATCTCGCTTATCAGGAACGCGACGACGATAGAATCGATAACAGAAGGTGGTTGAATGATAGAAAACTACACAATTCTTCACCTCCTCATTCACCTTCTTTTCAATTGGTGAATGATGAAATAAAACGAGATTATCATAGTTCTGAAACGGTTAGGTATAGCGGTGGTAGCAATAGTAGTAGATCCAATAGTAGAGACTGTAATCATAATCACAATCACAATCACGGTCGTGAATTCAGTCGAACACCGCCGAAGAAACAGATTCAAAAGAAGAGTGCTCTTCTTAGAATCCAAACGGTAAAACCTAATCATAGGAACCGTGATTATGTTCCTGATTCTAACGTTAATTTCTTCAGGGGTAATAATAGTAAAGATCAACGTGGAGGTTATACAAAGGGTGGTGGTGAAGATAGAAAAAAAGAAAACCCAGTTGAAGAATTTGACATTTCTTTGGAATCAAATGTTCTTGTGGCAAAGCCTATTGTCACTTCCGGTGCGGTTTCTGCTAAACTGTCTTCTGTTGTTAGAATTGCGAAGGAAGGCGATGCTTCAGAGAAGAATGAAGGTGATGCTTGTGATTCTCATGAGAAAAATGAGGGGGAAGTTTCTGTTGAAGCTAGTGGCACTGGTACTCGTAAATTGGCCTCTAAGATTGTGAAGAAGAAGAAAACTGTTAAAAGAGTGGTGAAAAAAGGTTCTGTTAAAAGTACTAATTCGAATGTGTCGGCTTCACCTTCGTTGGCCAATGAAGTTGGTGGAACTGTGGAAGGAGATAGCGTGGCACGGAGCTCGTCCAATGCTGCGTCTGGAACTGTCGAAACTGAAACTGGTTTGGAGGAGAAAATCAATGCTGTTGATAAGGTGGCTGCGCCAGAAGATGAATGTGATGTATTGGATGAAGATATAAACGTGGGTTTGTCCCTGCTATGTTCGAAGCCAGAAAACAGTTCACAAGAAGGCAAGAACGATGAAGATTCTGATATTGGGAAAGAATCCAGGTTTGAAAAAAGTGGAAGTATTCCAGATACTCCATCTTGTGTTTCTAGTAGTTTAGGTAAAAGTAGTTGTTCTGATTGTTTAGATGTGTGTAATTCTGTCCATGACTTGCTTAGCATGACAACTATTGACAAGGCTACTAAGTCATTAAATGGAAGTACTTCTGAAATCAATCACTTGGATTGTGGGAACAAGCCATTATGTCAGAGTGAAGTATCTCTATCACCTGGGAACAATATAGATGTAGGATGCTCAGGGAATAGGAATCTTGTAGATGTAGGGAATGAAATGAATTCCAATGTCATTTCTGCAGATATTATAAGTACACAGGATTCTGCTGATGACAGTGGCTTCAATTCCAATGATGCTACTAGTTCAGAAGAGAAAATTACTGTTAATGACAGTGGGAATAACGACATTGATGGAGAGGCTTATTGTGAAAAGATGGCTCCTGTGATCAATCAAAATTCTACGTCTGAAGAAAATTCAGATACAGCCATCCCTCTGCCAAGTAGTGGAATGGTTGCTTTTTCAAGTTTAGGAGATACTAGGATTCAGGATGGTCATGATTGGCTACAACAACCTACCAGTGTACTGAAGCAGGGCTCTGATGATAGATCGTCTAGTTTGGAAGAGGGTATCATTGTTCACCAATTTGATATCATTAAAGATGCTGAAAAGCAAGTGTCTCCTGGTGAAGTCCCCTTATCTGCTGAGGATTGTGACATAGATAAAACATTTCCAAATTCTAATATTTCACTCGGATTTGATATAAGGGATACAAGTAAGATAGAAAAGAGAGATGTTAAGACTCGTTTAAATTTTTTGAGTTTGGATTTGGATGATATATCTCTTACTCCAGTTAACCATTCAAATGATATTGATAGAGGCTCAACAATTTTATTGAAGGATCCATGTGCTTCAGAAGTCTTGGATGATTCTATTCAAAGCCTAGATTTTTACTCACTATCCAACCAGGTTGGGGACACTGCTTTATATGGGAAAAGAGCTTTTTCTGAGGCTGAGTTTTGTGTTGCAAATAATGACAGTGATGATGAAAATAAGGTTTCACCCGTTTCTAAGAGGAAAAAAGTCACTTCTAGTGACCCAAATTTAACTCAATTTCAAACGGAATTTAGTGATTCAATTGTGGCTACCACATCTAGTGCAGAAGTTCCTATCATTTCCAGTGATAGCCAAGAACATATGAAAGATGATGTTGCATTGTCAAGCATGGGTATGGATATTCAGTCTAATGCCCAGTCTATGCCTTATTCAGATGATATTGCTAAATCGTCTGACTGTATTTTCACTGGAGGATCATTTGAGTCTACAGATGTAAATAGGGAAACCAAGAGTTCTGAGCATTTGGAATTGCAGGTCTCTACACAATGTGAGGACTTGGCAATTCCAAATGTTCCGTTTTCAGAGCAGAAAGATAATGTTACTCCAATCGTGCCTATAAGTAATACTCAAACCGACATTTTGGTTATTGGAAATATCATGGGGGAAAAGACAGATTCACAGGCTTCTGAAAACAATTACCATTATGGAGATGTTGTGTCTCCAACGACTGATATGCTATCTAATGATCTCGATATGAAGGGTGATCTACTTGCTCAGGAGAGCCTTATGCCCTGCCCTGCTGATGGTGATGGAGCCACTATCAGTAACTCAAATAATGAATTGCCTGAGGATTTGCCTGATCCTTTATCAGATATGTATTCTCACGGGATGACATCTGAACTGCCAGATAGAATGATTACTGAATCTACAGCTTTGGATATTGACGAAAACATTTGTGGCAATGAAGAAAATCCAGATTGTGTATCTATGGTAAAACATGGTTCTGACTTGGATACTTCATCAATACAGCATACTGAAAAAACTCCGAAATCAGATCATGCAATTGAATGTAGTGACCAAATCTCAAGGAATATAATGCCAAAACCAACCCAAGTTTATTCTAAAGTTACACCTCTTGGTCTAAATTCATCATGTTCTGGATTAAATGGAAGCAAAAATCAGCCAGGTGGTGTCATCCTTAAAGCTTCCAAGGGTCATTCTTTTGCCCTTCCAAAGTCAAAGTCAAAGACTCCCACCTCTTCAATCAATGCATCCAAATCTCGAACTTGGCATCGGACAGATAATAATCCTCCCGCTTCTCTTCCTAGAGTCAATATTTCAGCAGGAATAGATGCTTCCAAAAGGCCAATTCTCCAAAGGAAAAATAACTTTCAAAATACTTCTTACATCCGTAAAGGTAACAGTCTTGTTAGGAATCCTAGTCCAGTTTCTGCTATACCTCAAATGTTCTCTACCAGTCTTGTGAGGAGACCTACTCCAGTTTCTTCTATACCTCAAATCTCCTCTATCAATCCGCTACCTTTGGGCTTGGGGGAAATACACAAGGGTACTAAACCTGAAAGCAGGGCTGATTTAACAGATCAGCCAATCTACTCAAATCAGGGGAAAAACATATCTTCCCCATTGTTAGAACCTCCTTCCAGTGGCTTCTGTGAAAATGCATCTGATCCTAGGAAGTTCATTGAAACTAATGATGCACCAGCCTCCTCTGAAGATGTACTAAAACAATATGAAACTCCTGAAAATCAAACTGGTCCATCTGGCAATGTGAATTTTAATGCTGAAGCAAATGATGGAAATATTTCTTCTTTGAACTCAAAAAGAATAGTTTATGTAAAGCCAAAAACAAATCAATTGGTTGCAACTTCGAGTTCTTGTGATATTATTGTCTCTACTGATGACAAAGGCCAAACAGCCATCTCTGATAGCTATTACAAGAGGAAAAAAAATCAATTGGTTAGGACTACATTTGAAAACCATGTCAACCAGACAGTTGCAATGCCCAATAACATTGTAAATTCTGACGGTCAAGGTGACAGTAAAGTAATTTGCAAGAGGAGGTCTACCAAGAGGTGGTCACATAAGGGTATGGATAAAAAACTTATTTTGTTGCTTAATTTAATCTCTTCAAGCGATACTTATTTGAATGAAATGCTGAGTTACATTAGGATTGGAAAAGTATGTTAAACTAACATGCTTCTCTGTGACTGAGGCTCCAGTATATATTAATTATGTTGAATAGGGTGGTTATTGCCTGTCAATGCTACTTGCTATTTGCTAGTAATGCTTGCACTGTTTATTTATGAATTTTTTTTCTTTTACATATTACATGCAATTTTAGATATTTAATAATCTTCCAAATAAAAGCTATGCAAATTACTAAGCATTTTCATAAATGCTAACTTTTTTGTTATATTTCTTTAGTTGTTTATATCTGTGAGTACATCAACTAGTACTTTAGTTATACATCCTGGATTGCGGTGTAGAGTGGCTGGCCCCAAAAAGTTTAGACCCTGTGGAGGAGTAGGATGGCTTTGATAGCAAAAATTATAATTGAGGGTTAAATATATTTTTCAGTCCTTATAAATACTCCTATCTTGTTTAGTTCTTACAAATATTTCCATCTATGTTTAGTCCCTCATTTAGTGATTTTAGGGATAAACATCATTGAAAATTTTCACCAACATTCCAAAATGGGGGTTAAACATAGAAGAGTATTGTATAGGAACAAAAGTATAATAGTATATTCAACCCTATAATTTATGATGTCTGTGCATGCTTCACAGTAGAAAATTATCCCAATTTTAAATATCCATAATTATTATGTCTAAATAAAGAACAGCAAGGACTTGAGTAAAAAAACAGAGAGTGAAGAAAACACAGAATAAAGCTAGTTTGAGAAAGGGATGCGAACAGAAGGTGAGCAGTAGCCTATGAAGAGACCGTACGGTTGAATAGCAGGCATTGTTATATCATGGGAAATTTTGTGTCAGCCTCCATAGGCAGTAATACCGATAATATCTGCCATGGGCTGCTATGCCATCTTTGTATGGCAGTATCTTGGCTTGCTGCCATAATCTACCGTTGATAATACTGGTAGCTGGTGATGCTGGTAACCAGTGGGATGCAGTAAATATCAGGAATGATCAGAATTATTGTTGGAGTTGATGGCCTTGAGCTTGTAAAGGAGGATGAAACGAAGGTTTACTACAAATGCTAATAATGGTTGGAAATGGAGTTTTCCAAATTCCTTGATGCCATATATATGTAAGGGAAATTATAAAAATCTTAAGTCAATAGGAGGAGGTGGGTAATGGGGCTTGACCTTCCAACACAGTAGCAGTGGGAAGGGATGTGAATCATGGTGCAGCATCAAATTGCTCGGCTTAATGAGATCTGTATCATTGTCCATCTGAAGTGCACTACGGCAGTTTGGTTGTGCCACTATAATGCATGGTTGATAACCCAACCCTAGACACTTTGTATGTTTTGAGCTGGTCGAGTTATTTTGCTAATGTCATGTCATTCTTAACCATAGTGTTTTAGCTCACATTAGCTGAGAATTCTGGAACGCTGGTGACGTTCCATTTAATTCCTTTACATATTATCTGTGATTAAAGAAAGACTTAACTGTGGATTGCATTTGCAGTTGCTGGGATTTTGAGAAAATCTTCAAGAGCATCACTAGTGTGGACACTTGGTAGCAAAAATTCTTCTGGAAATGACAGGAACTCCCGGAATTATCAAAAGGTTTTACCGCACTTGTTTCCATGGAAAAGAACGACATATTTAAGAAGCTTCATTAATAATTCTGCTTCAAGCTTCAATAGTGGTTCCTTATCTGCAGTCGGGTACCTAAGCATTTGTTACTGCTTCCTCTATGTTTTCTGCTCTTTAATTTGATTGTGTTCTTCAATGATATTCAATTGCAATTGTTAATTGATGTTTGTCTTTCAGTAAGAAATTGCTTCAATTGAGAAAGAGGGATACTTTATACACCAGGTCAAACCGTGGGTTTTCTCTTTGGAAATCCAAAGTTTTAGGTGTTGGTGGGTCTAGTTTAAAATGGTCGAAATCCATCGAGAAGCACTCAAAGAAAGCTAATGAGGTTAGTCTTGCTTTTGATAATATGACGCATTTCCATGAAGTTTCCTTTTCCAAATCAGGTATATTTATATGAAATATAATATGCCTTTATTAATAATTATTCTTTTAATTTCTCATTATCATTTTAGGAAGCCACACTTGCTGTTGCTGCAGTTGAGAGGAAGAAGAGAGAGAAGAAAGACCCAGCTCGTATTGGTCCTCGGACAAAGAGTAGGAAGAAATTGTTTTAATAAAAAAGAAATTGAATAATAAATATTTGTTATTATTATTAATTATAATTTATTACACAAAAATCATACACATGACAATTATTTTAATAAAAAAATTATTAATTTAAAAAACTTTATAAGAAAGGGCACGATAACATCATTTATATTTTAACAATATTTTATAAATAAAAGTCAATAGACCTGTACGAATGTACGGGTCTCAAAACTAGTTATACAATTAAAAATATTAATCATCAAAGTTATGTATCGGCATACGTGAAACAGTCAACTATGTCAACTAAATTAGGACAATTAAATTAGGACGGAGGGAGTATTTTGTTTGAGTAACTACTAATTAAGATTCAATCTCATTTTCCGGTACTTAAATTTGTTGTTGTTGTTGTTGTTGTATCGTCTAGTGGCACTAATTTCTCCATCCAACTATAAATAAATATCTCGTTGACCTTTTACCTTACACAAAAAATTTCATTTTTCTAATTTCCTAAAAAGGACCTAACAGTCAATATATCCGTCATTATTAATCCCACGTGTATATATACATATATATCTCCGAAAGCAACGTTTCACAGTCAGGAACCAACGAAGGAAGAAGAAGCTGAACATAATCATCATCAATTTTGTCATTGGTTCAACAGTTACACTCACTCTCTCTCTCTCTCTCTCTAAAAATCACTTCTTATTCCTCTTTTGCATGCACTTCATCACCGACACTATAACGAACCAACCAACTAACTTTCATATCTACTGCCACAGTGCCAAGTGGCATTACTAAAATGATCTCCGCCTATAATGGAGGCGGAGCCTCCACTACTGGCCGTACTGTGGTGGTTGGTGTTAAGATGGAATCTAACAGTCATCATAGTACAGAGTTGCTTACTTGGTCTTTGGTTAATGTTGCTCAACCTGGTGATCTTATTCTTGCTCTTCATGTTCTTAGAAATGATGGTAATTGTAATTTATTTATTTATTTTAAGTTACTTAAATGCAATTTTGAATTTTCTATCTTTATGTTTTTTGATTGGATTTTGATTATTTTGTTTTTTTTTATTTGTTGTTGGAGTAGAAATTGTGAATCAAGATGGGAAATCTTCTTTGTTCTCTCTTGTCAAAGCATTTGATACTGTTCTTTCTGGTTATGAAGGATTCTGCAATTTGAAACAGGTTAGATAATAGAATTTACTAATTACTTCTTAGCCTTAATTTTGTGGAAATTTAATGTTTTAAAATTATCGAAAATAGTCCTCCGAGTTTGAGGAACAAATTCTTGATTTGACTTCACTTACTCTGGTCGAAACTCTGAATTATCAGGGCTCCTTGCTTCAGAGGGTTAAGATAAAAAAAAATTAAAGAAATATATCAAGTGCTATTATTTTTATTTTTTTAATTTGGAAATTGATGTAGGTGGATCTGAAGCTTAAAATTTGCCGGGGTTCATCGGTGAGAAAAATTTTGGTTAGAGAAGCAAATGAATATTGTGCAAGTCATGTTATAGTTGGAAAACCTCAAGGTCTTGGTAAAATTAGGCCATCTATTTCTATACATAAGTATTGTGCTAAGAAGCTATCCAAGGATTGTTGGGTTTTTGCGGTTGATAATGGGAAAGTTGTGTTCAAGAGAGATGGATCGCCGGAAAATCACACCGACTTAAAAGGTTTTTCTATATTATTTTTTATCTTTAATTTGTCCCTTTTTTTTTTTTATGTGAATGTTATTGAGATAGTAGAGTTCTTAGATTATGAGTTGTTGCAGGTCGCCAAATTGGATTTCTCGGTTCTCTTCAGTGGAAATTCAGTAAGAGTTTAAAAGTACTAAATGACGATATGCACAGATCGATGTTACTGCCTTCATCTTACGGTGATAGTGACAAGAACTCATTGGCTATGGTGCCTGTAAAGGTAACTGATGCCGGTTCTAGCGTGAAAACTTTCCATGACAGAGAATCAAATAATTTGAAACCTGGTTGGCCACTACTTGGCAGAATTTCATCATCGGATAGGAAAAATTCTGAAAGATCGTTGCCTCGTCGGGTTTCTGTGGTCCAATGGGCAATGCAGTTGCCCTCTAGAAACCTTTCCTTTAATAAAGATAAATTTTTGGGTCTAGATAGCAAATGTGGTGCTCTTGTTCCAGTGGATGCCGAAATAGGGACGATTGCTTCACCTGATTGGAAATCGATAACCCTTCCTAAAGAATTGGAAGGCCTTCATGAGAAATACTCATCTACTTGCAGATTGTTTAACTACCAAGAACTTGTATCAGCAACATCAAATTTCTTGCCTGGTATGTATTTTGATTTTTGACTAAGTTTCATTTGGCCAAAAGTGATTTTATTTTTGACATTTGTGATTTGATTTCAGAAAATTTGATCGGTAAAGGAGGAAGTAGCGAGGTTTATAGAGGCTGCCTTCCTGATGGAAAGGAACTTGCTGTTAAGATCTTGAAGCCTTCTGATGATGTTTTGAAGGAGTATGTTTTAGAGATAGAAATTATCACTGCTTTGAATCACAAAAATATCATTTCCCTTATTGGATTCTGCTTTGAGGATGATAACCTTCTTTTAGTCTACGATTTCTTATCAAGAGGGAGTCTTGAACAAAACCTTCACGGTACGCAATATAATCTACATTGTTGCTATATTCACCTTTGTTGCTCACTTACTATCTATGAAGCACTAAAACAGACACGAGCACCAGACACAACACCAACATTGACACGTAGACACAAGTATAATTTTGAAAAACGGAAGTGATTGGATGTAATCACATGCGTTAGTGTCGTGCGAGTGTTGGACACTAACATGTGTACACTCCAACACGCTTTTAACTTGAAGCGTCGGTGCTATGTAGCTTACTGTTTACTTCTTTTTGTTGAATGCCAAAATAGGTAATAAGAAAAATCCAATTGAGTTTGGTTGGACCGAAAGATATAAGGTGGCGATGGGTGTTGCCGAGGCTTTGGAATATCTGCATAATAATGGCAACCAACCGGTGATCCATCGTGATGTAAAATCATCAAATGTGTTATTATCTGAGGATTTTGAACCACAGGTAATTCATCTCTCTCTATTGACTAACATCAATATTTTGAACTATTTGTACTCCTTAGGCCTAATTCTGTTCTGTCGATTTTCTATAGCTCTCTGACTTTGGACTCGCTAAATGGGCATCGACCTCATCATCATATATAACCTGCACCGATGTTTCCGGAACTTTTGGGTTTGTATTTCAACTTTCACATAACTGTACCATCACTTCTTCTGCATACATGTTGTAGGAAAAATCGTACTTGTAGTGATTCTGAACTATGTACTATCAATGGATTTTATGCAGTTACTTGGCTCCTGAATACTTCATGTATGGTAAAGTAAATGATAAGATTGATGTCTATGCATTTGGCGTGGTGCTTCTTGAGCTTCTTTCCGGGAGAAAGCCTATAAGTGGCGATTATCCTAAGGGTCAAGAGAGCCTTGTAATGTGGGTATGTCCTCTATATATGTTCTTTTTCTTTACACACATTGCGCACCAACCACTTGCACTAGACCGTGGTGGTACTTAATATGTGGTCTGGCATTTCATTACTGTCATGTATTGGTAGAAAAAATAATGGAAATATATCATTTGTAGGCTAGTCCAATTCTAAATAATGGGAAGCTCTCACAATTGTTGGATCCTAGTTTGGGCGATAACTACGATCATGAAGAGATGGAAAGGATGGTTTTAGCAGCCACCCTTTGTATCAGACGCACACCAGGAGCTAGGCCTCAAATGAGCCTTGTAAGTGATTCATATGCTTTGCTTTTCCTATATCATGCACTACTTGATTTCAAATTGCAACTTATTCAGGCTTATCTGAAAATGGATTATGCCATATAATAAGTGTTTCAAGATAGCTTATGAATTTATCTTTTTTAAAAACAGTTTAGTCACTTTACTTCTTTGATTGCAGAAATAGTCTATACATAAACACTTATATGATAAGCAATAAGCACTTATGCAAGAAGCCTCTAATTTAGTTGTTTGCCTAAACGCACTTGAATACTATAGTCGTTTTATTTCATTATCTTATTGTTAAACTTTGAACTCATGTTTGTCCCATTGGATTACAGATCTCAAAGGTCCTTAAAGGCGATGCTGATGTAATAAAGCGCGCAAGGGTAGAAATTAATGCTTTGAAAGCATCAGAGTTGCTTGACGAAGACGCTTGTCCACCTTCTAACTTACAGTCGCACCTTAATCTTGCATTGCTTGATGTGGACGATGACACACTCTCGTTGTACAGTGTTGACCAAAATGTCTCTTTGGAAGACTACTTGAGAGGCAGGTGGAGCCGTTCATCGAGTTTTGATTGAGCTAACTCCTAGCATAGTGCTAGAAGATGCTTTGTTTATTTTTTTCATCTAAATCTTTTGTGCATGTGTGTTGCGTATATATGTATACCGTACCACGGGGTTTGAGTCACAACACAACGTGACGAACCAAAGTTCGAATCCACACTGAAAGAGGTGTGCATATTTTTTAATGTTCGATAGTGCTCGAACAAGATCACCTCCGGTGGAAGGAACTTGTGGAAAACCAATATATAGTATCAACTTGTCCATTATCATAATTAGGTATTTTCTATGGAAATTCATTGATGGGTTAGGATGAGAGGTTGTTTGTGTGTGCCCTCCTCCTTCCCTTCATCCGAGAAATTATGCCTTGTAATTTATAAATCTATATAATCTATTGATCCCACCAATTTGATCGTGTTATGATGTGTTGCATTGCAAAAAGTAAAGGATGAATGCTAGTTTGATCAATCATATATTTGACACAAACACGGCAAATAGAATTCTGAAGGTTCCGTCATTTAACTATCTTTATGTAAATCGTATTTAGAAAGCAGGTGCGGTGCATAATGCCTTCTATGTATTAATGAAATGCTCACGAGTTCAGAACTTTCTAAACTTGGGACCGGTGCATTGAACTGAAAGGAACTAACCCTTTTGATATTTGCATTTCCACGGTTTCTAAATGCACTCCCATCAACATTAAGAACCATTGTCTCAACATCACCATATTGTCAAGAGATCTCATTAAGAACCCTTTTGATAAAATTGTTTTGTGACAATTTTATTTTATTTTTTCCCTTTCTAATTTTATTCAAGATTTTTTATTGATTTTATTTTTTGTCAATTGTTTTTATTTATTTTTTAACCTTGATCTGTCAATTGTACTATGTTTGATTTCAAAACTGTTTCTGTGACTGACAAAATGGGTGCTAAGGAACAAAAATTTAAATTCTTATCCCTCGCTGAACCACGGTACAACTGATGAATAAATAACCAAAACCTAAATAAAAGGTTGGACATTGCATTATATATATGCAGGTGATCTGATTTCGAACCCCAATCATCTCACTTATCTATTTTAAAGGTGAAATTTCTAATCCGACAAAAAAAAACTAGAATACCCCTCTAATAATATTCTTAATAACTATTAACTGAATTATTATTTTTTAATACAGGATTAGTTTAACTTTATCTTACGATCAAACATAGTAATTAGTTTTTTTATTTTTATTTTTTTTATAAGAAACAAACACAGTAGTTAGCTGTGTTGCGCACTTGCGTTACGTGCGATATCTATCTCTTACCTCTCCTCAAAGCCCACCCACTCAAAACTCATCTAATCTTAATAATTCAATCTCAAATCCAATCCAACAACAATAATTCAAATAAATAAATAAATAACAAATAAGGTTTACGCAATTTCAATTTCAAACCACATTCACACAACAATCTCATCTCATAATCGCCGCCGTCAACCGTCGTCATGGATCATCATCAACACTTCCTCCATCACAACCACCATCAAGACCACCGTACACGATTCGCTCCTCCAATTCCTCAATCACATCACCTCCTCCTTCAACCACCCTCTCTTCCTCATCCTCCACCTCTCTCTCACCGTCCTCCACCACCACCACAACAACCATCTTACAACCCTCCTTTACCTCACCAATCTCCTCAATTCCCTCTTTACCATTCAGATCATCATCCCCGTCTCATCCTTGAACCCACTTGGAACCCTAATCCCGAAGATCGATCCTCCCGAAATTACCCTCCAATTGATTACCATCGCGAATCGCATCACCACCACACCCAAAACCACCGTACTCCACCTTCTTATCCACCACCTATCCGTTACGAACATGATACCTCTTACGGAAGATTGAACACCGAAGTAAACCCTAGGGAAACCTTCGTCTACCGCCACCATGTAACTACCGCTTCTCCCTCCGCATCGAATCTCGCTTATCAGGAACGCGACGACGATAGAATCGATAACAGAAGGTGGTTGAATGATAGAAAACTACACAATTCTTCACCTCCTCATTCACCTTCTTTTCAATTGGTGAATGATGAAATAAAACGAGATTATCATAGTTCTGAAACGGTTAGGTATAGCGGTGGTAGCAATAGTAGTAGATCCAATAGTAGAGACTGTAATCATAATCACAATCACAATCACGGTCGTGAATTCAGTCGAACACCGCCGAAGAAACAGATTCAAAAGAAGAGTGCTCTTCTTAGAATCCAAACGGTAAAACCTAATCATAGGAACCGTGATTATGTTCCTGATTCTAACGTTAATTTCTTCAGGGGTAATAATAGTAAAGATCAACGTGGAGGTTATACAAAGGGTGGTGGTGAAGATAGAAAAAAAGAAAACCCAGTTGAAGAATTTGACATTTCTTTGGAATCAAATGTTCTTGTGGCAAAGCCTATTGTCACTTCCGGTGCGGTTTCTGCTAAACTGTCTTCTGTTGTTAGAATTGCAAATGAAGGCGATGCTTCAGAGAAGAATGAAGGCGATTCTCGTGAGAAAAATGAGGGGGAAGTTTCTGTTGAAGCTAGTGGCACTGGTACTCGTAAATTGGCCTCTAAGATTGTGAAGAAGAAGAAAACTGTTAAAAGAGTGGTGAAAAAAGGTTCTGTTAAAAGTACTAATTCAAATGTGTCGGCTTCACCTTCGTTGGCCAATGAAGTTGGTGGAACTGTGGAAGGAGATAGCGTGACACGGAGCTCGTCCAATGCTGCGTCTGGAACTGTCGAAACTGAAACTTGTTTGGAGGAGAAAATCAATGCTGTTGATAAGGTGGCTGCGCCAGAAGATGAAGGTGATGTATTGGATGAAGATATAAACGTGGGTTTGTCCCTGCTAAGTTCGAAGCCAGAAAGCAGTTCACAAGAAGGTAAGAACGATGAAGATTCTGATATTGGGAAAGAATCCAGGTTTGAAAAAGGTGGAAGTATTCCAGATACTCCATCTTGTGTTTCTAGTAGTTTAGGTAAAAGTAGTTGTTCTGATTGTTTAGATGTGTGTAATTCTGTCCATGACTTGCTTAGCATGACAACTATTGACAAGGCTACTAAGTCATTAAATGGAAGTACTACTGAAATCAATCACTTGGATTGTGGGAACAAGCCATTATGTCAGAGTGAAGTATCTCTATCACCTGGGAACAATATAGATGTAGGATGCTCAGGGAATAGGAATCTTGTAGATGTAGGGAATGAAATGAATTACAATGTCATTTCTGCAGATATTATAAGTACACAGGATTCTGCTGATGACAGTGGCTTCAATTCCAATGATGCTACTAGCTCAGAAGAGAAAATTACTGTTAATGACAGTGGGAATAACGACATTGATGGAGAGGCTTATTGTGAAAAGATGGCTCCTGTGATCAATCAAAATTCTACGTCTGAAGAAAATACAGATACAGCCATCCCTCTGCCAAGTAGTGGAATGGTTGCTTTTTCAAGTTTAGGAGATACTAGGATTCAGGATGGTCATGATTGCCTACAACCTACCAGTGTACTGAAGCAGGGCTCTGATGATAGATCGTCTAGTTTGGAAGAGGGTATCATTGTTCACCAATTTGATATCATTAAAGATGCTGAAAAGCAAGTTTCTCCTGGTGAAGTCCCCTTATCTGCTGAGGATTGTGACATAGATAAAACATTTCCAAATTCTAATATTTCACTCGGATTTGATATAAGGGATACAAGTAAGATAGAAAAGAGAGATGTTAAGACTCGTTTAAATTTTTTGAGTTTGGATTTGGATGATATATCTCTTACTCCAGTTAACCATTCAAATGATACTGATAGAGGCTCACCAATTTTATTGAAGGATCCATGTGCTTCAGAAGTCTTGGATGATTCTATTCAAAGCCTAGATTTTTACTCACTATCCAACCAGGTTGGGGACACTGCTTTATATGGGAAAAGAGCTTTTTCTGAGGCTGAGTTTTGTGTTGCAAATAATGACAGTGATGATGAAAATAAGGTTTCACCCGTTTCTAAGAGGAAAAAAGTCACTTCTAGTGACCCAAATTTAACTCAATTTCAAATGGAATTTAGTGATTCAATTGTGGCTACCACATCTAGTGCAGAAGTTCCTATCATTTCCAGTGATAGCCAAGAACATATGAAAGATGATGTTGCATTGTCAAGCATGGGTATGGATATTCAGTCTATGCCTTATTCAGATGGTATTGCTAAATCGTCTGACTGTATTTTCACTGGAGGATCATTTGAGTCTACAGATGTAAATAGGGAAACCAAGAGTTCTGAGCATTTGGAATTGCAGGTATCTACACAATGTGAGGACTTGGCAATTCCAAATGTTCCATTTTCAGAGCAGAAAGATAATGTTACTCCAATCGTGCCTATAAGTAATACTCAAACCGACATTTTGGTTATTGGAAATATCATGGGGGAAAAGACAGATTCACATGCTTCTGAAAACAATTACCATTATGGAGATGTTGTGTCTCCAACGGCTGATATGCTATCTAATGATCTCGATATGAAGGGTGATCTACTTGCTCAGGAGAGCCTTATGCCCTGCCCTGCTGATGGTGATGGAGCCACTATCAGTAACTCAAATAATGAATTGCCTGAGGATTTGCCTGATCCTTTATCAGATATGTATTCTCACGGGATGACATCTGAATTGCCAGATAGAATGATTACTGAATCTACAGCAATGGATATTGACGAAAACATTTGTGGCAATGAAGAAAATCCAGATTGTGTATCTATGGTAAAACATGGTTCTGACTTGGATACTTCATCAATACAGCATACTGAAAAAACTCCGAAATCAGATCATGCAATTGAATGTAGTGACCAAATCTCAAGGAATATAATGCCAAAACCAACCCAAGTTTATTCTAAAGTTACACCTCTTGGTCTAAATTCATCATGTTCTGGATTAAATGGAAGCAAAAATCAGCCAGGTGGTGTCATCCTTAAAGCTTCCAAGGGTAATTCTTTTGCCCTTCCGAAGTCAAAGTCAAAGACTCCTGCCTCTTCAATCAATGCATCCAAATCTCGAACTTGGCATCGGACAGATAATAATCCTCCCGCTTCTCTTCCTAGAGTCAATATTTCAGCAGGAATAGATGCTTCCAAAAGGCCAATTCTCCAAAGGAAAAATAACTTTCAAAATACTTCTTACATCCGTAAAGGTAACAGTCTTGTTAGGAATCCTAGTCCAGTTTCTGCTATACCTCAAATGTTCTCTACCAGTCTTGTGAGGAGACCTACTCCAGTTTCTTCTATACCTCAAATCTCCTCTATCAATCCGCTACCTTTGGGCTTGGGGGAAATACACAAGGGTACTAAACCTGAAAGCAGGGCTGATTTAACAGATCAGCCAATCTACTCAAATCAGGGGAAAAACATATCTTCCCCATTGTTAGAACCTCCTTCCAGCGGCTTCTGTGAAAACGCATCTGATCCTAGGAAGTTCATTGAAACTAATGATGCACCAGCCTCCTCTGAAGATGTACTAAAACAATATGAAACTCCTGAAAATCAAACTGGTCCATCTGGCAATGTGAATTTTAATGCTGAAGCAAATGATGGAAATATTTCTTCTTTGAACTCAAAAAGAATAGTTTATGTAAAGCCAAAAACAAATCAATTGGTTGCAACTTCGAGTTCTTGTGATATTATTGTCTCTACTGATGACAAAGGCCAAACAGCCATCTCTGATAGCTATTACAAGAGGAAAAAAAATCAATTGGTTAGGACTACATTTGAAAACCATGTCAACCAGACAGTTGCAATGCCCAATAACATTGTAAATTCTGACGGTCAAGGTGACAGTAAAGTAATTTGCAAGAGGAGGTCTACCAAGAGGCGGTCACATAAGGGTATGGATAAAAAACTTATTTTGTTGCTTAATTTAATCTCTTCAAGCGATACTTATTCGAATGAAATGCTGAGTTACATTAGGATTGGAAAAGTATGTTAAACTAACATGCTTCTCATTGACTGAGGCTCCAGTATATATTAATTATGTTGAATAGGGCGGTTATTGTCTGTCAATGCTACTTGCTATTTGCTAGTAATGCTTGCACTGTTTATTTATGAATTTTTTTCTTTTACATATTACATGCAATTTTAGATATTTAATAATCTTCCAAATAAAAGCTATGCAAATTACTAAGCATTTTCATAAATGCTAACTTTTTTGTTATATTTCTTTAGTTGTTTATATCTGTGAGTACATCAACTAGTACTTTAGTTATACATCCTGGATTGCGGTGTAGAATGGCTGGCCCCAAAAAGTTTAGACCCTGTGGAGGAGTAGGATGACTTTGATAGCAAAAATTATAATTGAGGGTTAAATATATTTTTCAGTCCTTATAAATACTCCTATCTTGTTTAGTTCTTACAAATATTTCCATCTATGTTTAGTCCCTCATTTAGTGATTTTAGGGATAAACATCATTGAAAATTTTCACCAACATCACAAAATGGGGGTTAAACATAGAAGAGTATTGTATAGGAACAAAAGTATAATAGTATATTCAACCCAATAATTTATGATGTCTGTGCATGCTTCACAGTAGAAAATTATCCCAGTTTTAAATATCCATAATTATTATGTCTAAATAAAGAACAGCAAGGACTTGAGTTAAAAAACAGAGTGAAGAAAACAGAGAATAAAGCTAGTTTGAGAAAGGGATGTGAACAGAAGGTGAGCAGTAGCCTATGAAGAGACCCTACGGTTGAATAGCAGGCATTGTTATATCATGGGAAATTTTGTGCCAGCCTCCATAGGCAGTAATACCGATAATATCTGCCATGGGCCGCTATGCCATCTTTGTATGGCAGTATTTTGGCTTGCCGCCATAATCTACCGTTGATAATACTGGTAGCTGGTGATGCTGGTAACCAGTGGGATGCAGTAAATATCAGGAATGATCAGAATTATTGTTGGAGTTGATGGCCTTGAGCTTGTAAAGGAAAATGAAACGAAGGTTTGCTACAAATGCTAATAATGGTTGGAAATGGAGTTTTCCAAATTCCTTGATGCCATATATATGTAAGGGAAATTATAAAAATCTTAAGTCAATAGGAGGAGGTGGGTAATGGGCTTGACCTTCCGACACAGTAGCAGTGGGAAGGGATGTGAATCATGGTGCAGCATCAAATTGCTCGGCTTAATGAGATCTGTATCATTGTCCATCTGAAGTGCACTGCGGCAGTTTGGTTGTGCCACTATAATGCATGGTTGATAACCTAGACACTTTGTATGTTTTGAGCTGGTGGAGTTATTTTGCTAATGTCGTGTCATTCTTAACCATAGTGTTTTAGCTCACATTAGCTGAGAATTCTGGAACGCTGGTGACGTTCCATTTAATTCCTTTACATATTATCTGTGATAAAAGAAAGACTTAACTGTGGATTGCATTTGCAGTTGCTGGGATTTCGAGAAAATCTTCAAGAGCATCACTAGTGTGGACACTTGGTAGCAAAAATTCTTCTGGAAATGACAGGAACTCCCGGAATTATCAAAAGGTTTTACCGCACTTGTTTCCATGGAAAAGAACGACATATTTAAGAAGCTTCATTAATAATTCTGCTTCAAGCTTCAATAGTGGTTCCTTATCTGCAGTCGGGTACCTAAGCATTTGTTACTGCTTCCTCTATGTTTTCTGCTCTTTAATTTGATTGTGTTCTTCAATGATATTCAATTGCAATTGTTAATTGATGTTTGTCTTTCAGTAAGAAATTGCTTCAATTGAGAAAGAGGGATACTGTATACACCAGGTCAAACCGTGGGTTTTCTCTTTGGAAATCCAAAGTTTTAGGTGTTGGTGGGTCTAGTTTAAAATGGTCAAAATCCATCGAGAAGCACTCAAAGAAAGCTAATGAGGTTAGTCTTGCTTTTGATAATATGACGCATTTCCATGAACTTTCCTTTTCCAAGTCAGGTATATTTATATGAAATATAATATGCCTTTATTAATAATTATTCTTTTAATTTCTTATTATCATTTTAGGAAGCCACACTTGCTGTTGCTGCAGTTGAGAGGAAGAAGAGAGAGAAGAAAGACCCAGCTCGTATTGGTCCTCAGACAAAGAGTAGGAAGAATTCTTTCCATGAGTTTTTGTCATATCAAAATGCGGATGACTATCTTTTGTTTTTGTTATTATTAAAACATCTTTATGCTTGCTTATATAAAGACAAGACATATGTATGCTGTTAGTTACTATTGTCTGTTACTCTGACATTGGAAGTAGCGGTTGATTGTGTAGGAGAACGTATATTTCGTGTTGGTTCAGTTCGCTACAGAATGGATCCTTCCAGGCGGACGCTTCAGAGGATTGCAGGTGAATGGCATTTTTAAATTTCTTATCATTTTATGAGCCAGTGGCCGGTCAAACTCCGAAAATGCTGCTGCTATGTTCTCCCTAAAGGGATTGTTAGTCTAGTATGCTGATGATTAAGGTGCATTATATTGTAGATTCTATGTTTGGACAAGAAGGGTTGTAATACCCTAATATGAAAATAAAATAATTAAGTTCCTTTCTTTTTCTGCCATTATGGGGATATTAGTACTAGTATAGCCTTATGGTCATTTATTTATTTTCTGCTGGTCCTATCTTTATATTGTTTTGAATACTTATATCTCTTTTCCAAGCAATTTAATAGGTTTTATAACTATATTGATATTACAAAGTTTACCTTAATTTTCTTTGTAGATGATGAATCCCCGTCCTCTGCCTCAACCAATTTAGGTTTGGCTTCCAAAAAAGGTTACATTCCAAGGAGATTAGTGATTGGAAATGAAGAGTAAGTGCATTGTTCAAATTTCGTCGATGTTATTGTTGGTTATCTTTTTTAACAAGTAGCTATGCAGAAAGTAGGCGAATAAGAGGTGATCATATAATTTGGAGTCTTGTGTTCTATTGAATTATTCTAATCATTGTCTATATATTTGCAGATATGTTCGAATTGGCAATGGGAACCAACTTATCAGAGACCCAAAGAAACGAACTAGAAAATTGGCAAATGAAAAAGTTAGATGGAGCTTGCACACTGCCAGACAGCGGTTGGCTCGTAAGCAGAAGTACTGTCAGTTTTTCACAAGATTTGGGAAATGTAACAAGGATGATGGAGGGAAGTGTCCTTACATTCATGATCCCTCAAAAATTGCTGTCTGTACTAAGTTTCTGAAGGGTTTATGTTCCACTCCAAACTGCAAATTGACTCATAAGGTTTTGTAATATATGGGGTCCAACGAATTGAATGTGGTCGCTGCATTTACTGATCTGCAAACTATATATTGAGTTTAATTGATTTTTTGTGCAGGTTATTCCGGAGAGAATGCCTGATTGTTCATACTTTTTGCAAGGTGCATCATAGAATGTTGTTTTTCATCAAGTAAATAATATTAAAATATGATTCTGACAATTTTTTTTGGCAGGCCTATGCTCAAACGAAAATTGTCCATATAGACATGTCAATGTGAACCCTAAGGCACCTATTTGTGAAGGATTTCTTAAGGGTTATTGTGCTGATGGGAATGAGGTATTAGTCAACTATGTTCAAACGATAATTAATTTCTTAAGGATTTCTTCCACCTTCTGCTGTTGTGATTTTATGCCAACCCTCAAATTTTGTTTGTTCTCAGTGTCGGAAGAAGCACAGCTACGTCTGTCCAAGTTTTGAAGCAACAGGGACCTGTACTCAAGGAACCAAATGCAAGCTTCACCACCCGAAAAAACAAAGCAAGGGAAAGAAAAGAAAGAGATCCGGTGATCAGAACAACGGCAGAGGACGCTACTTTGGTTCTATCTCTGCTGATGTTTCTGAACCTTGGATTATGGTGGCTCCCAAATTTCCTCAACAGCATGAGGAACCTGAAAGTGAACTAACCGAATACATCAGTCTTGATGCGTATGAAGAAGAGGAAGATGCAGTTGACGAATCATTTGAGCTATCAACATTTTGTGACAATGATACCACGGATCTTCAGTTGGATACTTCTGATGAACTCATCAAACCTGTCTCTATAATAATGAAGTTTGGTTTGCAATCTCAGTCTAGAAGCCTTCAAGCTTAGGCAAGTGGCAGAGATTAAAGGCGGTTTTAAAGGAGGTAATTAAGGTAAAACATAGTTTTCACACATTTTTCATAAATTTTGAGCTTATTTATTTTTAGTTTCTCTTGACATTGTACACAATATAGGTCATTTTCCCCCACCCCCTTGATTCTTGTGTTTAACATTGTACAAAATTGTATGACAATTGGCAAATAAGATAAAATTTACTTGCTCTAACGAGGGTGTGTTATGAGAATTCTTAGCCTTCAAACTTGAGTTTTTTGTGACATGATATTCGTAAAGGCAATAATTTTTTTATGCTGTTTTACTTGTTTAACTTGATACAAAATATGAGGCTTAAAAAAAACTAGTCTATTGTGCCATTCCAAGCCAAAATTGGCAATCATACATAATCGCAAAAGTGTATGTTTAGACAATTTTATTTTTCGTTTTTGTTCAGTAATATACACATTCGAATAACTCAACGGATATTTTTGTATGTATTCTTCTGAAATGGATTTAAAGGTTAAAAAAGTTTGAGATATATTACTTTGGGCTTAAAAATTATTTTCGGCTAAACCTATTTTTAAACTAAAAAAGAATTTGCTTAACTTATAAGAAAATTTATTGCCCTAAAAATTTGTATATGAAAAATTATGAAAACTTTGTAAGAACAATCTTATATTTATTGCCTTCATACCAAATTCATCACATCAGATATTCGTAGCACCTCTTTAACTAAGTATCTTGACTTGACTTCCCTATTCTCAAAGAAGACTGGCTCTTGCCATCTTCATTTTATCCTTTTATCCCCAACCACTTCATGGAGGCTGCTTGGCTCCCCTAAAATATTTGTGACCTCATCAACCGCACCAACCGTCGCTTAAGTTGGAAAAACTTTATAACCGCTTGACCTAAAGCTTGGGACATGTTTCAAGAGACTGACAAACTTTTAGTTAATATTCCGTCGCACAAATACACATTTGATGCTTGCATCCTCTTGCATACCAATACCACTGGTTCTTCCACTTTGAGCTCCATCATTGAAGCCAAAAATATCCTCAAGGGAGGTTTCACTTGGTGAGCTGAATCAAGTAACAAATCTTCCACTATGTACAATTGTCCCTTTTGTTCACATCAATGACCTTGCTCTGAAAATTAATGAAGTGTGTGACTCATCTCTTGTAGACCTTACTACCCTTTATATTCGATTGCCTCAAGCCATCATGGATGAAATCAACAAACTCTATCTTCACTGCAACCCCAACACTAAGGACACTTTCATTTGTTCTGAAAATATCAATGGTTCCTACACTACAAGATTAGTTTCACTTGGCTCTTGAAACAAAGAAATTTGAATATCACAAACTTCATCTTGGTCTTGGATTTGGCGTCTACATCTTCCAGAAAAGATCAAGTTTTTTGTCACCTTGGATCCGACGAACCGGCTTAAGATGCGGTTATCGTTGAATATCTCTAACACCTTTGCTGCATGTATTTGGTGGTCTTGGTGTTATCACAACTCTTTCTACTTCTCCAATACTATTATCCCCAACTATCCTCTTTCCATGGAAGCCTGCAATATGACTTCCACCTTCGTTTCCTGCTTCTCGAGTTCTCAACTAACGAGACATGAAGATAGATGGGTCGAATGGAGCTCTTCCAATCAAGATGAATTACTAGGACAATACTTTTTTACATAGACTCTCTTCACTATGTTGATATCCTTCATGAACAAACTCTTAGATTTTACAAGTATGTACCCTAATCCAAGACATCAAATATGAGGTGTGTGTTTTCCACAACCTTAATGAAGGAAACCGATGTACTGATTTTTCTTGCTAAGCTTGAAGCAAAATTAATGCTGAAGAGATAAACTTTTTACATATTTAACACTTTAAATCAATAAAGTTCCGATACTCTAAAAATGGTGAAGTATCGTGTTCGATACGTACTCGATACCGATACTCGTATCAGAAGAGTATCAGTTAAATCTTTATTTTTAAATAAAAAAATAATATATGATACGCGTCCGATACTTCCCGATACTCGTATCAGAAAAGTATCGGTTAAAACTTTATTTTTAAATAAAAAAATAATATCCGATACAATCTGTGTTTCCTGGTGAATGTCAAACTATTATGTTGTTACACGGGTAACTAACTATGTCTTTTTTTGGATAGTACTGGTGATGTCTTTTTGGATAGTACTAATGATATTTTTTTTTGTATAATACTTAGATGTATAACTTAAAATGTACTCGTGATTATTATTTTTTAAAACAATATTAATGAGACACAAATACTTAACTTAGTATTAATGATGTTAATTTATTATAATTAGTATTTTTTGTCTTTGTCACTATTCTGAAGTCACTATAGTGTCATACTATATAACAGATTGTTAAGTATTTGGGTTTGTCCCAAAATTCTAGTATAAGAATGGATGCTTTATGTTTTTAATTGGTTAGCTGCAGGACCTATATAATTGTCTGCTATTGCTACAAGATGGGCTTGTCAAAGAGGTTTGATGTCATGACTATTATATGTTTTTTGAGCTATTATATGTCTTTAGTTAGGAGTACTGAACCCTTGTATGTTGAGCCTTAAACTGTTTTGCTCTTGTGCAAGCTTTATTGGTTTGTTTGTACTCCTTGTACATTGAACTATTGACGTTTATAATAATAATAATAATAATAATAATGTTATGAATAATTCTAATAGATGTCCATCAAGCATTGACCCATTCCACCGGCCCATTATATTGTCCTATAAATAGGACTTATATTATCATGTAATGACACACTTGAATAGAATAATACAATCTCTATTCTTCTCTCTTTCTCTCCTTCATCTCTATTGTTCTCTATTCTTTGTCATGTTTAGATTAGTTTCATAACACGTTATCAGCACGATAGCCTCTATATATTTTTTATTCTATATTTTTTCAATCCTTCTTTTGATATTGATTCATAGCTTACGATCCAGAAGTATCGTGGTGAGATTTTTTGAAATATGAATCCCGAAGATTCATAACTATCGTAGTAGATCTTTTAAAATATGATTCCAGAAGATTCATAGGTATAAGTCAAATGAATAATATGAATCCTGAAGATTCATGGCTATAAGTAAAACGAATCCCGAAGATTCATAGCTATAAGTAAAATGAATTTATATTTTTTTTCATGTTTATCTTATATGTATTAATTTTGTTGTCTTTGAATTCCAGAAGAATTCAATACTCATGCATCCCTGAAGGATTGCACAAATGATTGTTGCGATATCATAAAAATATGTTCTTGAAGAACTTAAAAACTCAACTCCATTTTTTATGAATTCCAGAAGAATTCAGTATACATATATATCCCTGAAGGATAATCTTATATTTTTAGAGTTTTGACTATTTCTAATTTCTATTGTGATCGACACTTCTTTATAGATCGGAGATTGATTTTTCAGTATACATGAAACTAATGTTATAACAATATAAAAAGGAAAAAGGAAGAATTGATATAACATTTATGTCAAATGCTTGTTAAAAAAAAAAAACATTTATGTCAAATCGTTAATAATAATGAATTTTAATGCATGAAATTATGATAATGGTCAATTATCAATTATAATTTTGTTTCCAGTTTTAATATCGAAATTTAATAGAGAAAGTTAATAATGAAGATTTTATGGCAAAATTTAATTGTGTTTATTTTTTTTAGTTTTGCAAGAATATTTTTTGTTCATATTATTATTACTGATCTATGACCACGTTCTTTCTTATATTTTAATTTTATTTGTATTTTTCATATGTTAATTATATTTAATTTTCATGGATTCTATAAAAACATTAAAGCATTCTCGAAAAATTGCTCATATATTGATCTTTTTTTATGAAGATCAACTGTGATATAGTTCCTGAAGAACTATATTAGAAAAAGTTAATATTGAAGCAAAGGACTTCTCAAAGAATGAATTATATCATTATTTTGAATATTTGGACATAGTTGCTAAAGAACTATAAAGTTAATATTGTGCATCCCTGAAGGATTGCGCAAAGAATATATTGCTCTTACTATGAAGATCATTTGTAATATATATTTAAAATAGAGCATCTTTGAAGGATTGCGCAATGAATGAATTGCTCTTGAACACTATGAACATTATTTGTAATATAGTTCTTGAAAAACTAAAAGTTTAATATTAAAACATCTCAAAAGGATTGCTCAAGTTCCCGAAGAACTGAAAGAAAAAAGAAATCAATATTGAAGCATTTTAAATGATTGCTCAAGTTCCCGAAGAACTAATTAAAAAGAAAGAAAAAAAATTAATATTGAAGCATTTTGAAGAATTGCTCAAAGAAAATGAATTAGTTTGGTATCAAGCATCCCTGAAGGATTGCATAAAAGGTGAATTGTTCTTGATCATTATAAAGATCATGTGATATAGTTTCTGAATCATAAAAGTTCAAAGCATCCTTGAAGGTTGTTCAAAGAAAACAATTTTTCTTAATTGTTTATAAAAGTTATTTCATAATTCTCGGAAAACTTAAAATAATCATATATTTGTATGATTGTTCAAAGAATGATTCATATAATCATTGATAAGATTATTATAGATTTCTTGAAGAACTAGACTATTAGAACATGATTGAAGTCTATAATATCTCGATATTGAGAAACGACCTCTCGGATGGCGAAATCTATAAATTTTTATTGAGCATGAATCCTACGGCGATTTATTGAGAAACGACCTCTCGGATGGCGAAATCTATAAATTTTTATAAGAGCTCATTTTAAATTTTTCTAAAGCTTTTGATAAGTATCTTATGCCAATTGAAATTAATATGAAACATCTCATATGTTCATACAAGAAAAAAAAATGGACTTGAAGATCCATTCTTTAGACGTCTAAAGTTAATGGCATAACCGATACTTATGAGATTATAACTTCCAATTTATATTTGGGAACATTCAAACATGAATTTAAGATATTGAATTGCATCATGCCAACAATTATTAAATAAATAAGTTCTCCCCTAATTTGTTTGAATTTTGGTTTATAAACCAAATTTCCCATATAAGCATTTTTGGATGTGTTGTGTGCATGTCAATTGCTCCAATATAATGCATTTAAATGGGTAGTAAAAGAATATTGGAAAAAGAATTTTGATATGAATCTCCAACAATTATAAATTACCTTGAGCCAATAATTGGAGATCTTTTTATAGCCCAGTAGGCTGATAATCAATTGGTGAATTAGTTTTTCCAATATTAGGGGGAGAGAATAAGCAGCTGAAAATATGAATCAGATGTTAAAAACAATCACTTGAAATAAATTAGTATCTCATCTTGATCCTCATATAAATAGTTTGAATCATATGTTCAAAGATAAATCATTTGCAAAGTTTATAAAATCAACTATCAGCTGCTAATGCTCCGAACAAAATGGATGTCCCAGTTGGACAATCTTATATTGCAAATGAGTTTTAACCACCCCGAAGCGTGGTAGACCAGTCGGTTCCAAAGAATCCTCAAATAAGATAAGGAGCTAAAATGAAAGATACCCTATTGAGGATATGAAAAGAATATCTGACATAATTAATTTTTCAGTTCCAGAAGAACTTATCAGGTACCTGTTATAAAGAGATCTCAATAAATTATGTCATGAATGAAATATAATGGAACCGCAATGAAGTCATCGTTGAAAATATTTGTGCACATAATAAAGCGCTATATGTGATAGATGACAATGAGGATCATGAGTCAAAATCTATTAAGGATTATAGACAATGAAATGATTGACTAAATAGATAGACGCAAGTCATACAAAATTAAACTAGCTTTGCAAAGCGAAAAGTTTTTGGACCAGCAGTCCATACACCTTAAGATGGAAATAATTAGATATGAACAATTTATCACGTGAAAATAAAATTTAGAGTTTGACTTGTTATTCAAGGATATTGATAAATGTCTATCATTGATTTTCAAAAGGTATATTCACCTGAAGTGAATTCAAAAACCTCTTTATAATTAATTAAGTTGAGTAGCATATGAAATACTCACTTTATGTGAAAAATGTGTTTTAACGTATTTGAACGGCTCACATGATAATGATGATTATCTGAGAATCCCTGAAGGATTTAATTTTTGTGAGACATATAAAATCAAATTATTCAAGAGACGACTTAATAAGCATGAAAAAGTCTCCTTATATACTCGAGCAATAATATATGCATGTTGTATAATATTCATGTTGAATATTTTCAAATAAGAAATATGAAAATGACAATTTGTTTATTTTTAAGAAAATATTTGGCAATGAATTTGCTATATTTAGTGTTTATGATAAAAATATCATCAGGACTCCTGAAGAGCTTATGAGATATTGTCATTTCTTACAAAATTAAGTATTTGAAAAATATTTTGTGAATCATAAAGCTTATATAAAAAATGTTCTCAACTGATTCTATATGAAAGTCATATTAGTTGATTACTCTAATTGTGGTAAGGTCACAAATTGTGAACTAATTGGTCCTGAAGTACCACACTTTAGTTCAAATGGAGACAAATATATTGTTGGCTTATTATTTATTGTCAATATATCATAAAATATATATTTTGTTATTTTAGATATTTGCAGGTTATTTGTCTTATCCTCATAATGGTATATATCACAAACAAACTATATGTTTACATGAGGTACAATCACTCATAGAAATTTGTGAAACAAATCACAACAACAAATCTCATGAAATGATGAAGAACTTTAGCACTCCGAGAGGTGAGTCAAGAATGGGTTTTGATCGAAGGATAGTTTTCATCACATACAAGAGATTTGTAATTTTTCTTCTAAAGGGTTCCTACAACAATTCAATATGAAGATAATGTTGCACAAACTGCAAATTTGGAGGAGATTATAATAAAGAAGATACGATAGGTTTTTCTACGAAGTCAACTTCAAGTAAAGTTTTTGAGAAATTAATATGGAAGATTATTTGATTTTTTTTTCACCTCATATATAATTGTCTTTATGAGGGGGAGACATGTTCTGCACTCTTTTTCCCTTCACCATGGTTTTGTCCCACTGGGTTTTCCTGGTAAGGTTTTTAATGAGGCAGTTCACACACAAAGGATGATGTACTCTTTTTCCTTCACTAGGATTTTTCCCCAATGGGTTTTTCTCTAGTAAGGTTTTAATGAGGCATATCCTCGATGGACATCTAAGGGGGAGTGTTATGAATAATTCTAATAGATGTCCATCAAGCATTGACCCATTCCACCGGCCCATTATATTGTCCTATAAATAGGACTTATATTATCATGTAATGACACACTTGAATAGAATAATACAATCTCTATTCTTCTCTCTTTCTCTCCTTCATCTCTATTGTTCTCTATTCTTTGTCATGTTTAGATTAGTTTCATAACAAATAATAATTTTTTGTCTTTCAAAAAACAATTATCATTATTAATATTATTGATTTTAGTCATGTTTATATATATTGTGCATTTATATATTTCATTTTAAAATTAATTTTAAAATAACATATCGCGTCAGTATCGAATATGAATTTTTTAAAATTTTCACGTATCAGTATCGTATCCGTATCGTGTCGCGTATCGGGAGTTCATAACTTTAAATGCATACGTTCCAAAAAAAGTTTTTATATTAATATAATTAACTAGTGCACAACATTTTCCATAAAATTTAACCAAAAATTATTTTCACAAAAAAATTGACCTCGAATTATCTTAATTGTTTTTCTTTCTTAAAAACAAAGTCACTTAAAAAAAAAAAAATTCTTATGTTTTGTGTCTTGTTAAACTGTGAACGAAGTTTCGCTACGAGCTGAGAAGAAAAGAGAGCGAGGTTACGGTGGTTGAAGAAGAGAGAAGAGGCGGTGGAAATGAAAGTGACATGGAAGAACACCAAGAAGAAGAAACCTTCTCTACCTCCGTTATCACACTTCACTGACCTTCCTTTTGAACACGACAACGACCGTAACAATCACACTCCTGAAAATGATGATTCTGATGGAAGAACAGTGCATTCTCCCAATTCTGATCAATCAACACAATTAGCTATGCAATTTCAAGCTCAAGGAGACAAACTTGCTATGGTATTATAATTTAACACAATCATCACAAATGTTTTTGTTCTGTTCTTTATGTTTTGTTTTTCTTTTTTTGTTGGGAACCGAAATTTATATAGAATTCTTAATTGAAGTAGTTAAGGTTAACCCAATTTATAATTAACAGGAAAGTTTTGTTCTTTGAAATGAAGAATGAACTGGGAAGGTTTATATATATACTTTTGGTCCCTTAAAGTGTAACTCCTGTTATAATTGTAGTCCAGAGTGTATCGAAATTGCAAAACACATCCTTAAATGTCTCCTTTATTAGTCATTTCGGTCCTCAAATATGTTTTTAAGTAGTCAATTTAGTCCTTAAATGTATTTTTGTTTTTCAATTTAGTCCATAAAATTACTAACAAGAGATATATTAGGGATGTGTTTGCAATTTCGATTCAGGGACCAATGTGATATTGTGATGTGACAACGAGTTACACTTCCAAGGATCAAAATGGTGTTATGACTGCATTACCACTAGGCTCCGTTTTATCTTGCTTTGTATTTTATGCTACAATTACTCGGGTCCAAATCTAAACCACACTCTTTGAGTCTTATGTAGTCAAATAGGAACCAAGTCATAGTAATGGTTGTGGTCTCGTCGTCGTGATCCTTGATATTGCAGAGAAGAATGTGGTTTTGGCAACATAAAATTGTTATATCGCTGCCCAAATTGTGGTCGCAGACCTTTTTTAAAACTATGGTGGCCTAATCCTAGCCGAAGTTTAGGGAAACCATACAAGAAATTTATACCATAGTACTATAAATATATGAAAGATCAAAAGTAGAAGAATATTTAAAATTAAAGACACATTCATAAATCTTAACTAATAATCAAAGTTCATTGTTAATTGTATTCAAATCAACATATTCATTACACATGTTTTCTGTAATTTGGATAACATATTAATTTAATTTCTAAAAAGAAGGAATAGCTTAATCAGATTCATGACAGGAAGGGTCTTAAGTTGAGTTAATTTCTGTCTTCATCTTGACAAGTGAAATTTTGGCGTTAAAGGGTTGACAGTACTACTGTTACTGTGGTTTTATTTGCATAGATCTTTCCCTGTTTCAATTTCATACTCCATAACTTCATTTCAATTTGTCATATATTATTATGAATGTCATTCCCAAAATTTTCAATTTTATGTGTGTATGGGATTTTCATGTCCCGTAAGATTTAGAATAGTGTCTCATATGTCATGTCATATGCAATTATAGTGTTTATGCTTCATAGTTAATACCTCCATTTTTCGTGCAGGAGGGGAAGTATAGGGAAGCACTTGGTAAATGGGAAACTGCTATTACATTAGCTCCTGATGTTCCAGTTTTGCATGAACAAAAGGCCCAAGTTTTACTAGAAATTGGAGAAGCATGGAATGCTTTAAAGGCTGCAATTCGTGCGTCTTTTGTTATATCTTCTTAGCTTGTTTGTTTAAATGAAATCTTAATATTTGAGTTACTAAACTAAGGATAACAAATCTTAATTTCAAGTTGTGTTTTAGTAACAACTGACACGTTTAAGAAGTTCGTCTTTCCTATATGACCTTTATATTAAGTTGCGATGAACTTAATTCTAGCAATGAAGTTGATCTATTATGTGCCAACATCTGCATTTATTTGTTTGGAATTTTGCTTCGCATGTTTTCTTATAGAATTCAAATTGTTTCTGGTTTTACACTTGACATATGATAATTGACGGCATGACAGGAGCTACGGAATTGAAACCATCGTGGGCTGAGGTACGCCACTACTATTTTCATACCCCTTGTAAAGCTTGTTAGATGCTGACATGAAAATTAGACCGAAATCTCGATCGTTATTTGTAAAAAGTTATGAACAAAATGTAAAGGGTTTTTAGTTTACGCATAAAATAGCTCCGAGTTCATGGATAATTATCCACAAAATGTTGCATGTACCTATTTTATAATTTAGATTTGAAAGTTTTTTCAATAATATTTTAATTAAGTTGCATGTACCAATGTTCATGCCTTGGAATACTAGAGCAATTGTAGTTCATTACAAAGTCTCAGTTCAAGAATTTATTTCAATATTGCAGGCTTGGGTCACACTTGGCAGAGCACAGCTGAATTATGGCGAGCCAGATAATGCCATTCAAAGCTTTGACAGAGCTTTAGCTCTCAAGGTCAGGTCTTCATCAAGCTTGTAGTTGGTTTTAATTATCCTCAAATTTTCTACCATTGACATTATTTCAATACTAGCATGCTGACAACAGGACGAGCACTAACGTGTCCGTTTGTCCGCTTTTCTGATAAAATAATTGATGTTACAATACATTATTTAAAAAGTCAATAATTTGATTGGCTAAGCAAGGATAAATGAAGCGGCATATCAATATGATTATTGATACAAATCAAACATGCTAAACTGCATCATCAACCATCCATATCCATGATGTATCTTTCCATTTATTCTGTTTGATATTTAACACATTTTACTATTTTGTGATTGTGCAGCCTGATTATGAAGAAGCACAAGATGATAGAAAAACTGCTTTACGTCTCGTAAAGAAAAGAAAGCAACTTCACTCATCAGGTTTGAGTGATATTCAAAATCGTTATACTGTAGGTGATAAGAATGAAAGCTCATGAAGTTATGCAACAAGGAAGAAACTTATCAATTTGTATTTCTGTGTAGTAGCAAAATTTTGTATACTGTCACCAACTTCATGGTCAATTAAGTTCATAATTTGTTGGGATGTATGTATATTATAACATGATAGTTATGTTAATGTGATAGTAAAAATATTGTACTCCTATGTTCTTTTGACAATGATAGATAGATTAAGAATTAATTACTACGTATGCTTGATTAATTACTACCTATGGTCTCTGGCCCAATTAAAGCCAATTAGGTATGCAATAATATTAAAATTCTTTAAAACTTTTATGAAGAGTTTGCCGTCCTTTTTTGGGAAGAAAATAATCACTAATTTTTGTTAGCGAAGTATAAAAATGTCTAATAGCCCAACGAAAATTTATATTTATATTTAGAATATCATTATAATTTATGATTTATATTTTCATTTAGAATAATTTATGATTTACTATTTTTTATCCAAAAAATATTTTATATTGTAATTTAATTCTATATATAGAACTATAAATGAGTAAATCATCAAATTAATCTGTAATTTTGATATTACATTCTCAAATAAATTTATGACTTTATGAATATTTTTAAAAAGACCTTGACTCAACAATTTTGTTCATATCAGTCCTTACAAGAATATGTTAGGAATCAAACGGATAATAAGTCGATGTTCTGGGGAAAAAACTGATAGTAAGTCGATAAAGTAAGAGCCAAATTATTAAAATATAGACACTTAATGTTAGTTATATAGAAGAACTTAAAGAATTTTTAATTTTAAGAACTAATTTAACAAATTAATAAAATTAGAGATCATTTTAAGATATTCATAAAATCATTTACCTATTTAAAAATGTTTCTTTTATTTAAGTTATAAAGGACCACGATTTACCGTAGTCTAAAACTAACGCAGTAACATGCGATAATCAATTTCGTTTTGTTCATTGATTTTACGTTAACGTTGACTAATAAAGTAGGGACCAATTTGATGGTGTATAGAGCCGGTAAATGACCAAACAAACGCGACCAGCATTGCATTGAGCAAATACAAACACACACAAAATGCTACCGACATGTCACCAAAATTAAGAATAACAAACAAATGCTTCTAGTTCTTGTCATCGTCTCGTCTCGTCTCGTCTCGTGCGTGTTTTACTTTTACTTACACCACCACCGCACCATCACAACACAAACAATTCACTCTCTTTTACTTTCATTCTCTCTCTAAAAAATTAGATCCATTTTCATCGCCATGATGAAATCTCTGGATATTCTGAAAACCCCTTCTTCAGTTAAAATCATCACTCTCACACTCTTTTCTTTAACCCTTCTCATTTTCCTTTTCACACGTTATTCCTCTTCAACTACCACCATCTCTTCCCTCACCTTTTCCAATTCTCTCTCTCCCGATCAACAACAACCACCTCCTCCCTTTTCCGATGATCACCACCAACAACCTCTTTCTCCTCCCTTTTCCGATCATCACCAACAACCTCTTCCACCTTCTCCTCCGTCTCCAACACCAAAACCTTTCATTATCCCTCCCTTACCATTACAACAACGACTAGGACTATTAGACGAAAATGGCTTCATGACGGACAATTTCACCGTCGGTAACTACACCGACGACGACTTACTGTTCAATTGGACCAACAATGAAACTATTCTTGTGGGGAAGGATGTGGAGAAGGTTGCGGTGAACAAGTATAAGATTTGTGGTGATTCGAAAATGGTGGATTATATACCTTGTTTGGATAATGCGGAAGAGATTTTGAAGTTTAGTGGAAGTGAAAGAGGGGAGAAATATGAAAGACATTGTCCTCAACAAGGGAAGGGTTTGAATTGCATTGTTCCTAGGCCTAAGGGTTATAAAAAACCTATTCTTTGGCCTCAGAGTAGAGATGAGGTATACTACTACTACTACTACTACTTTTCGGGTTTTTCACTCTGTAAGTTTCATTTCATTGCATTGTTAGTTTAGTTCTTAGATATACGTGTTTCGAAGATTCTTAATTCGAGAATCTTCGATCATGTTAGTTCTTTACGACCAGTCAATTAGTAGTTTGTGACTAATGTGGTTGAAAATTTTCAAATTCAGGTATCATTTTGAAATTTGTTAGTTTACTTTAGGGACCAAGTTGACCGCGTCGTTTTGAATGTGGTGGTTGTTGTGTTTAGTTGGGGAGCAATGATAGAGACTAAAGTAGCTAGCTATTTTAGTGAGTTACATTATTAATGTATGAAGAATGAATAGTAATAAAAGTAGTTCATTTGTGTTTCGTAAGTACAACTCAGTTGGTAGCTGCAGATATGCTCATTTGCAGGAGCCTGAGTTTAAACCGAGGATTCCCCACTTCTCCACTCTTAAGGTGTGTGAGTCTAGCCACTTGGCTACCTGACAAAAAAAAGTAGTTAATTTGCACATCTAATCACTTGAATTTTGCTACATTTTTTTAGAAAAGTGCTAACTTACTAACAATGCATTTTTGTGAATTGTGTTGTATATATGATAAAGTGGAAACTGCAGGAGTAGTTTTAGTGTATGGTATTTTTAGGTTGTGTTGAGGTAAAAAAGGAAAAACTTGTTAGTGCCACTAAACAATTGCATTCTAGGAGTTTAATTTGTAATCTGCAGGGTCTATGGATAGAAGGGTTTGTGAGGTGTAAGGAAGAAAGTGAATAGGAAAGGTAAGAATTGTGATAGGTGCAGAATCCAATAGTATCATCAACTTGCTGCATTTTGATTTTAACAAACGTGTAAAATATAAATTAGTTTCATATTAAAATGGCTGAATGTGACACTTTTCAATTGGTTCAGACTTCAGACTGGGAAGAAAGGGTTCTCTAACTTATATACAATGACAGATTTGGTTCCGTAATGTACCCCATACACGTCTGGTTGAGGATAAAGGTGGACAAAATTGGATAACAATAAAGAAGGATAAGTTTGTTTTTCCCGGAGGCGGAACACAATTTATACACGGCGCAGACAAATACTTGGATCAGATTTCCGAGGTTAGTCTCTTGTTCGTTTTTGTTAAGATATAGCATCCAATTTGTTTAGGCTCTAAATGTCCACTCTAGTCCTATCTGTTAGCTTTTGAGGTTGAGTTATAGCTTATCTAAATTCTAAGAAATGTCATTTTTAAATTTGGGGCCTAGACACTGATAGGTTTGCTGAATTTGAATGTGCAGATGGTTCCCGATATTGCATTTGGTAAGAACACAAGAGTTGCTTTAGATATTGGCTGTGGAGTGGCAAGTTTTGGCGCATTTTTGATGCAACGTAATGTGATCACTCTCTCAATAGCACCAAAAGACATTCATGAAAACCAGATTCAATTTGCCCTTGAGCGTGGTGTGCCTGCCCATGTAGCAGTATTGGCTACACACCGTTTGTTGTTACCAAGCCAGGCATTTGACCTCATCCATTGTTCAAGATGCCGAATTAATTGGACTCGTGATGGTACTTTCTACTCTGTTTAAACTTTTTATCATTCATTTCAATTGACTTTGTCCACTGGTTTTGTATAGAATTTTATTTCGTGGATCCCTTCTTGATGGTCCAGCATAATGAGTAGTTGTATGCATGTTAGATGAAAACATTGTTTTAGATTTTTCCGTATCTTAACTCGGCAATTTTAAGACAATATGGATAAAACTGCAATCATAATTATGTTTCAAGACTTAAGTTTTTGTACTGATATCCTGTTTTCATGAAGATGGAATTTTGCTTCTTGAGGCAAACAGGATTCTAAGGGCCGGTCGTTACTTTGTGTGGGCAGCGCAGCCTGTATACAAACATGAAGAGAGTCTTCAAGAACAATGGAAAGGTAGCTCTTAATTTCTGTTACTCATAATAGTAGTAATAGATGTAAATATTTGCTTCTTTTTTTTAAAAAGCTTCTCCACTTATCACGCATCCATCCTTTGATTAGATGTTTTTAGTTTATATCTTTCAACGGGCTGAATGATACTGCAATGTTAGGGTTTACTAGTTTCTCCCTTCTACCTCCTGGAATTACTCAAGCACCATATATTTTTTTGTATCAAATCTCTTAGATCTTGATATGGCGAGACGTCAACTCTGAACATTATCTTTGGACTTTTAACAGAAATGGAGAACCTGACAGCTCGTATGTGCTGGGAACTTGTACGGAAAGAGGGTTATATTGCTATATGGCGGAAACCTATAAATAATAGCTGCTACCTTGGTCGTGACACTGCTGTGCATCCTCCATTATGCGAGTCCAATGATGATCCAGATGATGTTTGGTATGACCTCTTATAAATGTAGTGTTCATGGTTGCTTGAACTGGAACGCAATGACTAATAAGAGTGAAAGATGTTAGAGATTGATTGTTTGGTGACTGAAATAAATATGAAAGTTTCTGACATCTATGAAACATTTTGCAGGTATGTTGATCTTAAGGCATGCATAACTCAATTGCCTGATAATGGATACGGAGCGAATGTTACTAACTGGCCTTCACGCCTCCATCAACTACCAGACAGGCTTCAAAGCATCAAAATGGATGCCGTTATATCCAGACAGGAACTCTTAAAGGCCGAATCAAAATATTGGAATGAAATAGTAGACAGTTATGTGCGGGCGTTCCATTGGAAGAAGCTAAACTTAAGAAATGTATTGGACATGAGGGCAGGATTTGGAGGGTATGACTATGCACATTTTCTTGCTTTTTTTTGTTTCTATTTTTTATCCAGTTGACTGTTACTAATTGCAAAATTATTCCGGAACAATCATTCGCTAGACTTTATTTACCTGGGAACTTTGCAGTCTTCTGTGTGTAAAAAAAATGATCGTCTAACCTTGCAGTCTTCTGTGTGTATTATGAGGTAACTTTGACTTTGACAATGGCAGGTTTGCTGCATCAATGCATGATCTCCAGATTGACTGTTGGGTTATGAATGTTGTTCCTGTTAGTGGATTCAATACATTACCTGTTATATATGACCGAGGGCTAATAGGAGTTATGCATGATTGGTAAGAGAAATATGCTTATGTTTTATGCATTTTGTTTTTATTCTGATTTGATGATATGATTGGTAAATAATAAATTAATTCTGATTTGATCTTTTTTCACCTTGGCAGGTGTGAGCCGTTCGATACATACCCAAGAACATATGATCTGCTACATGCAGCAGGTCTCTTCTCTGTTGAAAAAAAGAGGTTAATCATAATTCTAACTTCTACGCTTTATATTTCTCTATAGGCACATGCAATTCTGTGTTTGTTAAATTATTATAATTAAATTTCCAGGCAAAAGTGTAATATTTCAACAATCATGCTTGAGATGGATCGAATGCTAAGACCAGGTGGTTACGTATATATACGTGACTCGTTAGATGTTATTATCGAACTTGAAGAAATTGCAAAAGCATTGGGATGGGCGATTACCAGGGAAGATGTAGGAGAGGGTCCATATGCAAGCTGGAAGATATTAAGGTGTGAGAAGCGCTTTTGATGCTAACGTAAGTTGGTCCAGTTGGTAAGGATTCAACTCATCTCACAAGAATCTGAGTTTGAATCCTGGTGGATAATATGTAATTAAAGAAAGAAGATCCGCTTTTGAATTGCTCAATCGTATCGGTAACCTGGAAATTCATATATTCGTTCATGCAACCAGAAATTGGTAATCATTGTAATCTACGTATAGTGCCACCAGAAATGTAACAACCTTTGCATTCTTATTCAAGAGTTAGTTCTATACTTTGTATCAATGTTGAATCCGATTTTTTTTTTCTCTAAGAGATTGATTTGTATTTATTGACTGTAATGTTTTTTTTACATAGACGTTCTATTGAATGTCATTATTTAGATATGTAATAATATTATTTTTTGAAGTGTCAGTACAAATATTTAAAATGGTGAAATGTGATTGGATTTACACATTTTAGAGGTGTGCATGGAAATTGAATTCTTCTTATAAATGCACAATTCTCAACTCTCAATTTATGTCCCTATAATCTAATCTCAAGTGTATTACCTGAGATGCTAAGATGACAATTTTGTTTATTTGATACTAGTGTGATGTAAGCTTATGTTAGCATTGTGATAGATTACAAATTTGCAAAAATATTTATGGATTATATGAATGATGATATGGATGGTGAATTTGAGGCTTAGAATTTGTTCTAGCTCGACATTGTCAAGAATTTCTAACTACTGCAAACATGCAATATTTCTACTAATTGAATTATATTTACATAGACATCTTATTTTAAAATTCAATTATACTTTTAAATATTAATACAAAATATAAATGTAGGGTATAATGTAGAGATGTAGGGTTGATTTGGGACTGGCGGTAAAAATGCAGTTACTTTTCCCCTTAACTCAAATTTATTACTCCCTCCGTTTCTTTTTAATTGTCTTTTTAGAAAGATAACACCAAATTAAGTAAGTGTATTTTTGTACGTTATCTTCCTATTATACCCTTAAATAAATAAAAACTGATACTCCGTTGATAGATACCAATATCGTAAAACAATTATTATACTATGTAACAAACTTTGGTTTCAATTTGAAAAATAATAGTGATAAACTTTGTTTTAATTTGTTTTTAAAAAAACAAACTTTGTTTTGATTTATTTTATTGAAAAAGATAAGAGCAATTGACAAAGGGTATAATTGACAAATCATACCCGTAAAATACAAAAAGGACAATTAAATAGAAACGCTAAATTAGATAATAAAAGACAATTAAAAAGAAACGAGGGAGTACAATTTTAGTTTCTACCAATATTATAAGATTTTTATGTTTTAATTCCTATAATTTTTTGGTTTAGGTTTAGTCATACAAATTAAGAATATATTATTTTTAATCTTTGATGTCATAAGTAATAACTCAATATAATCGTGTCATGTGATTAAAAATAAACTAAAAATAAGGATTAAAAATAACAATTTTTAAATTTACACCAAAATAACAAAATTTGCAAGGATCATATAGAGACTACAATTATACTTAATTCATTGATAAATCTACACTGCTGATATTTTGTGAACAAAACAAACTTAAAAAAATCAATCGATTTAAATTGGTAAAATATATACTGAGACAAAACAAATTCAAAAACAATTTCAACTTAAGAGTGAAAACCATGACCATGCCATCAAAGTCACAAATTCAAATTAATAGCATAAAAAACTAAAATATTTAAACTGATATGTATGTATTGAGAAGAAATAACAATGTTGCACCAATACAACAAGAAAATCACTTAAAAAAAAAAAAACTAAAACTAAATCTAAGTGAAAATATTCATGGCAATATCATTCAAATGCCCATTGATTTTCCCTTTTAATCTGTGCCTCTTCCTCCGGAGTGAAATCATTTTCAACGTTCAATATCGTGCGAATTTCCTCAGTCGACTTTCCTCTAATCATATCCGCTACAGTTTTGCATCCAAGTTTCATCAAGTTATTGATATTCAAGTAATTTGAACCACGAATCAGGTCAAAAAGCATAACCATATCAACCTGCTTGATGAATTCATCGTCCCAAATCGTAAGATCTTTCTCTTCATCGGATTTCTCTTCATCGGAATTCGCGGTGGTTGCCTCAACATGCTTCTTACAGTATTCAATAATTTTCGCCAAAGTCTTGCCTTTGACGGCTGGAATAGGGATTTCTTTGACGGCAATACCGTCATCGATCATGTACTTGATCGTTTGTGATTCTCGTGCAACTACTTCATCCACCTCAAAGGATTCGCCGTCGTAACACTTGAGAGTGATCTTCTCGTTAGTTGAACTTGAAGACATGATGATCAGATGAAATCGGTAACCCTAACCCTAATTTTGTTCTTGATTATAATTTGTGAGCGTGACACTTTGAGTATTGTGTGTTTCTCTAATTTATATAGGCTTTTGTAATGCGTGCTTAACAAGATATATCTCCTTTGGTTAAAAAATCTAGTACAATCTATTTTTATTTTTTTTGACAATGCATCCATTAAAATCTTTTAGATATTTTTTAAAAGATAATCTTAGATTTAATATTTAAAATGTAGAACAAAACAGGTGGAGCAAAATAGACTCAACAAAAAATATTGTTGAGGAAATTGGATTATGATTTCAAATATAGTTAAAATATATTCCCTATGTTTCTTTTTAATTGTCTTTTTAGAAAGATAACACTAAATTAAGTAAGTGTATTTTTGTACATTATCTTCCTATTATACCCTTAAATAAATAAAAACTGATACTCCGTTGATAGATACTAGTATCGTAAAACAATTATTATACTACTAGCCGCCAAACGGGCACGTCCCGTGCCCGTTTGTGTGATCGATATTTTTTATTTTTTTTTTGTGATCGATATTCTCTATTGTGCAAATGTAAATAACTACTTAATCTCCTTTTTTATTGGACTTAGTTAATTGATAACTACTTGACCTCCTTTTTTGTTGTGGCTAGTTATTAAGAAGATAAAAAAAATAAAATTTTTTACTATAAAAAAACTGAAAACCTACTTTTATGTGGAAATTGTGCTTAGTTTTTTTTTGGGTAGTTTTTTTTAAGGGTAAAATAGGAATAATGAAAAAGTCATCCCAAAAATTTGTATCCCCTTTATATATTAGTATAGATGTAACAAACTTTGGTTTCAATTTGAAATATAATAGTGATAAACTTTGTTTTAATTTGTTTTTAAAAAAACAAACTTTGTTTTGATTTATTTTATTGAAAAAGATAAGAGCAATTGACAAAGGGTATAATTGACAAATCATACCCGTAAAATACAAAAAGGACAATTAAATAGAAACGCTAAATTAGATAATAAAAGACAATTAAAAAGAAACGGAGGGAGTATTAGGTTTTGATTTAGTACTCAAATATCTTTTTCATTTTTCAATTACAATATCTTCTAAAAAAAAAAAGAAAAAAAGATCCCAACATATATTAAATTGTTCGTTCAAAATTAAGATAAATAAATTACCAATTTGCAAAAATGGGTGAAAGAAAAGTCTAACCATACAATCATTTCACAATTTTTCTTTTGTCTTTGATGTAAATCATTACATGATTTATAGTGGAATCTTGTACCTGAAACTAAGAATCCTTCTTTCCCTTGCTTTTTGGAATCTTTCTTTGATCCCCCATTTACAAGTTAAATATTGTTTTATCATTACAAAATATATATAAAAATAAATTAGACTGAAGTAGCTAGAAAACTTACTTCCACTTGTTTATTTATAGTCAAAATTAAAAGATATATAGTGGTCTAAGAAACTGCCTACCACTATTATGCACTAACCCACAAACATTCATCATATTTTGACCCTAATTAAGTATGTGTGGTGAAGGCCCTCCACTTCCAAGGGGGTAAATAACGGTCTCTAAAGCAACTGAAACATTGGTTGCTAAATATCGGTCTCTAATTCGGTCGCTATATTTATATAGCAACCGATTTAGCGACCGATTATTTTTTGACTTTGAGCTCAAAATATCGGTCTCTAAATCGGTTGCTAAAGCGACCGAAATATTTCGATCGCCAAATCGGTTGCTAAAAGCGAATTTTCTAGTAGTGATAGTTCATTTTTTCATAGTTCATGCAATCTTGAACTTTGAAATTGATAGATATATTAAGGATGTATTGAAAACAAATAGTTCATGCAATCTTCAACTTTGAAGTACCAAATATATTCTAAAAGTAATAGGTTGTGTATATATACAACCTTAAAATTATTTACAAACTAGACTTTTTACCCGTGCTCGCACGGGTTCAATCATTCAATTATATAATAGAAATGTTGATAATGTGTGATTATTTATAGTAATAAGCATTTAGGGTCCGTTTGAATAAATAACTTATACAGGTGCTTATAACATTAGAGCTTATAGTATCAGACCTTACATCATAAACTCTTATACTCAATAAGCCTTTTGTGTTTGGATATGTACACTAAAAAGTACTTATATAAATTAAAAAGTACTTATATAGAATGTTAATATGATTTTAATTTCAAAAAACAAAATTAAAAAATCAAACCATGATTAAAAATATAATAATTATATATATATATATATATATATATATATATATATATATATATATATATATATATATACTAATATATAAAGGGGATACAAATTTTTGGGATGGTTTTTTCAATATTCCTATTTTACCCTTAAAAAAAACTAAGCTCAACTTCCACATAAAAGTAGGTTTTCAGTATTTTGTATAGTAAAAAATTTTTTTTTTTGTTTTCTTCTTAATAAGTAGCCACAACAAAAAAGGAGGTTAAGTAGTTATCAATTAACTAAGTCCATTTTCTAATGTTTGTTTTTCTTCTTAATAAGTAGATTATTAACTAAGTCCATTTTCGTAACTGATTATTAGTTATTTTTGTTTTATTAATGTTTATCCATTTTCTCTTTTTTTACAGATCTCAATTTTTTTTTAAACACATGACGTGTCACATTCATTAATTGATGTGGCAACATAATATTGGTTTAAAAATTGATTATTTAAATTTGGCTTTAATGCAGTTTTGGTCCCCCTATTTTGAAAAACCTGAACTTTTGATCCCCCTATTTTAAAAGCCAACTTTTTGATCCCCCTATTTTAGTTTTTTTCGGAATTTAAGTCCCCCAAATTTTGGTCCTCCAATTTTTAAAGCATAGTTTTAGTCTTTTAGAGTGCTGCATAACTTTTGACAATCTCAAACTGTGAATTTTTACAATGAATGCTTGAACTTTTCTTTACTTTAAAGATTGATCATCACAGCTCACATGAATTGCATATTAACATGTTTGATTAGAAATTAACATGTTTTTTTTCACAAGTTAACATATTTGATCAAGAGTGGCTTAAAGCCTTAAACAATGAATGCATAAATTCATATACTGTATGCAGACATTAATTTTAAGTAGCCATAAGGTGCTGCTCACAGTAGCCATCAATTTTAGTACCACTTCACATTCATGGTTACCAAACAGGGATTAATATAACAGTATGATCAATACAACAACATATTCATTAAAATTAAACCAAATTCACATTCATTACAACATTTGAACAAGTAAACAAGAAATTAATTTCCTAACTTGAGTCATTACAACATATCTTAGAACTTAATTAAACCTCCTATTTCAACATAATTGTTGCCAAATTTTCTAACTTCATCTTCATCTTCAAGTCACCCTCATTTTTGTTTGCCAAATTTCAATTTTTTCCAACAAAGACAATATCACTTCTTCAACTCTTCAATTTTTTCCATCAAAGATAATTTTTTCTATCATCAATGGTATAAATCAAAGCCACACAAACAGCTTTTTCTTCCTCTTCTACACACAATATCTTTAATTGATGCTGAGTAATAGGAACAATATGAAGTGGACATGATTGAGAGGTAGAGAAACGATTGAGAGGAAGATGTTGGAGATAGATTGCTGTGAAGGAGAGAAGATGAAGATTGAAAGGGAGAGAAGGACGATTGAGAGGTAGAGATTTGTTCCTGTGTTCATGGCTTCATATGTTCTAAAAAAATTGGCCAAACTGAGTTGGGGGATCAAAATTTCGAAAAAACTAAAATAGGGGATCAAAAAGTTGGCTTTTAAAATAAGGGGATCAAAAGTTCAGGTTTTTCAAAATAGGGGGATCAAAACTGCATTAAAGCCTTTAAATTTTTATCATAGCCGTTGATATAATTTTTTTTTCCAAGTGTCAAAATCTAGACCATTCATATTAGGGTTAGAGTTTAGAGTGCCTCTAGTTACTCTCGTTTTATTATATTAAGATGAGTTGTATATTTTTTTTTACAATAACAAATGAGGTTGTATTATTAGTATTTATTTATTGATTATCTTTTTCATTTTGTCACGTGCATGAAATTTTAGGTAGATACAACTTACAAGCTTGATCTAATATTTGTATAAGACACTCATACTACTTTTTCTATGTCGACTAAAGAATTTTGGAATTCATTATACGAATTTGAATTTATGGAGCACATGGCTCAATGAGTTATCAATACATTTAATATTTGAAATGGTTTAGTGGTGTGCTATATATAGATAGTCTAACATCAACGTGATTCTCAATTTGTCAATTGTATGTTAGTTACGTTTTGCACTTTCAATGGTTTATATTTTGTCTTGTAGCCCCACTCATTGCCCCAAAGCACTTCTTTTATAATCAATCAATAAGAACAATGCTCTTTTCCCATTCTCTTATCATATCTCTCTTTCATTAGTCTTCTCTTCTCTTATCAATCAGTAACTTGTCACTTTTATAAAACATTTTATTTCTATTTACTTGTCATTTTTAAGTTTATTGCAATATTAATGTTTTTTTTTTCCGCATCAGAGAGTTTTTCCATCAGACAAATCAACATTCTCCTTTCAGAGTGATCGCAATATTAATATTATTTGCACAGAAAAACATTAATTTTGAGTGAAATATTAATAAATAGTTAAGAGTATTATAAAAAAGACAAATAATTATTATTTATTGTTTTGCACGTAAAAAAAAATAGGTGGAATAAAATGATAAACGATTGATGATACTCTTCAAATCTATCACATGTCCATCACATGACCGCATGTCAAACTGCTAGCATTCTAATACGCCCCTTCTTTTCACAACGGAGACGAAGAAAGAAACTTTCTAACAAAGAGATCATATTTTCTGGCAAGACTAAAATAACTTCAAACCATCAAAATAAGGCACAGATGCACAACAACAAATTGGGGGCACTTGCCCCCACTGCTCTCTTAGACTTTGATGCATATTATTAATTATTTTTACTTTTACCTCCACATGGATTAGTATATTGTCCCACTATATACAAATTCCAACCATGAAAAAAGTTTTTCTCATTTTTTTTTTCATAATCAAAAGCAAAACTATATGAGAAATGAATTTTTGAATGATTATTTAATCACAAACATCCAAATTGACTTTTTTTTTAGTGTTAAGATTGAACAATATAAACAAAATCCCTCTTACACTCTTCTACTATAAAAATATGTATAGAATAAATTATAATTCGTAAATGTTTATATATCTTTATTTTTCTAGATAAACAACAATTTTTGTTTTGTTTTTGGTATCACTCCTTTGGTGCTCAAGGGAAGAGGACTTTGGTAATTCAGAGTTTGATTGCAGAGGAACTCATTAACCACTTGAATTGAATTACTTTGTTAGGTATACAATAGTTTAGTCTTTATAATATCTCATTTATTGCTTATTAGTAATAATGATAGGGTTGCTATTTTATTGGTTGCTATTTTATTGTTCGCTAGTTGATAATATTTTTTATATAAATATTTTTTTATAGAAATTTACACTTGAGATGTTAATTCAGCAGTAAGAGTTTAACCGTATAACTGCAAGATATAATATTTAAATTTTCTTGAAAACAGATGTAAAATTATAAATTGTGTCACTTTAATTAATATAAAAAAAACACCGTCTTGTGATAATTTTACATACTTCCATATCCATATCTACAGAAAGATTTGAAAATTTGAGAGACTTTGTGTCATTTCTTCCATTTATCTCATTGGAAATTGATAATACAGAGCAAATTACTAAGATAAATTACATAAAAGTACATAAAAAATACACAAAGATCAACAAGAACACCATCATCCTAGAGGTTTCAAATGAGCAAGAACTAAATCTTTTTTTTTTATTGCTACTTAAATCCTTGATGATGGTGAACACTAAGTACTAATTAATGTTACATAATTAGTACATAGCATGAAATGGCTTATAAATTCCAAGATCAGCAATAACACCAGCAACAGAACCAGCTGCAGCAGCTAAAGAAATCACAAGACATGCAGCACTAAGCATGTGTAAACAAATCCATTTTGTGCTCCATTTTGGTATTTTCATTTGAACAATGTACATTTCCACCGGAAAATATACGGTTAGAGGCCAAAATCCAACGGCTCCGATTAATCCAACAATGTCATTGAAAAATGGTAGAAGCATTGATATTACTGTTGTTATGATCACAAAAATTGTCCTCCAAATCAATCTAAAGAGGTTGATTTTTAACGGAGAGGCGACACAAGGGATCGGAATTTCAATGTCTTTGTTGACGAAATCGCTGTCTGGGAATTTTTCAGCTGCGGTTTTTTCGACTACTGAGAAGAGAGGTTGACAGTAAACTTGGTAAGCGCCGACTAAGTGGATGACTATTGCGGCATTGGCTATATCGAGGAGCCAGAAAGGGTTATAGAAACCGAAACCAGTTAGAAGGTTTCCGGGGCTTATGTCACCAAAAGCGGCGTATCCGAAACAACCACATGCCATGTAGAAAATTGTTGTGACTATAACACTGATTAAAGTAGCTTTCTTCATTGTTTTCGACTCCGATGGAGGAGATTTGATTGTGTCCTGTTACATAATAACATAACCAACATTTGAGTTTGAAACTTCAATTTAAGACATGTCATCATGAATTTAACAAATTATATGAAAATTAATTAATTTTACCTGAATTTCAATGAGGATCATTGAGTAGGAGTAAGCAAAAGCTATGTTACCAAGAGCTTGGAAGCTCCTCCAAACTTTTTGGGTTTCTGTCACAGTACCAACAGTTATGCCGGTTAAACTTCCTTTAATGCCCTTGTTTTCTGCAACATGTCCAATTCAAATCAAAACCAGCACAAGTACTAGTTTAATAAAGGGCTTTTAATACAAAAAATCAAGTGTAGTTGGCTCGGTTCGGATTTCGTGACAAGAAATTGCAAAAACAGAACAAAATCAAACCGACTAATTTTTATCGGTTCAAATTTGTTTTCTTCCAAAAACAAACCAGACCGTTACACGTCTAGATAGAATAACGTCTAATAAATATTTTAGAAATTAAACTAAACATGGTCGAAACACGTTTGAAACATTAGATTAACCGAAGACGGTAGTACGGTACATGGTTCAGCTAGTGGAACCGTCTTAGTTCGGTCCGGTTTTTAAAACACCGTTTTTTATAAATCCTTGCAAAAGCAAAATATAAAGTAGGTAATAATGGCTTATTTATTACTCTGTACATGAATATGAATAGAATCATTCATACCTATAACTTTACCAATACCAAGGCCAAGTCCAATAGTTGAGTATGTGAAGGACATAACAGCAGCTAGAGCAGATAGCCACCATAACTGATCAAAGTCAGGAATTTGAGAGAAAAATATTTCCACAATACCAAATGAAATCATGTAAATATTTCCATTCATGTGACATGGATTTTTTCCACCACTGCTATGGAAACAATTAGACCTTTTGATTGCCCTATTAATAAAAATAAAAAAAATAAAAAAAATTAGCACAATTTCATAATAAAAAATTTTAAAATGGTGAATTCGTCGGTACACATCTTATTTGGATATGTACCACTATATTTGTTGAAGTAGACAATTCTGATAGGTTAACAAATAATATTTATTAATTTTTCTATATTAAACCATATTTGTAGACGTATCAGAATCATACACTTCAACGGTGTACCGGTACATATCCAAATCACCGGTACATACCCAAATAAGATTTGTATCGGAGTGTTCACAGTTGTACTATGTGACATGTTATTTATGCCATAATTATAATTTAAAACTCACATCATGCTTATGGAAGCAGCTATAGTGTAACCAATGGCAACACCAAAAAGATTAGCATATTGAACAGCTCCACAAATCTTGACCTTAAAGCCACCAAGATATGCTCTAACAGCATCAGTGTAAGTATAGTTTCTTTTTCCATTGAGTTGGTCACCAGTACGGTAACAAACTGAGAGAAGAGTGGAGGTGTAGTAAGTAACAAATGAGAAAAGAATCATCATTGCTGGGCCTGCAATCCATCCAAGTTGGGCTATAGCCCATGCCAATGATAGCACTCCAGAACCTATAACTGCTGTTATTATGTGTGCACTTGCTGTCCATTTATTTCCTGTTAAGATATAGAGATTGAGTGAGTTTAGATTAGAGATTAATAATAAAAGTGAAAAAGTTAAATAAATTACCTGTTAATCTAAATATTTGTTTCCTTATTTAAAATTATAAGGTCAAACTCTTACTCTGCGAAAGTTTAGATTAGAGATTAATAATAAAAGTGAAAAAGTTAAATAAATTACCTGTTCGTTTTAAACGGCCATCATCGTCAAAGCACTTGGAACCAGCAGTGTCAATGGAAACTTCAAATGGTTGGTGTTGATGGTTATTGTTGCCACCTTTTTCCATAGTCATCTTATAATTATATGACAAACACAAACTAACTCAAGTTAGAGTTAAGCTTCAAAATGAAGACTTAATCAACACTCTAATTAGTGTTTATGTTGTAATCCAAGTGATTTACACAAGAAATTAAACTCCAAAGCTTAGCACAAATTTGTGACACAAGAAAAAACACATAACACTTGTAGCTAATTATAAGAGTTATAAAAAGTAGTGAGAAAACAAACAAGTGTTGTTTGAAGTCAAAGAGATTCTAAGTCTTGAGTTGAGAATAGATTATTGGGGAGAGGTTGTGTTGTGGTTTGAAATGAAGAGGTATGTGTGGGGTATAAATAAGCATATGAGGAAGAAAAATTGTGTTAGAATTTTCCAAAAGGAAAATATTTTTGGACAGACCCACATGCCACTTTAACATCAAGACTTTGAAAGTTATTTGTTGACACTTGGTGTGATGAGTCAAACAAATGTCATTTTCAACATTAATTTATTTTTACATGAATCTAACAAAGCAAGGGTAAAAGTAAAATTACTTCATTTCTTACTTAATTAAGTTTTTTTATTTTTCATTTTCTTAAAGAAATGAATAATTTGTATAACTTACTATATAAAGAATGTCACTCTATATTATAGTATTCGTAGGAGTTGAAATTCGAACTTTGGAAAAAAGTATATAGATGTGGTAGGTTGAGTGAGTTCATAGAAATAAATTTTAAGTTTCTAATCTATTTTTAATTAATTTGAATAAAATTTAAATGCAATTTATAAAAATAGCTTATAGCTTATACTAAAATAATTTGACTATATATATATATATATATATGAGTCAGGATCCGTTGACACCAATTAGTTTGACACCAAATGTTACACCTCTTAATAACATTTTAACCGATATAAATTTTATAAAATCCACCGTTGGATTGAAAGTTTATATCATATAGATCATTTATGTAAAGTTTCAGAAAAATACAAAATCATTTGATATATTATTGAGACGAATAAAAATCAACGGCATTTAAAAAAAGACGCAAACCGTTAACTTTGATGTATCTCAATAACATATCAAATGATTTTGGATTTTTCTGAAACTTTACAAAAATGATCTATATGATATAAACTTTCAATCCAACAGTAAATTTTATAAAATTTATATCGGTTAAAACGTTATTGAGAGGTATAACATTTGGTGTCAAACTAATTGGTGTCAACGGATCCTGACTCTATATATATATATATATATATATATATATATATTATTTTCACCACCAGTTTAATCTGATTTGGGAGTCGGTTCTGGCATTAAGTGGTTCCAACCCCCTCCCGATCGCAGTTGCGGAGGATCGAATCGTGATACTCCCTATCAAGTTCAGCGTCAATCACCACTAAACCAACTAAATGATATGTACAATTAAAGTTTATCCTTTAACAATTGATTAAACTGTATATACAAAAATGGTAGAACATATAATGTCGATTAACGGGGCAAACCCCACCTATAAGATAAGGTTTGGCTGTTGATAATAAATGATTAATTCCCAAAATTTGATAGAAGAGAGGAAAGGGCCGGTTAGTAATACGCGTAGCTATATGCATGGATGCTGCTACTAGACAAACCAATTTGACTCAAACCGTGTTGTGTTGTGTTGTAACCACCGTCCACCGCTAAATTTTGGTGTCTCCCCCACCCTAACTATTTTAGTTACATTCTCAACTTGGTTTCCTTCAAATTTCTTTTTTCCCAATATTATGTATCAACCTTTTCCATTTTTGACTCAATAATAACATAAAAATATCCTAATCACACAATATTAAGCTCTCTTTGGTAAAAAGTTGTGGATAAAGCAAATAATAGATAATTGGACCACTTAATTATATAACTCAATAATTTACATCATGCGGCAAAAATAGTAGATATTTGGACCACTTAATTATTTGATTTTAAGTTTGATTTTCGGTGTCGGTGCGTATGAAAAATATTGGCTTTATTTTAATTTTAGTCCTTTTATTTTTACTATTTTATAAAATTGATCTCCCTATTTTAAAATAAACAGTCTTTGTTTTTCAATTAAATATTTTGTCTTTAATATAGCGATACGACATGTTTTAAATTAAATTTATAAATAATTTTTCAAACAATTTTAACGATATTGTTATTTTTTTGGATTATCATATTATATACCACATTATTTAAAACATACCACATCATCAATTTTAGACAAAATTTTTGATAAAGAGACTAAAACTATCAAATTTTAAAATAAATGGACTAATTCTACAAAATAGTAAAAATAAGAAAACCAAAACTGTAATTAAACAAAAATATTTGTTTTCAACGAGTAACTGCTGATTGTGTCGTACTAATTTATGAGTTATATAGATTGAGCAATGAATGGTCCTTTGACTACCTAAAATACCCAGGCAGGTTGTGTTGTCATGAAGTTCGTAACAACTGAGAATTTGCATAATTGCATTTGCATCCATAACTAACATAGTCAGACAGCATCTTTTTCTTCGTATCAATGACCATACTAAAATTTATTGATAAATAATTGTGTATCAATTTTGTTACTACTGTTATAAAAATTTCAAAACCTTATCCACATTAACTTAATTAGTTAACATAGAATCATTGAATAAAAAATAATTGAAAACTTTAACAAAAAATATGGGACATCATTGCATTAACACAATTTTTTATAGAAATTAAAAACGAAATTTAAAATATTTATAGGAACTAAAAATTTAATTTTACAAAATATAGGGACTAAAGATTTAGTTGTGTCATAATATAATTTTAAAATATCTAGAAAAATACTAGGATGTTGATTTCTGATTGTGTTAATTTATAAATAAAACTCATTTTTTTTTTATAAAAAAAAAATTTAGCGTGAGGGGATGGTGCCCCAGTCCAAGACAATGAAAACCTTAGGGCTCAAAGAGCACTTACACATGTAATTACATTTACCTCCCTCTAAAAGGCACTAGCTAGCAGGACTCAAATTCAGGACCTTTCGAATTCAAGACATGTTTTTTTTACCACTAGACCAAGTTTTAGAGTTATAAATAAAAGTCATTTAGTAGGCTAGTATAATAATTGAATTCATAATCTAACTGTAAATAATTTTTTTGGTTACAATCTAATTATAAATATTAATAATATGTCAAAATATTGATATACATGTATTTAAAGTTCATCTATAAAAAGTGTTTCATTTGCAATATCTCATAGAAAGTGTTTCATTTGCAATATTTTTTCTCTCAAAATAATCGTCACTTCAAAATTTAAATGAATTATTAATTATTTTTTCTACTATACTCCTATTTTATTTATATATTTTAACTAATTTAACTACTACTAATTATAGTTAATAAAGTAAAGAGACAAAAAAAAACTATAGCAAATAAAGTGTTTTAATAAATAATAATATCTATTTTATCATTAAAATTAACACAACTTATCATTATAGTTTTTCCTTTTAGTTTTCTTCTTTCTTTAGCTTCCTTATCAAAAAAGAACCGCACATAGCCCGGACATTTTATTAGACGGGAGTAATATTTTGCAGCAATTAAACAAATAACAAATAATAATTCTTGAACAAAAATAATAATTAATAATTGTATCATTGTTTGTCTAACATAGAATGAGGAATAAACTAGTATAAAGCAAAGTTTGAGAAAAGTCTTTCCACATTAAGTGAGAAAGACTTTTATGTACTCCTTCCATAATATTTTATAAGTATAATTGATTTTTTAGGTTAATTGAATAATTAATGTATTTAGTCTATATTATAAATTATATATATTAAATATAAAATAAATTTTAAAAATAAATTTTACTTATAAAGTGGTACGGTGAAAGTAAGCCTTAAACTCTTAAGTCGCGCCTATTAAGCCTCTTTAATTAACTATGACTATTTGTTGAGAGATATTTTTTCTTTTTTTATATTAGTCCGTTATGCCATTTTTTGTGGACCGAGTTTTGATATCCCAAATTTTATCAGTCCATAGAATTTTTAGGTCACGTTATATAAAGTTTTGATGAATTTTATTAACGTGTATTCTAAAGGCATACGTTAAGAAGCTCAAAATTAGCATTATTATATTTTAAATATAAAATAATACTACTTTTAAAAATATTATTTTTATATTAAGTTATTTATCGTATAGGGTATAAGGACCGATTGAGGTTGACTGTAATGCATTTTGCACGCAGTTTCATGCAGTGTACTTCAAGGCCATCAAAAATAGATTGGACGGTCCAAATTATATCTATACTAGTATATAAAGGGGATACAAATTTTTGGGATGACTTTTTTATTATTCCAATTTTACCCTTAAAAAATAACTTCCACATAAAAATTGATTTTCAGTTTTTTTTAGTAAATAATTTTTTTTTCTTAATAGCTAAGCACAACTTCCACATAACAGTAGGTTTTCAGTTTTTTTATGGTAAAAAAATAATAATAATTTAATTATCAATTAACAAAGTCCAATAAAAAAGGAGATTAAATAATTATTTATATTTGCACAATACAGAATATCGATCACACACGAAAAAAAGAATACCGATTACACAAACGTGCCCGTTTGGCGGCTAGTAATAATAAAACTGACTATTTGTGATCTCAGCCGTTGCTTTTTAATCGGACAGTCTTAAAGTAAAACTATGTGAAAACTGTGTTCAATTTTACAGCATTAAATCTGATTCCGTATAAGGACAAGGTACAAGTAAAAAAAGTTAGAGATGTAGGTCAGGTTTAACTCACGAGACTCTAGTAGACTTATTTGAGTAGAAGATCTTAGCCTTAGAATATTTTTGGACCCAAGCATGTGGGTCAGGGTAAAATTGAATGGGGTTGTATAAATTAACAGCTCTATATAAAACAAGTCTTTTCTTTTTTTAGAAATTAAAAATAACATAAAATAGAGGGAGAGTTGTTTGAGTTTCTCTTATATACTAATAATATAGTAAATTAAATAGAAAACACTGTAAAAATAAAATAATATGATGATAGAAGAATAAATAAAAAGCAGAGCATTTTGTGAAGCAATAACATTTTTATTAATTAATTAAAAGATTATAACCTTTTTACCTTCAAATGCAGAGCTTTCTTTTGTTCTATGCTTGACTTGGCTGTAAAAAATTATTTATAAAAAAAATACAATTTCAATTTTCAACCACTCACTAACTTCAACAATGCAACAGCTATAGGAGCTATATATATAGTATATACATAAATAATTTTAGTATATTACTCTACTAGATCTTGTGACTTTCTTGGACTAATTTGTCTCCTTTATATAGCGGAACACAGTATGTTATAGTATAACCTACAACATGTAGTTGTCTATATCTTTAAATCACCACCCTAGAAAAAAATAATCAAATTTTAATGTCCATGTTTATCATCCACCCTTGTTGAATGAGAATAAGGTTCTTTTTTTATTATTTAACTATTCACTGAAATTCTTAATAAAGTGCTATCTTGCAAGCATATTTATCAACTATTTCATTTAAAAATATTTCTTTTCTATAATTGTGATATTGAAATGATATATAAGTATAAATGCTAAGAATTATCCTCATTCAGAATACACATACCGATGAAACTCTTATAATAGGTGTGGACAAATGGTATCTAATTCTTATCTTGTATAAGCCATACAACTGAAGAAAGAAAGGTTATTAGTTAAAGTTCTTAGGGTATCTTCAAAGTCCTTATTTGCAACTTCATTTGATTGATTTTAGTGGAAAATCGGGTCCGTTTAATTCTCACGTTTCTTATTATAAATTTATTTTGGGTTTGGCTAAGTACTCTCTCCGTCCCTTATTATAAGTCTATATTAAAAAATTTCACGCATATTAAAGTTGATAATATAATTTTTGGGAATACAATTATTAAATTGTCTTTGGTGAAAATATATATTTGTATAGTTGACATTTCATATTCCAATGCAAAATAGGATTGTGTTTAGAAAAATAATAATAAATATGTCTAAGAAATTGAAAATAAACTTATATTTAAGGACAAATTTTATTTTTAAAAGAGTGTTTATAATTAGAAACAGATGAAGTATCTTAAAGGCCGAGATACTTATTAAGGAATTAAAAGTAAGTGTTTTAATAAATAATATAATTTTAACTAAGATATTGAGAGCTCAGTTGGATAATGAACTCTCTTTAGAACAATTTTTTTGAAAGAACCCCAATTTGATTTCTAGCGAGAATAATTCTTAATCAGACTTTATTTACCTTACGATAAAACTCTATTTATTGAGGTCCTATTTGCTTAAAAATCAAAGAGTTAATATAAAAAAAATAATTATTATTAAAATTAATACAATTAATATCTTTTTAATAAAGCGCACACCACTCAAGAACAATTTTTATAAAACGTTTTTGAAAATACTCCATGATCACTAATTTCCTTTTTCTTTATATGATGTTCTTTCACTTGATTGATTGGTTCCCAATCCACCCAGCTATCTTGTGAGAAATCTTCCACAATGTGAGATAGGTCAATAAATAAACGTAATAAATGTTTTTGACGAATATTTCCTCTGTTATAATATATAAGAAAAAATGCATTTTTTAGGTTTATTGTATAAATACATTGTATTTGGACATAATATGTCCAAATACATTAATTATACAATGAATTTAAAAAATATATTTTTGCTATTGTCTAAATACATTAATTATACAATGAACCTAGAAAATACATTTTTGGTCGTATATTGTAATGAATGGAGACATGAATTATATAATTATTGCTACTAGTAGTAATGGGCTTCCTTTAGTAAACTAAAGAGAGACCGATTAATGTCTTCCATTATGTTTTTGTGGGATTTAGAAATAAGACCATATTCTGCCTTTTTTGTTCAACTTTTTTAATGTGACAGATGATTAATTCACAAAGAAAGGAAATGTATTTAAAAAAAAGGTCATGCTCGGTGCACTTGTTAAGGAAATTAAAAGAAGTAAATTTTGCATTGAAATAAATATTATTCATGTTTTTAAAAAGTAAATTACACAAGTTCCAATGCTTATTTACCATATTTAGTTGTTTAACTAGTAGTTAACATTTTTCAAAAAAAAGATGGATGAATAATTGAGAGTATGATAGAATAGAAAACATGAAAGAAATGACCAAAGAAAATTGATAAATCCATTTTTCTGAGAGGTGTGTGTGTCTTCTAGTGTTCTTTTGATGTTGAAACATCATTAATCAATTAAAATAAGATATTTAATATTTCTTTTTCATTTAAGGTTAAAAGTATTGTATTTTATAAGAATTAAAAATATATTCAATTCTTTGTACGTAGTTTTTTTTGTCAAGAATTGTTTGCATGTAGATATTACTAGTTAATTTTCAAGAATTATTTGGATGTAGTTATTAGTAGCTAGTTATAAAATATTACATTATTTTACTTTTGAGATATTTATGTGGTAAAGACAATTGAGTCTCACATTATATGAAGCCCCGATACGCGACACAATACGGATATGATACGATACCGATATATGAAAATTTTAAAAAATTCATATCCGATACTGGCGCGATACGTTATTTAAAAATTAATTTTAAAATTAAATATATAAATGCACAATATATAAACATGACTAAAATCAATAATATTAATAATGATTATTTTCTTTGAAAGACAAAAAATTATTATTATTATTATTATAAACGCCAATAGTCATGACATCAAACCTCTTTAACAAGTCCTTCTTGTAGCAATAGCCAGGGCCGTCTCCGACTATTTGGAGACCCCGAGCTAATAATAAAAATAGACCTCGAATAAAAAAAATACAATTTTTTTAAAAAAAGAATTTCATATATTTCAAATAGTCAATATTGAAGTTGAAATAATAACTAAAAAATTAAGAGATAACTAACAAATAAAACTAATATTTAAACGACAAATAAAATAATCAATTAAAAAAAAAAATTTTACATAAATTTTAAAAACTTTTAGAAATTGTTATAATAATAAAGCAATAATAATAAAATTGTGATATGAAATTTAACATTAAACCTTTCAGGCTTCCAGCAATATTAAAAACTACCATAGGTGGGATTTGAACACACAACCCACAACACCCCTTTGGGCGCCCACGCAAACCACCAGACCAATACACATTTCTTACAACAAATTCTCCAAACTACTACTTAACCAATATTTTAAATGTTGGGCTTAAATAAATAAAAATTGAGGCCCCAATATTTTGGGGGCCCAGTTCTAGAGAACTGGTTGCACTTGGCCAACACCGGGCCTGGCAATAGCAGACAATTATATAAGTTCTGCAGCTGACCAATTAAAAACATAAAACATCCATTCTTATACTAGAATTTTGGGACAAACTCAAATACTTAACAACCTGTTATATGGTAGGACACCGTAGTGACTTCAGAACAGTGACAAAGACAAAAAAATACTAATTATAATAAATTAACATCATTAATACTAAATTAAGTATTTGTGTCTCATTAATATTGTCCTAAAAAATAATGATCGCCAATACATTTTAAGTTATACATCTTAAGTTAAGTATTATATAAAAAGAACATCATTAGTACTATCCCAAAAAACATCACCAATACTATCCAAAAAAAGACATAGTTAGTTATCTGTGTAACAACATAATAGTTTGACATTCACTAGAAAACACAAATTGTATCGAATATTATTTTTTTTATTTAAAAATAAAGATTTAACCGATATTTTTCCGATACGAGTATCGGGACGTATCGGACGAGTATCGATATCGAGGACGTATCGGACACGATACTTCACCATTTTTAGAGTATCGAGGCTTCGTAGAGATGAAAGTGTGAGGGTTGAATTATAAGAAAACTCAATTGTCTTTAGAATGTGTTGAATTATAGTGTGAGACTCAATTGTCTTTAGGTCTATTTTTAGTGTCTATTTTTCTCTTCATTATAGCCTCATTATAATGTGAGACTCATTATAATTCAACACAATAAATTTTCCTCTTCATTTATTTATTTTAGTGTCTTTTTACCATTACTTGGTTCTTAACTCATTCTCGTCGACATTAGTAGAAAACTATAACAAAAGATAAACAACAAGTTAGCTTTATTGTCAAATAATTACTTTGTTCATATATTATTAATTAACTAATAAAGAAAATAAGATTAACAAGCTAACCATAGAATTCATCATCCTCATCATTTGGACGTCCATTCACAAAAATCTCTACTTGATTGGTCTGAATTGCTTCTCAATTGATATTAACTTCTGCATTATTATTTTATGCATTTGCACCATTATTCTATGTTTTATGCACCATTGGTTCATGAAGCAATGATTGCCATTGACACAAACCAAATCAATGCTCCATTTAGTAGATAATATTTTACTAGCAGTTTTTTTTTTTTGATTTGGATCCTCTAATACTTTTTTGGTTTAACCCTCTTTTCTTTTCTTTATCCAAATTAAGGTGATGGATTCATAAAGAATAAAAAAAAATAGTTTACAAGAGAGATAAAATAAATGAATGGCTAAGATTAATATTGAATAGAAGGCATTTGTTACGCAAATTGAATAGAAAGCATGAGAGAATCATTCATACATATATAATACAACATTTCTATTAACAAAGCTAAATTTACGGACGATCATCACACTCTAAGACGACATTATTTATTTATAACTATTTATCACTCAAGAAAAACTAAACCACGGTGTGAATTAAAATTAAATAATAAAATACTAGAGTTGAAAGGTTTATAAGTTAGTTATAATCAAACCTAAAAATTGTGATATGTACATGCACTAAAACATTTCTAAGAACTTTCTCTACCTACCAACGCACCTTACAAACCTAAGATTTCAAACATTTTAGCTGCGTGCACGTAAGTCTACTTTTGACCGATTGATTATTCTCTGTTAAACTGAAAACCGAAACTTCCTTCCGGTATGCTGCTACCTATTTTGTCACATTTACAATCATTGCTTTTAACTTTTCACTTGAATTCTTCTGTGGGAAAACTTTGAAGATTCCCTTTCATACACAATGGAGTACTAGTAAAGTAGATGGTAGGATTAAATTTGGCTTAAATGATTAATCGTTTTTAGTCAAAAACAAATTGTTTGAAAAAATTATAAGTCTAAATTTTAACTAAGATAATATTTTATCAAACTTTATTTAATTAACGATTGAAATCTAAATTACTTAAAGATTCATTTTTCGTGATAATGAGATGGTTAAAACAAAACAAAAAATTCCAAACATTAATTATTAGTTTAGTGGTATGAACTCAATTTTTTTAATCTCAAGACAAGATATATAGTTCAATTTTTTTATGGACAGTTGTAAAATGGGTCATTAGTCCTATTTTAATTAATAAAAATAAAATTCTTCGCCGAATTTTCTATTTTAAAAGGAAATCCGACCAAAAAGACATCAAAATTTCCAATGTTGATTAATTATCAGCAAAATCATGGATACTTTTTGTATTGACTCTTTCCACTTGAGGTGATCATAAGACATCGATCACATCGGATACTAAATATTTATACTTCTCATTCTCACGGTCGAGATTTAAACATTGGTTCATTTATATTGTGAGAGTCTAACTTCTTTCACTAGATTCAACTCTCATTGGTAAGATTTCTAATTTCTTTCGCTAGATAGTAGATTCAACTCACATAGGTAAGAATCTTGAATACTTTAAACCTCTAAAGAAAATATCAAGCTATGGTGGTAAAAAATATTTGGCAAGTTAAAAACGTATTAAAAATATTCTAATAAATTTAACTCAGTTGGTAAGGACATCACATTTTATATATAGGGTTCAAAATTCAAACTCGACATTTCACTTTTTTTTTACGCAACTCGACATTTCACTTATTCACTTTAAAAGTGAAATTTTAATCACTAAAATACCAAACAAAAAAATACTAAAATTAATTAATTTAGGTAAAAAGAATAAAACCAATCTTGGCAGTTTGAAGTTGAAAATGTTCCAAAATTTATGTGATAAGCGTATATTACCTGAAATTCGGCTCCATCTAATAAAAAGCGATGCCCCTTTCATTTTCTAATTGGAATTTTGGAATTCAAAACCTGTTTATGATAGAAAATGTCTTTTTTTAGGTACTGTATATAACCTTTTTTAAGAATATTTTCCACTTAAGAAATATTAAAAATTAAAATTAAGAACAAATAAATAAATAAAAATATCTACAAGAATCATTAGTCTTTTGTGGCAATATTTGGCAAGCAACGTGTAAAAGGAAAAACTTAACTTTAAATAAACGATTTTGCTCCGTTCATTGTCCATGCAATGTCACAACAATTTGGCTACTCTTGATTAAGATGTGTCATTGTGATGTGCAAGTGCAACGATTATAAGGAATTTGAATGAGGTGTTTGTGTCCATGTTTATCAACAAAAGAGTTTTGTTTGCATTCAAGTTCATGCAAAGAATTGTTGATAATAACATTAACAGTATCAAGGTATCAGTATATTGCTTAGCTTTCCACGTCAAATATATAGACAAAATTTACTGTTAAAGATTTAGACAACTTCATTTTGAGAAAAGAGAAGGATATAATCTAACGAACTATGGTGGACAAAAATGGATTATCAACTTAGTTGCAATCTTGTAGAGAATCGATATAATCTAACGAACAAAGTTGCAATCTTGTAGAGAATCGAAACCCAAAACAAGATCATGGATGAAGAACAAAGAAGAATGAAATAAAACTACATTACATCGACGTCAGTACTCGTCAAATTTTATCGCCTCGAGTTAAACCATCTATCAGACTGACTGTCTAAATTGAAGCACTAAATAGTAAATACGACGAATGCAAGAAAATAATATGGATTAGGGTTTATTTATCCATCTCATGTGTGTCTTACAAACATAAAACAAGACCACTTTACATAAAAAGCTAATGAAAAAGAAAACAACTATTTATGAAAAGAAGAAAAAAACTTTTGACTTAAATTTAATTAAAATGGCGCATTCTTCCTATGATTCAAATTTCTGATTCCTATGAACCGACCTGTACAATTCTAACAAATTTGTTTCCCTCTACCATGGGAACCTTCTTTGTCGCACACCCTTTTCCCAAAATGCTTATAATTTAATTTACACTTAAAAATGAAGCAACTTTAACTTTATCTGACAGACTGCAAAATTGGATCTTCCAAACATGTTGATAATTACAATTAAAAAACCATATTGAATATATCATGCATGCTGCAGATTACTTTCTACACTTCCAACCCGAATAGTAGCTCACTATTCCTTTCAAATGTCATCATTAGAAATTCTGTTAGACCATACAATCTCGATTTCAAGTGTTCGGGAAGAACCATCTTTGTTGCTATCATGATTAAGACTGAATAATCCACTATAAACCCCTTCCGTCACAACTTTATCAATTTGGATGGTGACTCTTCCAAGACTTGACTGGATAAAAAATGCAACACTTCAAATCAGTAATTACAATAGATTTGGAGTATGGCTTGGTTTAGTTAGTACGGAGGTGAAAAAGGAGCCTAGTAAAATTTTATTTTCAAACGAGATGAAGCACATTTCATTTTCCAACAGCTCAATTTTCACATACTCAAACATGCACTGACTATACACACCATCAAAGGTAATTTTTGAAAGAAATAAGCAAAGGTCCTCTCGGTAATTGACAAAGTATAAACATCCACCAAACAAAAAAAATGAAGTGTAAGCACACACTTAACGGTTGTCATACAGAAAAATAGTCAAATAGAGAACGAGTTATGGAATGAGTATGTAATTACCTTTCCAAAAGTATTCTTGCTTTTGCATATGATATGGAGTTTTTGGCCCTTGGGAGGTACATCAAATGCCCATGTGAAACCTTCTTTCCATTCCGGTGAAGTACTATGGTTCACTATCTACGAGATACAAAATTATAAAAAAGGGTATCAGTAATCTAGTATGATAAAATCTAATCCTCACTAGAGACAACAGATAAAACAATTAATCACATAAACAAAGTTTGGACAATGAAAAATAACATTTTCAATTTGTTGGGTCGCCAATTAGAGTCTAACATAGATATAAAAAGAATCAAAGATGAAAGAATTGATCTGAATTATTATTGCAGCATGCGTCAGGTCTATCATATCCCAGCTAGAGAAAGTTGGAGAGTTTATTAAGCTCTCCTAGCAAAGCCATGTTGATCAGAGGGCACAAGATATCATGTTGGAATTCGACAAGAAACTGAAAAATCCACTGTTATTGATTGTGAAACTGATATTAAATTTACAGTTGAAAAGCTTCAGGTAAGTATTTATAGATAGAACTGATTCTAACTAACTAAACCTAATAACCAATCAGCTTGTGACAGCTCAAACATAAAACATTTTATAACAGATAAAGAATATTGCCCAGACAGATGTAGAGTACGTAAATGTATGTTGTCACACGTCATAAGGCAAGAAAAAACCAAATATAAAGCCTAAGATATATCCCTGGTGCTTCTACAGAATTTTCAGTTATTCATGGGAGTGAGTACCTTGGTTTGTTTTGGAGGGCCATTCCCTATTGTCAACTGGCAAAATGCATTGGTGCTTCCCATACTTTGCTTGAGATTGTTTCCACGTTTAATGGTGACAGTCAAACAACCAGGTAAGCAATGCAGAAGAGTATCTGCCCTTTCATGGAAACTTGGTGGGCAGGATTTCATGAGCATTTGCAAGATGGGAATGGCTTCAGCGGCAATAATGGCTTGAGATTTTGCTATATCTATTGGCATGGTAGACCATGATTGTTTTAGCAAGAAAAAGGTGTCAAGTACAGAGTCTTGAGCTGCTTCATTCCCTGATTTAAGTGCCCCTACCAAATGAGGAATGCAAAGGGTTGCTGCTTCAGATATGTGGAGCTTAGGAAAGTTGATGAATATCACATGCAGTGTTTTCAAAACCTCCTCGTTGATTGTGGCAGTCGACCATAACTCTCTTTCGAGTGCAGCTGCAACAATACAATGAAATAATTTTTTTTAATAAATATAAATGAAAAAACGGACAACACACCAAAATCTATATGAAGGTTTATTTTTATTGAAAAATAATGAGAATTTAAAATTGATATGATAAAAAAAAGGAAGTTATTTAGCGATTTCTAAAATGAAACCAGAAATAGAATCACGTATAATGGAACTAGAGATTTATACTAGGAAAGACAATATAACAGGAAGGAAATCAAATTATTTATACATGATAATATCTAATTGCTCTGAAATTCAAGACCCATCCAAATGACCAAAAGTTTGCTGCTTTTGTGGTTCCAAAAAGTCTAAAAACAAAATAAAAGCTGAACCACAACTCAAGACAACAGTTCAAATTCTGACAATCTAACCATATTGGATCAAACAGAAAAATAGAGGAGCCTTTCAAATATAACTCTTTCACTGCTTTTCCATTGTATAGAACAATAGGCAATGTTTTATAACATGGACACATGCCAAAAGTAGTTGCCAAAAGAGCGCACAAGTATAATGCAGTGGCCACTGTCAATAGAGACAATAATAATGTACCTGTCAAAGATCTGATCAGCTCATTTGACACGTACTCTTGTAATGTGTGGGTAGAAAACAAAAATTTGATCAATAGAGCTGCTTGTCTAGCAACTTCTGTATTCGGAAACAGTAGCAATTCCTGAATCACCAGTATGCCCCCAGCTTCTGCAACAGCACGTCTATTGGTCCTGCTGTTCATGACAAAGTTTTGTAACGCGCATATAGCCACCATCGTCATTTCTTCAGTTGGCTGGTCCTCTAGTAAACTTATCAATGCACGACATGCAGATACAGAGTCATTAGCTCTAGCATGGCGTTCATGCTGGGAAAGATTCCCCAGAGCTAAGGCAGCAAGAAGCTTGCCAGACTGTGATCTGGTGTGTGGATCTAACAGATATTGGGATAAAGGCGCTATAGCATACTTAGATATCTTCATCTCCCGTATTCTCACATTGTTAAATAAATTTTCAAGTAAGCCACCAGACGCTTCTTCACATTGATGAGATCTTATAAGGTGCAACAGAGCATCCATAGCTCCAGCTTCCATCATATCTTCAGCACTTGAACCATAGCTTCTTTCATAAACTATTAAAGCATTTAGCGCTATGCTAATAGTACTCTCAAGTGTTGAGTGCAAGAGTTTTACAAGAACCACCACAGGAACTTTAAAATAGTAATCAGTATTGGAATGTAAGACATTTGAGAGAACTAAAGCAGCTGATTCCCAGAGAGCATGTGATGGCTGAGGATCATCTTGAATAATAACTTTTGCAAGCTCATAAATACCTCCCGCATCAGCAACGGCCTTTGGCCAGCTCGTGGAAATTTTTTCCAATGCTTTTATTGCTGTTTGCTGTAAATTTAAAATTCGAATTCCTGCAAGCCGTACAAGGGGCACAACTGCATTCTTTGTTGTAATATCTTGCTGAAAGTGTTGCTGTGCAAGAAGATGAGATAACAGTTCCGTGCCAAGCTGCTGAATAGTTGCCGATGGTGATTGAAGAAAAGAAATCAAGGGTTCAATAACTTGGCTAGGAGTAAGCTTTAAGGATGCAAGACTTTGCGGTTTCTCCAATATATTTACAAGTGCTTGTAAGGCACTGTGCTGTCCCCATAAGTTGAAATCCTGACGGAGCAAAACATTAAAAAGGGGTTCTACTATTTCTGCAGCTTCTGAACTTCTAGCAATTGCAACACTATTAGTTAAAATGCGAAAAAGCTCAGCAATTGTGGAACAGAGTGAGCTAGGTGCTGATTGAAATAACTTGAGACAATTATCAATAATGCCAGCTTTGACCATGTCATGTTTGCTAGGAGTCCTGTCCTTTGCCAACTTAGTTAGAGCAGATATAGTGGCCTCAATAAGCTGATAGTTCCCACCAGAAACCAAGCCAACAAGGAGATCCACAACATTATAGGCTGCTGCAAGCTCTACCTGCTGTTCATCTCCCAACAATCTATCAAAAGCACAAACCCCGTATTCTATTGCTGTCTCGGAACTAGACTGCATTAATGATATAAGGGGTTTCATACACTCTGAGGCAACTGGGTTTGCTCTGATCTTGCTATTACCAAAAAGAGCATAGCAGAGATGTGCAGCATGGGTCTTCAGTTCCACAGAAGAAGCAGAAGACAATACTTTGTATAAACTTTCAAGTGGATTCCCTTCCACGTCAGTAAAAACGGATGCTTTTGACGAATCTCCTGATGTTAACTTGATCAAGACCATGAGAGCAGCTTCCTGCTCATTCCCTGATGTTGTGTTAAGCATATCAACCAATGGCTGAATGGCCTGTTTAGCTAATTCTGAATCTCTGATATAGTCGGCATCAAAGAGTTCATGAATTGCCCTTGCTGCACTATATCTAGCATTTCTTGATCCAAGACGCAAAACAGCTATGAGTTGGTTCAATGAACTTGTTGATGCTTCATGATTAATGAGGTCAGAGTTACAATATAATATTCTCAGTAATTCTGTAATAGCAGTCTCAGTTGAGTCTTGAGGGCTCAATGAAAGGTATTTGTTCAAAGCCTCCAGAGATCCAGCTTCTGCCAGAATTGATTTGTTTGTATCATTTCCATCTGCAATGGATATCAAGAGTCTAACAGCAACTGGTGGAGCATTAGGCCTTTCTGGTATTGGTCTTAAGAGGTCCACTAAGAGGGGTATAGATTTCCGGGCAGTAGACCCTAATCTTACATCTTCAATTTCAAAAAGGGTATCCAAAACTATTTGATCAGGGTTTGGAACCAAAGAAAATTCTTCTGATAAAGCCACGAGATTTGGCATATCTGATTCCATATGCCCAATAATAGTTATCAATCCAGCAACAGCACCAGAATTTGCAATGACAAGATTTATCCCCTTGTTACCATTACAAACAAGACTAGCCATAGCCTGGGCAGCAAAATATTTATCAATTACTTCATCAGATCTTAGCAGAAGAGCTATAGTAGGTATAATGTTCATCGTTGCAGGTGATAGAATGATGTCTGCATCTTTAAACAAAATGGCCAAGAACAAGGCACTGATCCATATTCCTTCGGTATCCTCATATTCTGCCTGTCAATAGGAAAGGGAGGAAATGTATTTGAATCAGCAACTAAATTTTTAGCATAATAGAACAAGGCTGCACAAATGTGCAATCAAGACATGTACATCACCAACATAAATCATCAACCAAATGAACAGAATCTAGTACTTTGGGGGAAAAAACAAGGTACATTTTTAGTCTTGAGTCTTGTCAAATAACCGATTATCCCAAAAGCTTAAACTGTTAGGATTAGTTACATCAATGGTTTTATATTATTTCTAACACGCCCCCTCACGCAAGAGCCCATTTGGACTTGAAGCGTGGATAATGCATTGGCCCACCTACCATATGCTTAAATTCCACTTTTTAATTAGAAAGTGAGAGGAGCGGGAATCGAACTCTAGACCACTTAGTCATAGAGGCTCTGATACCATATTAGAATTTGTGAGGCCTATACTCAACCACAAAAGCTAGCTTGAGAGTTGAGGTTTGCACTACACTTATAAAGGCTATCTTTGCCATATCTCTAGCCAATGTGGGACTTCTAACAAGTCTTTTCACTAATCATTCAGATTCATTCTACAGAATTTGGGCACAAGCTAAGCTTTAATAGAAATAAGAGGGCTTATCAAAGATCAAAAAGGGAAGAAATTAACAAAATCTATTTAAAATAATAATACAGACTTTAGGAAAGCATGCATATAATAATTGAGATATGGGATTTTTATATTAAAAATTTTGATTCATACTAATAAAAAAATTAAATTAGTACAAATTTAATAGATTCAGGTCTGGCAAGGCATGGCCAAGATTTTATTCACAAATCCCAACTTGTATTTTGTAGCTGGCTTAAGCTTAATACTGATTTGTCAATGTCCAATTTTCACTTTCCTAGTGGAAAATATTATTTCCAATAATTTATTTTAATTAAAATGTTAGGTTAGGAATGGTTTTCTTTTCTTCATTGCATATACCTCTTTCTTCCCAAATATGCTTCTTTAAACATTCAATCAAGAGTTAGTCAAAAAAAAAAATCAATCAAGAGTTTGATCAATTCATAATGAAATTTAAATTGTAAATTTATACAGATTCCAAGTTATTGTTGCTTGTCAAATTGCAAAGAGATACTGTCCAGCAAGTTAAAAGCATTGCCATCACACAGCCCAAGATGGCATATTTCATTTTTCCTATGTACAAGAATATCAGTACCCGAGCTATAGCACTAACAAGCTAAAAGACAAAGGGATAACGATCAATTAAATAAACTTAAGTTTAAATTACACCTGTGGATTTGAAGTATGTTTCACAAGTTTGTTACAGAGAGCTTCAAGTCCACCAGCTTCCATAACTGTGAGCTTGCTCTTCGAATGAAAAGAAGCAATAACTGAGAGCAACCACAGTGCAACAGTACCTCCCAAGACTGTAGCCGGATCAGGAATATCAAACACGTCAACTTCTTGAAATGCATTCCTCTCCATAAAACCTTTGGTGGTGAATACTTCAATATCTAATGAAGAACAGCTACAACTCTGCTTCACCATATCAACTAATGAATATATTAGTGGTTTTAGATAACCAGAAGAGTCGAGTAAATCCATTGAAAGCCCTTTCTTCTCTTTAGCAGCACAAATTAGTAAGGCAGCTCCACCAACTTTCACTTCTGAACTTGAGGAGTTTATTATTCTATTAGCCAATGAAACAATGGATCTGGATTTAGCAAATAATAAATCACCAAGAACAGCTGGCTGATCCCCACAAAGCCTAGAGAGAATTTCAATTGCCTTGTCTTGCAAAAGGGGAGGTCCCTCAGCTAAACAGTAGATGAGAAGTTCTAAGCTTGACAGTATTTCACCCAGAGCTAACCACGGAGGGTAAGTTAAGTTGACACCCTGTTTAGTCCTAACGAGCAGTGCAATTGCTCCTAAAGTATCTGCAGCATCAGTTCCATCCATATCCATAACTCTTAATGATTCAACAAGTGCAAGCACAGTGAAACGGCATTGAGAATTGCCCTTGAGAACGTCACCTACTGGAAACTGCTTCAGTAATTGATGAAGTGCGCGTGATGCATTTTGTTTACCTTCTGAGGTTCCTTCTGCCAGAACTCTTGTTAAAGCTGAAACAACATCTTCAGCTAGAGCTTCAACGGCAATAAAAGGATCAAAGAGAAGATTGGCCAATGCAGCAACAGCAGTTTCAGCAGCATCAACAGAGGATGATTTAGCTAATTTGATTAGTGGCTCAACATCACCCTCTAAAATATAAGAGATCATATTTGCAGCTTTGTTCTTGGTTGGACGAGACAGAGCACATAAGGCTCGAGCAGACTGCATGGCAACACCTTGAGTTTTGCTACTCAAAAGCTTCATCATGCAAGGAAGAACGCTCTCATCCGTTGCAAGACTATCACAAATGTCTTGTCTTGTGATAAATAAATCAGCAAGGACTGAAGCTGCATATTCTTGGGTTTCCGCATTTGATGAATTGAGAACTTGAACAAGAGAACTCAGTCCTTTATTGGCTGCAGATCCCTTCTGAAGGAGATCCTTCTGTGAAGCAATAGAAAGCACATGACTTAAAACCCGAATTATATGGACCTTTGAGCCTGTAGAGTCCCCTAGGAGCAATGCTAATAGCTGGTTAATTGTGGCAGAATCAGCTACTCGGACAAGCTTTGTCAGTGCCATGGCAGAAGCTTCTTGTCCTTTTGATCCACCACTCTTGAGAAGCCACAAAAATGCTGGTATGGCTCCAGCACTTTCAACACAGGCACGGATATCTTCACTGTGGCAGCACAAACTCCAAAGAACATTAGCCGCTTCCTCTCTTGCTTTTTGTGATCCTGTCTCCAACAACTGCACCAATGGCGGAATTCCTCCAGCAGCAGTGATTGCCCATTTGCTGTCATCAACCTGGTGGGTTAAGATCGCTAACAATTGAACTGAGTACTCTTGATGCTGCTCACTGGATAATCCCACCAATGATATCAGCAATTGGATACCTTCGCGTTTTTTTATGGCCTCCCATATTCCAATCCTTTCACAACACAAGCTTGTCAGTGAAAGTATCAGATACTCTTGCACATCAGGAGCAGCCATAGTTATAAGTCCAGTGAGAACCTTTTTTGAATCTGCTTGAACGAGCCACTTTGATAGATAGACATTTCCATAAAGGCTAGCCATGGCCTCGAGAACACGCTCTTGAATCAGCTTGTTGTCTCTAGGCTTTAAAAGAGTTACTAGTTTATCCTCTATCTGAGTTGCATCAAAATGTTCCTCACCAACGTCAGGGTTTTCAACAAATACCATGAGTGCATAAGCAAGTGCACCAATTATATCACCAACTGGTGCAGCAAGGCGAGGAGAATGGGAAAGTTCTCCAAGATATATTATTAAAGCAGACATGCCCCCGTAGATGTTGGCTAAAGCTCGAGTTGCATGCTCTTGCAAGGCCCGACCACCATCACCTCGCATACACTCTGTTGAAGGGGCAACAATAGCTCCGATAAGGATTGGAACACCATCTTCATTAACAATAGCCTTTTTAGCCTCGGTAGACTTTGAAGAAAGAGCCTCCAGGGCATCGGCAGCACTGGCTCGCACAGAAATGTCATTTTTCTGACCAATAAGTCGAAGTAAAACTTTGACTGCTCCAGAGTCTATTACTTTGGGGATGCTATCACTGAAAGCCAGCATTAAACGTGCCAACAGGGAAGCTGCATTCGACTGAGAAAAAGAATTATCTGAAGACAAGAGACCCACAATGATATCCACACCTCCAGCTTCTAATGTTGCTTTCCAATAATCATCCTTTTCCCCACATAGATTTCTTAATGCTCCAGTAATAAAACCCTCCACAGCTTTGTCTTCCTTGTTTTGTGGATTTAGTTGACTCCATAAGGTTGGAACCACACTTTCTGTAACAAAAATTTTCATACCAACATGATCATCTGAAAGACCACCAGAGGAAACTTCATATATTGCTTCAGCTGCTGCCTTCCTGGCATCAGTGGATTCATATTTTAAAACTGACAGTAATGGTGGGATACAACCACCAAGAAGTACTTTTAACCTCAAGTCTTCATCTTTGCACAGGATACTCAGAGTGGAAGCTACATTAACTTTTGCAGGAGGGGTTCCATTTCTGAGAATGTTTATGAGCAATGGCATGGCTTGGGCATGAGAACCAATAAGTGCTCTAGACTCCTTTCTTCTCCTGGAAACACCTAATAATCGTCCTGTTATAAGTTCTTTCTCATGTGGTGATGACATGTTGGCGTGCAGTTGCTCCAAAAAATTAGCAACTGTTGCCATTGTAAACTCTGGATCGTCCATTCCTGTTTCCTCATTGTATTCCCTGTATATAGTTGGATATTTAACTGCCACTTGTTAGTATTTTGATTATTTTCATATTTGCATGTAAAACATTTAGATGAGTCCTAACCAGCCATGAGTCATCAGTATAACATTAAATCCAAACAGATCAAAAACTAGTATTAGTTACAAAAAAGTTTAGCCTCCATCATTATGATATATTTTCGAGTTTATATAGCACAATAAATTCATAATAAGTAAAAACAATGTTACTGACATGGGCTGAGAATCAGAATAAGTGGATCTTTGTTGTTCAGAAGAAGGAGACTTTGACATTTTCACCAATAAGTTAGTTAATCCTCCTTGTAGGACCCCTGAAAATTTAAACATTCTAAAATTTCAGCATACCAAAAGTCCACCCCAAATTGACATCCAGCAAAATGTTGAAATAGAAAATATAGATATGAGAAGGACTTCGTTTCTTATTCTACATTACATCACACACAGGACCCATTTCCATGAAAAATCTTTGTTTTAAAACATTCATATTAGAAAATCACCTAATTCCTATAACAAATCCATTTCTATCAAATGCAAATCGAATTAATGGCTATCACATCATCCAAATTCACTCAACACTCTACCCAAGAAGAGAAACAAAAAAATCGACGAAGATGGCTTATGGCCTGCATTATATTTTACACTGAGTGATCCCAACACGAATGCAACCAACATTTAAGTTTCCAAGTTCTATATTGTACAAAGGTCTTACACCGTTGCCTCCAAAATTGATTTTTAACCTCGGATTTATCATTCAACACACTTTCACATCAATGTATCCCAACATAAATCACTTTACATTAACTCACTTATAACTAAATCAATTTTCGACACCGTTGAACCATACTCGCATTAGTGTGTTTGATTTCACAGTTGGAGAGTCAAAATTGATTGACAAGTTAGAATGATGTCGTTGTAATTAATTTTGCCTCTAGAATTAATTCTAACTTGAAGCTAGTATTTGTATCTTTTGACTCCAAATGTCATTTTAGGTTCAGTGGTGATATGAATTGATTTTGTATAATTGATTCGAGTTAAAAGTGAGTTGAATATAATGTGGTTTATATTTAGAATTATATACGTAAAAGTGAGTTTTTTAACTATAAATTTGAGTGTAAAAATAACATTTTCAGTCAAAAGCTACAAATACTAGCTTGGATACATACACGTAAAAGTGAGTTTTTAACGGTAAATTTGAGTATAAAAATCATGTTTTGAGTAAAAAGCAACAAATATTAGCTTGGATACATTACCTAAAAGTGAGTTTGTAACTATAAATTTGATGGTAAAATCACATTTTGAGTCAAAAGCTACAAATACTAGCTTCAAGTTAGAATCTTTTTTTTTTGGCGCTTCGAGTTAGAATCAATTCTTTTTATTTTTTTGGGGCATTAGCCCTAATGTTACCAGTGGAAGGGGGGCCGGTAATCCAGAGTTCGGCCGCGAGGTTAGGAAAGCCAGGCTAAGAATTGTCTCCACCAGGAATCGAACTCGCGTTCTCCCAAACGATATGTCCGAAGGGAGGCTCATTAACCACTTGAACTTAATGTCTTGGCTCGAGTTAGAATCAATTCTACTAAAAAACTATCCAAACATGTCAAAATCCATGTTACACATCTAGAATCAATTTAGCAATTCCAAAAGTGGAACCAAACATACACTAAATTTCTCATTCAAGTCACTTGTACTTAAATGTATCAAAACACAAATCACTTAACATTCAACTCATAATCAGTTTTACAAAAATCAATTCAATCAAAAATCACTTACAGTCTAGTAATCACTTCATGAATCAGCATAATGCGCGCGCACGCACACACACACATAAGCGCGCATCAAACACACAACACAAGCAGTAAAACCAAAAAAAGGAAGGTACCTCGCTGGCTGAAATGCAAATGCCGCTGAACTCCTCCCTCGTTATAAACTACCTTCCAACACTGCTGCAGCCTCAATTGGCAACCAATTACATAGAAACCGATCCAACAAAGGAAAACATCACAACCGCGTAACAGAATTCAGATCTTGAGAATAAAACGGAATCACGAAAAACAGATCAACGAAAAATGGATCGTTATCAGAAGATATAGGGTAATGAGAGAGAAGAACAAATCAAAACTTGCAATGAAATTAAAATGCAAAAGGAAATAGCAATAATTATAATTTATTATTACAGTAATTAAAAAATTGAGAAGGTGGATGAGAGAGAATGGATTGGAGAGAGTTGAATGAGTGTGTGATTGTGTTGTGTTGTGACTTGTGAGTGTGACTCAAGCTTCCACTTTAGCTTTCAATGTCTGCTTTGTTTTCGTTCTTCTCACTATTTCACTTTGGCCCCATGCTTAAAAAATAGTAATAAATTTAGATTCAGTCAAAAAAAAATAGTCAAAAAACAATAAATTACTACTACAGTAGTATTTAGTCAAATTAATTTATTAAAAAAATTATAAATACACCAACAACAAATGGTTTAAGTGATTAGGTCTTAGATCCTTGAAATGGTGAGAAATTCCATTCTTATAACATAGATTTTTTTTTTGTTACAATAGATTAATTTGTATATATTTACAATGTAAACAAGTTTTAGTATATTCTATCATAAAAAAAAAAAAAAAAAGTAAATGTGTATATTCTGTAAAAAAAAATTAAATATATGTATTAGAATATTTTAGTATCTCTTGACCAAAAAATATATATATTTTAGTATCTTGACCAAAAAAAAATGAAATAGCAATAAATAAGTATTTCTATGGCCCCTTTTTTTATAAATAAAATACTAGCAATTTATTTCTACTTAATTTTTTTATTTAAGGAGAGAAAAACCATTATCACTTGGATTAATTTCCACTTTTTATTATACTTTATTATCAAATCAAATTTTAAAGGATGCCTAAAATAAAATAAAATTTGACAAAGTAACAATTTTGTTAATAAAATATCCCTAATCATTTTATTGAGATAAGATTTGATTGTTTTTTCATTTAACTTATCTCAATTGCTAGGATATTGCATTATATATGCAAGGAATTGAAGTTCAAATTCTGATTATCTAATTTATCCATTTAATGATAAAATTTTTAAACACTTGACAAAAAAAATGGATTGTTTTTTATTTTTGACGGCGTGAATATTGTTGGATGGTAAAATAGATGTCAGAATCGGGTTGTACTAAAAGATACAGTTGGATCAATCTGTCCATGTTTATGATTATGACCACGAGTCCATTTCTAACCTTCTAATTTTGTTGCTTGGGATTTGTTCTTTTTTGTTTTTGGTGCATGAGATTTGTGCATTTTGGCTTGGAACGAGTAACGAGAGGGTATGTTGGAAATGGATTAATGTAACAATCACCAAATCAGCGTCTTAATTGTTTGAAAATGAGTACTGTTCTTAAAAATGGAGTATTTAAGGAATCAAATGAGATAATTTGTCCTTTTCTAAAAATAAACTCTTTAAAAAAAATAAGAGTTGCTTAGGAGTTAGGACCAATTTTTTTGTCTTAAATCATTCTTTCTAAATAGTTTTTTCTTCTCTTGTATTTAGATGAGTGATTTTTATATGTATTTATTTTATTTTTTAAATTTCATTGTCTTAGTGCCCCATTTTATCAATGTTACAAATCCGAAGACATAATTTTTTTTTAACAAGAACATAATAAGTATTTTGAACACTTTAATTTTGTTAGGTTTTGACATATTCATAGATATTTTGCCGTTGTGTTATTATATTATTATGTGTAATATGAATTTGTTCACAAATTCATCTTTTTAGTTTTAGTACTTTTAAAATTTGTGTTGTTATTAATTAGTATATCCAACCAATTTGAATAAATGAATTTCATTTTTTTAATTAAAAAAAACTGAAGACGTACTTGCTTATTTTTTTATCAAGGGTTTAATTGTTTGATGTTCTTTAATTCAGCAACTAATTTGCTCTTTTGTAATTTTGAATGACTAGATTGTTTGTCCATTATTACAACTTCAAGGACCAAATACTAGTGTAGTACTCTATTGTAATCTAGGAACTTTTCTTGAGATGAGAAAAAGGATCCAACATATTTTTAATCTCTATAAAATTGCATTAATTCAAGTTTAATCCCTATTAAATTTAATAGTAATTTTAATCCTCTATAATATAATACGGAGTAGTTTATAAAAACAATCCATATTTTTAAAAAAAAAATTATAAAAAATAAATACTTTTAATCTTTCTATATAAAAAAAAACTTATAATCTTTTAAAATAGTTCCTATAAAATGTAAATATGGACTAAAGTGAATAATTTTTTGAGAAACTAAACTTGAAAGTTTCTAATTTAACCAAAATAAATAAATCATTCATATAGTTTTTTTTTTTAACGAAAAATCATTCATATAGTTATACAACAAACAAACACAGTATAAATGTGTACCCAAAAAAAAACAGTATAAATGTTAAGATCGCCACAAATTAAAAAAGTAATAATACCCTCCATTGTTACTTCACCATAAAATACATTCATCCATGGTTGCTTCCATTTTCCAACCTAAACAATAACAACTTCAATTAAAACAAAAAATACAACCATAGATCATCCTAATTTAATGATATGGCTTTTCTTCATGCTTATCAGATCCACACATCAAACATTATGTAACCTCTACAAGACATGTATTTTGAAAATATGCATGCTTTTCTGTCAAATATTGTAATCTCAAGGGACTAACCTGCCATGACTGATAAAAGTTATTTTGCAACTCGCATATCAACTGCAGTAAGTTTTACATGGGAATTTCAAAGTTGGTATCAATCCATACAAATATGGGTTTGGATTGGAATATCATTTACAAAATCGTTAATCGGTAGCTTATGAAGCATTTACATTGTATTAAGTTGACAAAAAATCTATGTATATATAAATGTTGTACGTCGTCGAATTATATATGCTATCCAACTTATCTCAACATCCTCTGCCAAGCAACTTATTGACTATCTGTCTTACAATTCAGAATCTGCGGGGCATCGGCCATCAAAGATACCCAAATTGGCTGCATGCGGCTGTGGAAAAGCATCACCTTCAAAGTCACGGTCGATGCTGTTAATGAACAGGGGGAAAATCCTTGTAAGACTTACCGGTGTTTGAACTTCGAAATAATAAAATAAATCGAAAAGGTATAGATAGGTTTATAACTTTGGAATCCTATCACAATTGGAAGAAATCCATCCAATCTGCTGTCTCTCGTTGTCGTAAATTACCATTTTATCTTGTAAAGATATGTCTGTTAAGAGAAAAGTGTAGAAAGTGTATTACAATCAAAGTATCAAATGAAAATGAGATTGCTTATATTCATTTTGTAGCAACTCGGAATGCCTTACCTCCTATTATGTTAAGATTTCCTAGTCCTACTTCAGTACCATCCAGAATCCCCAAGCAAACATTTCCATGTTTCTGGAAAAGAGCAAACAGCGAGTAAGAATGTAAGATGCAATTTCAATTTTTGCCCTTCACGACAGAGGTAGAGAAGTTGTTCATAATTTTAAAAGGTGCTTACTGTGACAATGAGATAGCCTTCTGGCGGTATTAGCATCTGCAAATTCTTCACTTTTTTGAATCTCAATGCTAAGGGCTTAAAATAGTTTTTGACGTCACTTACAGATTTGAAAGACTTTGAACCCTTCCAGCAAATTGGAAGGGATGGATCCTCAGTTGCTCTTGTCAATTGTTTTCCCTTTATATCATTAGTTACCTGAATCATGGATCAAGAAATTGATTTTAAGGACATATAAAGCAATGTAATTGATGAATGTAATAATATTATGAGGCTATCATGTTTCCATCTTACCAGATCAAGAATAGCACGGTAAGCTTTGGAACTGAAGTATGTGTAAGAGCTTCCACTATCAAAAATAAGTTCAAGACCCTTAACAGTAGTGGGCTTTCCATTGAAAAGCAGCTCTGCTGGTCCTAAAACGTAGTGTTTTCTGAAGCAACAATCGTGTGGAAGTTCTCATGAGAGGCAACAGATGATATATGTATGAACCTAAAACATGTCAGAAGAAAACAAACGGCATTTTCTTAAAACTTACTCTGAAGAACTAGGTAACATAGGTGTCCAAACAATTCCTGATGAGGGAATGAGGTCGTCTCCAAAGAATAAAAACCCTCCTCCTTGACCACTTAAGCAATGACCTACTACATTGCGAATCAGACCTAGAGAGTGAAGCTGGGACAAAATACTTGTTTTTCCATTGCCAAGGCCAAGGACTCCTGTTGTAGAAGGCGGGGATGTATCACCAGAAAACTTTTGATCATATCCACATCTAGCCATGCATCAACGAAAGAAAATCTAATTTCAATTATTCAGGAAGGTAGTAAAATGTCGAAGTCATGGTAACATTTACATACTGAAATATAAATATTTGAGCTCTCCACAACGGCAAAGCAACCACAATTTCAACCGCATTTTCTCACAATATAAAGTGTTCGTAAGATAACAGCAACCGCAACTCAAAACCATGAGCAAAAGTTCATCATTATAAACTATTTTATTAGTACATTCAGTGCAGCCACCAACATAAACAAGTATGGAAACAAAAGACTCACCCAAAGGCTATCTTAGGGCGTACCACAGATCCATTAGTAAATTGAAGGGGAACATAGTCTCGGACAAGAACCCCTAGAGACGATCCATGATCTGCATATTCAACCTCATAGTCACACTGATCATCTGGGGTATCACAGTGATGGTCTGATGTCAAATGCACTCCAGCACACAACTGGTCCACACATTGCACAAGGTTGTTGCTGGGTTTATAGAGCTGATGATTAGGCTGCAGAGATTGAAACCATGTTAAGAGAAGATGTTAAAGATGAGCCAGTATTGAGTTGAGATCCTCTCAACCACTCAAAAAAATATAGGACTCTACTTGTATTTATCAAACTTTTTTAATCATTTAAAAAGTATTGATACTATGCGAAACATTTGTGTTTATTTCTCTCCCTCGTTGAGCCTTAAATTTCTTTTGAAAAATGGAAAGAATCTCAACTAGTCTGTATTCGTAATGAGGCCTAATCCAGTTTGACTTTACCTTAGTGCAACCTTTACATGGTGCATCACACTGAACCCAAGTGAGGTCACTACCTGAGTCAATATCAAGGTCATAAAGTTTTGGAGGATTGCCAATGCTGAGAGACACTGTATAATACCTACATAAATAGTAACCATAAATCATTTTCTTTCCATAGAATCAATATAGTTTAAACTGAACAATAAAAACCACTCCCTTCATCCCTAATTATAAAACCCTTTTACAAATATTAGTTGTCCCTAAATACAAGATCCTCTATAAATTTCTAGATGTATTTATTACTCTTCCCAAATATACCCCTTATTAATACTATCAATTTGTGTTGGAATATTAAAACTCAATAATGAATGCATTTATACACGAAGTGTATTTTAGTAAATAGTCACATTTCAGACAAATTTATTACTCCGACAATTTTTCTTAATACTCCCTCTGTCCACAATTATAAGCAAAATTGCACTTTTTAGATTCATTGAATAACTGATGAATTTGGACTATAATACAGACTAAATACATATGTTATTCAATAATCTAAAAAGTGCACTTTTGCTTATATTTGTGGCCAGAGGGATTACTCCGTTCCTAGAACACTAGAAGTAATTTAGTAACGAAAATGCTAACACACACATTTGAGACAAATTTAGTAGTACTCAACGAGTTTTCTTAATACATTTAATTTTGGTGTTAAAGATTGATATAATAAGGGGCAAAAAGAGTAATTCACTTCAAAAATTCAACAATCAATGAACATGATATAAATTATCTATATGTCTATATCTAAACATACCCTAAGAAACTAAACCTAGAAAAAGAACAAACCTATAAGAACTAAAATCATAGACAAAATTACACAATTAAAAATGTCAAAAACAACAAGCATAGCTCAAATCAGAACAAAATTACTCAAACAAAGTAACCAAAAAGAAAATCAACAATTATCCCCAAATTGAAATTACTTGATGATGAAGTTTGAAAAAAGAACAAAGAATCAAAGGAATAATCATAGGATACATACCCAAGAGGGTAAACATTCCCTTGAACACGGAAAACAGCAGAGGAACCAAGTCGGTGGAGCTTATCGGTGTTAAGGGGTTTATTGGCAGCTGAGAAAGTGAGTGGGAAAATGGAAGAAAATAGCAGAAAAAGTGTGAGAAATGGTATTTTGATTTTAAAATCCATTTAAGAAAAATGGAATTAGAAGAGAGAAAAAGGTTGTAATGATTTTATTAAGAAAGAAAAGTAGAAAGCGATGAAAATGAGAAAAGAAAGTGAAGAAGAAAATAAGAAAGGGTCTCTCTCTCTCTGGTTTTGAATATGATACCGGTGGCAGTTGGCAGATAGAAGAAAGAAACTTTGTTTTAATGCCTCTAGAAATTGACTTTTGGATTAGAGAAATTAAAATTAGTCAAAAGAGTCACTAAATTATTTTTGAGGGGTTCAACACTAAAATAATATGCTCCCTTCAATTTTGAATATAAATAAAAAATTATTTTTTAGATTCATTGAATATGTACTTAGACATTAAAAGGGTTCAGATACATGGTTTATTTAATGAACTTAGAAAGCGATTTTTTGTTTATATTTAAAATCGGGAGTAGTAAAAAAGGGAAGAAAAGAAAAACACATGTCAATAATTTGGACTGGGTTAATAGAGTCATTTTTTTAGGTATCTCTTCTTCTAAGTTTATTTAGAGATGATACAATCAAAATATGTCATGTGTACAAACGCGTCACAATTAAAAAAACTAACCAATCAAAATACGATATTTGAAAGAATACACGTAGATTACTAAGTAATGATACAATCAAAATGTGACATGTGTATTTGTGACAAGTTTGTGCGTGGTTCAATCGTGATAAATGACATTTTTCATTTGTTATAAATTTCATATCACGGGCCGAGACTTTACATTCAACACTTACTCACCTTTATGCACTCTCATTTTAATCTACAATAATAATCAGAGATTGAACATATTCAATTTCACTATCATTCTCCTATTTTTTTTATCTTACTCTTTAATCCTTTCAAATTTGCACTCTACTCTCTCTCTTTGAAGGTAGACTTGTATCTTTTTGATCTATACTTTTTTCTCTTATTTCTTATAATTTTGATTTGATTTTCAACACCAAATACTAATTAATTTTTGTTATGTCTAATTATGTGTGACTAATCAATTGATTTTTTTCACCCGAAATCATAACACAATCAAATCATATTTGCGGCAAGAGTTTGAGCCATGAAAGTGAATTTCGGCAATTATCAAATAGATAATAGTTGAATAACACGGTCTACAATGACTGCGTTTGTTTTAGATTTTTTGAGAAAAAAAAACTTTAGTTTTTTATATAAAAAAATCATTTTTAATATTTTGATAGTGTTTATTTTGGTTTTTATTTTAAATCTTTTTGTTAAAAAAAATTACTTTTAGGCTTAAATTGAAAAGTTAATCCTAATAATTTTTCTAAAAATAAAGAAATTATGTGTAAGAGCTTTAAATTTTAAAAAATTGACTTTTATGATAATAAACAAACGGAAAATAGTTTCTGTTTTTTTTTTAAAAAAAATCTTTAATTTTTTTCAAAATAAAATTATTTTTTTAAAACTTAAATAAACACATCCAATATAGATCTAAAATGAGAGTATATGTTTCCAATTTTTTCTTGTTGTATTCATTGATCTATATATTTATTGTTGAGATTAATAATTCTTACCTTTAACTTTTCCATGTTCTGACATATCCTTTAAATTTATGTATACATGATGATATGTCTACAACTAGTTAATTAAGACAAATATATATATATATATATATATATATATATATATATATATATATATATATATATATATATGTATGTCTTTATTTACTTTACTTTGTAAATTCTCTACTAACAAATTATTTTGTTTGTTTGGTCTCAGAATATTTGCAGTGATCTGTGGTGCTTATGTTTCACTGAAAAAATGAACATTGTTTATAGAAGATCATCACTCATAGTGAAAGAAAGGTTTGAATGTAAGTTTACTAGCACAAGTGCACACAATTATTTAATTTATAGTACATGTAATTAAATAAATGTTGATGAGAATTTCAGTTCAAAGTGTAGATTTCTCGAAAACCATAAATCAAATTAATAGGTTTGATTGTAAAAATCAAATTAAGATATTGTATTATGTAGCATATATATGTACATGTGTGTGTGTGAAGATGTTTTTTTTAATGTATAATTAATTTATATTCTATAAATTGTAGGACATAGTATAGATGCAAATATCAAAACTATAATATAAGAAAACAAGTAGAAAGAGATGCACAAAATCCAAAATATGTAATTGTGTCGTATGAACGGAGATATAATCATGAGGCTTCCCCCAAATAAAGAAGTCCAACATTCTCAATCAATACTATTGCAACTGTAGTATCTGAGAATGTTGACATCTCACCACCACTATTGACATTGACTGGGTCAGGCAATGCTAATGGTGATGGTGGCATGCCAACATTCTCAGATACTCCAATTGCAATAACATTGATTGAGAATGCTAAGTTTCTTTGTTTGAAGGGAACCTCATGGTTATGCCATTCTTCATAAAACACAATTACATATTTAAAATTTAGTACATCTCTTTCCACTTGTTTTCTTATATTACAGTGTTGATTTGTGCACCTATAGTAGGCCCTACATTTCATACAATATAAATTAATTATACAGTAGAACAACTACATTATACAAATTCTAGTTAATTTGTTTATTATGGTCCTTCTACGGGCCATATTGGAATTGATTGATCATCAATGAAAAATTATTGGTGCGTTTGTTTCACCTTTAAAAAAATGGATTTTTTCTTTGTATTTTTAAAAATAGATTTTGTAAAACCATTTTTCAAAATATTATAAGTTTTTTATATTTATTTTTTCTAAATTGAAACACTAATTTTGACATTATATAACATAAACATACATTATTGAAGATCAAAACATAGTCAAAATCGCAATTTTTTAAAAAAGTTGTATTTCAAAATTGTTTTTTATGAAAATCTATTTGAAGTAGCTTCAAATTAAGTGATTTTTTTAAAATTTTGACATCCAAAAATTTTTTTAACAAAATGATGAAATGCCTAAAATGACATTTTAAGAATAACTATTCAGATCAAATTTTTATTTGATACTTTTATTAAAAATTTCTTTATAAATTTTTTTTACACAAAATTATGTAATACTATAAAATTTATTTTTAAAAGAAACCAAAACAAATGGACCCTATGTCTTGTGTGCTAGCTTAGGCTACCTCTAGGTAACACGTTATGCTTAAGATTCTTTCTTTTTTCTCTTTATGATTTAACTCTTTATGTCTTGTGACCCAACTAATTCATCCCATTAAAAATTACTCTCTTAATTGAATAGATTGGCAAAAATTTCCACCCTTGTAGAGTTTGAAGGTATAAATCTAATTAGTGGTTACTCTTACCTTATGAGACTAGGGAGTCTAGTTTTCAAATGTTTTATACCTTGGATGCAATGTAAAACCGGACTTCAAATTCATACTTGTGAACATTTCATAGCTCACTAATCAAGAGGACATGTGAACATGCTAAATGAACTTTGAATTTTTTAATGCTATCTATTTTTTTTCTTCTAAAATACGGATTAAATGTATTTTTTTGAAGTGTTGTCAAATTCAAGGCATTGCATCATTTGTAAAGAAGGATCATGTTGTTGTCCTGGTAGACTTCAATATTGTAAGGTAGTAGACTTTAATAATCTGGATATGGATTATCTTATGCAAATGAGCTCTACATTACCTACTTCATCCATTATGATTGGTGCTGTAATTGAGAAAGATAGTAGTATTGTAAGAGCTCTTCATAACGAAATATGAGCTGCTATAAGCAACGTTCCTTTAATAGTTGATTGTGATGATTACTATTATTGCTTTAAAGGTTTGCCATACTTTTGCAATCCACTATTGAAGAACCGATGTTTATAATAGCCCATGTTCTGTTATGAAAAGCTCTTACAATGCCAACTTTCCAAATTACAACACCAATTCTATATCGCAACAAATAATTCTAAAGGTAACTTCATGATATATAGTGTTCATATAGAAAAATATTTTTGTCATCCTACCCATCTTCTTGCGCCCTACGAATTTATCAAAATACTTTGGTCTGCTACTTAAATAGCGGAAGTCATTGTTCAAAATTTCTCAATTTTATAACATTCGCTACTTAAGTAGCGGAAGGGTAAAATGATTTCTCATTTTTCAAAAATTATGGGTGCGTTTGTTTAAGATTTAAAAAAAAATGATTTTTTTATAAAAAATCTAGAGATTTTTATGTAGAGATTTTGAAGAAAATCTAAAGCTACTTTGTGTTTGTTTACAATCATAAAAATCTATTTTTTTAAAATAGGAAGTTCCTACACTTAGGTTCCTTAGTTTTAAAAAAATGGATTCTTGAAAAGCTATTAGAAATAGCTTTTCATTTTAGGGTTAAAAATAATTTTTTTTAAAAAATAATTTTTAAAAAAATCTATAATAAACACTATCAAAATTATAAAATGGATATTTTTAAGAAAAAAATAGATTTTTTCTTAAAAATAATCTCAAACAAACGCACCCTATGTTACCTCCAAACATTTCATCATTCAAATACAAGGTTTTATTATTGAAAATGTAGTTTCACCCAAACGTGTACATCCTTCAGCAATTTTTATATTCTATAATCTATATAGGTCAATGAATTTATTTCACCTTGTAATACTTTGTCATATTGAATCTAGAAATGTTTAATACGGAATACTCCAAGTTAGTGACATAACTTGGAGGATCTCTCAAGTTAGTCACATAACTTCTTCTTTTTTTTTTTGAAGGAAAGTGACATAACTTGTTACTAACCATTGGTTGAACCACATCTTATTTCATTATAGGCCGGCTTGTCTTAACCATTAGTTTCTCGATTTCCTAATAATACTCCACCAATATGCATTTGTTAGATTTAAGTCTAAGCTTATAAAAAAATGTTAAGCATAAATTTGACAAATGACAACTTCAAATCTTCAGAATAGATGCAGTGGGTTGTTTCTTGAGTTCACAATTTATTTGCCTAAATGGAATCGAAATATAAACTCAGCTCATAAAATTGTAATGTATCTCATATTTTTTTTACAATTGTGCATCTTATATTAAAATTATAACTTATTATATATACACACAATATACATATTATAAAGTAAAAATAATCGTTTTTTACTTTATAATTATAACTTATTATAAAAAAAATTGAACAATATTAGCTTATAATCATTTTTTATGACGGTAAAAGTCAGTAATTAATTGTTAACTATATGTTAGTATTTTTCTTCTTCGCCGACACTTGAAAAAGTATTATTTTTAAGAGTTTAATTGATATGCACGGACGGTATAAAATAATTTTACATGGTCATCCAATAAGAAACCATCAATCTTTCATATCATATGAAGAAAGTGGGGCTATATAGCGGAATACATGATTATCATTAATTGACATTTTACTGTAGGTGCATCCAAATTAAACCATATTTTTAAAGCTTAACACATTTAACTCTTAATTCAAACCTAGTTGGATTACCCACCGCACTGACATTAGCTTATATTTAAACTAGACTTTTTACCCGTGCTCGCACAGGTTCAATCATTCAATTCAATTGTTTTGTTGGTTAGTTTTATTACGGTATTATTGCTAATCTAGGGATATATATTTGATGCTTACAAATTAGAATTAATATAAAACACTACAAACGACAAAAAAAAAAGATGGAAATATATATTTTTCAAGTATATCCTTATTGCTTCCATAAAAAAAAAGTATATTTATACTACTGATTTTCAAACCATATTCGTAAGGAAATATATATATATATCTATTACTACGTATTTGTACTTATTTTTAATTAAAATAAATCATTATTAATTTAATCGACAAAAAATTAGACCTATTCTTGAGTCAACATATTTTTTTTATTGGACGCATATCTTGTAAAAAAAACAACACAAATTCAATTGTTATGTCTTTTTAATTTCTCAAGATTAAATTCTATTTTTAAGGGAAAAAATATTGATTGGTATTAGTGTATGTCACGATAAATGACAACTATTTTTATTCATTCGATTTTATATAATTTTAATTTATTTATTTCAATATAATAAAATTGTTTACTATTAAGTTTACTATTTTTTCCTTATCTATTTTAATAATATTATAAGTTTTATATCCTTCGTTGTAAACCAAATAAATTATAGAAAATATTTATAATGAATAAGATAAATACAAAAAAAAAAAAACAAATGTATACATAAAAATAAGATAATATTCTAAATTTTATATTTATCTTTGTAATTTCACTAAAAAAAATTATAGGAAAAATAAGATATATACAATAAAACAATTATACATGAATCTATGCATAACATATAAGAACAAAAAAATAAAAATAAAGATTATAGTTGAATTTATTCATAAAAATAGGATAATATTCTAAATTGTGTATCCTTCATTGTAATACAAATCTATGCATAAATATAGAAACAAAAGAAAACCAATAAATTTTTTTAGAAAAAAGATAAATACACACATATAATAAATCTACTAATCTACTAATAATATATAAAAAGAAACTACTACTAAAAATCCTAATTTGACCTCATCTATTTTAATAATATTTTAAATCATCTGCCCTTAAATATAATTTTACCTGTAAATGTAAAAAAATACCAAACATAAAAATAAGAGAGACAAAAAAATTTGTTATAGGAAATCTATGCATTGACCACTATCTGAATTAGCATAAAAAGTGAATGATTATTAAACACATAATTAGTGATAGAATAGTATAATTACACTAAAAACATAAACAAAAAGAGAAATAAAAATCAAAACATATAAAAAAGAGAACAATAAATTATTAAGTAGAGAAGTGAAACAAAAAAACAAATTAAACAAATAAATAAATAAGGTTGCATAAAGTTTAAAACTTACTCGATAATAACAACTTCATGATAATAGATGTTGTGTAACAATAGCAACTTCATGTTGATAGAACCGTAACAAAATCTCTAGATTAGCAATAATACTATAACAAAACGAACAAAAAAAAACTTCAAATCAAACATAGACAAACAGTTTAGATTTGACACATACAAAATAGAAATTCAAAATAAATATAGAAACAAAATAAATTATATGAAGACAAATATATAAATTATAACAAAGAAATATAGTGAGAGAAAAATACTCTGAGGATGCTTGTATTTATAACCCTCAATTAAGTTGAATCTATACATATTTTCATAACTGATTATTAGTTTTTTTTTGTTTTATTAATGTTTATCCTTTTTCTCTTTTTTTTTGTGCATATCGAATCTATACATAATTTTCGTAACTGATTATTAGTTTTTTTTGTTTTATTAATGTTTATCCATTTTCTTTTCTTTTTTATAGATCTCAAATTTTTTTTGTTTGTTTTAAACACATGACGTGTCACATTCATTAATTGATGTGGCAACATAATATTGGTTTAAAAATTGATTATTTAAGTTTTTATCATAGCCGTTGATATAATTGTTTTTCCAAGTGTCAAAATCTAGACCATTCATATTAGGGTTAGGATTTAGAGTGCCTCTTGTTACTCTCGTTTTATTATATAAAGATAAAGATGTTCATAATCAGTGTCGAACCTGAGATTGTTGGTGTTGGACCAACTAAAATAATGGTGTCTTTCATAATCAATATAAGTTACAAATTTATAAAAGTTAAACAAAAAACTAAAAGAAATTTCTTTTGGCACGAAAACTAATAACAAATTTCCTACTACTTTTGGGGTCATAAAATTGTCGATTGTTTGGAATAAAAGGTTTATCCCTCCGAATTCTTATGGGAAAGATCTTTAGTAATATGAAAATTAGTTGGGAGATAAGAAAAATACATTAAATATTGTTCAAATTAGAAATGTTAAATTACAATTGGTCTCTTAACTTATTTATTTGTTTTATATTGGTCCCTTAACTATTTAAGATTACAAATTGGTCCTTTAATTTTGTTTGTTATATTAATAATTTTCGTTAGTTTTTATTAAAAAAAATTAATTTTATTGTCTATTATTCGTTATATGAACGCATAATTTTTTTTTTTGAAACGGCTAAATTTTATTAATTGACAAATCCCATAAACAAGAAGTATATAGGATTGTCGGATCAAACAAAGAAAAGTAAGATGATGAAACCACCTTAAGCAATCAAACACCATAAACAAGAAGTATATATGAACGCATAAATGATTTATTTATGAGTAATATTGTTAGTTAATATGGTTATGAATTCATAATCAATTCTTAGACGGAAGATAAATACACTATCAACCTGTTAAAGAGACCAATTGCAATATGACAAATATAATTAAACTTTAAAGATCAATTTGTGACGTTAATTAGTTAAGAGACCAATTTGTAACGTTAATTAGTTAAGGGACCATTACGAAACCAATAAATAAGTTAAGAAACCAATTGTCCAATTTAACCAATTAGAAATTAAATTACACTCGTATTTAATTTTGAACTTAATTTGAAATTAAAAATTTAATTTTTAACTTAGAAACTGAAGTTTTATGAATATTAAATATTAGATAATTCATACTCAATTGATTTTTTTCTCATTCTCATAAATTAATTATGGATATAGTCATGCATTTCAATAACAAATAACATCAACAAATATATACCAATAAATATATCTTGTAAACATTAATATCACTTTCATTTTTCATGTATTAAATAAGACTCATTGAGTCATGCATTACCTTTTGAGAATGAATATTACTACTATTTTTTTTTTGGTACATGAATATCACTACTATATAAGTTTGAAATACAAAATAGTTGTAATTGTAATATTTTCTTTGGATAAATGTAATTGTGAATTTGAACTCTTATTATTTTATTTTATATTTGCAAAACCAAGATTACAATTATTTTATTACAAAACCTTTTAATACATTTATTATCTATTATTTATCAAATAATTTATAATATTTATATAATTGCATAAAATTTTCAAATATTATATTATCAAAATGTAATTATATATTAGTTACGTCTATCACTTATTTTTATCTATTCTTTTGATTTTTTATTTTTCTTCTTTTTGCACACGTGCATAAAAAATAAAAGACACGATGGGATCACATGAGTGTCAAAAACCATTATAAGTCTAATTGTGAATGTGGATTGCCTGCAATAAATAATCAAAGCAGATACACAAATTTTTTTATCTGAATCGTTACTATTTGATCGGACGGATGAAATTGAAAACTATCTTTTGAACATTAAAACAATCCCAACTTTTGATTTTTATCAGACGACTGAGATTGATGTAAGCGTCCTGTTATTACAGCCTGAAATCACTTTCACTGTAACTATTAATGCACTCCCTCCGTTTCTACACTACTTATGATAAACAAAAATTCACTTTTTAGAATTATTGAATAATTAGTCTATATTTATCATTAATTTTTTTTCGAACAGGTATATATACATCATTAATTATTCTATGAAACATAAAAATTGAATGTTTGCTTATAATATTTAAGACCAGAAGAATATAATTTTATAAATAAAAAAATACACTAGTGTCAATTATTATTACCCTTATAATTATGAACATAAACTATTATAAAAAAGTACCTGTCACTTTAAATCTTTAGACATATGACATATGACATCATATCACTTTTTTTTTATTTTTTTTTACTTAATCTCCTTTTTATTGGACTTAGTTAATTGATAACTACGTAACCTCCTTTTTTGTTGCGGCTAGTTATTAAGAAGAAAAAAATATTTTTTTTTTTACTATAAAAAAACTGAAAACCTATTTTATGTGGAAGTTTGCTTAGTTATTAAGAAGAAAAAAAATTATTTACTAAATTTATATTATATGTAATATTGAAAAAAAAATGGTGTCCTTTCTAAATAATGAGGATTTGAATTGACCAAAAATTCATTTTTGAGTTTTTAGGTCATTTTATTGATTTTATAATATTTCATATTTTTACTTGACGAATTTATCTCTGATTGAACATGAATCATATTTAAAAAGGTAGAATTGATGGAGATTACAATTTAAAGTGATGAATCATGAAAGTTCAAAAGCTTAAAAAGTTGGTTCAATTGCGAAATTCTCCATTCGTAACTTTGTGTTTTATGCGAATGTTGCATTCATCTCGTCAACCAATACAGCTTCACCGTCAAACTTTTTCATTGGCTCCGTACTGATGAATTACGAAACATCCAACCAATAAGATGTTTTACCGGATACTTTTTTATAGACTGCATTGTAAGTTATTTAACATCTTCTCAATAAATAATATTGTTAAAATGATAAAAATAAAATTAAAATTAAAATAATATATGTCATTAAAAACAAATGTGAATTAAATATTTTCTCAAATTATACTACAATAAATATATTAATTAACTTTAAAATTAAGAAATATGAAAATGGGAAGGTGAATGTATTAAGAAATATGACAATGTAAAAAAAGAAAGGCATCCCAAAGAATAAGGGGTGAAAATTAGGTAACGGATTGAAAAAAGTAGTAAACCTAATAATTATATTAATCGACAGAAGATATACAAACAAAATTTTTAAAATATGGATGGAGTGTCCGTATTTGTGTCGTGTCGCGGTGTCCGTGCTTCATAGCTTAGAATCATGGATACTATCCCTAGGCCTTTGAAAATTTTCTGCGATGCGGCTTTGATGGCTAAGAATAACAAAAGTGGAAGTCGAAGTAAACACATCGACATCAAATACTTAGCCATTAGAGAAAGAGTTAAAAATAAAGTAATGGTCATTGAACGCATTAGCACTGATTTAATGATCGCTGATCACTTGACTAAGAGTATGCCACGGGTAAACTATATCAGCTTACCTCTAAAAACAATTAAACAAAAGATATAACACTACTTTTTTTTTATAAGCAGATATACATTACTTAGTTTATTCTCAAGCATAAATTATAATTTATTAATTTAAAAGCAAACAAATTGGACAATAAAATTCAAGCCAGAATAAAAGACTTGCAAAATACAAATATATGCTAGATACAAAGACAAAAAGAATTCTAAGACCTTCCAAATATGGCATTAATTATAGCTAGTAAGCCACCGGTCATGAGAGCCTTCAACAATCTCATCTTTGTCTTGGTATATGGTGGATACCTTATAGAAGCATCACCAAAAAAACTGCGATATAAAACTGCTTTTTTATGGCTAAATGCATCAAATGAGAATTTTCCATGGTATGCACCAAGTCCACTGTCTCCTACTCCACCAAAAGGCAAAGTTTTAACTGCAAGCTGCACAAAGTGAAAAGCAAAGATGAATGATAATATAAACATAAAAATTAAAGGCATTAAGATTTTGCACTATTGATTTAATAGTCTAGAAGTTGTTTTGTTCGCATATAAAAATTACATACTGAAGGACACAAACTAAGAGATTCAAAGATAGAATGAAATTACATGCAAAGTAGTGTCATTGATGACCAAACCACCAGCAGAAACAGATTTAACAAACCGCTCCTTGAGTTTCTTATTGTTTGTAAATAAATATGCAGCAAGAGGTTTTGATCCTGAATTTATCACATCAAAGCTTTCTTCTAGATTATCAACCTGTTTCAAATAACGAAAAAATGAGGTTTAAAAGCATATAATTGATAACTTAATTTGCTAATGCATACTTCACAATTTATATATTTTCAGGTTGGTTTATAAAAGGTGGAAATTGGAAACTAATATTTTCACTTTGTTCAAATCATTTATTCTTGCAGCTTAAAAGCCATTTGAAAAGAAGAAAAAAAATCACATGAAGAAAATATATCAAAGAAACATCTACTGCGGTGCATTAATTCCTACCGTGATGATGGGAAGTAATGGACCGAATATCTCCTCACTCATTATCAGAGAATCTCGCGGAACATCCAATAGAATAGTAGGGCTAATCCGCCTGTAATTTAAGAAGAAAAAGAAAGATAAATTTTAATGTCAATATATTTTTCACTAAATCGAGACCTCAAGTACTTCCAAAAAAGTAAAACAGAGAGCTTACAATTTGCTTTCATTCACTTTAGCTCCATAAACAATTTTACCAGAAACTTTATCATCTTGCAAAAGCTTTAACAAGCGAGCAAAATGGTTTGAGTTTACAATACGAGACAAATCTTTTGATTCCAATGGATTCGTTCCATAAAAACTCTCCAATTCAGTCCTCAGAGCATCCACCTAGAAATGGCAGACACCAAACACTAAACAAAGAGACATTTATTATTTACAATGCTATTTACACTTAGGAAAAAGCTTATTACCAACTTAGGGGCATAGTCTTTTGTAGTTATAATATAATCCGGAGAAATGCAAGCTTGCCCATTATTGCAACCCCATTTTCCAGCAATTATTCTTCTAGTTGCCACCTTGCAATTTTGAATTGAAGTAAATTTAAAATTCTTAGATGAGGTGAAAAGTAGCTACGGTGATAACAAGCTATAAAGCACGGACACTCCTCGGACTAGGAGTGTTATATTGTTGGACATGTATTGTTGTCCGACACCAATACAACATGAACATTTATGATTATGAATACATTAAATTATGACATTTTTTCAAATTATTATCATTGTCGACATGTCAGTGTCCATGTCATATTCAGTGTCAGTGTTACTTGCTAAATTCAAAACGAGAGAATAAGGATATACCTGTAAGTTGATATCTGAATCAACAATAACCGGTGATTTTCCTCCAAGCTCCAACACAACTGGTGTAAGGTTCTTAGCAGCAGCAGCCATCACTATGCGTGCCACTTTTCCATTACCTAAGAAACCAACAAGTTATGTACACTATTTGAGCAGGTCCAATTATCATTTTAACAAACTTCCAAGCAAACGTGAAGTTGTCTTCGTGACAATTTCTTCGACAACTAAGATTAGCAGTTGATAGGTATTGGACGAGAAAACGAAGGTGAGGAAAAATTTTGTAATTAGAAATGGAGGCAGAGAATAATATTTCAAAAAACAACTTCGTAGAATTGAAGGTTGGGTTTCATGAAGGAAAAAAAAAAGCCTTCTTTAAGAATTTGAACGCTACAAACATTTTTTTAACACACAAATATCAATTATTTGTTTTTGCTGAAATTCAAAGTAGTGAGGGTAAAAACATCCATGCTTATCAGATATGTATAACTACAATGAGAGAAATAATAGAAAATAAGAGGTGAAATAATGCAATTTTGAATCATCCATGAAGGATATATAGTTTACACATGGATAATCAACAAGAATTCAAACAATAAAGAAAATTTTATCTATGAGAAAATAGAAAAACCAATTCGAAATTTACAAACCATAAAAGAAAATGAAAAACAAGGAAAACCTGTGTAGAAAATTTTGTCCCACTTTTGTTGCAGTAATGCAGATGTTTCATCAACTGCTCCCTCAACAACTCTTATAGATGAGTTATCCATGTATTCCCCCAATAGTTTTGCGAGCAATGATGATGTGGCTGGAGCAATTTCCGATGGTTTTAAGACCACAACATTACCGGCTGCAATAGCTCCAATGACTGGATCAAGTGATAGCACTAAAAACACCGACAAAGAATGCAACAATATCATCATTATAAATTTTTAGGATAGAGATTGAGGAGTGTTGTGAAATAGTGGCTATAGTGCAGCAGATTTTTCACAAACCATTTGTGGTCTGTGATACACGATTTAGTACAATACAAAGTGTTGCAAAATATAGCAACATTATAGGCTCATAGCATTGTAGCATAGCATAATTTGAACAAAACAATATTTACCGCAGTCAGCGATCGACAACACTAGAATGAAGAGAAGAAGAAAAAAAAAAGGGGGGGAGCATAAATATTTTAACATACAAAATGGATAGTTCCATGCAGAGATAACCAAAACAACTCCAAGTGGTTCAGATACTATTTCAGCTGAAGAAGGAAAAGTTGTGAGTGATGTTTTGACCTGCATTGAAAGGCGAATTCAGTGATAAATGAAAAGAATTATGTATAATAATGTCAGTGTAAGAACTTGACGTAAAACATACCTTTTCTGGAGCCATCCAATGCTTCAATTCCTTGATTGCATTTTTACATGAGTTTTTCAACATAGAAATCTACAATACAATTATAGAAGATAAGATATATCATATTTAATGTTATTGTATACATTAGTACTCCAGCCCAAAAATCTAAAAAGACTAAAGACAAGGCACTACAATTTTGCAAGTGCAATAATACATTTAGTGGGTGGCAGTAGTTTAACAAAAAGAACTTCATCCTTTTACAATTGAGAGATGGTTTGAATGTTTTCTAGAAGGAATAGCCTTTGTATGGTTGCAGTTGCATTTTGTTTTGTGGTTTACAATGAAATCAATAACATATTATGACGGATCCAAACTTGAATCAAAAATGATTAAGTGTTCCCAGTCCTTATAAACACATTTTCCACACCATATAACAATTAATGTTGGACTTTCAACAAACACCACTCATGCATAAAATCAAACATCTAAAGTGTGTCCCAAGAGGCCAATAACAAGTATAAAATTCAAGGCATTGAATTTAAGCATTTGACCACAAATCAAACTCCAAAAAATATCCTCCAATATAAAACACTTTTTATCTTAATATATATCACATTTAATGCGTGACGGTAAAACTTAAGAGCAAACACAGAACCACCTAGTATGAACACAACCTTGGCCCACTTCAAAAAGAAGTAGAAGGTGCTCATTAATACTCACACCAAACCACAAAATCCCATACGGTAAGGTTTCAACCACCAAATCATACAAACAGCTAAATCATCCACTCGGAAACTCCGAGGATAAATTGTACAGAACTGTCACAGAACACACAGCACTATCATCATCAATTCACTTCACTTCATTTATTCATCAAACAGAATAAAATAAAATAAAAAATTGTAATTTACTGAATCTGAAAAGTAAATATTGCTTATAATAATAGTAATAATAATTAGAGGGAGTAATGAAAGATAATTGAAGCAAATAGAACGGAACAGAACCGAACCTCGTAAGCCACAGTTTCGAGCGGGGGTTTATCGATGTCATTACGAAGAGCATCGACGATTTCTTGTTCGTGAAAGTTCAAAAGCTTAGAAAGTTGGTTCAATTGCGAAATTCTCCATTCGTAACTTCGTGTTTTACCCGAAGCGAATGTTGCATTCAGTTCATTCACAAGAATGGATCCAGCTTCACCATCAAACTTTTCCATTGAGTCGGTACTCATGAATCGTGAAACAAGGATAAGATGTGTTTATATGTAATCAAAGTGAATTTGATGATTTCGTAAACGTGATAAAAGAAAAGAGAAAAAGACAAAGTTGTATTACGTTGTGTTGTGATGTGGGATGGTAGGGTTGGTGAATTGAGTTGCAGGGTGGTGGTGATGGGTTTGACTTATTTATACTATACACTTTCATTGCGTAAACTCCTCACCCTTATGCAATTAATCGATTTAATTATTCTTTGACTAAATTAATCGATTAATTATTTTCATTAAAATAAAATATATCTTTTTCCTTTCATGTACAGCACGTTTAAATATATATATTTTTTTATTTACATAGGAGTATAAATTTAAGAAACTAATTGTCCATAAGTTTTACTTTAACTGGTAAAAAATTTGAAAAAATTATTAAGCCGAACATTATAATTAAGGTTTGAATCCCAATTTTTTTAGCAATAAATGGAACAAACTCAAGAAACCACTAGGTTTGTTCGTCGTTCTCTTTTGAGGATGTGCGACTTTTTCAATATGCGGACCTTCTTACATCATTATTAATCATTTTTATAAGAAATAATTGATTTTTTTATATATTTTTGTATATATTTTTTTAAAAAAGTTTTGATGTATATGATTTATATTATAAACAAAATAATAACTTATTTAATGAATTTGCATACAATAATCTACAACATTTTACTCAAGTCTAAAATACAATATGTTTGTAGTATATATACTAAAAAAAATAATGGACATTCAATTTGTTTCATTGCAAGTTTAAAGTTTGGTTATGTGAGTGAAGGTTCGATAGGCAGGTTTCTATTTTAGTGGCAGTGGTATAATTAAGTTGGAAACTATGCGTGTGTTTGTTTTGGATTTTTTTAAGAAAAAAATCTATTTTTTTCTTAAAAAATCCATTTTGTAATGTTGATAGTGTTTGTTATAGATTTTTTTAAAAATCATTTTTTAAAAAAAATCATTTTTAGCCCCAAAATGAAAAGCTATTTCTAATAGCTTTTCAAGAATCTATTTTTTTTTAAAACTATAGAATCTAAGTGTATGAACTTCCTTTTTTAAAAAAATATATTTTTATGATTGTAAACAAACACAAAGTAGCTTTAATTTTTTTTTAAAATCTCTAGATTTTTTAAAAAAAAAATCATTTTTTTTAAAGCTTAAACAAACGCACCCTATCTCTTGAGCATATATCTACTTATAAGGAATTTTGTTTTTTTTTTTCTTTTAGCAGATATTCTTGTTTGAAAGCCTTTGATACATTCCACATGTAAAAGAGACATATATTCAAATTTTTCATCAAATAAAAAAGGTAATCATTTTGTCAAAAAAAAAAGAAAATGATCATCGTAAAAATATTAGTACCTTATTTTATTTGTTTCTTTTTAAAAAATTATTTGCTTTAAAAATATTTTATCATTTCCAGTATAAATAATTAAAATGAGAAATAAATTAAAATCAAACAATATGGTAGTAAATATCCATTAAATAAATTATTCAAAAGAATTATTCTTAAGGAAACTATATATATTATTAGAATTATTATAATTATAAACTATATCATCCTTTTAATCAACTTTAGACATCAATTAGTTAGCTCATCAAACCATCTTCCATTTAATTTCAACATCTTATCAATATGACAATAAATATAAGTTTAAAGCCTATAGACTTAGAGTCCAAAAAAAAAAAAAATATAGATTGATTTTCCATCCAAAAAAAATACTATAGACCAAAAGGTGATATATGCATCTAATATGTAGTGACCGGAGTTCGTACTCTGATACTTCTATGTATTCACTTTAAAAATGATGAAATTTTTTATTTTTGGATTTATTTATTTTTTGACGGAATTATTAGATGATTTTGTAAATTTTGTAGAACACTTCTGAGTTGGTGTGTGACTGTGATAGAAGGATAGTGTTGATTTTGAACACGCAATATATGGATGAATGCGTAGCAAGAAAGTTGTTTGTAGCGTGTGGTTTTTCTTCTCTATTCTTCTTAGCGAGCAATTCTTACATAGGCACAAGCCTAAAGTTTTTATTCTTAGGCATACATACAACATTTTGAAAAATTAAAAGATAAAGAAATTGATTAATATTAGTTGATGTGATTAAATTATATATTTTTAAATTTTTTTCAACAATGTGTGTGTGCCTAAATGTATATGTGTTGGGGTTGTGCCCAACTTAGCATTTCTCCTTCTTAGCTTCTTTAATCTTATCTCATTGTTGGATATTTTTTGTTAGCTAATCCGATTGCTCCATCATCTTGAGTTCAGGTTCCCTCTATTTATTATTTATCCATTTATTCTCCATTTGGAGAGAGATGAACACAAGAAAAAAATAGTGGGTCCACAAATTAGTGGGACCCACTTTTAATGGGTCCCACTAATTTTTAATGTGCCTATCTCTCTCCAAATGAAAAATAAATTGAGGGATAATAAATGGAGGGAACTCAAACTCCATTAACTTGCACTTTTGAAAATAATCTTCGGTTTAAAATAAGTACTCCATCACGAAAAGGGTGACTAATGTACAAATGTGATCATTAACATTTTTAGTTATACATTTATAATTTAAAATTATATAAGTTAATATTCAAAAAATACTTATCAAAATAAATCAAATATCTTATAGACTTATATTTATCTCTATATATTAATAAAAAAATATAATTAAAATAAATTATATGAATAATATATATGGTCAAAATATGACAATTATTTTGGTAGAGAAGAAATAATATATAATAGAACACAACTTATGTGCATTTCTTTAAATATTTTTCGTATGGTTCTTAATATAAAATTAATATTTTGTGGATATAACAAAAAAATCTAAAAAATACAACTAAGTTTTGTCATATATATATATATATATATATATATATATATATATATATATATATATATATATATATATATATATTATCCTTTGAAGGGAGATAATTATTTTTCTTTTCCTATAAATCATATATATGTTTTTTAACATTCACCGTTTTAAAAACAAAAGTCAAACAGAAAAAAGCAAATTAAACCAAAAGTTCGTTAAGATATAGAAAAAACAGAAACTTAAGAAATAAAGCACATAAAATTCAATTAAATGGTATTGCAGTAAAATTTTACGACTAACTTATAGAGAGAAATTGAGTACGTACCTCTTGGATGTATGATTCAGCTTCAGATTTAGATAAGTCAGAGTAGAGAGCTTTAACAATCTCTTGCTCCTTTTGTTCCGTTAACTCCAAAAGTGCTTTCAATTGAGAAACTCTCCATTCGTAGCTTCGTGTCTTACCAGAGTCAAACGTTGTTCTTAGATCCTTAACCGTCGCTAAAGCTTCTTCTGAATCAAAGACTTTCTTGTTGACTTTAGATGACGCCATCTTAATTTAGCTTGGCTATGCTACCGGAAGCTTCACAACACAACCCTTCATAGTATAATTATATGTTATGTGATGAATACTAATAATAATAAGAGTAAAATACAAATCTATCAATGGAGTTTGTCTTCTACCTAGCTAGTAGCCATAGTATATACATATTACAGATTCCTTTTCTTGGAAACAGTGTATTAAGGCCACATTCAAGTGATTTTTTGTTTTAAAAAAAGTTAATTAGAAGGATTATTTATTAGGTTTAAATACATTTTTAGTCTCTTTTGAATTTTATTTTTAGCCTTGGATAAAAAAAATTAGTAATTTTTTATCCTTAAATATTTTTTAACATAACTTTTCGTTCTTATATTTTAATCAATTATTATATATTTTCATTCTTTTTGAAGAAACTTCAGTGCTAATTTTCATGCTAAATTGAGTTTGACAAATGATACTAAATTGGGCATATGAGAGTCCCATTTTAAGACTTTAAAGATTATTATTATGTCATGAGTACTTCACCCTAAAACTTATTTTTCTTCTTTATTTTGCCTATGTATCAAAAATAAAAATTGCAAGATAATAAATTAAAAGAAAACATTAACATATAGCTTTAAAACATACACATCTGTTATAAATCATCATATTTGGACTTTCGTCCCTCTTTTATACTAAAAAAAATCATCATATTTTCACAATAACCTATCTTGTCATGAATACTTGGACAATATATTGTCATCCTATTTGAGTTGGTTTATTTGCTTTTTAATACTACTCTTTCCAAACCAAGAAATTCCTTCTCTAGTATTTTTTAAAAAGTCATACTAATTAGTATCTCAGACACTAGTTAAAGAAACAAAAGAAGAAAATTATGAATTGAAAATAATAATTCTTATACTTTAAAATAATTGACAACATGAATATCAAAATAACTTTTCTATATTTTTATTAACCAATGCTTAGGGCACTAGCTAGCCTTTTATTTTTTTATTAAAAAATATTAGTTATATTTGAGAACTTTGGGATATATATATTGTGACTTCAAAACAAAATATGCCACGTATAATGTCTTACATATTAAGCATCACACAGACACACACACACTTTAATATGGACTTAATTTGGGTGAAGGATGTAGTATACCAGCTTATTGAAAACTAACCTTTTGACTTTAGATGAATGAAGAAGAAAAATAGTGTTAACTATCTAATTATCTAAGAATTTGTGAAACTGAAACGTAGTAGCAACGAGAGAAAAGACATCACATGGGAGATTCCAAGGTAGAAACAATTTCCCGATTAGCTCAATGGAAAATCGACAACTTCGGACCTTGTTCTTACAAGAAATCCGACCCTTTCAAAATGGGTATCTGGAATTGGTAAAGTAACCACACCACACCACAAACGTTGTTCAATGAATTTCAACTTTTACGTTTTTCAATGATGTTCTTTTCTTGGTTTGATTAATTTCAGGTATTTGTCGATAGAGAGAAATAGATATCTATATATACATCTATTTCCTGAACCTTCTAGACTTTCTAAGGAACAACCTCCTATTGCTCGCTTCATTCTTCGTGTTTCCAATACTGCTTCATCTTCCTCCTCTTCCCGCAGATTTTACATTTCCCCTGGTATGCTATCTTGTTTTATCATCTTTTGGAGTATTTAGTGAATCACTATTTTGATCATTGTAAAGATTAGTCTCTTTAATTTTTAGGAAATGAAAAATCGTTCTTTAAATTGAAAATCATTAATGAGACCTCCCTTGGACGAATCGTTCTATTCCTGGTAGAAACGATTCTTGGGCAGACTTTACGCCGAACTCTGGATTACCAGATACCTTCTCCCGGGAACCAGAGGGTTAATATATTGGATTGGCAGGGGTTAGAGTGAAAATAAGAACTAAGAAAATGTTACCATTGATTGATTTGGATTCCTCTACTTATGATGATTTTCATGATGGAGGGACTGAATTGATTGGCTATTTTCAAGTTAAGGGATGATTTTGTCATTTTAGAATTTCTGATGGATAAATTGACCGATACTTACAATTTCGAGGACTAAATTGGGGATTCACTCTAGCTTTTGCTGATGTTGTATTTATTTTTTGATATTGAGACTCTAATTTATCATGTAAAATCCCATTTCCTTTGGCTCGGTCCATGTTTGAAAGGGACCGAGCTTGTGGGATTTGATCCGTCTAAAGTAAGAAGATTCAAGGGTTATTTTTTCAACAAAATCATGATTTGTTATAATGTGCTTGTAATGTCAACCATTTGATTCATTCATCAATCATCATTAGTTGATATTACTTACTTTAGAGGAGAAAAATCAAAGCTTGTGGGTATTAAATATTAATTGAGTGAAGATAATGATAGGAAATACGACAAGGAACTATGAACTATGAAATATGCCGAGGAAATATGATCAGTTCATATTGTATTAAAGTATATAAGATATGGTCAGTTCATATTGTGACATGAACTATGAACTATGAAATATGCCGAGGAAATATGTACATACACGACAAAATTAGGAAATGTCGTAGAGATGTTTAAATAGATAATTCTCAGATAAAGTGATGCACATTTAGTCTGACATTTTGTAGTTTCTATATCAACAAAAAAAGAAGTTTCTGCGGTAACCTCGCACACAACTGGTTGTTAAGTCTTCAAAGTGAAGTACATGTAAGCACCAATTGTAGTTCACCAATTGTAGTTCTAGTGATCTGTCTTTTCTTTTATTTACAAAATACCAACAATAAATACAGGGATAATTTTGTGTCAGCACCTTAAATTTGCAACCAATAAGTGGAATATTGCATTCATATGTATTGCTCAAACTCAAGATTCTATAACTATGATGAATTGCTGATAGAGGTTGTATTTATATGTGCTTAAAATTCACAGTACATGAAAGGGTGCTTAGAACATGTGACGACTTTGTCTGGCCTGTGGATACTACATTCCTTGGTCGCTTGATTATTGATGTTGAATTTCTTGACCTGAAGATCCATCCTCTGAATGTGAGTCTCTAATTTTGATAATCATCACTATGTTAATACAATGTTGATGCAACAAGATAAAATATTACTTGTTTATAAATATATATGTTTTTTCTTCTATAACTATCTATCTGTATAAAAAGTATTGTTTCGATTTACTTAGTAGCATATCGAGATTTTTATCCAATGACTAGCATTGTTAGATTGTTGCTTCTTAACATTTGATCTTTTATTTTCCTTTCTGTCGGAGAGTCAGGGTGGAGAAGCCAGTTCTATATGGCCATCTGACGGAAAACTGCAATCTGTTGCAACTCAAAACACTCTCCAATGCCTCTCTCGCATGCTTGATGAAGCTATACATGCTGACCTCACCATTATAACAGCAGACGGTACACTCAAGGCACATAAAGCAGTCTTGTCCGCAACTTCTCCTGCGTTCCAGGCCTCCTATCATGACAGCAGCGAAGATAAAGAGTCGTCTACAATACACATAGAAGACATGTCACAAGAATCCTGCATGGCCCTTCTAAGTTACATGTACGGCACAATAAAACCCGGAGATTTCTGGAAACACAGGCTTGCATTGCTTGGAGCAGCCAATAAATACGACATTGGCGATCTCAAAGATGCGTGTGAGGAAAGCCTACTCGAAGATCTTAACTCAGGAAATGTTCTCGAGAGGCTGAATGAGGCTTGGTTGTACCAGCTGCAAAAGTTAAAGAAAGGATGTTTCATATTCTTATTTGATTTCGGTAAGATATATGATGTTAGAGAAGAAATAAATACATTTTTTAGTCATGCAGATAGGGATCTAATGCAGGAGATGTTTCAAGAAGTGCTTACAATTTGGAAATAGGTTATATCATTGAACTGTAGAGGCACTCTTGTATATTGTAATATGATGGATCCATGTTTATAATCATGTTTTTACTTTATATAGTACTGGATTATATTATTCTGTAAATACTACCAATCTACTCTCTCTTAACAACATAGTCGTTAAAATGTCAAATGAGGTAGCACATTGTTATGTAGATGTATAAATGGCAAGTTGATTTTGGTTGGTTTATATACTTTTGTTTTCTTCTTAAATTAATCAATAGTAATGTGTCATGGGAAGCTTCAACTTAACTATCTAGGATTTTGATCAACTGAGTTGTCTTTTTTATTTTGATGTCAAATTGTATTCCGACTTTTGTGTGTCTAAATAGCTTACCTCTATGTTTGATTCTCTTAATTTCCATTGAAGATGATCAGAGCACTATATCATAAATCGATATGATCCAATTCGAGTAAGCCATACACTCTAAAGAGCAAAACCAATCCTTATTTTGCCCTCAATCAGAGTTTCTCATTGTCTCCTATATCTCCCTCGATCAACATCCGCCCCTTCGTATTCCCTCACCGCTGCTCTCCTCCCGTCTTCTCTCGCTGCAATTCATCTCCAATCAATAAGATTTGTACAAAGTCAATGACTTCTTCAAATTTCAATGCTATGTTGCGAGGTTGTGGTGTTCAACACTTGACAAAACATGCTGGTGTGTACTTCAAAGAAAGAACTCACATGAGACCTAGTGTGACCAACAACTTTTGTATCGTCCTTTGAATTCGGGGTTGCTTCATGGACCGAGTTTGAAGAGTTTCTCTACTTCGTCTTCTGATTGCTTCTTAGCTAAGGCTGCACATGATTTCCCATATGATATCAGCCCTCCTGCTCAACAACTGGAAAATTACTCTCCACTTTGCCTAACTCGTATGAATCCAAGTGTATTCGAGAAAAAATATAGTTATTTCGCAATTGCACGATATTACTATAAAATTTCTATACAACAGTCCTAGCTAGGATCATCACTCCAACATATAGTAGATATAAGTGTGGGAAATCACGTTTGATTCTTGGTTACCTACCACAACTGTCAAACTTGGATTTGTAAAAATGTTTGGTGATAAAAATCTTGTTACTATCAAGATCATAAACCATATAGGCCAAGGAAGAAAACCAATAAAAGCATATCTTCTAGCTCGGACTACTAATTTATTCTTACAACTTTCAGAATTATGTGAATAACGGAAGCATTCTAAAATTATGTGTATAACGTTAAGCATTTTAAAAATTCTAATTTCATCAAAAGGAGTTGATAAATACTTGAGAGAACCAAGTTTCTGTACATGTCAAGAACTTGGTAGTGCTAGCTAAGACTAACTTGACTATCATTCCTTAAAAGGAAAAGTCCAAAATGCATCTAGTAGTATAAGATTGTATTTGTAGTACATAAATAACTATATAAATAAAAGGGTAAAGAAATGTAAATTTGCGTTGAAGTCAGCATGTGAAACTGCTGCTGCCCAAACCTCATCAGCTTCACCGGTTCCGTGGCCAACTATTAAAGCAAAACAAAGAAAATCGTATATTATATGAATTTGAAGCTAATCAAGATACAAATAATGTATTGACACAAGATTTACCGATTAAAGTTTTGGACAGCAACTTCATCAACCACCATATTGACATGTGTGGGATCATTTTGATATGGTCGGACTACAAACAATTGCAATACATCTCCAACCTTCTTATCCCACACCATCTCCAAAAACTGAAACAAACAAGGGAGGAAAAAAGTAGTTAACAAAATCATATATATCTATTCAAGCGCAAACCGACAAATACAAAACAAGTCTCTTGAGAATGACATTGGTAAACATATAAACATAAATAGAATACACCTCCAAGAAACTGTGAACAGTTTTTCCATCACACCGAACTATGACATCGTTCAAATGCAGTCCAGCAGAGTCAGCAGAAGAACCATGAATTACCTACACACACATGGATCATATCAAGATGCATTGAATCAAACACCACAATAATAGGATTTCAAATCTTGAATAACACATAAATGCATTAAAGGCAAGAAACTAGTATGTGCAGAAATCTGAAATTACACTATATTCCTAGATAGTATACCTTTTCAACAAGAACTCCATTGCAAATACTCGGAATCTTTTGAATAACCTTCTCTATAACATATATATCAGCTGTGTAAAAGTTTGTAGCCTTAAATCCAAGAGAAGGTCGCCAGAGCCCCCTGTTGTTAGGAAATATTCATTAGATCATGAATGATTGGTTATACCTTAAGGTATTTATACGATGAAAATAAGTTGGTCAACACTGGACGTGTAAGTTTAATTCTTTCCAATAAGACTGATGCGAATAGGGAATTTCTCCAAGGTCAAACCTAACTAAAACAGAGCAAGGACTGACAAAAAGCAAAGATGGAGGGAGAAAATGACTGATGGGACTGTAGGTACACCAAAATCAAGTGCAAGCTTAAACAAAAACTAAAATTCGATGAATATGTTGAAAATGCATACAGCATGTAGCGTTGCAAATTCTTCATGCATAAGGTTTTTTTTTACAAAAAAACCAATTGAGTTTGATTGTTTCAGAATTTGAAAAAGAATATTGTCAAAATAGGCATCTATATGTTACATTCTTATAACAAAAAATACATGATTCAAAGCTTATACAGAAAGAGTAATGTCGGTGGCTAATAAAATTGCACAGATCAAATAACTGAAACATCAAATAAGGACTAATAAACACTCCATCAATTATATTATCATAATGCCAATAAAGTAATGAAATACAAAATTAATAGCTGGTAGTAGGTAATCTTCATCAAAAGGCAAGAATACTAATTTATTACAATTATGAAATTGTTACTAAAAAATGTCTCAACTGCAACATCGCGCATACAATACAAGTAACCAAATGAAAAATATTGTGTTGTTACCAAGTGCCTATAGAGCTCAGTGAGCAACTAAATAATGCACTATTAATAAATATAAACAATAAAATTATATTGATAAACACCATGGTATCTTACCCGTATCTTTTGTAATGCTCCCAGCATTTGTTAGCTATATTTATAGGCAAAAACGGGGTAGTGAATCCAAATTCATAATAAAATGTAATACCAATCACTTCTCCTGAAATATTTATAAGTGCACCACCCTCGCCACACTACAACAAAAACATATGTTAATAAGAATGGGAGAGAAGCTATAGGGGATGAGCTAACAATGTCAAAAAGAGCCGCAAAATAATGAAAATGCAAATAGAATGGGAGAGAAGTTACTCTTGTGGTCTGGCAAGTCCCCATGAAGAGCTCCTTACAGTCAAAATCACAGCGACCAAGACTGAAAAGGAACAAACAAGAGTTACAAACAAGGGAACATTGCCAAAATAAACTAATAATTCCCCAATGATAAGATATTTTAAGCAACATAATATTTAATATGAACAATGAGAACTCTATCTATCTAACTAACGTGAATTCACCAGGAGCAGCCATAAGATTAAACGGTTTGGCAAAATAACGCCCCACGGCAACTATTGCATGACCAGGAACAAGGTTAAAGTGGCTAGAATGTGGACGAAGACGAAATGACTTCTCCTCAGCCGGATTAACGTTGATGTAATCATCCACTTGTCTTAATGCTGCAGCAGCGAGGGATGAATCGGACTGAAACCGTATCCAAGCAATATTATAGTGGAAGTCGTAGGCACGAACTTCTCCCTCGTATGATCGACCATCATACAGGAATATCATAACCTACAAAGAAGAATTTAGAGTCTATTACCAATTTCACTTCACTGCGGATGCCTGATCATCAAGTTATGATGATTTATATTTTAGGATAAAATTATCAGTAATTGCATGTCGAAGGCATAAAAAATCCCAATAAAAAATTACACAGAGACATTGAAATCGTTTTAATCTGCACTATAAATAGCATCTAACAACCTCGTGACTCACTCGTCTATTGATTAGGTTTAAGAAATATTGTAGCAAATTTGATAAATCTAAAGACATAACATAAACCATGGATACCTAAGCAAAATCCAACAAGAACGCAATATTCAGAAAAGTAAGAAGACATCATGACTAGTCATCCCAATTAGGTTGAAGAGCCACAAATATAAGCACCAACCTTAAGATTCTCAGCCAACTTATCTTCCATCACGTCTTCTTCGGTGGGACGACGAATGAGATTGGCGGATGTTAAAACAATATGACCATTATTGCCATCATTTTCAATGATCACGCCAGAACATTGAGTCAATTCTTGCTCCCCTGTATTCAAATAAAGCAGTAATAGTAAGAGACAATCAAACTCTGATACCGTAACCATAAGTAGTAAATATGAATACAATTACTTTGTGTTAGTTAATTAATTACAAATTAGTTATAGTTTGTTACTCAAATAGTTGGTGCAATTAGACTCTATAAATAGGATTAGGCATAACACTTCTTAGATTAGGCATGTTCTGGTGTCAAACAGACAGACACCGACACTTATGATTACGGTGAATGATATTATTTTCCCAAATTATTATCAGCGTCGACGTGTCTAGTGTCCATGTTTGATAGACTATAAACAAAATTTGGAAGTATAGTTTGCACTTAAGAGGACTTGGAGAGTTGAATAATACCAGTAGTATAAGATAAAAGAGCAACAACGGACGAAGAAACCTTGAGAACAGCTCTCTTAGTATTAATATCCAGAAAGGCATTATCATCATTGACTGCGAATTTAGGTAGCTTTCGAGATAAATTTGTTAGGTAATGTTTGTCTTCCGGCGCTGACAAGGATTTTAAACATAGATTAGTGGCTACTTGAGAATGGTCTTAATAAAGAAGAAAAAAATCAAAATAAAAAGGAAAATCTCACTGAAATATTCATCTGGATCCAGCTCCCCTTGTTGCAAGAGACATTCTCGTACCCAAGGGTTTTTCCTCTTTAAGCACTTTTCATGCATTAGTTCTTCCGATTTTCCAAGTAAAGCGCGTATATTATTCGCATAATCCAGCTATGAACACCAACGAAAGCGAGAGAGGAAATAATTAGAAAAGCGATAAATAAATTAAAACCAAAAACAACAATTCGAGCTGGTTCGTCTGAATCCTATGCTTACCGAGAGAGGGAGAGAAAGACGGAGATTGATTCTGCTATGGAAGTTTACCTGGAGGGAGAAAGAGTCGAAGCTTGACTCTGCTATGGAGTATGGAATACGTACAGTACAACACATGCTTTGCTTACTTAGGTTAAGTAGGGGTGGTAAAACGGGTTGGGTATGTCGGTTCGGCCTATTTAACCCGTCAATTTGGGCGGGTTGGCTGAGGTTTTCAAAAGGCATGGCAATAAAATTCATATATGCGGGTATCCACTCGTACTATCCCCATTTTGACGAGAAAAATTTGAGTTGACTGGGTTTGGGTTCGGGTTTGGTTTTTCCCCGATTTTAAAAGACGGTGATGGAGCGGGTAATGGGTACATTAATACCCACCTCGAACCCGTCCCCGAACCCGTCCCGTTTATATAAACATCATAGTTTCCTTTTCTTAAATTAAATTATGTATAAAAAAAATATTATATATGCACAAAAAACTCTTAAATTACATTCATTCGTTTATTTTGTTTTTAAATTAAGTATTAAATAAATTGTTTTCCCTATTACTTTTTTGTTTAATAAAATTATATTATTGAAATAAAAATAGTTCTCGATTTTTAAATCATTTTTTTAATTAAAAAAATATCAAAATACAATTTGAGTTCATGTGGAGAGAAGCGAGACGGGGATACCCGAAATCCATTAGGGATACCCGAACCCCGTCGGGTATGGGGTTTTACTTTTCTTCCCCGTTTAAAATGAGGATGGGTATGGGGATACCCGAACTTTATAGGTTTGGGTTTGGGGAGAGCAAAATCTGCCCCGACCCGCCCCGTTGCCATGCCTGTTGTTGAATTTATTTTGACAATTATTTAGACGATTGAATTTATTTTGAGATTGTTTAATATTGTTGATTTTTTGTTAGTACTTGATTTTATTTTGACATTTATTTAATGTTGTTGGATTTTTATTAGTGTTTTGTTTTGTTGCGACTTCTTTATACTAAGGCTCTGTTTGGATTGATGGAATACAATGAAATGGAGCGGAGCGGAATGAAATATAATAATAATGTTCCAAATTAAAACATTATTATTATATTTCATTCCGCTCCATTCCATTGTATTCCATCAATCTAAATGGAGGACGACATTTATATTGGTAGAACGTATCGAATTAGTTGAACTAGGATTCATGAATTACTTTTTTTCTTTTTGTTGGCCCGGGCCTCTTTTTTATCTTTATTATAAGAAGAAAAATAGCAAAACATCAAAATCAATATACAGTAATAACTAGTTGGTGTAACTATTGTCAAAAAAAGTAATTAGTTGTTGTAACTTTTACTCTCTCCGTTCCTTTTCATTTGTCGTTTTAGAGACAAAAATTGTTTCAAATTATTTGTCGTTTTGATAATTTAAGGTTATATTTTGTCGATTATACCCATTGTTAATTACTCTTATTTTTTTCGATAAAACTAATTAAGGCTATATATTTGGAAAATAATTTTTTAAAAAAATTTTGGGTACATAAAATACTAGGGTACTAAATATTTTTTGTACATAATATATTAAATTTATCGAAAAGAGAATATGTGTATAAAAAAATAGGAATTTGTTGGTGGATTTAAAATTAGGGTATAATAGGAAAATAAAGTGAAAAAATACACTTTCTTAATTTGATGTTAATATTCTAAAATGACAAATAAAAATGAACGGATGAAGTAAATATTTTTACCAATATAACCTCATATAGAATTGTGAAGCATTAAAGTAAACACATCCGCAAAATTTTAAAAAAAGAACATTAAATGAGGATAGAAAAGTCTTTTAGCAATAAATATATCTTAAAAGTTGTGACTGTTCTCATAAAAATGGCCAAAATAATTTTTGAAAAATTTCTTATAATAATTTTCAGAGGGATTAATATATTTAAACTTTGTCAGCAATGAATTGTTCAGATGGTAAGAGTTTGAAACCTTTGAGCAGATGGATATCAGTTCAATCAGGTTGTTGCATATGGAAAATATAATTTTTTTAAAATATTGTTGAAGAATAATTATCATTAAACGACGAAGTAAACTTCGTACTTATAACAAGAAAAAATGAAGAAAAAATATATATTTGAACCTTTTTCATAAACATTATAATAATCTCAAATCAAATAATTCAACTCAAATAGTTAATAAACTCCGCAGAAAAATAATTTGTTCATGAAAATTCGAATTTGAATCTTAAATGAAACCATGTTTAGTAAGACTTTAATTACTTCCTAGTTATTAGAGTTCATTTTCGTAGAAACCAGAGAGTTAATGCTCCAAAAATATATTCTTTTTTATATATAATCCCAAAAAACTTAAATACTTATTGAAAATGAATTTTTGGTCCTGCAATTCTCTACTCAATATTCAATGTGTTATGAGTTTGACCACTAAGATATTTCGAAAGAAAATTTAAATATTGAAGTCCAAATTTAAATATTGCAGTCCAGTAAAAGCAAATGTATTTAAAGAAGAGTTTCGTATAATTCTTTACCACCAATCTTTTATTTCTGTCTTTCTTTGGAGCAAGTATATACACAAAGGTTGCATTTGATTTGCAAAAAATTATGAATTGATCAAGACAACTCTTATTATACTGTTTTAATTATAAATTTGTGTTTTGGATTGAACAAATTTGTGGTGAATAGAGTGGACAAAAATTAAATCACATGGCAACTTTTTATGACAAGTACACATTGTCTACTTATCCATAATTAAAAACCTAGAAGAGTCCATTCTTTTTGTAAAATTATCCAGTCATTAAACCTTGTCTAGTTCAATTTAGTCAAAGTACTCATGCTTAACTAAATCCATCACAAGCTCAAGACAAACTCTAGCTATTAAATATCAAATAAATTTCTTCTATCATTTACACAGGCCCTTCCTCAAATAAGCTTCTTCTATCAATTACATAACTCCTTTCTTCCTTTTCAATCCCACTACAGCATCCTGTAAAAAATATAATGATATAATTCACATTTTTGTAAATAATTTCACATTTACATACAATATAACAAACAAGAATTTTGTCAAAAACAAAAAAACAAACAAGAGTGAAAATTTTGTATGAATAAATTAACTAACCTCACCACCACTTGTAAGTTGTTTCACGTTCTTGTTAACTTCAGAAGGATTTTGAGGCTTAGAGTTAATTTTCATAAACTCTTTTAGCAACGAGACATGTATAGCAGTTTGACAACTGTCAAACTCTCCAACTAGCATTCCCACAACCTGCCCTTGAATGTTGAACACCGGACCTCCAGAGCAACCCTTTCTACACATGAAACCATTACACTGTATAATGGGAATCGAAGGGTCAAGATTCTTCTCAAATGGAAACTTTTCTGATTGATGTGCATCAAAATATTTCTGGTTCCATATATGTCCCATTATGCGATGACTTGGTGTTTTCTTCGAGTCAAGTTGATAATTAACGCAAGTCTTAAAAGGACCGGGCAGAACCAAATCTTTAACACACGGGTATGCAGCACGTCCAACAAATATGGACCATATCAAATCTTCTGAATGACCAACTTGTAACAACGTCTGACAATCCGATATTGATCCATCATCGGCAAATTCTGCATTATTGTCACAGTTGGCACCTTTGACGACCAATAAAGTTGTGTCCCAAGTGGTCTTCATGTACAGTGGTCGGGCTTTCAAAAAGCAGTTATCCTCAAACCTACGAACTGCAACACTATAATTTGCTTTAGGAAAATAATGCGCACAAGTCAAGAGTAATAGGTCATTCTCTTCGATTGGATCCAGCAAAGTTTTTTTATCAACTTTTAGGGCAAACCCCGTAGCATATGCTTCAACTTGATTACCATTTTCCTTATAGTTCACCTTTATAAGCCATGTACAAGGCTTCAACCTCTCACTTAATTTCATAAGTTCAGAATCAGACAATAATCATATATAAAAAAACAAACATTTAACATTTAACATTTAACAAAACATTTAACAAAACAAACATATCCTAAATTAAAATATTTGTGCATTGATAAAAATAGATTTTGAAACATCTAAGCTACTGTAGCCACCAAAATTTAACCCTTCTCATCTAAATAGATAAAGAATAGATCCAATAGTTATCAAATAAAAAACAGAGCTGCATAAATGCTAAATATTATCCCATATATGGAAGGCAAACTTAAAAACAGTTTTGAAGATTTAGTCATTAAAAGGGCAACTTAAAAAAGTCCAACAATATGCAAAGTAGTAGAAACACAAGAAATTTAATCATTTCCAATCAAGCATTCAGTGAGAAATAAAAGTATAGCCTAAGAACCATGCATTGTATCATGAATTGGTGTATTCACAAAAAGCACAACTAAACATTGCATTCATAGGACAATTATTGTATAGCCCAATACCAAAACTCTAAATGGGATTATAAACACTCAAAAGACACTGTAGATAAAAATGCTTTGAACAAACATTCACTTAACTGATTTGCTAATTATTTACTATCAATAAAATTATAATTTCATAGAATATTTACCATCAACAAAACAATTTCATAGTATATTTTTGTTTTACTCAAAAAAAAAAAAAAATCAGTTTGTAGTTATTTGGAAATTATTTACTCAACAAACACCAAAAAAAAAAAAAAAAACACACAGCAAAAACGTAAAGGGAAAGTAAAAGAAAGACACTATTACCTGAACTGCAGGAAGAGGGTTGATGCTAGACGAACTCATCTCTGCAAAAGGAGCTGCGAGAGTAAGAAACAAAACATTAGAGGAATCAACACTAATTTCATCATCAGAATCAGTTCAAAAATAACTTTAAAAGAAAAGAGCAAGGATATGTGGTTTAACTTTGAACAAATTAGAATGCCTAAGAAATGAGTTTAACTACAAATTAGTATTAACAGAAAAACGAAAAAAAGGGTTGAAAAGGGTTGCATTACATTGAAATGGTAGAGACTGTCGCAGCTTGAGCTTAGAGAGAGCGGAGACGCAGTTTTGAATAGAATAGGGTTTTTTTACAAAGAGTAATGTTATTTTGTAAGAATTATTTACATAAAAAAGAAAAAGAAGTGATTATTGCCACCTAAGATTTTTTTTTTATATTAAAAAATTCTTACTAAATATCATTTTCTATAAATTATAATAGGAGTTCATTTTTTATTTTTCTTTTGAAATTCTACATTAGGTCATTAAATTAATAGATACATTTTTTTTAAAGAAATTATCTTTTTATCATTTAAAATACTATAATAACTACGTAGTAAATATTATTTACCAAAACTATAAAAAAAATTATATTTTTTTAAATTTTTAACACTCATAATAGTCAATATTAATTATTTTTCTATGAAAAACTATAAAAAAAAAGTAATGCTTATAAAATATTAAAATTGTATTTTTTCTTATAAAATTGCTATTATCTTTGAAATACAATAATCAATAAATAATTATTTTATTCATAAAATATTCATTAATTTAATTAATTGATTTAATATACTTTTACATTTGAATTTTCAAATGTATCATAGATACTCTTTTTAAATGTATCGCGTCAAATATGTATTTGATATGGATACATATTTGATACTTTCGGATACATATAGAAGAAATATCAAAGTGATGAAATTTTATATTTTTAATATAAAAATATCAAACACGTATGTTGAGCGAAGAAATTTTCTTGACGCAAAAAAAACCAATGGATTTTTTCACTGATAAATGGACATGGCAACATTTTTTTTATACTAAATGGACATATATAGCAACCTAGAGAAATAACCAATATTGCTTTTAATTTTCTAACAAGATTACGATTTCTTAGTTTTTACATTCCGAATGTTGCAATTGTGAGTTTTAAGCTCCGTTTGAATTGATGGAATGGAGCGGAGCAGAATAGAGTGGAGTGTAATAGGATGAAGCAGAATGAAATAAATATTACGTTTCATTGTTTGAATATTTTAAAAATGAGATGAACAAAATTGAAGGTAAGTGGTAGTATAATATTAAATTCATTTCATCATATTTCATTCCGCTCCGCTCCATTCCATTATTATATTTTAAATCCAAACAATAGAACATTATTATATGTCATTCCGCTCCGCTCCATTCCATTACATTACATCAATCCAAACAGATCGATCAAAATTCAAAAACATTACCCATATGTGAACAATTTCTTCCACTCCAATATTGAAAGGAATGTAGACAAGTAAGCAGTTGGAAAAATTGGAAGAGAAGAGAAGAGAGTAATGATGTTCATCGTTTTGCAGAACGGTCAAACAAAAACATACCCCAAATTCATCATAACAAGATCTTATTGCTGTTATTCAATGGTTAATTTCTGGACTGTTACAAATTAAAATGATATGTGAAATCATGTCCATTCAAAATCCTCATTCTTCCCATTTTTGCGGCAAAAAGATATTGACAACATCACAGTGACACACGGTGCTATTACGTCGGCGACGATGATGACCTCCAAAAGGATCTCCCCTATCCAAGCTATTTGTTACTCCGGATATTATTAATTAGATACATTAAATATTCTACGAATTTATAAAACAAACTTTTTCTTATAATAACGATTAGAAGGATTATTAATATTTTTGTTAAAAAACATACACTCTCTATTTCTTTTTATAAAAAACAGTTTGAAAAAATTACACAAATCAAGAAAACACATTGTAAATAGTTCTTTTATTTTAATACTCTTATAAATTTAAACTTATTCCATTTATACCCTTATTTAATTTTTCTAAATTCAATTAACTTACTTATTTTTGATATTCTCTTTCATAATAAATAAGGGCCTAAGTGAAATTCAACATTTAAAATATTTAAAAATTAGTCAAAGTTTCTTATAATAAGGAACAAATAAATTTTCACTTTTGTTTCTTATAAAAAAGAACGGAGGGAGTATTTTATATAATAAAAGCCTTGTCCAAAGACCTTGAATGTCGGATTTAAAATTTGTATTAGTAGGAATTAAACTTGTCACTAAAATATTGTTATGAGGGTTGAGAACATGACTCTTCGTTGAGCAAAAGAATTCAAGTTTGATTTTTAAAACCACCTATTTAAAAAGTAGATATGGAGATATCTTAGAACGCCTACTAGAAATAAAATATTTTCATCATGGTGTTAGGAAGAAGGAAAATATTTTAAATATTCATGTTCGATTTTCAAGATTTTACACACCCGTTACTTGAGTAGAGAAATGAGTTCGTTTCTTAGCTAACCAACAACTCTATACATGAAATTTGTATGATTTTACATTGTTGTCTATTTAAGTAGATAAATACGTTAGGTGTTTAACTAGCCAACACCTTGTCTAAATGAATTTTTCAGGATTTTATACGCACACCTTCTAAAAGGTGCATGAAACCTGTTTTTTTTTTTTTTTTTTTTAAAGTTATTTACATTTTTTTAGATATTGATGATGTTACCATTCTTGGACTGATGTGAAAACAAACATCGTAACAATATTTAAAGGAACATCAATATCAGACGTCTAAAATCTTGAAATATTCACCTATACGAGGCATTAGATAGTTAAGTACCTAACAAAGTTCTCTACTTAAGTAGAAAGCGGTGTAAGATCCCAAGAGTTTCATGAATAGAGGTATCATCTAGTTAAGTAGCAAACTCAGTTCTAAAGCACCAAACATGTATAATCTTGAAAATTTCATGTATAGGGGGTGTCAACTAGTTAAGTTACAAACTCATTTATAAAGTAGCGGACATGTAAAATCTTAAGTAGAGGACAATCTTTTTTGCTCAAATTTCTTAATTTTATAATATCTATTACTTAAATAGTGGTAAAATAAAAATAAAAATAAGCATTGTGCGCGAGAAACAAGACACCAAAAGAAATTCTAAAACAAATTAGGCTCTACATTACATGGGCCAGCCCAATATGCACTCAACGATGGGCGTTTTCGGGCCCAAAACAACCCTAAGAGTAAGTAAGCAAGCATGTATTGTACTGTGTACGTATTTCATACTCCATAGCAGAATCAAGCTTCGTCTCTTTCGGTAAGCTTCCATAGCAGAATATATCACCGTCTTTCTCTCCCTCTCTTGGTGAGCTTAGGATTCAGACGAACCAGCTCGAATTGTTGTTTTTGGTTTTAATCTATTTATCGCTTTTCTAATTATTTCCTCTCGTTGGTGTTCATAGCTGGATTATGCGAATAATATATGCGCCTTTACTTGGAAAATCGGAAGAACTAATGCATGAAAAGTGCTTAAAGAGGAAAAATCCTTGGGTACGAGAATTTCTCTTAGGGGAGCTCGATCCAATTGAATATTACAGTAAGATTTTCCTTTTTTTATTTTAATTTTCCCTTCTTTGAAACTATTCTCAATTAGCCACTAATCTATGTTTGAAATCCTTCTCAGCGCCGGCGCTGGAAGACGAACATGACCTAACAAATTTATCTCGAAAGGCACGTAAATTCGAAGTCGAAGATGATAATGCCTTTCTGGATATTAATACTAAGAGAGCTGTTCTCAAGGTTTCTTCCTCCGTTGTTGCTCTTTTATCTTATACTACTGGTATTATTCAACTCTCCAAGTCCTCTTAAGTGCAAACTATACTTCAAAATTTTGTTTATAGTCTATCAAGCATGGACACTAGATAGAGTTCTCATTGTTCATATTAAATATTATGTTGCTTTAAATATCTTATCATTGGGGCAATTATTAGTTTATTTTAGCAATTTCCCTTGTTTTTAACTCTTGCTGCTCCTTTTCAGTCTTGGTCGCTGCGATTTTGACTGTAAGGAGCTCTTCATGGGTACTTGCAAGACCACAATAGTAACTTCTCTCCCATTCTATTTGCATTTTTATTGTTTTGCAGCTCTTTTTGACATTGATAGCTCATCCCCTATAGCTTCTCTCCCATTCTTATTAACATATGTTTTTGTTGTAGTGTGGCGAGGGTGGTGCACTTATAAATATTTCAGGAGAAGTGATTGGTATTACATTTTTTTATGACTTTGGATTCACTACCCCGTTTTTGCCTATAAATATAGCTAGCAAATGCTGGGAGCATTACAAAAGATATGGGTATGTTACCGTGGTGTTTATCAATCTAATTTTATTGTTTATATTTATTAATAGTAGATTATTTAGTTGCTCACTGAGGTCTATAGGCACTTGGTAACAAGACAATATTTTTCAGTTATTGTGTATTTGGTTACTTGTATGCGCGATGTTGCAGTTGAGAGATTTTGTAGTAAGAATTTCATAATTGTAATAAATTATTATTGTTGCCTTTTGATGAAGATTACCTACTTGTATGTGTTTATTAGTCCTTATTTAATGTTTCAGTTATTTGATCTGTGCAATTTTATTAGCCACCGACATTACTATTTCTGTATAAGCTTTGAATCATGAATTTTTTGTCATAAGAATGTAACATATAGATGCCTATTTTGACAATATTCTTTTCCAAATTCTGAAACAATCAAACTCAATTGGTTTGTTTGGAAAAAAAAACCTTATGCATGAAGAATTTGCAATGCTACATGCTGTATAAATTTTAAACATATTCATCGAATTTCAGTTTTTGTTGTTAAGGCTTGCACTTGATTTTGGTGTACCTACAGTCCCATCAGTCATTTCCTCCCTCCATCTTTGCTTTTTGTCAGCCCTTGCTCTGTTTAAGTTAGGTTTGACCTTCTTGGAGAAGTTCACTATTCACATCAGCTTATTGGAAAGAATTAAACTTACACGTCCAGTGTTGACCAACTTTTGACATGTGGTGTCATGCAATCTTGTTTCTCTAAAATGGTGATATTTTCACGGTTATTAAGTTTCCAACTTCATAATGTTCACAAGTATTTCAATTCTGCCCATCTGTAGTGGTTTGGTCTCTTAAAATAGTTCTAGTACTGGACAGTGGATCCTAAATAAATGAATCAATTTTTCACAACTTGTTAGGTATTGGGCATTTTACTGGCATTTTGAAAAAACAACTTATTTTCATCGTATAAATACCTTAAGGTATAACCAATCATTCATGATCTAATGAATATTTCTTAACAACAGGGGGCTCTGGCGACCTTCTCTTGGATTTAAGGCTACAAACTTTTACACAGCTGATATATATGTTATAGAGAAGGTTATTCAAAAGATTCCGAGTATTTGCAATGGAGTTCTTGTTGAAAAGGTATACTATCTAGGAATATAGTGTAATTTCAGATTTCTGCACATACTACGTTTCTTGCTTTTAATGCATTTATGTGTTATTCAAGATTTGAAATCCTACTACTGTGGTGTTTGATTTAATGCATCTTGATATGATCCATGTGTGTGTAGGTAATTCAAGGTTCTTCTGCTGATTCTGCTGGACTGCATTTGAAAGATGTCATAGTTCGGTGTGATGGAAAAACTGTTCACAGTTTCTTGGAGGTGTATTCTATTTATGTTTATATGTTTACCAATGTCATTCTCAAGAGACTTGTTTTGTATTTGTCGGTTTGCGCTTGAATATAAATGTATGATTTTGTTAACTACTTTTTTCCTCCCTTGTTTGTTTCAGTTTTTGGAGATGGTGTGGGATAAGAAGGTTGGAGATGTATTGCAATTGTTTGTGGTCCGACCATATCAAAATGATCCCATACATGTCAATATGGTGGTTGACGAAGTTGCTGTCGAAAAATTTAATCGGTAAATCTTTTGTCAATACAATATTGTATCTTCATTACCTTCAAATTCAAATAATATATGATTTTCTTTGTTTTGCTTTAATAGTTGGCCACGGAACCAGTGAAGCTGATGAGGTTTGGGCAGCAGCAGTTTCACACGCTGACTTCAACACAAATTTACATTTCTTTACCCTTAGTTATTTATATACTAAAAATATACATTCTTATATTACTAGATGCATTTGGACTTTCCTTTTATTAAGGAATGAATGATAGCTAAGTTAGTCTTACCACTACCAAGTTCTTGACATGTACAAAAACTTGGTTCTGTATAGTATTTATCAACTCCTTTTGATGAAATTAGAATTTTTAGAATGCTTAACGTTATACACATAATTTTAGAATGCTTCCATTATTCACATAATTCTGAAAGTTGTAAAAATAAATTAGTAGTCCGAAAGCTAGAAGATATGTTTTTATTGGTTTTCTTCCTTGGCCTATTATGGTTTACTCTAACCATGTAGTTTTGTATTATATGTTGAAAAATATAGAATTATTAATAAAATAGGAAGTTGAGATAAGCCGCTAATAACCATAATATCGTTTAGATAGTTACAACATTCAAGTTTCGTTTCAGGAAATATGCAGGATATTATGAAGTGTATAAATTAAGATAGACAACATATGATCACTTGATATTCTGAATTCTGATAAGAATTATAAATATGCACATACACAACAAAATTAGGAAATGTTGTTGCTATATTTAAATAGAGAATTGGACCAATGCAGAGACTTCCACGAGCTAATATCCTTGAAGTGATGCACATTTAGCCTAATATTTGTTGTTTCTATATCACCAGAGAAAGAAGTTTCTGCCATAACCTCATACGGAATGGAACTGCTCCAAAGTTCGGTTGTGAGGTAAGTAAAATTTTGCCAAAAATTGTTTCACCAGGAATCAAACTCGAGTTCTTCCGAATGATTCGTCCTTGCGGGAGCTCATTAACCACTTGAGTCTTGAGCCCAATGTCTTGGTTTAATTTACTAAGTACCAACAATAAAAACCTTAAATTTTGAGTCAGCAGCTTAAATTTGCAATTGCAACCAACAAGTTTAACAGCAGCTTAAAGCTTAAATTTTTTCCGTCATGCAGACAGGGCGCTACTGCTGGAGATGTTTCAAGAAGTGCTTACAATTTGGAAATAGATTATGTCTTTGAACTGTAAAGACACTCTTGTATCTTGTAATATGATGGATCCATGTTTATAATCATGTTTTTACTTTATATAGTACTGGATTATATTATTCTGTAGATAGTACCAATCTACTCTTTCAATTTCAACAACATAGTGGTTAAATTACTTGATATAAATGGCAATTGATTTTGGTTGGTTTATATACTTATGTTTTCTTCTTAAATTAATCAAATATCATGTGTCATGGGAAGCTCCAACTTACTAACTATTTAGGATTTTGATCAACTGAGTTGTGTCTTCTTCTTTTTTTTTGGAATAAACTGAGTTGTGTCTTAGGTAGTGGTACAAGTCTTTTATTTTGATGTCAAATTGCATTGTACATCATGATTTCTAAATCTCCTACATCTTTTCTTAGAGTTGTTGCATTTCATTTTTATGTACTTATGTGTGTTTATTAGAGTCTACTTTTGTTAGTAGATGAAATTCCTTTAATTTCATACGTATAATATTTCCTAGTTCCATTGTATTTAAAAGTTCTCTAACTGTTATGATTGAGGGCAAAACATTTTCACCTTTTATGAAAATTTTGTATTTTACATATGCAATGTGGTTTTAAATACTGTCTTTATGCTTTGTATTATAAGTCAAAAAAAATTATATTATCAATAACTAAGGTCCCGTTTGACCCGGCTTATTTTCCTCTTTTTTTCTGCTCCTTAAAAATAGTAAAGAAGGAAAAAAATGTGTTTGACTTTACTTTTTTTTATTTTTTTACTTCTTTACTTTATTTCTCTAATACTTTTAAGGAAAAATAGTGTCAAATATAATTTTATACTTCTTTATTTCGTTTAAGCTAAAATAAAAAGTAAAAAATAAGTCAGGCCAAACGGGGCCTAAAAACAAAAAGGAGCTTTTAAAAGGTTGGTTCTTGATTTTTGTGTGTCTAAAAGACACCTCTATGTTTAATTATATTTTGCAATGGACACATTCAAGATGATGAAGGGCACTAGAAGATATGATCCAATTTGAATAGGTCACACTAAAAAGAGGTAAATGTTTAGAAGTCCTTGCAAGATGAACTGAATACATGTTTATAAAGTATAGACGATCCTTACATTACAACCCAGTTTGTAAGAATGAGTTAGGCCTGAAACTCAATTCTAAAATGGTATTAGAATCTCCTTCACGATTCACTAGGCTGCCTACTATCAGGTTTTGATCGAACCATCTACCATTTATATCCGCGCCCCAAGCCCAACAATGCTGAGGGTGAGGGGGTGTGTTAAGAAATCTCACATTGGTTAATGTATAGACAATTCCCACCTTACAAATTGATTTTGTAAGAACAAATTAGATCCGAAATTCAATTCTAAAAGTAAAATAGAGCTAAAAGAAGAGAAAATGTTATATTTTCATTTGATAAAAATTGAGAGGCCCTAATGCTGATATATAAGCAGAATCATGCATATAGCATGACTCTTCTTCACACACTAGATTATAGAAAATTTATATTGATTTTTATTTAATGAGATTGTTTGTTCTCATTAACCATGCATGAAATCAACCTAATTAACCCCCCAAAGAAAGAAAAGACATTAAGTTTTCTAATTAAAAGAAATTAAGTGTGAAGAAATTAAGTTTATTAAGTTCATATTAAATCAATCCATTTTGTCTATTGATACTTTTCTAATTAAAAGATCTTAGATATTAGCATGGTATAAAATTAGAAACAAATTTTTCAAAAAAACAAAACCAAAAATTGCACAAAATCGAATACTGTAATTTTGATATTTTTGAATATCTTTTTGCGAAAACTATCAAATCATACCAGATTTTTTATTGGTTTTTTAAAACAAATTAAACTGCATACATATATTTTAATAATTATTTACTTTTTTATTAGTATGATATATTACATTAACCTATTATTTATTTTATTTTTTAAATATTTATTAGATTTAATTTAATATTTTATTATTATTTCAAATATTATTGATCATTGTCATCCCATAATACTCCCTCCGTTTTTTTTAATTGTCCTTTTAGAATGATAACACCAAATTAAGGAAGTCTATTTTTGCACGTTATCTTCCTATTATACCCTCATTTTAATCTACCAAAAAATTCCTATTTTTTTGCACTTTTTCCAATAAATTTAATATATTACGTAAAACAAAAATATTATCTTTCTCTCATAACAAACAATTGCTAATTACTATCTCTTTCTCCAATAACAAATCATTGTCACGAAACTCTACCATCGCAAATAACACAAACCATGTTTTAGTCATATACGAGTATATTTATCTTTTATTTTTGCTTTTATTAGTAAAATAAAAAGGTACTAACAACCGTTTGCCAACAATAAAAAACTCAATCACAAGGTTTTCTTTGGTACAAATGAATATAGCTTGGGCAGATAAAAACTCTAATCTATGATAAATTAAATCGCGTGCTGTAGAATTAAAATAGCTGAAAATTTAATGCACAGTATGTTATTTATGGAATGAAATTTTAACCTATCGTAAAATGATTATTATAAATAATAAACTTTGGTTTCAATTTGAAATATAATAGAGATAAACTTTGTTTTAAAAAATAGTAACATATATCTTGAATGTTACAGAACATATTATAATGCAACTTGGTAGGAAAACCAGTTAGCATGGTAGTGGAACATTGTTGAAAGGTAGTTGCTTATCTTGAATCGGACCTGATGCCCAAGAGTGACAATCTTTCTTGTTATGTAACTTGGTAGTGGAACATTGCTGGGAGAGGGAGACTTTGAGAAGATAGGTGAGCCGGCCTTTGTAACCATCATTAAAGAAAATTTTATCTAGCATGACCTTCTCCTCACTTCGTAACGGAGCCACCATCAATTCAAACTTCTTCCTATACTACATGATTGTTCCACTCTGCTTCAAAAATTGTATAACATCATCATCCTTAAACTCCAGAATCTCTAGCTTCCTCCTACCACTATATGAGTGTGTTTGTTTAAGCTTTTAAAAAAAATGATTGTGGGTGTGGTTGTTTAATCTACGGTGATTGTGCTTGGGCCTGGTTTTTTTTTTAAGAAGCATGCTTGGGCCTAGTTAAAATAGATTTAATAAATAGTTTTGTTTATAGATTTTAAAACAACTTCTTTTTTAGAGAATTTTTGTATATATATGATATAGATATGATACAATTGATATAATACAATTGATTACGTGATTTTCATTTCAGAGGTTAACAATAAAAATCAAACCATTTGAACGAGGTAGAATTAAACCATTCTCGTGAATCAACTATGTATTGGTTCATAATATTTCGTGAATTAATTTGCAGAAACGTACATACCAAATAATAAAGAAATGACTTATAATCGGCCCAACGGAATGTGAGGCCTAAAATGAAAATTAAAATGGGGCCTAACAAAAAAAAAAAATTAAAATGATTTTTTTTAAGAAATAATAATAAAATATTATATTTCACAAAAAATGAACTGAATATTTTTTGGGTAAAAAAGTTTAAAATTTAGTATCAATTATATTATGTATTATAATTGTTTTAAAAAAAACCTCAATTTTGTAATTAAAATTTATTATTAGAACATAAAGCAAAATAACAAAAACTCTACTATAATATAATATAAACGGGCAAAAAAACAAATATATTTTTTTATTTAAAGACAAACATGATTTTTAATGTGTATTATATTTTTTTATCTATTTTAAATTAATATGTTTGTTTAAAATTCATAATTTTTATATAATTTAAGCTTAGCAAAATAACACTATGACTAATTAGAACATGATTGTGTATTGTCAAGAAATGATTTTTATTCCTTAAAATAGGATTTTTTTTTACGAAGAAAAGGACTTTTAATAATGACGGTTATTGGATTAAATTTTATTTTGTCTTTGACCGCAAAAAGTAAATAATGATAATAAGAAAAGAAAAAGGACAAAATTATGCTGCCCATAGGACTTGAATCTGCTTCCATGAAATAAATGAGCGTCACGCAGCCAGTTGAGCTAACTAATAGATTGTAATACGTTTTTGGAGGCCTAAAGGCCATTAGAAAAAATATTTTTTTAAAAAATATAAATTATAACTCTAAAAATAAAAAAAAAATTTATAAAAATAAGAAGAAGAAAAAGGAAGGTACAGAACATAAAAATTAAAAAATTTAGGTAAAGGAAATCTACGTATAAAAATAGGAATAAAAATCATGATAAAAGATAAGCATAAGAAATAGTAACCCAGTCTAACATATAACAACTTATCAAAAATAAAAAAGGAAGTTATAACAACTTAAAAAAAAAAAGAACATAATAAAAGAATATGCATGGGGAAAAAAGGAAAAGATCAGATCAATTTATGTAAAAAAAGATGGACAAAACTTTTAAGTGCATTTCTTTGGGTGCTTTTTGTATGGTTCATAACATAAAATTCATATTTTGTGGATATAACAAACTTTGAGAAAATCATGAATTTGAGGCAATCATAGTTTTCATGTCAAGAATCGTGAAACAAACATGTAAAGAAATGCACCTAAGTTTTATCCAAAAAAGAATATCATGTCTCCAATAAAAGATTAAGAACAAAAAAATAGAAACAAAAATGCAATATATAAATTTTTATGTTAATATAATGACGAAATTAAATATCGAATAAAAATCAATAGACCCGTGCATTCGCAAACTAATTTTCTTAAATAAGTTAATTTGTTTTACAAATTCACTACTCTAATGATGTTAATATTTTCCATCATATAATTTGTTTTCGAACCCTTAAAATTCAAAAAACACAACTAAATAGAAACACTAAATCTGACGAAAAAAGACAAGTAAAAAGGAACGGAGAGAGTAATATATTAGAACGTACCACGAACTGAAATAGCTACCGACTATGTATACCCCTATGTATATCGAATTCTTTCAAGGTTACGTACCGTGTACCCAAACTCGTATTACGTGTCGAAGTGAATTGCGAATCATGTGACTATGAGTAGCACTATTCATCTTGAAGAGAACAATTGATTGAAGAAGATAGAAAGATAAATTTGAGGGAATTAAGGGATTCTTTTCAATTTCTTTTAATTAAGATTGAAAAGAATACAAATATAACTTGACTATATATATTTTAAAAAAGAATGTAACTATAATGTTTAATTCTCTCAACAAACTATATATATAATTCAATTTCTAAAATATTTAAATTTGATAGATATCAAAATTTTATGAATTTGGATCTTCTAAAGTAGTAAAAAGTAAAATGAAGAAATTAAAAATTGTGATTGTAACACCCTCATAATTAGTTATGATGTACGTGCAATATTTACCTTTAATTTATAAAATCACTCGTTTTAAAGGAGTCAAATCCAAATTTTATACTCTTCATATGCTAGGCTTTATTTTATCAAATAGTAATCATTTTGACTCGATCAGAATATACTTTCAAATTTAAAATTAGATATCAACATTTTATACTATTGATAAGCTAGTCTTTATCTTATTATTAAGGGTAAATAGGTTAATACCCCTGCAATATGGACGAGTTTTATTTTTCCCCTTGTAATATTTTGTTTGATGACTCGCCCCTTGCAAAGTTTATTTTTTTTCTAGTTTATTTTACCCCCTGCAATGTTGGCCTTTACTCCCCTGCAGGGGGTAAAAAGGAAATAGAAACAAAAATCAACATTGCAAAGGACGAGTCACACAAAGAAAAATTATAGGGGAGAGAGAAACCAAAACTCGCCCACATTGCAGGGGTATTAACCTCTTTAACCTATTATTAATTTGAATCATATTTTGTCAAAGAATAAAAATTGAAACATATCCATTTTTTCTGCTAAGTAGTTTATAGTGTTTCTAAATATTATAGTGTTTCAACCTATAAATGAATGAAAAATCTTAAATTCAAAATCGACTTCTAAATATTATAATGTTTATATAACAATCGATCTATACTCATATAGACAAAAACATATTCGTTTTTTCCTTCATAAATTACAAAATAAAGACCCAATCTATTCTCGTATAGACAAAAATATATCCGTCTTTTCTTCATAAATTACAAAATAAAGACCCGATGAATTCACTACTATCATAGAAATATATGGGAACCACATGTCATGCACTTTTTTTTGGATAAAAATGAGGGTCTAAGCCTAGTAGAACATAAATATATAGAGGAAGAGGAAAGATTTAGAGAAAGATTTGAAAAATTTAGAGAGATAAAGATTGTGTAGAAATGAAATGAGAAGTGATGAATATACAGAAGGAGAGGAAAGTAATTGTTGCATCATTTTGGGTAACTTGTTGGAATTGAGTGGTCAATTTTATTTTTAAATGGTCGGTACTTTTTGGCGGCTAAAACCCTTATAATGTGATGGGCCAAACTTGTTGGAAACCCAGTCCACCAAAAAGTTACTCGTCCTTTTATTTTTGAAATGGTTCAAATTTGTTGGTGGTCAAGCCGCCAACAAGTTGAAAATTTCTCTTTTGCCCCCATGTTTCTTCTAACCCCCCCCAAAATTTTAAATTTGCCCTCATAAAAATTTTCGGAAAACGTTTTCCAAATATTCACAATTTTCGGAATCTATTTTCCGAACTCAAGTTATGCATGAAAATCTACGAAACAGGCACAAGGATAAAACACAGTTCGGAAAATATTTTCCATATGCAATTCGGAAAACGTTTTCCGAAATTTATGTTTTTTCGGATAACGTTTTCCAAAGCCGGAGATATTTATAGAAACCTTACCTACTGTATTGTCACTTATTCATCCTCACTCAACCTTAACCCTTATGAGATGTGTTGCGTTTTTTCGTGATTTCGGGATCTACAATAAACATTGAAGCATTGGCAAATGGTTTCAACGCATATTTCAGGATCTTCAAAGAAGGGTTTTGGTCGGATTGAAGAATAAGGGTTTTAGCGCGTGACAAGAAGAAGAGTTTTCTGTGAGAAGAAGAAGAACAAAGATTTTGTGTGATTGAATAAGAAGAAGAAACAAGGGTTTTTGTTTCTAATGTGCGTGTTTCTGATTTTGAGAAGATGAAACATTCAAGTTTATTTTGGAAAATAGATTCCGAAAATTGTGAATATTTGGAAAACGTTTTCCGAAAAATTTTATGAGGACAAATTTGGATTTTTGGGGGGTTAGAAGAAACATGGGGGGCAAAAGAGAAATCTTCCAACAAGTTACTTGTCATTTTTTTAAATTGGCCTATATTGTTGGCGGTCTACAGACTACACTGCCACAATGGTCTTTTCATAATTTTTTAATTACAATAATATTGTTGAGGATTTTTCTTACCTTTTCAGGGCTAAAACTAGGGATGTACATGAGCCGGATTAAGTTGGGTTTAAGCAAAACCGAAATTCGAATTATATAAGGTATTTTGGATTGAGTTGAACAAAATAACCATCCACTTTAATATTTGTTCGGGTTGGATAAACCCACTTATTTTCGGGTTGGGTTGGGTGGGTTACCCAAGTTTTAATTTTAAATATTTTTTTTAATATTAAATGACTAAAGGACGAATCATCATTTTTTTTTATAAAATTGACAACTTTTTATTTTCTTAAAAAATAGTATAACATATTTTTACTTCTTTTTTACCAATATAAAATGATAATATCATCACCATATTTTTTTCTCATAAAAATAACATATTTTCATTATTTGCAAATAATGATATTTTTAGTACCACTACTTTTAAATGAGAAAAAGAAGTCGAAGAGTGGAGACTCGAAAGAGATGATCAGAGAATGTGTTAAAACTATGATATACGGAGGAGTAACCGTTTGTCGTTCAGAATAATAACCTCGCATACAACTTATTTTGAAAATTTGAGTATTGAACTTGCGTCTTTTATCTTTTATAATAATGGAAAATATTTAATATTAATATGAAAATTATTTTAAAAAATCATGATACTACCGATTTAGTGGGTCAGTGGATTTCCTGAGTTTGGGCTTTCCTGGAACCCAATTTTTTTATGGATTTTTCATTTTGAAATTCATACTCATCCAATAACCCGACCCAACCCACTTTTTGGGTTAGATTGGGTGGGTTTGACCGGGTCAATTGGGTTTGCCCAACCCATATGCACCCCTAGCTAAAACCCTCAACAAATTTTGTTAGAAAATTACATTTTTCTTAAAACTTCTCGATTGATACGGTCTTTGAAAATAATCATCGTCAAGTTATCTGTTTTGCCACATCCAAACTCTATGACATTCGCCTAATAATATCGCCAATATATAAACACCATTTATCTCATAATAATAAGATTATAATTTATCCAATAACATTGCTCCATATTAGAGCTGTAAAAATGGGCCAGGCTCTAGGACCGGTCCATTAGCCCTATAGTTTTATACGGGCTGGGCTGGGTCGAGCTTCAAAAGAAAATTTATAGGCCTTATTGGGGTGGGCCCGGGCCTATTTTTTTATTGGGTCATCATGGGCTGGCCCCACAGGCTTTTGGACCGGCCCCTTAAAGAATTAAAAAAAATATTTAAAAATAAGGAATTTTAGTTAGCATAAAATCTTTAGATAAAATAAGTAACAAAAGATGAGATTTGTTAGATAAAAATATCCAAATTTGTTATGATTATCTTTATTTGAAAAAAAAAACAAATTTGTTATGATTACCTTTACTTGAAAAAAAAATAATAACAACTAGTTTGTGTGCGATACATATGTAGTTTTATTGTCCATTGAATTTTTTTTTTAAAAAATTGTCAAACTTTTTTTAAAAAAATATGAAAACTTGTCGGGTCGACGTATTGGGCCATATAGATCATTGCTTATCGGGCCGGGCTAGGTAAGATGGGCCGGCCCACTTAAGTCCATTTATATGTCTTGGCCCTCTGAGCCGGTCCGGCCCCTTTGACAACTCTACTCCCTATTAAACAATTGAGTCCGAACTTCAAGACAAGAGGCACAACACTCACCAAAGCGGCGGCGTTACTACCGGACAGTCTCTAAAGAGTAAAGACTAAACACATGTAGACTTGTTTCCACAATACAAGTTTTTTTTTTTTTACACACTTGATAATACAAGTTTTGTCAAATAAAAATTACAATGTGGCCGTTTAAGAAAACACTTACAAGTTACAACTTTTCTATAATTGTATTTATTAATTTTAAGTGGTCAATAGTTCGATATCAGACCCATAGGCAAGCTGCTTTGCAAGGCATTCGAACCTAATATTTTTTATTGTTTATGTTTATGATGTGTGAGTTTAGCCACTAAGTGGCATAACTTTCCCAATTATTATTTTTTACTTGATCCTAGTGTCCAAAACTATGCTTGAATAAGTGGTCAAAATTGACACAAACACATGACCCAAGCCACAATAAAATAGATACATAACTCTAAATGAGTGCTTTATAAATTAGAGAGATGTTGCTACTACCGTATCTTCTATTTTAATATTTATTTATCTTTTTATTAGTACCAATATTCTAAATTAAAATTATACAGTAATTAATAATTTGGATATCCAAAAACCGATCTAAATTAAACCGCATAAAATTGGATTGGATTAAAAAAAATTATTTGTCATCCAAAATTGAACCGAACCGTAAATAAATTTATTTTTAAATTAGATAAGATTTTGTCTCAAAATCGATTCAAACTGAATCGCAATCACCCCTACACCCCTAAGCGGCCAATAAGAGGTACACCCATTTATGTTTTATAAAAATTCCACAAATTAATCTCTAAATTATTAAATATTAAAATTGTAACACCCGTATTTATTTATTTTATTTTTAATTAGAGTTAATTAGCCTTTTTATGGTATTTGATAGTGAGTTAGTAATTAATTAAGAATTATGGCTATTTTGGGAAAGAGTAGTGCTTTGAGTAAGATAAGTTTTAGAATTATAATGATAAGAGTTGGGCTTGAGTGTTAATGGGCCTAAGTTAGTAAGAGGGATATTATTGTCTTTGATTAAGCTAGGTTTAGATAGGGTTAAGAGAATGGAGAGATAATGCTCATAACTTAAGAAAATAGAAAAGAGGTAGAAAGAGAAACTTTGAAGGGAAAGAAGTAGAGGGGAAGATTTGAGAAAGCTCAAGAGAAGGAGAGGAATCAGAATTTCATCAATTCTAAGGTTAGAGAGTAGTTTATAATTCATGTGAGATGATCAAAGAGGGGGGAGATGCCTATTCTCCACACCCAAACCCTCTCATCTCTTTGGTGGGTTATGGAATCAAGGGAATGTAATTTAATGAATTTCTGTGTTATTGCATGATGATACTATGTTATTACATGATCCTAATTGCTATTTCAATCATCAATTTCGTATGTTATTTGAAGATTGTTGTTGTTCATATTTGAAAATGGGTTTTAAGAAAAATGAGGAAAAATCTCTACTTTCCACTTGAAATGATGTTTGATGATGTTAGAACTTGTACTTCTAGGTCTATATATGATATGTATGCTTAAATGTGATAGCTTTACAAGTTTATAACATGAAATTCGTGATTTTTATGTGATTTTTATGTGAACCCGAGAGCAGAGCATGAAAATCTGGGTTTGGTCGCTGAGCCACCAATCCGTCGCTCCAAGCGAGGATTCATGTGTTCTTCGCGAACCCAGAATTTCATGTGGTCGCCCAGCGACCAGTAGCGACCGCCAGCGACCAGACGTCGCCAGGCTTCGCTTTGAGCGATGAACTGTCTGCCTTTTTAGTTTGTTCCATCGCTGGTAGTCGCCCAGCGACCATGACCTGATTTTGAGAAATTTCTTGATGTTGTATGATGATTATGAGTGTATAACATGCTTAGATTTGATCTTATAACATGTTATTGATTTGGATTGATTGAATCTTGAGTTAGTATGATGATGAAATGCTTTTAAGTATGTAATTGATTGAAATTGAGATGATGAGCTATGATTAGCTAAGATGATTAGGTGTGTTGTATCTTGCTTGAATGTATACCTTAATGATGATATGATGATGTGAATTTGATGCGAATTGAGAAGGAGTAATAGGGTTGAGCGGCCTATTATTCATGGTTAGTTGTTTAGGGTATCATCATTACATGGTATGTGTACATTCATGCATTCATGAGTCAACTTGATGCGAAGTCCCCCATGACTTAAAACTGACTTGATGCAATGGATATATGTTTATCCTAATTTTGATGCGGGTACCACATGCATTAGAGATGTCTAGGTGACATACATTATGTGTTTTCATTAGCTTGCATTAGGAGATTGTGCACCATGCTTGGTATTTGGTAATTGTGTTGTCTTCTAATGTGATCTTGTGAATGTTTGAGTTATGAGAGTTTTACTTGAATGAATTGGCTTTGTTGATGAACATGATGAACCATGATGTTATTTATATATTGTTAGCTCAATATGATATGAGTATGATTTGTTTATGATATAATTGTTTACATAATATAAGTGTATACTATGCTTATTATTATGAACTTGAATTATAACTAACTCTCTATTTTTGTGTATGTGTAATGGTTTGGGTCCAGATTCTCCACTTGAGGAGTAGTTTCGTGGCTTTGGAGTTTAGCTCGGTGGACTAGCATAGCTTGGTAAGGAGTTGGATAGGAGGATTCCTAGAAACTTAGAGTTTTAGGATATGCTCTGATACTTGTAACCTTGCTTAGACTAGTGTTAGGTTCTTCGTTTGTTTGAACTTTTATGTATGACCTTGCTACTTATTTATCTTATCTTTAATTCTCGTTGGATTATCTTCGGATTATGTTATGGGGCTTCATTTATGGAAGTACCTAGTTGGAGTTGTAATATGATTTATGACTTGCATGCTTGGATTTAGCTATTATGAATTATTTGATGAGAATTTTATATGCTTCCGTTGTGATTAAGTTATTCTATGCATGCTATTAGTATCTTGTATTAAGTAACGTGTCTTGATGATTTGTATGTTGAATGATTTAAATTAATTGTTGCATGCGAATCGATTAGGAGCGTTACAAAAATCACTATTTTTTAATATGCACTAAAGGATCGATGGTTCACAAATACTATTCACTCTCCCAGTTCTTGGTAGTTTCATAATTTTCATACAAGCATTATATACCTGTTTAGATGTTGTCACAAAGTATAAACTCTATCATAAAGAATGTTACACTGAAATACACTGTTTGCCTACAAACTTTGTAGTATATATTTTGAATATTACAATACATATCATTAATCTTGAACCGGATACGGAGCCCCACGAGTCACAATCTTCCTTATTATATAACTTGGTAGCGGAACACAGGCAGGAGATGGAGATGTTGAGAAGATAGGTGAGCCGGCATAGAATTTATCCGTCTTCAATTCTTTGTGTGACATGATAATCCGCTTATGGGGTGGACGATACTTTGTAGTTTGATTGCTCTTCAATTCTGAGTGTAACTCGATAGTCCGCGTGTGAGAAAGACGATACTTTGTTGTTTGATTGTTCTTCGATTCTGTGTTTGATCCGGTAGTTCGCATATGGGGAGGACAATACTTTGTTGTACTAGTTGATTTGCTATTGACATGAAAAACAGCAACACTATTCATATTCATCTTGAAGATGAACAATTGAATAGAGAGATAATATATTGGAGGAAAGGCTGCACGATTCTTTTCAATTTCTTTAATCAAGATTGATGAGAGTTAACTTTAACTCGAAAATTAAATATGACTATATATAATTAGAAAAGAATGCAACTATGACAACAGTAATTTAATTCTCCAACAAGCTAGCTTGTATCCACCTTTATCTCAACAAAATATAATTTGATTTATATATATCACATTTAAATTAAATAGATAACAGAATTTTATACTATTGATAAGTTGGTCTTTATCTTCTTATTAATTTGAAACATATATCGTGTAAAAAAAGATAACAATACAAATTTCAACCTATTGCATAAAAAAAAAAAATAATTTCAACCCATGAAAAAATTGAAAATCTTAAATTCAAACTCGACCCATGTATACAACCTATGAAGCACAAACATCTCTATGATTAGGCGTGTCGTGGTGTCCGACACTCGTATGACACGTGTTGGATAAGTGTCCAAAAAAAATTCATTTATTTTGACACTGTTTAGATCGATGTCCTACATTTATAAGACACTCTTACCGTACCGGTTAAGTGCCCCAAAAAAATTACTTTCTTTGCTTTTACTCTCCTTAGACATATTTAAAAAGATTAAAGATGTGTAGAAACAATAATATTGATCAATGAAAGATTAAAGATATTACATTTTAATTACATTATTTTTAGCTTTTTGATTCCAAAAATATATATTATTTAATTATTTTAAATACACATAATTTAATTACTTTCTCTATCTACATTTTATCAAGTTGTATGTGTGATCAAATAGAGAGAGTAAACCCTTTTGACCACACAATGTTTTGCTCCGCTAATTTTTTTTATCAATAAGAGTAAGACGCTAGTAGTTTGAAACACGATCACTTTTATTGAGGACAATTACCTCAACTAGATACTTCTAACTCTAAAGTATTATTTGATCTAATTTATTTAAAAAAGAATTACTCAAAAAAGAAGTTAGGCTAAATAGATTTTCAATAAATTCTTAATAGAAAAAAGTTGTTTAATTTTTATGAATAAAATACATAGATAAAAAACTTTTGAAGAAAACACAATAATTATCAAACAATTTTAATTATTTTTTTCCTAAAAACTCTTATTTTTACTTCTAATTTTCAGATAACTTCTAAGACCTAATAAAACCAAGCCAAATGGGACTAAGCATAAAGCTTTAGATGCCTTTAAATATTTATATATGGGGTAGAGAAACAATGTGAAGAGAAATTTTTTTTCCCATTTTTTTCTTTAAAAGCTCTCATATGTCTTATTATCAACTGACTATCACTTTATAATATCTTCTACTTTTTTGGTGGTCTCCACCAAGCTAAATGTTTTGATGGGTTGCAGTTTGCTCAGATTTGTGTGGAGTGTGTTTAGTTGACTTTTTTTTTTATTTGGAAGGTTCTTGACATTATGTTTTCTGTGGAATATGTTTCTATATTCTGCTTCAGTTCAGTGTTTCATCACTTTTCTTTTCTTGTTTGATCTAACAATCCCTTGAATTTTGCCATTAATAAAATTTAGTCAATTAAAAAAATATTAAAGTTAACATAAATTTGAACAAACTTTTTTTTTTTATCTTGTTTAGATTTTATTTTAAACTCGTTTTTTTTTTGTTACTTTGATATTGGTAAGAAGTTTTCACCCTGTTAGTGATAAACTCTCATCTTTAAATTGGTATATAATTAATTTATTTTCATATTTAAAAAGTTAAATATACATATGGAATGCTTACTTAAACCAAACGAATATTTTACAGCATTAAAATAAGCAAAACCTAAAAGGAAAAATATGAGTAGGGTATTCATTCTCATAAGAAAAGGTAAAATATTTATAAAAAAATTTGACCATTATGAACTTTTAAGAACTAAATTATGATAAAAGATAAATAAATTGTAAACAAAAACTAAATTATTATAAAATTCTAAGACTAGAATATTAAATAACACATGCAAATTTATTGATAATCCATGTCAATTCAATTCTAATTTATTATCTATAAATGAGATCATTGAAGTTGAAAACGACACAAGGGACACGAATATAATTGACCGATAATGCCACATTGCTTAAGCCACCGAACAACACAATGCTCATGGAAAACATGCATGCACTTGGTACGAACAATCTCTGGTTTTGATTCATTGCAAAATTCCTCTAAACAAATTGCACATTGTTCCATTGAACAAGCAATATCATCCAATTTAACTTTCTCCAACAAACTCAAAAGGGTTGTAATAGAAGTATTTAGGTCATCAACACCATTACCACCATCATTTGATGTTGTGCTAACGAACACATCCATCTCCAATATTCTATATCCTTCGATGTTGGCAGTATTCATATGTCTAGCGTAGTCACTCATAAGAAGTAGAGTTTGTTCCAACACGTCAGAAGAAATTGCCACGCAAGAAAAAATGTTACGCAAAAAGGTACTAGTAAAACTATCGGGATCCATGGATTCAAAGTTGTCATAATCACATAAGATGTTACGAGGAATGAAGCAAAAATAATGTTTTGATGAATTGGAGTAGAAGTGGTGAAGTTTAACGTAGAAATTTTCAAGTAAACAACTATTTTGTGTGATGGTGTGTTGAGATTCTTCAATATGGATGAAATAGGATTCACTAGATGACGGCATAGATGATATGAATGAGATTATGAGTGATCCTTTAGCACAATTATAGGGTACAGATTTTTAAGAATTGTGTTTAATTAGTTGGTATTTTATGTATTCTTATAGGGGAAGAATTTCAAGAGTCCTGGTTGGTCAATGAAATAACTAACGATTTTTCTGTTTTCTTTTACTCAAAAAAATATATACTATCTCTATCTTCTACTACTATAAAGAGGATATTTATTTTGGTGTAGATTTTTTATATTGTCATTTTTGTCCTCCACTTTATTTAAATATTTGAATAGGTTAAAAAATAACTCCTACACAAAAATTGATTTTAGTTTTCTTTTCTTTCTTAATAACTAAGTACAACATGCACACAAAAAAAAAACTAAGTACAACAAAGACGAAAGTTTAATAGTTATCAATTAACAAAAATATTTTTATTGGAACTGCACTTTATAGAGAATAGAAAAATAAAACAAAAACAAGTAAGAAAAAGATAACCAAAAAGACGCGCACTACAATATAGCAGTGGTAATAAAAAAAGCGGATCACACAAACGGGCGCAGTTGCCACTAGTAATATAATAAAATTAATTACAGTACAACCAAACTTAAAAAATTGTGCTAATTTGTTATAATAATATTTTAAATTCTTTACCTTTCTATGTAATTTTACTTTTACAGGAATATATGCATGAAAATAAGAACAAAATAAAAACAAAAAAAGATTATAGAATAAATAAGATGAATACGCATACAAATAGTATCTACTTAATTTTAATAATATTTCAAATATACTATCCCTAAATGTAATTTTACATCTGAAGGTACGAAATATATAACATCAAAATAGAAACTCAATCTAACATATAATTAACAAATTTTTTGTTTAAAAAAATACAACATCAAAAAAGATTATGCCAACAATAATAATTAATACGTGTAGCAGAAAAATAGAAACAGGAACAACGATGAAAAATACACATCAAAGTAGAAATTCAATCCTAACAATAAAAATATGAAAGATACACATCAAAATAGGAAATCAATCTGATACTGTATATAACAACTTAAAATAAAAAAAGTCAAAAACCAAACAAGAATATGCCAACAATAAGGGTCTGTTTGGTTCAATTGAGAAGGAGGGGAGGGGAGGTGAGGTGAGGGGAGGAATTTATTATGTTGACAAAATTATCCTCATTTTTTTATTAAAATTCAAAATTATCCTTGTTGGAATATTAAAATTCTAGGTTTTATTTTTTTTTACAACAAAAAAATTTAGGTTTTCTACTCATTAGATTTTTTTTTGTTATATATCCATTAAATTTTTTTTTTTGACGTAATATATCCATTATAATTTAATCCTTATTTTGAGTTTACAAGGTTAAGAGTAAAAAAGTAAATTACTTCTCCAAAATTTAAAATATTCCCTCACCTCCCCTCCCCTCCCCTCCAAAAACTTCGAACCAAACGGACACTAAAAGATTACTACGTGGAATAGAAAAATAGAAACCCAAAATAACAAAAGATATAGAAAGTTTAGTGATTTAGTCAATAAATTTTTTTAAATTCAGGTATGCAACTCGTCTCATAAGATTCTCTCAAGTGCATATTTCAATGCAGAGGAAGCCGTGGTCATTTATACCATTAAAACAACATATTCTCAATTTTCTTAAATTTTTTATTTTCAAATCAATGACTCATAATTTACTGCATGGTAAATTCATAGGAGGAGGATCTCTCTCCCTCAATTGTACATGGAACTGCCCCTGTATTAGTACTTAAATTCATACAAATCCAAATCGAAAACTGATAAAAAATCGAATATTTTTAATGTCATTTTGTGAAAATCATTGGATCGAATTTCAGATTTATTTTTTTACAACCGATGAAAAGGAACTAAACCGCATATATATATTTTATTATTTATTTATCCTTTTATTAATATCGATATCCTAAATTAAAATTAAAATTAATAATTTGGATATCCAAAAACTGATCTAAATTAAACCGCATAAAATTGAATTGGATCAAATTTTTTTATTTGTCATCCAGAATTGAACCGAACCGTAAACAAATTTATTTTTAAATTAGATAAAATTTTGTCTCAAAATCGATTCAAACCGAATCGCAATCACCCCTACACGACCAATAAGAGGTACACCCATATATGTTTTATAAAAAATCCACAAATTAATCTCTAAATTATTAAATATTAAAATCACTATTTTTTAATATGCACAAGGATGGTTCACAAATACTATTCACTCTCCCAGCTCTTGGTAGTTTCATAATTTTCATACAAGCATTATATACCTGTTTCCATGTTGTCACAAAGTATAAATTCTAATGTTACACTGAAATCAACTTCTTACACCCTTGACATCCTACAAACATTCTAACATATCCTACAAATAAAGGGACTCAAATACACTGTTTGACTACAAACTTTGTAGTATATATTTTGAATGTTACAATACATATCATTAATCTTGAACCGGATTCGGAGCCCCACGAGTCACAATCTTCCTTATTTTATAACTTGGTAGTGGAACAGAGGCTGGAGATGGAGATGTTGAGAAGATAGGTGAGCCGGCATAGAATTTATCCGTCTTCAATTCTGAGTGTGACATAATAATCCGCTTATGGGGTGGACGATACTTTGTAGTTTGATTGCTCTTCAATTCTGAGTGTAACTCGATAGTTCGCGTGTGAGAAGGACGATACTTTGTTGTTTGATTGCTCTTCGATTCTGTGTTTGATCGAGTAGTTCGCATATGGGGAGGACAATACTTTGTTGTAGTTGATTTGCTATTGACATGAAAAACAACGACACTATTCATATTCATCTTGAAGATTAACAATTGAATAAGTATCTTGGAGGAAAGGCTGCACGATTCTTTTCAATTTCTTAATTTTAATCAAGATTGATGAGAGTTAACTTTAACTCGAAAATTAAATATGACTATATATATATAATTAGGAAAGAATGCAACTATGACAACAATAATTTAATTCTCCAACAAGCTAGCTAGCTCGTATCCACCTTTATCTCAACAAACTTTAATTTGATTTATATATATCATATTTAAATTATATAGATAACAAAATTTTATACTATTGATATAAGTTGGTATTTATCTTCTTATTAATTTAAAACATATATCATGTAAAAATAGATAAGAATAAAAATTTCAAGCTATGGAGAAATTTGAACTCGACTTATGTCTACAACTTATGAAGCACAGACACTTCTATAATTAGACGTGTTGCGGTATCCAACACGTGTCGGATAGGTATCCAAAAAAAATTTCTTTATTTCGACACTCTTTAGACCGGTGTACTATAGTTATAAGACACTCGTACAACCCGTGTCGGTTAAGTGTCCAAAAAATTATTACTTTCTTTGTTTCTACTCTCCTTAAATTTTTATTTCCTTAGTGAACAAAGATCGTCATTTATTGTACACTAACCACTTCACGTGCCAATAATAGAAGCTCATACACCATTTGTTTTGTAACAAATAAGTTTTATGCAGTTTTATAGAGACCAGATATTCAATATCCTTGTTATCGAGTAGGTTTTTAATTGGTTAGCTAGTGAGTTGTTTATTAATTTTAAAGCTTTTGATTGGACCATGTAGTAAGAAATGATTTAATTCAGAACTTCCATGGAATGTTTTTACATGTTATAGACTTATAGTTTTCTTGTTAAACATGCATGCAAAGCCTTAGTTTCTACTTTAGTAGTTAATTATATGTTTATACGTGGAAAAACTTATATAACTGCTGCCATTTGTGACTTTAATTTCAGGTATAAACATGAGGGTGTTATGCTTAATTATAGTGTTGATTGAAATGCCCAAGATATATCTACAACAAGAAAGCAGGGATTGTGCATCAAGGAATAAACCAATAAATGTTTGCTTTAGAGCATTGCAGAGGTAACTAGTTTACTTAAGTTAATATGTTTGTGTTAGAGCATTGTAACTAGTCTTTTAATTCAAGTCATGTAGACTTAAGTTCTAAACTTACTAGTGGTACTAAATATGATCCATTTTATGTTTGTGTTAATGAATGATTCTGTAATTATGATTTTATTTATGAGTTGGAATGAAGTTATGGTTTTATGATATGATATATTTTGTATTAAATGATTGTGTATGAAATTTTGTTTTGATTTTTTTGACAATGAATAATGCTAGGAGAATCAGGGGTTCCAAAAAAAATTAAAACAATAGTATACTCTTTTAAATCGGACTACCTGACTTAAATAAAGTTATTGAGTCGGTCCAACCGATTTAAAGTGGAGATTTTAAATCGGTTCATCATGATTTAAAAAGTTAAAAAAAAAATGGATTTTTTTAAATGGGTCCACCCGATTTAAATAAATCCAAATAAATCGGGCTAATCGATTTAAAAAAAACTTTTTAAATCGGATCGGTAACTAATTTTAAAAAATAAAAATTACTAAATCGGCTGTTATTAAATCGGATTGGGAACCGATTTAAAAAATGTTTTTTCCACTAGTGAACATATATATTTACATGAATTAAATATATGTCGAAACAATAATGTTGATTAATGAGAGATTAAAAAGATTACATTTTGATTACATTTTTTTAGCTTTTTGATAGTAGATTGATGAATAAAGGTCAAATGTACTATCATATATTCTCTTAAAAAAAATTAATGAAAATTTGCTCAACTTAGATGTACATGTATATATTTTGACTCTCAATTTAAATATTTTATAAATACTAGCCGCCAATTGTGTAATTGATATTTTTTTTTTCTTCTTGTGCGATCGATATTCTGTATGTGCAAATATAAATAACTAATTAATCTTCTTTTTTATTGGACTTTGTTAATTGATAACTACGTAACCTCCTTTTTCTGTTGTGGTTAGTTATTAAGAAGATTTTTTTTTTTTTACTTTAAAAAAACTGAAAACCTACTTTTATGTGGAAGTTGTGCTTAGTTATTAAGAAAAAATAAATTATTTACTAAAAAAAACTGAAAATCTATTTTTATGTGGAAGTTATTTTTAAGGGTAAAATTGGAATAGCAAAAAAGTCATCCCAAAAATTTGTATCCCCTTTATATATTAGTATAGATGTAGGGGTGTCATCAGTGTCTTATATATTTTACTTGGAAGGTTCTTGTAATGGTGTTTTCCGCGGGATATGTTTCTAATTTTAGGTTGGAGTCGGAGTAGAACGATAGTGAGTCATTAGAGCGGAAGTTTTCGCTGAGGTTGTTGTTTGCGTAATTTTAGATCGGTAAAGGTGTTTTCATCACCTTGCTTTTCTTTGTTTGATCTAACAATCCCTTGAAATTGTCCATTAATAAAATTTAGCCAATTAAAAAAAATATTAAAATTAACATAAATTTGAAGTTGATAATTTATTTATTTTTATATCTAAAAAAATTAAATATACATATGAAATGAGTCAGGATATTAAATTCTCGTCTTTAAGTTTTCACCACCAGACGAATATTTTACAGCATTAAAATAAGCAAAACCTAAAAGGAAAAATATGAGTCAGGGTATTCATTCTCATAAGAAAAAGGTAAAATATGTAAAAAAAAATTGACCATTATGAACTTTTAAGAACTAAATTATGATAAAAGATAAATAAATTATAAAAAAACTAAATTATGATAAAATTCTAAGACTAGAATATTAAATAACACACTCAAATTTATTGATAATCCATGTCAATTCAATTCTAATTTATTATCTATAAATGAGATCATTGAAGTTGAAAACGACACAAGGGACACAAATATAATTGACCGATAATGCCACATTGCTTAAGCCACCGAACAACGCAATGCTCATGGAAAACATGCATGCACTTGGTACGAACAATCTCTGGTTTCGATTCATTGCAAAATTCCTCTAAACAAATTGCTCATTGTTCCGTTGAACAAATAACATCATCCAATTTAACTTTCTCCAACAAACTCAAAAGGGTTGTAATAGAAGTATTTAGGTTATCAACACCATTACCACCAATATTTGATGTTGTGCTAACGAACACATCCATCTCCAATATACTATATCCTTCGATATTTGCAGTATTCATATGTCTAGCGTAGTCACTCATTAGAAGTAGAGTTTGTTCCAACACTTCAGAAGAAATAGCCACGCAAGAAAAAATGTTACGCAAAAAGGTACTAGTAAAACTATTGGGATCCATGGATTCAAAGTTGTCATAATCACATAAGATGTTACGAGGAATGAAGCAAAAATAATGTTTTGATGAATTGGAGTAGAAGTGGTGAAGTTTAACGTAGAAATTTTCAAGTAAACAACTATTTTGTGTGATGGTGTGTTGAGATTCTTCAATATGGATGAAATAGGATTCACTAGATGACGGCATAGATGATATGAATGAGATTATGAGTGATCCTTTAGCACAATTATAGGTTACAGATTTTCAAGAATTGTGTTTAATTAGTTGGTATGTTATGTATTCTTATAGGGGAAGAATTTCAAGAGTCCTGGTTGGTCAATGAAAACTAACGATTTTTCTGTTTTTTTTTACTCAAAAAAATATATACTATCTCTATCTTCACAATATATTAAAATTAATTACTACTAAAATATCTAATTTGTCCAACTCTAAAGATATTTTTTCATATCTAACGACATATAACAACTTAAAAGAAAATCAATCTAACATATAACAACTTAAAAGAAAAAATCAAACAAAAATATGCCAACAATAAAAGATTACTATGTGGAATAGAAAAGTAGGAACAAATACAACGATGAAAGATAGCATCAAAGTAGAAACCCAATATAAAAATAAAAAGATATAGAAAGTTAGTGATTTAGACAATAATTATTTTTTTTCTAGAAAGAATTAACGTGGAAAAATAGGAAAATTAATTTTTGTTTACAATAACATTAATTTATTACTATATGTACCAAGTTTACTAATTTGTGCTTATCATTTTTAATAATATTCCAAAAAATTTACATTTCGTTGTAATTTTACTCTTTTAATAATATCTATCAACAAGAGAGGAAAAAGAAAACAAAAAGATTAATCCCTAACAAAAACTACTCCTTAACAAAATTATTCTTTTATTAAATTTTACATGAAACTACAAAAAAATTGCTATGTTAATGTTAGATAATGAGTCAGTGGGCTTATGCTATTGGGCCTCTTAAGTAAGTTTATTAGTTAATAGTATAGTCCATTATGTTTTCTATATATTGTAAGGTAACTCTTGTACTCATTAAGTTATTGGTATTCTAATGAAACCCTAGCCTCCCTTTGTTATTCTCTTTGGTATCTCTGAATCTAACATGGTATCTAGAGCATGGTTTGATCCACCTTGAACAACTTGTCTTGCTTCCGCTGTTGAGTTCCCTCAAGTTTGGGGATAAAATTTTGTGATTGGTCTCTGTCGATCTCTTTGATTTTAAAAGCTCGTCAGTTTTGGCTTCTAGGTGATGTCATTCGAAGGTAGTTGTTAATTGTTTAGTTTCATTGTTGTTGGTGTCTGATTTTGAAAAACCTTATTTACCTTTGAATTTGTTACCTTTGGATTCAACGTTGTAGTGTTTTGTTGGGTGTGAAATTATTTGGAGGGTTTCCAAGTATGTCTTTGGTGCCTACTCAACTTCCTCTTTGCTATTTGGTTCCTTTTGTTACCAATTTTCGTTATGGGTCTCCTTCTCATCATCTAAAACCTCTAAAAAAAGGTGCTTTGCTGGTGGAATGAAAGAGACTTGCTTTTCTTTCTTTTCTTCGTGTTTGGCTTACGGCTTTAAATTGGTTTGTGAAGTTTCAATTTAGTCATCGTATATTGGAGAAAGTTGTAATGAAAGAAGAAGAATTAATTTGGCACATGAGTTGTATAATTGGATTTTGATTATGGTTTTCAATTGTGGGGTCGTTGGCTTCTGTTCCAGCACATTTGCATTTGGTTCTATTTTGTTCCTCTTTGTTTGGTTTGTTTGTAATCACATTTTGAGTAAAAGACAGTAGTATGATATGCTGTTTGAGTTAGTAAAAAAAAATAAAAATGTTTATGGGTTTGATTTGGTTTCAATTTGATTTGGTTCGATTTGGTATTGGCTTGTTTTTGTTCGTTTTGGTTCCATTTGAATTTGTTTGTTTGGTGAGGCGATAGTGCTTACAATTTGTTGGTTTGATTTCATTTGGTTTTGCTTGGTTTAGCCTCATTTGGTTTTGTTTGAATTGGTTTGTTTGGTTCAGTGCAGTTTGGTTCTAATTTGTTTAGTTTGACTTCGTTTGGTTTTGTTCCATTTAGATTGGTCTATTTGGTTCTTTTGGTTTGGTTCTATTTGGTGAGTGATGATACTACTCACAATTTGTTTGTTTAGTGAGCGAAAGCTCGCGATTTGTTGTCTGGTGAGCGAATGTTTTTAGTATTTTGTTTGACAAACTCACAATGCTTCTTGTTGATAGCATTATGAGTTTGAGAGGAGGTGTTAGATAATAAGTTAGTGCGCTTATGCTATTGGGCCTCTTAAGTAAGTTTATTAGTTAATAGTATAGTCCATTATGTTTTCTATATATTGTAAGGTAACTCTTCTACTCATTAAGCTATTGGTATTCTAATGAAACCCTAGCCTCCCTTTGTTATTCTCTTTGGTATCTCTGAATCTAACAAATCAAGTGGGGGAGTGGAGCAATGAGGTGTGGTGTTGGAATTTCAAATGGAGGAGGAGACTTTTTGTTTGGGAAGATGAGTCACTATTGAAATTGTTGGAACTTCTCGCAGATACTACACTATCTTTTGTCAATGATACTTGGTGGTGTACAATAGGGGTGGACGATGGGTATACGGTGAAGGACGGTTATTGTTTTCTTAGCAAAATTTTTTTACCGGCCGTGGAGGGGGAAGGTGATATTGTTGGAGTGGTGAAGAGGGTTTGGGAGAGCTTGCTCCAATGAAGGTTATAATTTTCTCGTGGCAACTCTTGTTACAAAGGTTGCCTACTCGTTCCAATTTGTCCCTCCGTGGTGTTTTTCGGTCGCCTTCTCAAGCTCTTTGTATAAGGTGTCAGCTGGATTTAGAAACAGAGGCACACTTATTCACGTCATGTAGTTTTGCGGTGGAGGTGTGGGTCGCGATTTATGCTTGGATTGGCTTGTCGACGGTTGTGCTGGGTAATGTATCACTTTCTTTTGAGACGTTTGGTTTTCCTTTCAAGTGTAAAAAACGTAGAAAGGGGCTCAACTTGATTTGGCAAACGGTCACTTGGAGTTTATGGTTGGCTAGGAATAAGCATATTTTTTATGGTAAAAGCTTGAAGGTCTATGAAGTTGTGGAGGCAATTAAACATAGGTCCCTAGAGTGGTTCATAGCTAGAAATTCCCTGGTGTCTGTTTGTTTTATGAATGGGAAAAATTCCCTCTTGATTGTCTTATTAGGTAGTGTACTCTAATTTTGGTTTTTTTGGTAATGTTTTGGTGTTGGCTTGGTGGTAGAAAGGGCCTACTGGTATTGGGTCCTCTTAGGTGAGTTTTGGTGCCTAAGTATAGTATTTTGGGGGTTATGTTTTATCTCTTTCGTGGGTTGCGTATCACTTGTACTTCCCCCCACTAGTGGGTCTAGTATCACTTGTACTCGTTCCTACTTTTGACAATTATATATATATATACATACTTGCTTCTGCTGTTCAAAAAAAAAACATGAAAGTGCACAATATTCTCATTTATATTTCAAAAATATTTTATAACATATCTATAAATACTTTATTCCAAAAAAAATATTTATACTTTTAAGGTAATAAAGTCTTTCAAAGGTTACCAACAATAAATTAGTTCAAATATTGGTTATTGAGTATTGGTTCTCTTAAATACGTGGTCATTAATTCGATTCTTAAATATTTGGAAAAAAATAATCTTACAAGGACTCCAGACAAATTCCAAAAGATTATTACAAGCATATTTTTTCCTCTCAAAACATTACACCAAAAATCATTTGGCCCGATTTAAAGTCTCCTTGCTGAGTTTAGAAGACACGCTTTGTTAATAGTATGAGTCTTAAACCAAGAGCTCCCATATCCATTTTGGCTTAGTGACCATATCCCGACCAACGACATGATATTTCTTCTTGTCTTCTGTTTCACCTCAAATAAAACTTTGTTGTAAGCGTTGAATTTCATCTAGATATGTCTTAGGAATTTTATTTGTAACCATCGAGTAGATAAGAATAGCCTTTATAACACTTTTTGCCAAAGTCACTCGTGTTAGAAATTATTAGAAATAAATATAAAGAATGTAAAGTGAGAATTGTCATTTGCTTATAAAAATTTGTCCACGCCAACTCATATCAGATATGGGCCTTCTTAACAAGCTAGAATATTGATATAAATGACAGATGACCCGATAGCAGGTGGTCCAACGAGATCTAAGACATGTTAAATATTTTTAGAAATAAGTATGGAGTTAATTAGGAGCTTAAGTAAGGGGTGCACGTACTATTTTATTTTGTTACACTTAAATTAAAAAACTTGAAACATAAATATGGAGAAGTCAACAAAAGAGTGTTAACCCAAGAGTGTTAACAGAGTTTGGATTGAGGAGGCTCATCCTAGTCTCCGTTTAGTCCGACTTATTTTTTTCTTTTTTTCTTTTCCTTAAAAATAGTAAAGAAGGAAAAAATTGTGTTTGACTTTATTTTTTTATTTATTTTTTACTTCTTTACTTTATTTCTCTAATACTTTTAAGGAGAAATAGTGTCAAATATAATTTTATACTTCTTTATTTCGTTTAAGCTAAAATAAAAAGTAAAAAATAAACCGGACCAAACGGAGCCAGTACCTCTTTTAATCAGTGACCTGATTCATTAATAAAATTTCTCTCATTTCAAAAAAAAAAAGAAAAAGAGTGTTAAAGACACATATTTTATATTTTATTTGATTACCTTTTTTTTTGGTTTAATAGACGAAACATAAACTTGTGCATTCAAAGTGGAAGAAACTAACTTCGAACTATAGTCATAATATTCGATTTAGTAATTTTGATATTTTTATTCGTTGAGTTAGAATTTATAGATAAATTTAATTATTCTATTTAAAAGAAATAGATAAATACAATATAACTGATCTAATACCTATATTGTTTTTTGTTTTTAGGAATTGAAAAACATACAAATATATTAAAATTTTAGTATTCAAACTAGGGTCAAATTCTAATATTCAACGTATACAAATATATTAATATTAAAATACACATAACACCATCAATCGAATGGACCTTATTTTTTTTATCTTGTTCAGGATTTTCTTTTTGACAAACTCTCGTCATTAAGTTTTTTTTAGTTGCTCTCTCGTCATTAAGTTGATATATAATTAGAATTTAAAGAATATGTATGGTCGGTGTAAAATTGTTTTACACAAATATATAATAAAAATTCACCAATTTATTATATTATCCTACTTTTGTATAATTATTTTGAAACTATTTGTATGATATAGAAGAACGGTAGTTTCTTATTAAATATCAGTGTAAAACTATTTTACACCGCAATGTATGTCCATTATACTATATAATTAACCTATTTCATACTAAAAACAAATTAAATATACATATGGAATGATTACTAAAACCATAGTAGAATATTTTACATCATTGCCAAACTAAAAAAAAGAATATTTTGCAGCATTAAAATAAGCAACACTTAAAATTTCCATTACACATATATATTCATGATTCATGATAATCAACCACATATAATTAATTATGTAAAAAAAGAGAAAAACGTATATGCACAGACAGTGTAAACTAATTTTACACTATCAATCAATACCAACCGTTTATTCCGTCAAATCACTCCACTAGACCCCACTACAATTGTATGACATGGAGAAATGTTTGATACCTATTGGATGTCAGTGTAACATTAATTTACACTGACAGAGCATATCCATTAAACTCGTAAAAAAATCCACATTTAATTAATACGGAGTCAATGTATTCATTCTCATAAGAAAAGGGAATATATATATATATATATATATATATATATATATATATATATATATATATATATATACCATTTTGAACTTTTAAGAACTAAATTATGATAAAATTCTAAGACTAAAATATTTATAAAATAAGAACATATTTATTGATAAATCCATGTCAATTCAACTCAAATTTATGTGAATACATCAAATTATTATCTAAAAACGTGATTATGGAATTTGTAAGCGACACAAGGGACACGAATACAACCGATTGGTAATGTGACATTGCTTAAGCCATTGAGCAATGCACTGCTCATGAAAAACATGCATGCACTTAGTACGAACAATATCTGGTTTTGATTCATTGCAAAACTCCTCCAAACAAATTGAACATTGTTCCATTGAACAAGTGATATCGTTCAATTTGACCTTCTCTAGCAAACTCAAAAGGGTCGCAATAGATGTATTTCGGTCATCAATAACATTCATACCTTCATTTGACGTTGTTCTAATGAACACATCCATCTCCAATAAACTATATCCTTCTATGTTGACTGTGTTCATATACCTAGCGTTATCACTCATTAGAAGTAGGGTTTGATCCAACACTTCAGAAGAAATAGGCACGCATGAGAATTGGTCGTGCAAGTAGGTACTATTAAAGCTATCGGGATCCATGGCTTCAAAATCATCATATTCTAATAAAATGTTACGAGGAACTATGAAGAAATAACGGGTTAATGAAGTGGAGTGAAAGTGATGAAGGTTAATGTAGAAATTTTGAAGTAAAGAACTATTTTGTGGAACGGTGCGTTGGGATTCTTCAACATGGATGGAATAGGATTCATTAGAGGACATGGATGATATGAATGGGATTATGAGTGACTCTTTAGCACAATTAGGTTAAAGAATTTGAAGAATTGTGTTTGATTAGTTTGTATATTTTGTTTTCTTATAGTGATGAATTTCAAGAGAATTAGTCAATGAAAACAATTGGATTTCCTTTTTCTTTTTTTTGACTCGCAAAAGTATTGATTTGAGAAATTAGATAACTTTTTAGTTAGGATTTTATTTTGAACTTTAAAGCACAATTATAGTTTTTATTTTTTTGACTCAAGCACAATTATAGTTAGGATATAAATACGGGGAAAGTGCTCTGCTAGGGTTTGCGCTTTTCATGTGCTCTGCTAGGGTTTGAGTTATACTTGTTTTTTTTTCGCTTTCTTCTTTGTTTGTGAGAGCTCTCCTGATATTGATATCTTTGTTGGGCGAGAGTTTAAAGTCCTAGCACGGTCCCCTGGAAACAGGGGATCTATCGGTTAGGGACCAGTCTCAGCAAAGGTGTTGGTTGAAGGGTATCGGGTTCTTTCTGTGAAAAGGATTATGGCGAGTTCTAGCAATTTGAAACAAGCAGCGAACCATGAGCATTTGGAAGATAATGGTACTAATAATTTTAAGGATCACGACATACAGGATGTGGAGGGAATGACGACAACAAATGATCAGGAAGGTAGGAACAACGATGACAAGGACCTGAACAGTGACAGCGCTGCAACGACGAAGTCTTACAGAGGAGCAGTCGTTGGAGCAGAAGGAAGGGTGGATGGTGAAGTGGATATGGATGGTTCTGATTCGGAGGCGGATGATGACGATCCGGTGGAGATTGATATTGAAGGGATAAGGGTGGAGGAACAAAAAATTGGAAACTATGACTGCCCTATTTTTGTTCTCTCTAAATCTGAAGAGAAGAGGATCCATCGTCCATGGAAGAGAGGTGTTATTGTGAAACTGCTCGGAAGAAGGATTGGATACAAAGCACTGGAAACTAGACTTAAGCAAATGTGGGTGAAGAAAGGAATAATAAACATTATTGATCTTGGTAATGATTATTATTTGGTTACTTTCTCACATGATTTTGATCATGGTACAGCCTTGATGAATGGTCCATGGTTCATCTATGATCACTACCTTACGGTGAAGGAATGGAGCCCAGATTTTCATCCTCAGAGTGATACCATTAAAAAAGTTGCAGTTTGGGTGAGGATCTCAGGATTACCAATTGAGTACTATGATGCTAGAGTCCTTAAGAGTATTGGAAACAAGATAGGCTCCACAGTGAAGGTGGACAAAAATACTTTGATGCAAGAAAGAGGGAAGTATGCTAGGATTTGTGTTGAAGTTGATTTGACAGAATCGCTACTAGCAATGTTCATGATCAAAGGAAGAAAATATAATGTTGAGTATGAGGGGCTGCATCTTCTTTGCAAAATTTGTGGAAAATTTGGTCATTATAGTGAAGGATGCCCAGAGAAACATAAAGCAGGTGGAGTGCAACAAGAAGGTAACGGGATGGGAGGTCAGAAAGATGGAGTCGATTTGTCCGGAAGTAAAGTGGAGGGGCCTTGGATGGTGGTTCAAAAACAAAAAAGGCACAACAAAAAACCCAAGGAGAAAGAGCCTATGGCGAACACGGTGGTTGACGGTGGAGGAAGAAAAAATCCGGTGAAAATTAATGCTAATGGGAACATTAATGGTTCGAGATTTGCAGCATTAATGGATGATAATGAGGAGAATATGCTGGGAAATAATAACAATGGAGGAAATTCAAATGGTCCAATCATGGAAAGAACTGTGGTGCCAGAGAGAGAGATTGGAAAAGGAAAAAAAAGGAAAAATAATGACACAATTATTATTATTAAAGATGGGGGCGCTGATAAGGGAAGCAATGAATCAGTAATCATTGCTGATCATGATGGAGATGTTGACTGTGTTGAAGAGGAAGAAAATGAGGTTATGAGCTGTCAATTCAATGCAGCCAATCAAGAGAAAAATATTAAAGGATCAAAATTGGGGGCACGTGTCACTGGTAGCTTCAAAGGGAGATCAACAAGTAAAAATAATGGGAAGGCCACGTTGGAAAATATTGTGGAAAGCATAGAGGCAAATAAATTGGCAAATTTATTTAGAGAGCAATTCCAACAAGGGAGAGAAAATGGAAACCATAATGGCATAGCAAATGAGGCACGAGGTTTCAATATTCAAGAAGTGGGCCTTCCTGTGAACTTAACAATGAATGGGGACCCTAATGTCCCTAGACCACCAGATTCTCTACATACACCTCCTATTTTTAATAGTCCACCACTTCTTCAAAACAAGGAGGATATTAATGTAGAAAAGGAAAACTTTCTGGATGCTAGTGATCAGGTTGGAGATGGGTCTTCTGACTCAGACATGGAAGTAGTGAAGGAAACTCCTACTGGAGATTTATAATGGTTTTTATGAGGAGTTTTTCTCTAATTAACATAATGTTAATGATGAATAAAAACAACAACATAATGGTTTGGAATTGTAGAGGAGCTGCGAGTACCGCTTTTTACCGTTATTGTAATCAATATGTGGTAACTTGGAAACCTTTGATGCTTGTGATTATGGAGACAAGGTGTAATCCTGATAAATTAAAGAGAACATTTAATCTTTTTGGTTATGATGGGTTTCTAGCTACTGAGAATTCTGGCTTTGCTGGTGGTATTGTTGTAGCTTGGAAGCTAGATTTTTTTACTGTTAGACTTGAGGAAAAAAAGTTTCAATATATTCATATGAGAGTAAACTATCCTAGAGGTAGAGAATGGTATTTCACTGATGTTTATGCAAGTCCTCATGAAGATAATAGAAGTATATTGTGGATTGACATGAAAAGAATTGCTAATAACATGAATGTGCCATGGTTGGTAGCGGGAGATTTTAATGACATTATCAGTTTGCATGAAAAAAAAGGGGGAGTGCCAGCAAGCATTCGCAAGTGTACCAAATTTAAAGAAAGAGTTGATGCTTGTCATCTTATTGATATTGGCTTTGTTGGTGCTAAGTATACTTGGAGAGGTCCGGTTTACCATGGCGGACAACGAATATTTGAAAGACTTGATAGAGCTTTTGGTAATGATCAGTGGAGGTTAGAATTTCCGGATGGTTATGTTAAAGTTCTGCCTCGGCTGGATTTTTCTGATCACCATCCCTTGCTTATATGCCCCATTGATGGTTCGCATTTGACAGCTCCCAAACAGTTCCGTTTCGAAAGTGCATGGCTTATGGATGGAAGCTATTCTAAAATGTTGGATACGGTGTGGCAAAGAAAGAATAATGTCTGGAAAAATCTTCAAAATGTCAGAGATAATATTGATCATTGGAAACTCGCTAGTTTCGACCAAACTAGGAATAAAAAGAAAGAATTGGTAGCCAGGATTGGAGGAATTCAACGAAGAGTTCATGCTGGAAACAAAACTCGAGGCTTGGTGAGTCTTGAAAGTAAATTACAGCAGCAGCTTGATACTATTCTAAAAAAAGAAGAGTTGATGTGGTTTCAACGGTCGAGAGCGCGTTGGCTTAAGGACGGGGACCGGAACACGAAGTACTACCAAATGAAAGCTGTTACTAGAAGAAGAAAAAACAATGTCCTTATGTTGAAAGGGGATAATGACCAATGGGTGGATAATGTGAACCAAATTAGAAGTATGGCTACTGATTTTTATCAAAAGCTATTTACTATGAACCAACTTCATGGTGATTGGTACCAGACAACTGTTACTTATCCAAGGCTTAGTAGCGAGGCATTAGGGGATCTTAGTTCTCCTATTACGAATGATGAGGTTAGAAGAGCTATGTTCCATATGAATCCTTGGAAAGCGCCTGGGCCAGATGGTTTTCCGGCCGGGTTTTATCAAAAGTCTTGGAGCATTGTAGGGCAAACTGTGTGTGATTTTGTCAAAGAGGTGTGGACAAACCCCAGCATTATCTCGGAGGTTAATCAAACTGATATTTGCTTAATTCCTAAAATCCAGCAACCTGAGTATATAAGTCAGTTTCGTCCTATTTCGTTGTGTAATACCATTTACAAGGTGGTAAGCAAAGTGGTGGTTGAAAGATTAAAAGAATTTATTCCTGTAATTATTTCTCCCTACCAAACAGGATTTGTTCCAGGAAGAAATATCCATGAGAACATTATTGTTGCCCAAGAAATGACGCACACCATGGTTAAAATGAAGGGCTCCAAAGGGCTGGTTGCTATTAAGGTGGATTTATCCAAAGCCTATGACAAGCTAAATTGGGATTTTATTTGGCAAATTTTGAAGGAAATTCAGCTCCCTGATAGTCTGATCAATGTTATTATGCACTCGGTCACAAGTGTAGAGACAAATGTTAAATGGAATGGAGCGAGAGGATCATATTTTCGTCCTCAAAGAGGAATTAGACAAGGGGATCCAATATCACCCTACCTCTTTGTGATGTGTATTGACAAATTATCGCATCTAATTAGTCAAGCTGTTAATGAAGGGATATGGAAGGCCCCTAGAGCTGGGAGGAATGGTCCTATTGTATCTCATCTAATGTTTGCTGATGATCTGTTACTGTTCGGGGAAGCCACGACAGAGCAAATGAAGTGCATGACTGATATCCTTGACAAGTTTTGCAAGCTATCAGGACAACAAGTTAGTAATGAAAAGACTAGTGTTTTCTTTTCATCGAATACTAGCAAGAGATTGAGAGATACTCTTATCCGAGCATCAGGGTACAGAGAAACAAACTCTTTCGGAAAATATTTGGGGGTTCCTTTAATAGGGAGAGCCCCAAGAAAGAAGGACTTTGAGTATGTGATTGACCAAGTGAATGCAAAACTTATGCATTGGAAGGCTAACCAATTATCTTTTGCCGGTCGGGTGACGTTAGCTAAAAGTGTGTTAGAAGCGATTCCGATTTATCCCATGATGACAAATATCATACCGAAGTCGTGTATTGATGAGATTCATAGAATTCAACGGAGGTTTATTTGGGGTGATACTCAACAAACTCGAAGATACCATGCTGTAGGGTGGGATACGGTTACAAGACCAAAATCCTTTGGAGGACTGGGGTTGAGGAGATTGGATGTTATGAATAAAGCTTGCATTCTGAAGCTAGGTCGAAAAATTCAATCTGGTGCTCAAGATTTTTGGTGTGAAGTCATGTTAGGAAAATATAAACGTGGAACTGATGTTGGTATGGTTGTGGCTAAGGCTAATGATTCACACCTTTGGAAGTCTATTGTTAAAGTGTGGCCTCACATTGATGCTCATAGTTGGTGGACAATTGGTGATGGTAGAACTATTGATTTGTGTCATGATGCTTGGATAGAAGATGGGTTGCGACTGGAAGATTGTAATCTTCAAATTCCAAGCCATTTGACAAGTGTGAAGCTGGTAGAGATTGTGAATAATGGAGAATGGAATTGGAGCATGATGTCTACGTGGGTTCCTTTGAATATTCAGGAAAAAATTGCTGCATTGCTTCCACCAGTCGATAATAATGGTAAGGATATTCAGACTTGTAAGGAAAATGCAGTAGGAATTTTTTCAATTTCTGAAATGTACCATGCTTTGTGTGACTATGATATGAATGAAGGGGACAAGAGTTGGAAGGACATTTGGCGTTTGAAAGTTCCCGAACGTGTGCGAGCTTTTGTTTGGATTGTTAAACATAACAGATTACTAACGAATGAGAGGAAGCATCGAATGGGTCTAGGTTCGGATGTTTGTGATTTCTGTCGGGTTAGTAAAGACACGATTCTGCATGCGTTGCGTGATTGTGTTCTGGTTCGTTCGCTTTGGCTTAGCGTGGTGGATACAACTATGAGGCAGCAGTTCTTTTCAAGTAACCTTGATGAATGGATTGCATTGAATGTTGGTAGGAACAATAATGAGGATTGGAGTTGTTATTGGGCTATGGCTTGTCATTGTGCTTGGACATGGAGAAATAAAGAGAACCATGATGCTGAGTTTGTACGGCCCATTAAACAAGTGGAGGTTGTAAAACAAAGAATGGAGGTATACAAGTTGGCAGACAAAGTGATGCAGGAGGTTGATTGTCAAGCACACACGTTAATTCATATAGGATGGGTTCCTCCCTTAGTTGGTTGGGTGTGTTTGAATATAGACGGTGCATGCAAAGATGGAGTTATTGGCTGTGGAGGGGTCATTAGAGGGAGTGAAGGAGAATGGATTTATGGATTCAGCAAAATTATTGGAAGAGGGGAAGCTTATATGGCTGAACTTTGGGGTGTGTTAGAGGGTATGAGACTGGTAAAGAAGATGAAGTTTGTTAAAGTGGAGGTGAGAATTGACTCCTTGGAGGTGGTGACTGATATTATACATAAAAAGGCCTCTAAAGTGTGTGGTAGAGCTCTCATAGGAAGAATTGGAGAATTGCTGGAGGATAGATGGGAAGTAACTTTCAAGCACTCCTACCGCGAAGCAAATCAAGTGGCGGATGCGTTAGCTAAACATAGTTTCTTGATGAAGGATAAGTTTAATTTTTTCCAGGATTGTCCGGGTCATTATAAGCATCTTTTAGATGCTGATGAGCAAGGGGTTACTACCCCTAGAACCGTGTCGTTGTAGTTTTCTTTTTCTCCCGGGCTTTAGCCCTCTTTGTAATCAAAAAAAAAAAAAAGGATATAAATACGGCGCTGGAGAGTGAAAACTTTTTTACTACATTTTGAAATTTGTATTGACTTTTATTTTGTGTAATGATATATTCAATGAAAATTCAATTTCATTCCAAATCCAATATGAAATTCATGCCGTTAAGGTCCAAAAAGAAAAAAAAATCAACCCAAGATTGAGAACTATATATGTTTTTATAGAAGTCAAAGATTGAGATGAGAACTAAAATCTTGGCTAAAATTTAAAATGCAAATTTAAAATCTTGTTTTAATTTGAAGATAGGCCATAACTTATCAAGAATAATGTTTCCAAAAAAAAAAAACTTATCAAGAATAACTGACATATAATTTTGTTAGCCCCATTTGATTAGCTTATTCTTGAGTTTATGCAAACAGTTTATGCAATTTTTATGTATTACTAGCCGCCAAACGGGCACGTTCCGTGCCCATTTGTGTAATCAATATTCTTTTTTTTCGTGTGTAATCGATATTCTGTATTGTGCAAATATAAATAATTACTTAATCTCCTTTTTTATTGGACTTTGTTAATTGATAACTACGTAACCTCCTTTTTTTGTTGTGGTTAGTTATTAAGAAGAAAAAAAAATTACTATAAAAAAACTGAAAACCTACTTTTATGTGGAAATTATTTTTTAAGGGTAAAATTGGAATAATAAAAAAGTCATCCCAAAAATTTGTATCCCCTTTATATATTAGTATATATTATAAGTTTATCAAAGTAGTTTATGATAAAATAACTTATAAAAATACAATTTTAACTAGTTTGAAATTATAAAATAGCATAAAATTTAATTTATATTGCATAAGTTCAAAAATAAGTTAATCCAAATGGGACTATAATATGACTCAATCTTTTATTTTATTATTTTATGAATTATATTTTTTACCATTCAATACATTTATTTCTAAATATCTTTTTATTTTTAAATATCTCATTTTGGCTTGTTCAAAAAAAAAAAATCTTTTTTTATTTTATGCTTTATTTTAACTATATATTTTAATTATTATAAAAAACTATATATTTTAATTAGTTGAATATTTTTCTTTCTCAAATATTTCTCTTAATATATAACATGCTTTTTTCTTCTTCAAATTTAATTTTTTTTTTACAATCAATTCTAATACAATATAAAACTAAATAAATTGAATATTGTAAGTGAATTTAAACAAAGTGGATGTTAATTATAAAGACGGACGATGTTAAAAAACAAAAACAAACAAATCAAATGCCTGAATTATATTTAGATATTTTATTAATAAGTATACCATAAACTATAGTACGTAATAGACTTTGTTAAGGACGAGTCCGCTTCTAGTTCTACCTTTATCATAGGTTAAAAAAGAAAGATACTCTTGCGGTCATGAATCTTTTCTAGACCAAGGACACCACCACGATTTGGTATCATGAGCTAACATACTTATGCAGATTTAGCAGCAATAATGAAGGACTTTGATGACACTCACTTATATCATATATTTCGAATCTTTTTAGTGTCTTTTAATGTTATTTTGAATTAAAATGGAGTCAATATAGGAATGTTTAAGTTGAGTCCGCAATAAGTTGAAGAAATGTTTACTCGCTTTTTTAATAGCATTAAATTATCTTTTATTTGATACAAAACACTACAATTAATTATAAGGGTAAATATGTAAATAATTTGTCAATCAATTTAATATTAAAACTCACCTTCTTAATACATGTATTTTGTCAAACTAACTTTTATAAATAGGAACGGAGGAGTATTACAATGAGCAATATAATCGGCACACATGCATGGAATAAAATGAAAATCAGCTTGTATATTATATAACAACAAGAAGAAAATAAAGTCTCTCGAGAGACTTTTTTAAAAGTTTTTATTTTTATATTTTCAACTAAAAAGTAAAATGTCTTATAAAAGGTGATATTTATAAATCGTCAAAAAAAAAATTCACAAAAATTACTCCACAAAACAATCCCAAAAATATGCATATTCTTAAATATCAAGAGATATTTTAATATGTTATTAAAAAAAGAAAAATATATTTTAATATATATGTTATAAATTGTAAATTAAATATCAATAAATTTTATTCTTTTATGAAAAAACTTGTTTATCTTAATTGAATTTCTCAAGTCGACATGAGCTTAGTCTAGTTGGTAGTGACATTGCATTATATATCAGGATCGAAGTTCGGATCCAGAATACCCACTTATCCAATTATGGCCGGAGAAATTCTAATTAGCAAGGTTTTAAATAAATGTCCGCGACCGCGAAAACGGCCGCGATAAAACAGTTTTGGCAGATGCCGATACCGTTACCATTTTTTATATTAAAGAACAAATTGTGATTAATTCACACTGCGACAACCGCAATTAGTGTCGTAACACCTATACCGACCGAAATCGCAGAAATCTTTACGTAACCGAGATGCAACCGCGACCATTTTTTAAAACTTTGCTAATTAGTAGACGACTTGACAAAAAAATTAAAACATTATGAATGTCGTGATTGAACATTATGAATATTTTTGTCTGAATCAACTAAATAAATTAAAACAACTTAATCCAACTACAAGATTTATGCGAGTTAAGAGTTATAAGGATGATTACACAGTACACACCACTGCATTAGCAGGGTAAAATAAAGACAAATTTCACATTATAGATTTAATGATTCCTGCGCCAACTACTAACATCTAGAAGAAAACATACATAAAAATGTAACAAGACAACATAGGCAAAAGGTAGGAAGCTAAAATCATGACAAGGTTCAAACAATGATCCTGCAGCCACACAAGTACACACAACCATAAAGGTGAACTTTGACAATATAGACCTCTAAAAAATAGTCTAAGGGAGAACTTTGATAATTTTTGACAAAATAGAATTATTAAAATTTACTAAAAGTAGTATGGTTTACTTTTAGATCATGTGCATATTAGACATGTCCAAATTATAATCTGAAAATGTGATCATTTAAATTTGGGAACGACACAATGGACAAGAATATAGTAAATTGGTAATGTCACAATGTTGAAGCCACTTAGCTACACAAAGTTCATGGAAAACATGCATGCACTTTGTACGAACAATGTGCGATTTTGATTCATCGAAAAATTCCTCCAAACAAATTGCACATTGTTCCGTTGAACAAGAAGGCATATCAATATTGTCCAATTTCACCTTCTCCAACGAATTCAAAATGGTTGTAAGATATGCATTTTGGTGATCAAAAACATTCGCATCACTAATATTTGGCATTACATTAACGAACACATCCATCTCCAATATGCGATGTCCTTCAATACTCATAGTGATCATATGCCTAGCATAGTCGCCAATAAGGAGTAGAGTTTGTTCCAACACTTCCGGAGAAATAGGCACAGACGACAAAGTGTCACGTAAAAAGGTATTAGTAAAACTATCGGGATCCAAGGATTCAAATTCGTCATAATCACACAAGATGTTACAAGGAATGAAGAAGGAATAATGGTTGAATGAAGTGGAGTGGAAGTGGTGAAATTTAATGTAGAAACTTTCAAGTAAATAAAAACTTTGTGGGATGGTACTGTGTTGGGATTCTTCAACATAGATGAAATAGGATTCACTAGAGGATGGCATGGATGATATGAATGAGTTTATGAGTGGTATTTCTTAACAATAAATTAAAAAAAATATTAGAGAAGGTGGAGAAAGGTACAAGTGGTGTCCATCAAGAAAAAATTTATTATGAGTGATTCCTTAGCAAGGTTAAAGAATTTGAAGAATGGTGTTTAGTTGGTATTTGCCAATATTTATAGAGGAAAAACTTCAAGCAAAAATTGCTATTTTTTTTTTGTATAGATAGAAATGATAATTAGAATATTAGTTATTAACCCATCATGACCCTACTCAATAAATTAACCTCGATGACTTGTTCCAAGTTTTCTTTTTCATGGTAGGCAAATTGTAATATAGTGACTTTTCCAATAGTTATAATAATTTTAAAATTTCACATTCAATTAAATATACTAATATTTGGTTCATTGTAAACACTTTTTTTTTATTAAGTATATAGTATGTGTCTAGGGGTGTCACACATTGGAAAATATGAGCTCAGCATGTATAAACTTGAGGAGACTGAACAGCGCAATGGGCTCATTAAAACGTGGGGAAAAAAGTTATGGAAATCAAAGTCTATTTTTCTATCATAAATTGCTGCTCCAGAGTGATTTGGATAATGTTTAATATTAAATCGACGAAGAATTAACGAATAGTCGTGCTGCTATATCTTTGGTTGAAGATTCCAGATATTGTTCATCCGTGTTGATGTCATGTGGTGTGCTAAGCCAACAAAAATTTGTAGGAGTCTTTGTGCATTGAAAGCCATTTTAAAGTAAACAAAGTATTATTTTTTTTCAATTTTTGGTAAAAGGCTGACTATAAAATTATCAAAGCAAGTTCTTTTGTAAAAGTCAATATAGTACAAGGTTAGTATTTGTTGAGAAGGTGAGTGATAGATAGAGCTGTCAAATGGGCCAGCCCGGCCCAGCCCGGTGGGCCAGCGCGTATAAGTGGGCGGGGCTGGGCTGACCCGATTTCTATATGGGCTGCCAAATTCTAGCCCGGCCCGAGCCCTATTGGATCATGCAGCCCAATGGGCTAGCCCGGCCCATAAAATTCTTTTAGCGCACGCCAAAAAAGATTAATGACACATCCGACAAAATAATTACCACATAAAACAACCATCAAATCAACATTCATACAAAATATATCTGTCAAATAAAGATTCATGCACATATAAGAGTATTTGTGGCAACATACAAAGTGCATCCTTAGATAATCAAAATCAAAATCAAAATATATTACAAAATATATTCCCAATTCCAAAACATAACTTGTTTGTCATCAGAACCTGAGACAATAACATCACCAGTAGAGTTAAATTCAACTGCATTCACACAACCTTGGTGACCCTCAAGTTTCACATATAAATTCAATTTCTTCACAAGAACCTGCAAGTATAAACAAATAAACCTAATTAGTTCTATATATTCATAACAACTTTTCAATAGCTCAAATTAAATTCATAAATTACAATGAAATCACACAAAGAAAAAAAAAACAATAATTGATTTTTGAATTTGATCGAATATATTAATACTCTAAAAACAACAAGTATTACAAATAGCCACAACCATGAACAATAAACAAACTGAACATGATGAGGCGTTAAGAGAAAGCAGAAAAATAACCTAAATCACAGCATCCTCAAACATACAAGCAATTACCTTATATGCAGAAAATATATTATAAAATAGTTAACTTCTTGGGCTAAGTCCCTTGAACACTTGGTTCGGCGTACAACTGTATCTCCTCTACATCCGGCACATCTGTAATTCATAAACATGAGAAGCAGATGACTAAAAAGTAAATACAAATTGAAAATATAACAAAAGAATTATTACTAAGTAACAACAAATTACCAGAAGGTCCAACTTCTTTAAAACCGTACAACCAATTACGTGTACATATAAGGGCTTGCATAGTGACTGGGAGTAAACAATTCCTATACTTATTCAAGATACGACCTCCGATGCTAAATGTAGATTCAGAGGCCACTGTTGTGATTGGAATACTTAAAATGTCGCAAGCCATTATTGCAAGTTGTGGAAATTTAGCACTATTTAACTTCCAATATTGAAGGATATCTACATCATCATTCATAAGGCATTTTTCATCCAAATATATGTCAAGTTCAGACTTGTCATCATTTGAAATCTTTTGTATCTTTTCTTGATGGTATTCCTAAAATTAGACATGAAAAACTAATCAAATTAGGCTTGAATGGAAAGTTAAATAAATTAATGTAATACCATAAATTAAGTTACAAAAACCTGCCTTCAAGAATGATGTCTTGCTCAATGGTTGGCCTGATGAATGAGAGTGTGTGTTCCTTGACGAGCTAGCAAAAGATGAGTTTGTTGCAATCATGTTGTTTTTATATGCATCAAAGAGATGATACAAATCATCCTTCACTTTTCTTACCTTATCTTCATAATCACTTGGATATAGTTTCTTGAAGCAAAAGTTCAAAAAGTCCAACTTTGATGTTGGGTCAAGAATATTTCCAAATGCAAGAGTGGTTGAATATTCACTCCAATACTTGTCAAACTTCTCTTTCATCTTTATTGCCATATCTTTTATCACATCATCTTCACTATTTAAATTTACATTCAATTCCATCTCAATGAGCGCAACTTGCATGAAGTATAAGTTTGAGGTTGTGTAAGATGAACCCGAAATTAAGTTTGTGATATTATAAAATGGGGCCAAGAAAGCACACATCTTCTCTGCTCTTTCCCACTCTTCAATGCTTGGACAATGCCTATAGTTCTTATCATTATAGCTCAAGTTAATGAATGCACGTCGATATCTAATAGCACTTTCAAGCATCATATACGTTGCATTCCATCTAGTAGACACATCTAACCTCAAGAAACCACCTACAACATTACTTAGATGCATGGGCTAATGGCCCGGCCCATGGGCTAATGGCCCGGCCCATTAGCCCGGCCCATTTTGACAGCTCTACTGATAGAGTGATCATCTTTTCCAAGTGATATCATTGGTACTGGTAGTATATGAGTTTAAGTTTAATAAAGGTTGTATATGTTTTTATTGTTTTAATTGAATCAATATCAATTAAATCCAATAGTTTACTCTAATTGAGTGGACATCTTTTCCAAGTCAATTATGTTTGCTTCATAGGAAAATTCTACCTTGCACCACTTCTTTAAGTGGTCTATAGTGGACCAGTCATGAATAATCTTATAACGATTACAAATTTTATAAAATTTATCGTTGGATTGAAAGTTTATATAATATAGATCATCCATAAAAATTCTCAGAAAAATTGAAAATCATTTGATATGTTAATTTAATAAGACATATCAAGATTAACGGAATTAATTTTTTTCTATAAACCGTTAATTTTAATGTGTCATATTAAAATATCAAATAATTTTCAATATTTTTGAAAATTTTTAAGGATAATATATACGATATAAATTTCCAATCCAACGGTGAATTTTAGCTGCACCTTCAATGAGTAAATCAATGATTTATTTTGCTACAACCTTGTATTATAATTATTCCTATAAATAATATTTTAATTTGAAGTACTTTGTAAAATAGCAGAAGCTACAAAATCAGCATATATATAACCATTAGTCATCTAAGATGTTATTGAGCAATGCTATAGACTATAGACTATAGTATACATCAAATGTTAATATTTGTATAGGAACTTGGATTTCTTTAGATGTTCATATGCCAAAACAAACCTCCAACCCCAAAAAAAAAACCAAGCATTTACAAGTTTTAATGAAGCATGGACATATGTATAGACAATGACACGTCAACACTGATAATAATTTGAAAAATAACATAATTCAATATAATTATAAGTGTCAGAGTCGTATAAATATCTTCTGATTAATTGTTGGAGAAGATCAAGTTTTTATTTTATAGGTGGGTTGAAGAGGATGAATGTTACTTTACCTTCAAACTACCATAGATGGTGGTATAGTCTCTTGCTTTATTTGGGCCTTGCATGATTTGTTTATGGTTCTCTCTTTTACTCTTCGTAAACTGGTGTAGTCTATCTTGATATATCTTGTGCCGAGAAGATTGTTTTTATAACTTATAGAGCTTCAAATTGATCCCTAATAATATATATTACTTATATGGAAATGGAAAAAAGGAGTAGCATAAAGTACGTTAGATAAAGAAGACACACTTGTGGTTTGAAATTGAATCACGACTGGTTTTTAAAAATTGTCTTTTAATTACAAAAATAAGAAATGAATAAAAAAATTAAATTTTATTTTCATTGGGTCAATATTTTTTTATTACTTTGATTCATATTCTAAAAATTAAGAAAAAAATAAGGCTAAAGAAAATAGTTTCCGAGATGTACTTTTTGCACCTCCCAGATTTCCTCCTCATCTCTTGAAATGACCATAGTACCCCTCTCGCTATCTAGAAAACGAGTACTTTTCGCACTCTAAATAGTGAGTGTCAATATTTTATACTCAAATTGAACGCTGACACCCCCTAGATGAAATAATTATGAAAAAAAAAAAAAAAAGAGTTTGCATCCTAGGGAGTGAGCAATGTTCGCATCTTGGGGAGCAAACTCTTTTTTTTATGATTTTTTCATCCATGGAGGATTCCGGCGTCCAGTTGAGTATAAAATATTGACACTCGCTACTTAGAGTGCGAACTATGAGTGCGAACTAAAACATAGTTTGCTACTTAGAGAGCGAACTCAATTTACACTTTAAAAAGGATGAAGAGGGAAAAAAAAGTACTTTTGTGTACGGTTCTCATCCTAGGATGCGAACTGTGGTGTTCTCGTTTTTGCAATTTTACACACTCGCTTCCTAAGTAGCGAGGAGGTAAAAAAGTTACGCCAGGGGATACTTGTGAGACTCGGGGATGCGAAAAGTAAATCTTTTTTTATTTTCTTTTAAAAAAAAAAAGGCAACATTGGGTAATAAGGCTTACAACGAGCCCATATAATAAAACCCATAGTTGCAGAAGTGTCAGGAAAACTCCAGACACGAGACAGAGGAATTTGGAACCGAGATTAACAGAGAAAAAAGGAACGTTAACGAACGAATTTAACGAACACGAGTGTGAGAGAAAAAACCAAAGGTTAATTAACGTTAACGATGTTCTTCTTTTTTGCAGGAGGGTTAGAACAACAAGTACGACAGGTGTTGAAATCCGGTGTAGGAAGGTGCATCAACTGCAATTCACGCGCTGATCTTGTTGAATACGACAAAGTTCTCAAACTCTTTTTCGTTCCTGTTTGGCGTTGGCCAGGGAAAGACAATCTCTTGTATTGTCAAGATTGTAAGTTTTTGTTTCCTCAATCTTATTCTCTTCCTCCTCCTCCGTCGTCTAACGGTGGTTCTGGGTTGCCGGAGGCTTTGAGATGTCGGTATTGTGATCGGGATGTGGCGGCTGATTTTGCGTTCTGTCCTTACTGCGGCACACAACTGTGAACAGATAAAGATGATTTTACTTTTGTTGAGGGGTTATGGGGTTATGGAGTTTTGTACAATGGGCTTAGAAATTTTAAATGAATAAAATGTATACATTCTAAGTGGAGATAATGTGATTAATATAGGGTGTAATGTTATGTTTTGTATTTTGTTATGTTACATTTAGAAACAAATAATCATGTTGCATGTAGTTAATTGTTCCCCCTATATATATAGTGAAATAAAATTATGTATGTTTTGAAAGTATTATTGTTAAGTATGACTCGTAGTCACCGAAGAGAGGCGAGGGGCGAGGCGCGGACTGAGTGAATGATTACCGATCTTGTTCTATTGTTTGCGTTCTTTATCTTTTGTTACTCTAGTTGTTTTAACAATTATGCCTTTGATTAGGCCAATTTAGCATCTTAAATTTTCCTATTGGTACATTATGTCATGAAGATAGTGTTGTTCAGTTACATGCTCGTGTGGTTGTTGAATGTGTTAGAGGATGGCATTTGAATTTGAGTGTTTTAGCTGGTTAATTATGGTTTAGCTTGGTGACTTGTGAGTTAAATAGTGATGGCATATGGAGTTTCGGCTTTTCTTCTTAATATGTTAAGACTTAAGAGGGTTTTCGGGTAACACTGCATGTTTAGATTCTCGGTAGATTTCACATGGTGATTATATTAACCATATATTTGGAACAATGTTTACATTCCTAAATGTACGTCTATGATCTTGTAACTTTATTTCATCTTGTACGCGTGTTTCCACCGCGAAACCAAACACGCACAACACTGTCCACGAAACAATGGTGCAGGTTTAACACACAAGTTTTGGTCTGTGAGGGTGGTATGAAGTTTGCATTTTTTAAGAAAGCTAAGGTTGTGAGTAACCTGGACCTGGAGTGATGTAAGACATAATGAAAAGGAGTTTTGAAGTGTTATGTTTTGGTAATGGAATGCTATGTCAGTAATTGCACTGATGCATCATGTTGGAGTGATTTTGGGTGTATATTTCATAGTTAGATAATATGTAATAAGTCTTTTGACATAAAAGAAAAAACAAATACTCTGATCCAATCAGGAATTCTTAATTAACATTGGACTAAAATATTTTCATACAACAATCCCCTTTAATCAAGGGTGTGGTTAAACCACCATCTAAGATGGTGAACCATAAAATGGATTTAACACTGTACACAAATTTAAGAAGAAGAAAAAAAATATTGTCAAGACTCAAAAGAGTACTACAACCTTGTCATTCTACAAAGGAACAGTCTCAGATATCAATACAACATTCCCGGGTAGCCTCACTAGGTTGATGCAAAGCCATGAAGTTCTAATGCAAGGTTGTGTAAGAGTTTTGACTAAAAATAAAAAAGATCCTTATTTGGATCTAAGAAGCATCACTAAGTGAGACAAAAAGCATTGTTTAATTTGTGTATTTAGTTATGTGTGTTGAAAGGTAGTTGCTTATCTCCTTTTTCCAATGCATCCCTCCAAAGTCTATACCTTACTCCAAGCTTGTCGTAGGTAACCGGCACATTCCATACATTTGCGCCGTTGTTCATTCTCTCTTGTTGGCCTACCACTAGTCGTAGATCCTCGTTTAAAACCTTTAGTAAGAAAATATCAACAGAACATTAGAAGTTGAATTAAATTTCAAGAATCATTCACATATACAAATGTAGACAGAAGCAATGTACCTGTGCTGCAAAATGCCTCCATAGATGTTCCATAAAAGGTATATGCTTAAGAAGGGGAGCAAAATCCAGCGACATTCTGTATAGCAATCTTGTTTTATCTTTTGAAGAAGGTAAGCAGACATGAAGTTGGTGAAGGTGTGTTTCACATTCTTTGGTGCTTTGTCCTTCTAGTTTCCCGGGCTTCGAAATTCCAATGGTTGATAGGACCATACAAGGTGGTCGAAACTCCATGTCAATTGGATAGGGATCCCAGTAGCCTTGTAGGCCAGACGCAGGTGTCAAAAAATTCACAAAGCTGCAAGTTCAAATTCATTCAAAGAGACTATAAGTGTATTATTTCATAAGATAAAGCTGAATTATAACTAAAACTTGAACTATTTAAAACACGATTGAAATATCTAAGGATGACACAGTTGAAAGACTATGCTATGAACTGTTTTCATAAGCTATTTTGGTGAGCTTATGGAAACAAGGTGAAAACAACTTATAGACATGTCATTCATAAGTTGTTTCCATAAGCTCTCCCAAACCATGCCACAAGTACTTATGCCAGACGATAAACTCAAATAAGTTAATTCAAACAGTCCCCAAGTTATGATACATGAAATCTGAAATAGCACTCCAATACATTTATCATAAAATTGTCAAACAAAAAGGCTTCCAAGAGTTTATTTTAACCAATTGACTATTTTGAAGAACTTAATCAATTTCGCTTTCACACATGGAATCATCTCACGTTTAAAATGTATAAACCAAACTAACCTAGGAACACTCCATCCCTTAGCAAATGTTGAAGTATGAGTAAACGGTGCATGCGCAAGATCCAAAAGGTTGTCCAAAAGTAAACCATGTTCAACCGGAAGTTCCATGACAATCTGTTATGTGAAAAGTTACACGGGTAAGAAACCACGACTTTTATCTTCCTTTTTCTTTATCAATCATAAAATTGTAATTCGTTGTTCTAGCAAACCTAAGAATGACTATTAGGATAGACTATATCTGTTACATACCTCGGCATGGATTACAAAACCCGAAGGAGGTAGTAAAGATGGAATTGTTGCTGTTGGGGGTTCATTGCCAGGCCAAATCCAGATCATCCCCTCTTTCTCAAAACATGGAATTGACTTTATCTTTACATTTAGCATTCTAGTAGATGGCATTTTCTCGCATTTTCCGTCAGTGTTATATTCCCAGCCTGATAATATCCAACCGTTAAGTAATTTTAGAGTTTGACTCGGAGAATATAACAATCATGCTACAAACCAAAATGTCCTAAAGATTTTGTTTCAATGAATACTAACCGTGGTAGGGGCATTGAATACGACCCTCATTTACAGAACCAAGGTGCAAGGGGCACGCTCGGTGTGCACAGGTATTCTGGACACATCCAGGTTTGCCATCTTTACCTCTAAAGATAACCCATGGTTCCTCGAAACATTCCATTGGGACCTGAAATAGAGAACAAGTAACACACTTATGAGAATTCACATTCATATTAGGCTGATTTTATTGGCTCGTGTTAGTCATATATTCATATTGGAATTGGTCCATGTGTTAAGTAGAATATTTGATTTTAGTCCCTCAAAATAAGGACTAAAATGAGTATTACAGGGACCAATTTTGATATGAACAAATTTTGCAATGACTGATATTGACTTACCATGGTATCATCCTTTAAGTCAGTAGAGAAAGCAACAGGATACCAGAAATTCTTTAAATTAGGATGGTATGACTGAACTGGACCTGATACATTCAAGCTTTTCCTCGGCTTTCTTCTTCGTTCGGTATGTACAGATTTTTCAGAAGTACTTGGAGAAGACAATGGCTCAGCAATTGCAGCCGTGCTTCTGTCTTGTAATAGCTTGTCGTTTACTAATTCCTCCATGTATGCGAGTTTATCTAAAGCGGTGGAAACTCTTGCTTCAGATATATGGACCTGCAGTTATTCATTAACCTATATTATATTTGAAGCTATGGTGGCTAGTCTAGTTCTGCTAATAGTTATTTATTTACCTGTCTGTGTGCTTCTGCTAATTCGTCCTGCAACCCAGCTAGATCCTTTTTCATGGTGCCGATCGACTTGAATTCACGAGCTAGAGGATTAAGAACTTCAACCACCTACACCCATATTTTTTCTGATTTTATAAATAAACATGTGGAGGGGAGTATTGCATATCACATTTAGTGTGTGTTTGGTTCTGCAGTGACAACAATTGATTTTGAATAAATTGATTATGCAAAATTGATTTTCACTAAAAGTGAACTAAATATGAGTTGATTTATCTTTGGATGAATATGTTCATGTAAAAGCGAGTTCAACAATAAATTTGATCCAACAACAAAGTTCATATATGTCCAAGTTTCCGAAGAATTGGATTCAGATGAAAATTATATAACAATAACATAAGTTAGCTGAAACCTTTTCATGGAGGAGCATGATAGTAAGCACATCTTGCCGAGCTCGCCAATCACAATATTGAATATCGTGCCTAGCGACTTCTAAGGCTTGAAATACATCCAAAACTTTCCCTTTACTTTGTACTACTCTAGATCTTGGGTCCTCTACATCAAAGATTGCACCCCATGTATTTTTCTTGTCTGCTTCTCCAAACACCGCAAATACTCCAAATTTACCTTTAAAAACCTGAAAAACAACATGCAAAAGAAAGCATAAGCTAAAGATTAAGTGACCATACTCTTTCATGTATGGCTGGAATAGAATATGTAGACCCTGCAAAAGGAGAAACTTGCTTGTTGCTATACTAATAACCGCTAATAAGTTCAACGTTCTTGCTAACTTGTGCCCTACGGGTCTTGCTAAGTTGAATTCATGGTTTCTAAAACGACTGTTTTTAAGATGATTATCTCTACCTCTCAGTCACTCTTTATCTTGGAGATGGATTAAGGCGCAGTCACACGTGGGTGCAGTCAGAACCTTAGAACCGTCCGATGATCAGACGGTTCAAATATTAAAACAGTATTTTATTTTTTGTATAATATAAAATTTTAAGGTTCAAATATGAACCGTCTAATGGTTATGAACTCACGACGCATGACTACACGGATTTTCTTACTACACTCAAACCCAATCCCTTTATCTTTTACAACTTGCACATATTTAAAAACTATACACAAACCAAAATGCACTATAGCAATAATGTCAAGTGCAAACCACGCCTCCTATTTTGCAGAGTTGAATTAGGCTCGAACTCAATTTTTATAATGGTATCAAAGTCTATCCTGGTCAATTGAGCCACCTAATCCTATTTTGCAGAGTTGAATTAGACTCAAACTAAAATTTTATAACAGTATTAGAGTCTATCCTAGATCAACTGAGCCACCTAATTATTAGACCACTAGAGTCACGCTTCAGAAGTCAGCCTAAAGCATGAAGGCTATCTTAAGAGTACTATTACATAGAATAGTGATGTAACCTAAATAATGATTATAACTCGGGTATCCCTTACCTTACAAGTCAGCTCAAATTCAAATTATATTCTATATATGACTAAAACAAGCTAAGTTTACCTAAAAAGGAAGACTAAAAGCAAAGTTCAACATGCAAAATTTTCATCTTGAGCTCAATCTTTTGCATTAAGATAATCAACAAATTGAACTAACAAAAAAAAAAGTATAGAGAGAAAGAGAGAGGTACCCTTTTGGTGTCAAGCTTGGAAGTTCTACAAAAGATAGGAAGAGATAAAGCAGAAGCAGTAGCTATGGCATTCATGGCTATGAAAATGAGAAGAAGGAAAGAGAAACGAAAAGAAACATAAACAAAATTGTTTCATTTATTTTGATGATTTTTGTTTGTTGATAAGAGGTTCTTGTTCCTCGCGATCTCGGTTTTCCTTCTAATGAATGCCACGTGGAAGAGTGTGGAAACTGTTTGAATACACGTGGCGTGTGTTATTTCCACATGATTGTTGTAAACGTGGGACCCATTATGTTGCCAGCTCGGATTTTGGATATATATTATCTATCCTCTTTGCGCTCTGTCTCTTGTCGTTTTTTGTGGGATTTTGATTTTGATTTAAGAAAATTAAGTGCGTATTAATTGGTTATTGGTTGTTCTGATTTGTGTTTTTTAAAACGAAAAGAAGTCCTTGAAAATGAATTTGTTGTTTGTTGACAATAATTTGATTTGGAGTTTCAATGGTTGGGTAGAAATGTGACTAGAGATATTTTAGGATAGAATCACTGGTTTGGTTTTTTTGAAATTATAAAAAACATATTACATAAACTTTTTCAAAGGATACGTGTCTAATATAATGTTAAACAGTGCTCTGGGATCATGGATGACAACGGGTGCTCACGGGTGCGGGTTTGACACAACCCAAACCCCCACCCGAACTATCGGATGACACTCAAATCCGAACCCAAAGATGATTTTGGTGGCAAATTGACACCCACGCTCACACCCGTTGGGTTCGGATTTTTCCATCCGAACCCGCAACAAAAACACAAAATTCAACATAATTAACACTCAGACTCACACCCGTTGGGTTCGGGTTTTTTCACCCAAAGCATGAACACACAAAATTCAACAACATTAATTAATATTGAAACACAACTTTCCACAAGCATATGTTCTCAAAGAAATTAAATTACAACTTTTCATCAAGTTTGATAACATTACAATTAAAATTAAGGTCTTCAACATGGTAACATTAGAATTAAAATTAAGTTCTACAATAGTACAATTAAATTACAACTTTCCAAAAGCAACATGGTAACTTATGTAATTTTACACTTATATATACTTAGGGTACTTATGTAATTTCATGTATAAGCAGGTGTGGTTTCTGGTTTCGGGTGCGGGTTTGAGTAATCCCAAACCCGCACCCGAAATATCAGGTGTCACCCGAACCCGAACTCAAACCCAATCAACTCGGGTTTCACCCGTTGACTTGGGTTCAGGTGCGGGTGGGCCCGCAGGTTTGGGTTTGGTTGTCATCTCTATCCGGGATACTTGTTAAGCATACTTAAAAAACAAAATAAAATAAAAGTTAATGTTGAAAAGATGATTTTCTACAATTTCGAAGCATTAAATGCACAAATTACAAGAAAAATTTTCCTTATTAGTAAGCTTAACTAGTGCCCCGGGGCACTGTTTAGCATTTTCCATATTTTAAAAGTAATTTAGTGGTCGATCTTAAAAACTGTTAGTAAAAAATAAATCTCATAATAATAAAAATAATATTTTACTATCAAATTGTATTAAATATAATAAAATTCACTTTTAGACTGCGTTTATATTTAGACTGCATCAATTTTTACTTCATTGGTTCCTTTTTTTTTTGTCATTTGGAAATCATGCACAATATTCATATAATATACTTTGATCGTAATTTTCGTATAAAAATAAATATTAGCATATAAGATATTCAATTTGTTTCGACGAGTACTTTCAAAATATAAAATTTTCATAATTTTTTATAAAAGATGATTAAAGATATTACTAATAGTGATCAAAGTTGTACATTGACATATGTACAGAAATCTAAAAGACAAATAAAAAGGAACGGAGGTGGACTGGGCTAGCTCCCAAAGTTTATTGGGCTCGCCATATAGTCGTTATTGGGTCTGCCAACTCTTTACTTGGTCATCCCATTAGCATGGGTCACGCTCACGGTCTAAAATGGGTATGCTTGGACCTGGTATCCGCATCCTTATAGGCACACGTGCCCCCCACCAACAACGTGATCTCAACTGTTTGGCTAATAATGAGCACGTATTCCGCTTCTTGAGGGATAAGACCCAGGGATCCAACCGTTCGTCCGCCCTAAAAGGACTCGTTTATAAAAGAGCTCCATGATACTAGCAAGATATCTAAGTTTTTGGCCAACCATACACTAAAACCCTAGCTCAGCATCACTGTTGACTAGAGAGAAATACTTAGCTAATATCTTAAGATTAGCTCACAACATCAGTTCAAGAAAAATACTACGTCGATCTGAATTTGATAATGCGCATAATTGGAATCAATTGAAATATGAAAAAATCGATATAATCCTTAAAAGAAAGTTTTGTTTTTACTAATAATTCGTTTACTTTTGCTTGTAAATAAGTCTTTAATTTTTTTTTTTATTAAAATAGTCCTTAAACTAAATTATTGGTCAAAATAGTCACCATAAGGTGTGGCAGTTACGTGGGGTATCTTCCCACATAATATGTCAATTTATAAATTTATACTCGACATGTTCTTTTTTGTTACACAACAATGACATTGTTTTGTAAGACATTTCTATAAATAAAATCTAAGTCATTATTGTGTAATTATAAACATTTTCCATAAGGTTTTATTATTAAAAATAGTGATATTTATTTACTTATTTAAATTGAGAGGGTATGTTGAAGATAAATATAAATTCAACATCATTGAAAAGAATTAATATAAGCTCAAAAGAATAGAATAAGTTCAAGTTGCATTAGATTAGGTCTCTTTGTAATAAATTAATGTAAGCTCAAAAAAATAGAATAAGCTTAAATTGCATTAGATAATTATTAGGTTAATAGTCAAGTATTTTTAGAAGGTTCTAAAAGAGTATCAATGCTATAAATAAAAACATTGTGAAATGTAATGAGAAATCAACTCAAATGAGAAATTAGTCTTTTAGTTTTTATCTTTTTTTAGGAGATTTATCTACCCTCGAAGTGAGTAAATTAATGAACAACTTTTTATTGACTCTCCTCTTCTCTTGTGGTACTAAAATATTGACCCTTATTTATTTAAGTTCTCCAAACTCCCCAACAATAAAAACTTTTATGCAAAATGTTTATATGTTAGCACTTATCATAAGAAAATAGACGGTATCAACTTTAAGATATTAATTTAGTGAACTCACTTGGGTTAGTTTGGTGGTATTGGCTTGGAACCTAAGAATGTGTTCCTCCTTAAAGTCTTAGGTTCGATTCTCTCTGGTACCAATTTGAATGAGCTAGTTTAGTTTCTTAAAAAAAATATTAATTTAGCGAAGAAAAAAGAAACCAAAAAACCTTAAGGAGGTATTAATCTTGTGGGAAAACTTTAAGATGTTAAACATTAATCCTGTGGGAGTCGAACCCAGGTCGCTGGATTCAAAGTACAGAGTGCTAACCACTGCACCATAGAACCATCACATTTCAGCTTTAAATATACAATATACTTCAAAATAAACGAAGACAAACCTTTTACCTATCATGAAATATCAAATATAAGAATAATGTAATTAGTTAGTTATCCAGTACTTGTTGCATACTTGCATTTTACCAAAAAGAAAGTTATCCATTTTATTTTTACGTTGAATTTCTATAAATGCTAGTGCAATTATCTTGGACTCTAAAATGAGTATCAATTTATAGGTAAAATTTAGTTAAAATTAAATGATTTTAAAATAATAGTAAATATAAAATTGAATGATGAATATATTTTTTTTGTCAAGTCATTTAGTAACTAAAATTTATTTATTTTTAGATGTATAGGTTAATTGTTTGGAGTTCCAACCTCAGCTTTATATATATAATAATAATGTAATGTCACTACAACTTAAATAAAGTTACGGACAATTGAATAATTAGTTAAACTTAGTGTTTACTATACATATGTTTATATACAAACAATTAAGGTAAATATTTGTAGGGTCATGCTAAACAATGTCCTTGGACATTTGTTAATATACCAAAAAAAAAAAGAAATTAAAGAATAAAATTAATGCTAGGAAGATTTTTTTTTACATTTTTAAGCTATTGAGTGCACAAGTTTAAAGATGAAATTTCTATATTAATATGTTTAACTAATATCCGGGGAGCACTGTTTAGCATTTTCTACGTTTAAATTAAAATATAGAAAACACGTGTTATTAGTATTTTAAAAAAAACATTTCAAGAGGGGATGGTGTATGCAAAATTCCGATGGTATCTTTGTTGTTACGGGTACAAATAAATGCATGCATAATTTTATTGCGACTGAAGGTGAAGCTATGGCTATTTTGGAGGCTATGTGTGAAGAGATTTATAGAGGATGGACTAATATTGTATTTGACGGTGACTCCAAAGTTGTGGTAGACGTTATTCAAGCTACTCTTTAATGAATTTCAGAATTGAGTTCTATTATTTCATCAATTAAACTATTGTTGCAATGTAATATGAACTTTGAAATTAAGTTCACTAAACGAACAAGGCGGCTTACACGTTAGCTAGGGCGGTCATTTTTTGATCTAGTCACATTTACTTTAACAGTGTCCTTCGTTGTATTGAGCCTTTTATTATTAATGAAATGAGTTGATTGTGTTTGTGTCAAAAAATAAAATTAAAAAGAAGACTTTGATAGTTATGTTGTCTAGGGGTGTAATTGGACTGGTTTGTATGAGTTTTTGGTGAATCTAGTTTCCAAACCAATGATATCTCGATTGGTTCGTTTTTAGTGTCTTTCAAAAATGAAATTGAATCAAACTAATCGGTTTGATTTAAATACTTTAATTGATTTGCAACGTTTTTTTTATGTATTACCTGCAATTATCACTATACATAAAAGAAAAGACAATGTGATGATTTTCAAATACATGTTTCAATTCAAACAAAGTAGACAATAATAAATCCATAAATTTTCAAATCCAAAGTACAATTCACAGGTTTTCAAATACAAAATACAATTCATAGGTTGAGATGACCATCAAATAAAAAATACAACTATATATGAAATTAAGTTCAACATAAAATAACAAAATACAACTAAAATAAAATGCCAATTATTTTCCCACTTGAATCGCCAATGCAACAAATATAGAATATTGAATTTATCGTCCGTTTAATCAATTTTTTTGATCCGCTTACACTCTATCGACATTTCATCTTCTCCATTACTACTTTTCTACACTCTCTCTGAATTTCATGTTTCTCTTAATTTCACTCTCTTCCCTGAAAAATAATAAAATTATCAAAAAATGTATTCAATGAAAAGAATTCAATAACCCAGATCATTTCGTTCAATATCTGCAATATTATTCTTATTGTCTGCGCATAATCATATGTTTACGTTGTGGACGAATAGCATTAAGGGGTGGTGGCGCAGTTGGCTAGCGCGTAGGTCTCATAGCTTCTGAGTTATCCTGAGGTCGAGAGTTCGAGCCTCTCTCACCCCAAAATAATTTTTTTTATCAATTTTCTCAAAATATTTTCCAACACATGCAATCAATTAATAATTTTGAAGCCAGACATAATCAAAAGACACGCTACGTAATTTAAACACAAAGTCTCCATAGAAACAAAAGTAAAAGGCCACGCTATGCCATGTTACATTTCTTATCCATTATTAATTTATTATGATCAATCACGTAGAACATTTGATTAATATTTATACTAAAAGTATGACATTTCTTGGCATTAAGCCTTTAATTGTTTTAGCATACAAGATTGACATTGGCATGGCATCACCAATAAATTGTCCAAGAATTTTATCGCTCATTTGAACAGAAAGACGTTCAATTTTATTCTTCAAAATTCAAATGGTATTTGACGGTTGACACCGACATTTCAAATTGAAAGTGTGTCAAGTGTCTAATACATATTGGTGTCCAATACTGATATATTCTACTCATTGGTATCAATGTACTATCTCGTGCATGTGTCGGTGTTTCATAGTACAAATTTCAAAAGTCATATAAAATACCCAACACAAGATTTTAAAAAAAACTAGATATAATTGATTCAAAAACTAAGTGAAATTGGGTTTTTTTCATTGAATGACAAAATGAACCTGTCTACAACTGGAGTAAAAGAATTACTACTTCCATTTAATCTAAATTTCTAACCGAATACCACTCTTGGTTCGCGAGAAAAATTTTGCGAAACCATTTCGACTCTTCTCAGAACTAGCATGATTCGGCAAGGCTGATGATGAAGTTGAAGAAGACGATGAAAGTGGTGAGCTTTCCTCATTTTGGTTTAGGGATGGACCACCAGAGCTACCATCAGCCAACCTAGAAGAAGTGGAATCTCTTTTAGGTGAAAAAGTGACATTTGAATGCATCTTCCACAACTCTCCACCAGCATGAGCAATGAGTGATGGACTTGGAGGAATTCCAGCAGTGTCGATAAGAAAATCCTCAAGTGTAGCCAGAGATTTTAGCTGATTCCCTAAAGATGCTATTGTTTTCTGGCACTCGGCAAGCTTTCCGGCAGCAAGTGCTAGGTCCTCCTGACATAGAAAAGATCAAATTCATTGCATGAGTTCAGTTGTGCTGAAAGTATACTTCTTCTGATTTCAAATATAAGCAACAAAAAATCAAGTTTGATAGTCCAAAATATAAGAAAAACATAACTACTTATACCCTATGCAATGATATCAAACCTAAAATATCTTAAATGTGAAGTGGTTTATGTTTGGATACATTCACGAAAAATGAGTAGAACGATAAATTTGAATATAAAAATCATGTTCGGTGTAGATAGATGTCAATGATGACCAACCTGCTTGATTTTCTTTTCTCCATACAAACTAGCTGTTGGCCTGAGTATTTCTTCCTCCAATTCCCGACACTTCAATGCAATTTCTTCAGACATCGCCCTCTCCTTTTCAATCTCAGCTTCTAATACGACAACCTTTGCAGATTCGCTTTCTAGCTCTTTTTCAAGATCCTTACACTTTGCTGCAATTTTATCTGACACGGCCTTTTCTTTAACAATCTCTGCTTCTAACAAGTCGGCCTTGGATGTAATTTGATCTGATGCAATCCTCCTCTTAACAACCTCTGCTTCTAACAAGTTGAGCATTGCGCATTTTTCTTCTAGCTCTCTTTCAAGGCCCTCGCATTTTATTGCAATTTCCTGCAACGCGCTCCTCTCCTTATCAGCCTCAGTTTCTAATAAGCCAACCATCACAGATTTGCTTTCTAACTCTTCTTCGAGGTCCTTACACTGCATTGCAAATTCGTGCGACACGGCCCTTTCCTTATCAATCTCTGATTCTAACGAAACGACCTTGGAAGATAGTGTTTGAGTGTCTGTCTCCATGCTCATTAGGCGACTTTCTAACTTTTGCTTTGATTTGTACGCAATTTCTAGTTCTGTTTGAAGCTCCTCCAGTTTCTCTATTGCCTCACTCAACTGAAGTCGTGACTCCTCGATACACTCTTCACTTTTCATCAAAGCTATCCCAAGTTCAGCTTTATCTGCTTCCACCTTCTCTAACTTCACTTTTAGTTCATCCATTTGCTGACTCATGATGTCAAACTCGGCTTTGAGATCGCTTTCTTTGTCAACGCATTGATTGGCATCAACCGACTCCTCAACAACGGTTTCATTCTTAGTCTCAGGCAATGCAGCGAGTCGTTCCATTTCAAGAAAGTCGTCCATTAGATCTATTTTAACAGAACCGGATGGATCTTGTCGGCAGCACTTTTCATTCTTGAACTGATCAAGCTCAGCAATCAGTGCAGATGCCCATGAGTCGGAACAACTTGGTTCACACCTGTTTAGCTCGGAACCACTCATCTTATGGATATCACAATCCACCGCAGTAAGCCGTTCTGTACTGTCTGATTGACTATCTGTGAGAGATTCAACACAAAATGAGGATGAAGTAATGGATTTATGATCATTAACTAACGATGCTTTAGAAGCAATGCTCTTTAGTCTCCGACACTCGGCCTCAAGCTTGGCAACTTTCTTTATGCTTTCTAAATGTTGCTTACTAGCTGTCTCAGCAGCTTGAGTGCTTAAATCCCTCTCAATAGTTCTGATTTTCAGCTCTTCTGATTGAACTACGATCTCATGCCTGAGTGCCATTTTCTCTTTCTCTAACCATTCAACTTTTTGACGCATATCACGCTCAATAGAAGATTTGGCATTTGAAGCATCTAACTTGTTCTGGAGTTCAATGAGCTTGTTCTCGAGTTTAATTTTGTCAGATTCCAATTCGCGAGTCTTTTCGGCTACGGCGACTTCAATATTTGCTTCGTGCTCTTCTCTTGTTTGTCTTAACTGCCTAACACACTCCTTAAGTGCTCCATCTAGATGTGTGACCCTATCTTCAAGAGCTGAATTCCTGAGGGTGACTGTGCCGAGTTGCTTCTTTAAATTTGCTACTTCATTTTCAGCCTTTTCCCAGCCTAAGCGAACAAAAACGCTCAATAAGAATACAAAAAAGGGAGAAAGATTATAGGAAAACAAAAAAAATATCCAAGAATCATACAAACAGATAACTGTAGAGTTTGATTTTGATACACTGTTGGTGTAAAAAAAATTACACTGTCGGCAAATTACAACCAATCATGTGTGACATCAAAAGTCGCTATGATTAAAGTCAAATGTTTTCAATGATCTAAGGATTGTGATCAATTGACAGTGTGAGAAATTTTTTTACACTGAAGGTGTATATGAATTAAATCCACAACTATACGCCAATGTACAAAAATAATTCTAATTCTAATATAATATTGACATAATTCAGAAGCAATTTGAATTCTACTGTAGATAAACCCTACCTAAGTCCTAACCTAACCCCCATTTATGAAGAGAAACTTCAAGGGTAGTTTTCTTATTCAACAATGAGCTGCTGAATAATTCGTAGACACACACAACATGTCAACACCAACACATATCCAAGAAAGGATACAAAGGTAATCAACTAATAGAGTATAGTCGGTGTTTGTTTTCAAAAATTACAGAAAACAATAGAGGAATGAACATTTTATTCACAACATTAGTTGTACCTGCTATGGCTTCTTCAGCAACTTTTGCATGCTGCTTAACCAAGTCTTCTTTGGCATTGACATTAACGGGAGCAGAAGATAGCTTCTCAGATATATCCCTCGACCCGTCATTTAGATCACCTTTTCCATTTAATATATTTTCATTTTTTCTAATTTTATCAACTTCTAATGAACCTCCATTTGCAATGCATATAGAAAGAGGTGTCGATGCAACTCTATCTGGCAGCTGTTCATTGATAACTGAACTATCTTCTCCATTTTTATCTACCTCTAATGAACCGCCATTTTCGATGCATGTAGAAATAGGTGTCGATGCAACTCTATCAGGTAGCTGTTCATTGATAACAAAACTATCGTCTCCATTTTTACCTACCTCTAATGAACCGCCATTTTCAATGCATGTAGAAAG